>CM054144.1:18712865-18717865 GCA_028751875.1 Rapana venosa | reverse complement strand
TAGTGCCGTTTAGTCCCCTATGTGCATTAGACTTTTTGTCTGTCTGCTTTGTCTGTGTCTGTGCCTGTGTCCCTATCTCTCTGTCTGTCTTTGTCTCTCTTTCTCTGTGTCTGCTAGTGTCTCTCTACATATCTCTCTATCTCTGCCTCTCTTTGCCTCTGTCTCTGTCTGTCTGTTTGTCTCTCTCTGTTGTCTCTCTGTCTGTCTGTCTCTCTCTGTCTCTGTCTCTCTCTCACCTCCCCCACTCCAATCCCCACCCCCACCACCCCCACCCCGTCAATTATGAAAAATGTTGCAGAATAATAAATACTGCTCTCATTTGAACAAAAAACACAAAAACTTGTGGTTTTCAATCAAATCAGCAGTGTTCTATTCCCTCGCGGACTCGACTGCAAAATTCTGTTCATTCAAATTTCCCTTCACGGCACACACAGAACAAAGGAACACACGAAGGAAGCAGAGGCAAACAAAGGTACACAGACCACCACGGGAGGAGGCACTGGCTCGAATCATATTCCAATTACTTTTTTCTCTCCCCAAGGCACGTTTGTAGAAAGTTCAGGTAAAAGAACACAATAGAAATACTACAAATACCCGGGGGACATAGTTGAGGGGATCAAGTGATTCAGAGGTCTCGCGGTAACACTCCTGTCTGGAAAGCCAAAGATCACGGGTTCGATTCCTGGCATAACCTATACAGTTTGCTCCATCCTCTATCGCTCAAGTGGCAGTCTAGGTGGTAGTCTTTTGCACGAGATAAGAAGTTGAGGTCTCGAGTAAGTTTATTGCACGTAAAAGAAGCTACAGCAACGTGGAAAAAGAAAATCCACAAACATACAAGAAAAAAGAGGACCACCTACAAAACAAAGCAAACCAAGCTTGCTTCTAAAGCTTCAAGGATTATGGAAGTAGATCTCGGTGTTTTGCTCAGGACTGTGTTGTCTGATCAGAATCAAGTGACATCTTCATCGACATGCCAGTTCTTGGCTTTGGCATCAGAGGCATGTCTTTGCCTGCACTTCTCTTCAGACAGCTCACGGGACATGCTTTGAAACGTTACAGAAATGTAAATCTTTATCGTGTTGATTTACATCCTTTTTTACGATTAAGAATATCGCCATTTAGAACTTGCATTTCCTTCTGATTAGAATCGTTCGAAGTTCATTTTTTGCCCTGTTTCAATAATCGCAAACCTGCCCCTTTGAAAGAAGCTATCCAAGAGACAAAAAACATGTTCTGTTCTAGTTTTTTCTCCAAATGATCATATCTAAAAGATAGCAAAGTTTTGACAAGTCCCACAAGGAAAATATCAGTTGTATTTTATTGTTTCTAGAAAAGCAATCGAGAGAGCAAGAAAGAAAATCCATTTTAGCAAACAAATTGCTCAGTGGAAAACTAAAAGAAAAGTTAAACCCCGGAACTCACTAACTTTGTGAAAAACTATTCCGATCTCAAAAACCTATTTTCTAAATGACTAGCTATAGAAGATATTAGCGATTTCAAAGATAAGGGAAGGAAACTCTGTGGTATTCTTTTATTAATCTTCATAGGCTGTGCAGAATCCCTGGAGCCACAAGACTGTGTTAACTTAGACCCTGGAGGATAGCTCTTGGTCTGTGATTAGGAATCTCGTGCCGTCTTGAAGGACGTCTGAGAGAGGAAGCTACAAGCCCATCAAGAGCCTTTGCCTCTCCACATATTGGTAGTTGCTACATTTGGGGGGTTGTCGCTTCGTGGAGAGTTAGAGAGAAGAACAGTACGTGAGTGAGAAACTATGACAAAGACAATGGCATGGTTTATTGGCCATTTTGTATTAGAGCACTGTAGGAAAAGGGGTTGGGGGGGCAATATCAATGATTCATGAGCATTGAAGCAATGGTACGTAAGCATTATAAGGACTCTTCAGTTACATGCATACACATTGGAAACATCGGTACTTACCTTTTCTAACATTACTGAATTCTATACCTCTTATTTCATTTACACACACAAATACACACACACGTACATACACACACATACACACATGTACACAAGCAGACACACACACACGTGTCCATACCACACACATACACACTCACCTACGCACAGAGGCACACGCACAGACGCACACACACACACACACACACACACGTGTCCACACACACATGCACACACACACACATCCACACACACAAACACACAAACACACGCGCCGCGCGCCCGCGCGAGCATACACATACATATACATACACACACTGCGCGCGCGCGCGTGTGTGTGTGCGTGTGTGTGTGTGTGTGTGTGTGTGTGGATGTGTGTGTGTGTGTGTGTTTGTGTGTGTGTGTTTATGCTCGTGTGTTCATAATATAAGCACAACTTCTTTTCCTGTTCAAAGACTGATAGCCATCTAGGCAACAGGCAATCGCAAACAAACAGCAGGTGGATCGATAGGCAGACAAGCAGACTTACCGACACGCCATTAAAACGCATGTTTTTGACAATGTCGATGTAGGTGTCCCGGATGGGGGCCAAGGTGGAATAGTTCATTGCGTGCAGAGGGGGGACAGGGTGGTGCGAGCGACGCCACTTGCTCATGGCTGACCCCAGGGTCAGGGCGATGGTCCAGACAGTGTCGTAGGTGGTGGCGGCAAAAAAGCTCATGGGGGTGCTGCCGTTGTTGGAGTGGTAAGCCTCCTTGAACTCTGTGGTCGTCTGCAACAGTTTCGATCAGTTTCTTGATCAGTTGATTAGAATTCGCTGTTGATTAACTGTTTCAGTGTTTAGATGGTAGATTGGTTGTTAGTAAGAGATCACACAATCGGATGACCAGGATCTCTATTGATTACTTGCTTCGATGTGTAGATGGTGAGTTCAATGTTAGAGATTACACTAATTGGTTTTTTATTTATTTTCTTAAAAGCCAAACTTATTAAGCAGATGACTGATTTATGTACGCTCAAACTGATGAATCAGTTGGTCAATTGGTCTAGTTTCTCTCAATTTACGTGCATATGTTTTTATAAGATATTGAAGAAGTGGTAAGCAAACACTGACGATAAAACAACGATACAAGACAACGTCGCGGAGCTAGACAGTGGAGACGTTGTGACACTAGACCGAGAGAGGAGCTAGACTGGGGGATGCTGCATGTCTAGATTGAATCAAATGTCCACTTGACAGTGGTGACTATCGCCAGGGCTCTCCAGTGACAGCTTCCCCTGTATCGGCAGACTCTGCCACCTTACAGCAGACATTGAGGTGGGGACACAAAGCAAGATAGAGTTCACAACATTGAGACTAGTATAGGATGGACACACACACACACACACACACACACACACACACACACACACACACACACACACAAACACACCTTAAACTCGCCTTTTGGAAGATTAATCCGTTGTGTGCCGAGGGAAACAGATGCAAAAATTTACAAAACCTCTTGTGCACGGGGACTGGATTTAAAAATTAACACGTGAGTATTTATTCATAATCTTCGAAATAAATGGAAACGAAGAATTTAGCACCTTATACTGTATAAATTTGATGGTGAAAATGATAGTATGACGGAGAATTTTCAACATTTGTGACATTGCCACATGGATATACTATTTTGATTTTTTTCAAAATATGGATTTCTGAGATATGAAGGTCTGAAGGGCAGAAAGTTGCGATTTCAGTCCTGTTATTTGACCAATGTTTTAATTTACTTTATAAAAAAATAACAAACTAGCATCTGTTTTTTTAAATATCAATCATTTTCAACTATTGACAACACCCTGAAGGCATACCGGGTTGGCATCCATATGTTGCTCCTTGCATTTCAGCCCGAATACCAACAGTGCCCTCAACTCCCATGTCTCCCCAAAGTAGGAATGCAGATATCTCCATGGTGCGCAAAAACGGTCGCTTACGCAAAATCTTCCCATTGGTGAACCTTGGAGCTCTAGCCGAGGAAAAGAAACAAATCTCAAATTTTAGCATGCTTCTGATGGGAGATAGGGGGGGGGGAGGGATGCATACCCCTCTTTACCACCGACAGTCCGTTGCACTGATTACACTGCTTAACTCTATATAGGTTTTTTCAAGGCGCTAAATATTTTGATTAATTAATCGTAATGCTGGGAGATGGGATAGCTCAGTGGTCAGAGTACTCGCTTTCCCTAGCTAAGGTTAAGCAGCATCGAGCGTGGTTACCAGATGGATGGGTGACCGTTTGTGCGCCTTGGCTTCAGTATAGTCCCCCAGTTCACCCAGCTGTAAATGGGTTCCTTCCTCTTCAGGGTCAGGGAAAGTAAAGCAGCGAGGGAGAGGAGACGGGTGCCGCCCTCAATATGCTGGCTTCTAGAGAAGTGGGGTCTTTGATGCCTCGCTCCCCTACGACCACACAGGTTATGGGACACCTTTACCTTAATCATAATGCTAGCTAATATCAAGAAGCAATCTGAAGAAGCGTGTATATATGCATAATGAAATAGAATGTGATATTTATCTAATGTATCTCATTCAACGTAGCAAGCATGCAATAAAAAGGCACACAAGCGCGCGTGCATGCACACATACATGCTCTGTGTAATTTCGTTTTGATGTTGCTAGGAAAGCACGCATACTTGTGTGCATCAAAATGCGGCCGGCCGCACGCCTGAAAACACACGTATGCACACACACACACGCGCGTGCGCTACCACCCACGCAACATTTACACAGACGTAAACGTGCACGCACGCACAACACGTAGATGTGCGCACACACACAAACACACACTCACAGACACACACACACTCACACACACACACTAACGCACACATACACAAGCAACACACACACACACACAACATTCGCGCACACACTCGCACACACACACACAGACAACACACACATACACAAACAACACACACAACACTCGCACACACACACAACACGCATACACCAATACACACACAAACACACACAAACACACACAAACACACACATACACCAATACACACACACGCACACACACGCACGCACGCACACA
>CM054144.1:18707865-18710365 GCA_028751875.1 Rapana venosa | reverse complement strand
GAGAGACAGAGAGACAGGCAGAGACAGAAACAGAGAGTACGTGTGTGTGTGTGTGTGTGTGTGTGTGTGTGTGTGTGTGTGTGTGTGTGTGTGTGTGTGTGTGTGTGTGTGTGTGTGTGTGTGTGTGTGTGTGTCGGGAGAGGGGAGTGTACAGGAAAGGGAACTTGTTTGTCTGACTCTTTCTTTGTTAGTTTGTGTGTTTGGTTGTTTATCTATTTGAAAGAGCTGCGTGTTCAATTTGCCAATTTGTAATTGAATGAACATCGTTAAGACGGTCGTTTTAAAGGATATATCCTGCTCTCCTCTACAATAACGAAACAAATAGACAACCAAACAAACAAACACACGCGCACACACACACACACACACACACACACACACACACACACACACAAGATAATCGATTCTACATGCTACAATGAGAAGATGCATTCTTTCTGTCAGATTTTAGTCAGAACTGGTCGTGGGTGGTTGGTTGTGCATAAACAGCATTTGCGCAAACAGACCTACCTACCAGATTGGTCGACAGTTTCAATCCACGTTTAACAGCATGTTTATATTTATCTTCCACATTCACAAGGAACAAACCCAAACCAAAGCAAGACAAAAATAAAATAAAATAAATGAAATACCATATTGTCCACCAACTTCAACACGTCCAAGGGTATGTTGAAAGATATCCTCAGCATACAAAAAGCACCTAGCCAAAGTCGAACGAAAACAACAAAACCATAACCCCCAAAAATCTCAAATCGACTACCAATTTCAGTCCACCCATTAGAATATTGAAACTGACTTTCAACAACCAAACAACCAAAACAAAACAAAACAAAAACAAAAAGAAGCTGACCACATTCCAATCCACACATCAGCGTGTTCAAAACATCCAAAATATTAAATAAAGGAGAAAAACACAGCTATAAAAAAACTATCACTTGGAACCTATATGAAACCAGTCATAGCTTCAATCCTCCCCAAAGCGTGTTAAACACTAAACAAGCCAAACCAAAGCAGAAAGACAAACTTTCCGGATTGCAGCCGATTTCAATCCGCCCAATAGCATTTTGTAAGACACTCAAGAAACTAGACAAAACAAAAGAAAACTGACAAATTAGCCACTAATTCCAACCTACCCCGTAGCGTGTCGAAAGACAACATCGACTCTCCACAAACAAAGCAAAAAAACAAAACAAACCATTAAACAAGCCACAAAACAACAACACCCCACCCCCACCACCACCACACCACCACCATCACCACCACTGCCCCTCCTCTGCCCTTGCCACAAAAATCAAACTTCTTCTTCGTCGTCGTTGAACGCTCCGACAGCAACTAGTGTTGCCTGTCATAATTATGAGCGAAAATGCGTTGCGCTGCCGTTAAGCGCCTGACAAATCAGACCCAGCGCATCTGACTTCGGCATAAGAGAGATTTATTATTTTTTAAAATAAAAAAAGGTAGAGGAGTCCCATAACCTATAAGGTCGTAGGGGAGCGAGGCGTCAGAGACCTCACTTCTCTAGGGCCAGCATATTGAGGGCGGCGCCCATCTCCTCTCCCTCGCTGCTTTACCTTCCCTGACCCTAAAGAGGGCAGGTACCCATTTACAGCTGGGTGAACTGGAGAAACTGTACTGAAGCCAAGGCGCGCAAACGGTCACCCATCGAACTGGTAACCACGCTCGACGCTGCTTAACTTGGCTGGGGGAAAGCGAGTGCTCCGACCACTGAGCTATCCCGTCCCTATTATCTTTTTAGGCTTTCTTTTAAAAAAAGGGGGGGGGGGTGAGGAATATGGACCCAAGAAGGCAGAAAACAGACAAGAAGAAGATGACAGGACAGAAAAGGAACAAGGCAGACACAAAGAGACTGATGGGAGGAAAAGGGGAATCCTAGCACGGAATTTCCAGAAGGTGGGGATGCCATTTACACTGACAGGCCCCCGGCATGCCCCCGAGGGGTGGGAGGTGGGGGGGGGGGGACAAAACAATCAAGGCAAAACAAAACGGACAAATTGGCCACTAATTTCAACCCCCGAATAGCGTGATGCATTGAAAGTCACCATCGACTGTCAACAAACAACATAGCGAAACTAAAAAATCCGCAAAAAATAAGACACTCAACAAACTACAAAACAAAACAAGACCACCCCTACCCCTAATAAAAACAAATCACAACTAAAAACCTTACCAGTTTGGCCACAGACTTCAACACCTCCCCCCCCACCACACACACACACACACACACACACACACCACCACCACCACCACCACCACCACCACCACCACAACAACAACAACAACAACAACAACAAAAACAACCCCTTAAAAATCCAATCCAAAAAAAACTTCACCACAGTTGGCCACTGACTTCACCCCTCCCTCCCCCGACTCCGAAAAAAAAAAAAAAAAAAAACCTTACCAAAGTGGACACCGACTCCAACCACCACCACCACCACCACCACCATCACCCTCTCCCCTAAGAACATTTTTTTTTTTAATT
>CM054144.1:18695365-18705365 GCA_028751875.1 Rapana venosa | reverse complement strand
AGCTGGGTGAACTGGGGAAACTGTACTGAAGCCAAGGCGCGCAAACGGTCACCCATCCAACTGGTAACCACGCTCGACGCTGCTTCACATTAACTGGGGGTAAGCGAGTGCTCTGACCACTGAGCTATCCTGTGCCATTCATATCGATACCGCAAAGTTATACAAAAGATGATCGATCAACTATTTCTAATGATTTTTTAAAAATAAAACTTTCTTTGGAAAATAAAGGAACTAAATTTGAGATTAAAACTTAATAAGGGTTATCAACAAAACTGTTCTTTGTTCATCACCATCGTGAGACTTGACCAATCCTTCATCATTAAAGCTGCGGCATTCCGACTTCGGCCGTGATGTCTAGACCGAAAACGCGTGTACGTTTTGTTCCTGTACCTTTTATTTTCTAAAGTATGAACGTGAAAGAATGGATGATATAGTAGGTGAATTAATTTGTTTGTTTGACGTTTTATGATTTTTACTTTTTTTAAATTCTTAAAACAATCTTTACCTAAGTGTGTGCGAGTGTGCGCGTGCGCGCACGCGTGCAGGTGTGTATTAGTGTGTGTGTGTACGTGTGTATGTATGTGTGTGTAATTTGTATTTTCCAATGTATTGTTTTATTGGTTTTCCTCTTTTTACTGGTACAACTTATTGGTAAGGCAGCAATTAAGTAGTATTTCATCATTATCATTAAGAAATCTGTTTTTAGATAGATGGCTTGATGAAAAAAAAAGCAAATGCATTGCTTATTCAATGTACCATCTGGAAATAAAAATTTGACTTGACTTAACATTTGTTTTGATCTCGTCATCCTGTCTTATAGGTACACGACGGCCTACTCTCCTTCCAAATGAAGAGCGACGCTTAATGTGCTGGCAAGGTAGCATGTGTCTTAGAAGCAGTTTTCGTCTACATTAATCTCATCCGAAAGACTAGAAGGGAACTGCAATCTTCACAAAATGCTGAGAATCAAACCAGCGATCCTTACGTCAAGTTTCAAGCGTCTTACCTACTGTTCCAACTACAACCCCTGTGGTAAACTTTAGAATTAATGTAATAGTCACAAAAACCAGATGTCGTGAAGAAAACATTTTACTGATGCTAGGGTTTTTTTCACTAATAATTGGGCTAAAGGAGAGGAGGGGGTTGAAATTGGACCCTTGGGACATGTGTTAGGGTAATTTATGCTTGAGGTATTCTGGTCAGAGTTTGACTGTGGCTGTACTTATCTTCTGTATAGATTTGTTATTAACACTCATGTATCAATACGGGCTTGTGTGTGCGTGTGTTTGTGTTAGTGTCTGTATATGCGTGTGTGCGTACATGCGTGTGTGCGTGCGTGGATAGAACATCAGCAGCAACAGTAATATTATCAAAATCACCATCATCATCATCATCACCATCATCATCATCATCACCATCATCATCATCATCATCATCATTGATCGTCAGGTCAAACAGCATGACTACCTTCAGCTCCTGCAGTTTCTCTGGAATCTCCACACTGGGCTCTTTGAAGGAGAGCGAGGCGGTGATGGTGATGTTGTTCAGGGCAAAGTCCTCTCCTATGGCGTTCATCGCCTAGCGGCATCAACAACAACGTGCTTTGATTTTACAGGAGTTCAGTCTTGTCGATAATGCAACGAGAAACAGGAAAAAGAAGAGAAACAATAAATCAAAAAGGAAAGAAGAAAGGGACGGAGGAAGGATGGATGGAAGGAAGGAAGGAAGGAAGGAAGAACGAACGAACGAACGAACGAACGAACGAACGAACGAAGGAAAGAAAGAAAGAAACAAACAAACAAAGGAAGGAAGGAAGGAATGGAGAAAGGAAGGGACGGAGGAAGGAAGGAAGGAGGGAGGTAGAGAGGAAGGGAGGGAGGGGAGGGGGGAAGGAAGGAAGGAAGGAGGGAGGGAGGGGGGGATGGAGGGAAGAGATGGAAGGGAGGAATGAGGAAAAGAAGAGATAGATAGATAGATAGATAGATAGATGATAGATAGATAGATAGGTAGATAGATAGATAGATAGATAGATAGATAGATAGATAGATAGATAGATAGATAGATAGATAGATAGATAGATAGATAGATAGATAATCAATGCAGGGACAAGAAAATAAATAAAGGAAAGCATTTAAAGAAAGATTCAAAAATAAAATAAAACAAAAGAAACAATTACATAAACAAAGAAGAAAGAAATACTACACAATTAACTCAACAAGAATTCAACCAATCAGACTGATTAACAATTATTCATTGAAGAAGACAAGAAGAAAAAAAAAGGAAACACGGATAGATGCAGGGAAGAAACGGAAACACATGATAGATAAAGATTAGATGGAAGAAGAAAGAAAGAATGCAAAAAAGATTAAAGGAAAGAAAGAAAACATATTTGACACGACTAAAACAAAGCAACAACAAAAGCAACAAAGCATGCGCGCGCGTGCACACACACACGCACACACACGCACACACCACACACACACGCCCGAGCACACACACACACACACACACACACACACACACACACACACAAAGTGATTCAATCAACTGCTAACTCTATTCGGAGGTTGGACGACTCTGGTGAAATTAACACTGATGATCACATCACCTGATTTCACGCTTTCCATAAATGAATCCAATATACGTGCTTTCTTTTTAGCCACGTAAAACCGTGAATACAAGAAGAAAGATTGAGCAAAAATGTCCCCATCGAAATACATTGTCTTTCGATGAGGCGGGTGTTTCTTTGTTTAATTTTCTAAGCAGCAATATTTAGATTACAGGAACTTCCAGCTTACTACAAGGCATTTACGGATTATTCAGATAGGAAATGAAAAACACCCGAGCAAAATAAATAAGTAAATAAATAAATGAATACATGAAATCCCAAAGCCAGCTAAACAATCACTCATTTAGCCAGAGAAACAAAGAAAGCGACAATAAAGCAGCAAGGGTATTTTATTAGAAAATGGAATGTATTCCCAGTGGCATCTGTATCAGTCTTTCTGGCTGTCTTGCGTTTTCTGTCACTTTTGTTTGTTTCGTTCTTTCTTTTTTCTTGTGTTTGTGTTTGTTTCTATCTGTCCTTAAGTTTTGTTTTATTTGTTTGTTTTGCTCCTTTCTCTCTTTTTTCTTTCCTTTGCTTTCTTTCTTTCCTTCTTTCTTTCGTTCTTTTTTTCTTTTCTTTCTTCTTTAGTATACATTTTTCTTTCTTTTCTTTTTTGTCTGGTTGTGCTGCTTTTTTTCTTTTGTTATTTTTTCTCACTGTTTCTTTCTTTCTGTCTGTCTGTCATTGTTTTCTCTCTATCTTTCTGGAACTTTGCGGTTTCTTTCTTTCTTTCTTTCTTTTCCTCTTTGTTTGCTTGTTGAAAGTATGTTATTTGTTCGGAATTCTATTAGCATTCTTTCGATGCTACAGAACAAAATCAAGGTGTTACCTTAATTTGAATTATCCCATTCTTTCAGTGCATGACGTGAATATGCTTTTACGAGCTGATGAAAAGGTAGACTGCACTTTTTTTCCTTACATGCACACACACACGCGCGCGCGCGCGTTTACACGCACATACACAAACACACACGCACGCGCACACACACACGCACGCACACACACACACACGTACACACCACACCATCACCACCACCACATTACCACCACCGCCATCACCACTTTCACTACCACCACCTTCACTACCACCACCACCATCACGAATTTCTCATCCCGGCCCCACTCCTACAACACCACATGTACAATCACTCTCCGCCACCCTCCTACCCCTACCCCATAACAAACAACACAACAACATGTACAATCACTCTCCGCCACCCTCCTACCCCTACCCCATAACAAACAACTTAACAACATGTACAATCACTCTCCGCCACCCTCCTACCCCTACCCCATAACAAACAACACAACAACATGTACAATCACTCTCCGCCACCCTCCTACCCCTGCACGAAAACAAACAACACAACAACATGTACAATCATTCTCCATCACCACCACCACCACCATGCCACCCCGATCCCTCTCATCCTACACAAACAACACAGTACGTGAAAATCCTTGCTTCTGCTTCGAGCAAGCCTCTGAATCCATCATAAAACCTGCACCTACGTACTTACCTTTGCCGTCAGCGCCTGGGCTTTATCACAGTTCTTGATTAAACCATTGACGCTGGGGGCAACAGCAAAGCGAGAGGCTGTATGACCAGTGGCTTTCCCACTCATGGAATTCCACTTTACAGCTTAGTCTTTAGTGATCGACTATGACTCTCTGACTAAGAGACTTGACTTGCACAGTCCTTATGTGCTGCAGCCCTGGGGGCTGGTTGGCCTTTGGAGAACATCTCCAACGCTGACTGTCCTTATGCCGTCTTGGCCGAGAGAGTGGGGATGTACTGTGGGCAAGGCATCTCCACTATAATCAAATTTCTGCCCAGTTTCCAAAACAGCAGCTGCCTCCTCTGCTGTTTTGGAGGTCATCGTCGCACACGACGGACAAACATACATACATACATACATACATACGTACTTACCAGGGAATATTTCTCGATGTCCTCCGACAGAATGGCCACAGTCTTCCAGCCAAAGCTGCTGATGAACATACGTCTGGCTGGCACCAAGGCAGAATCGGCCAGGGCCAGTCTGAAAAATGTCTGGTACTTCTCCCGGTCACCCAGCGCCGGAGATGTGGTGGCGTAGGAGATCTGGAAACACAGGGATGAACCAACATGGCTGGGATCTGGTGGATCGCTGGTGGTCTAGAGGTAAAGCACCTGCCTAGGAAGCGAAAAGTCCGGGTTTCATAGGTTGGCTCCTAGACCCCTTACCCCCCCCCGCCCCGACAATTTCCCCGCTGGTTGCCTTTGGAGAACATTCCAACGCTGACTGTCCTTATGCCGTCATGGCCGAGAGAGTGGGGATGTACTGTGGGCAAAAGGGACAAAAATGAACTATTTCCCCCCTTTAACGGGACCCCCAAAACAAATTTGACTTACTTACCATTAAAAATTTAGTTTTTTAAAAAACCCGCGGCCTGTTCCGTTGAGAAAGCCCAAAAATTTAAAATGTACGTATTTTTTGGTAGGGGGGGGTTTTAACGTTCTTGTTCCTTGGTGGGGGGGAAAGGAGGGTTGGGGGGCCAGGTCTTTATTGGGGAAAATTTGCTTATTTTTTGGGGGTTTTGTTTGCAAGGGGGTTTATGACGTCCTTTGGCTGGTGGGGTGGTTTGGTTTGGGAACATCTTAGTGGGTTTTGCCGTCTTGGGGGGGGAGGGGGGGGGGTGTGGGGGGGCGGTTTTTTCCCTTAATTTTCTGAGTTTAAAACGAGCTGTTTGGGTTTTTTTGGGGTCTGCGCCCGCGGTTCCAAAAATAGTCTTTCCGGGAAATTTTTCTGTGTCCTGAAAAAGGAATTTTAGAAAGTGTGTGCTTTAGTTGGGGGGGGGGGGGCCTCAAAAATGGGTTTTTCCCCGGAAGGGGGGGGGGGGGGTGGGTGGGGTTGGGAAACACGGGGTGGAACGTGGTGTCATTTTGGGGAGGGGTTTGGTTGGGAAAACCCCCGTAAAAAGGGAAAGTCCGGGGTTTATGGTTTGGTCGGGCCCCCGGTTGGGGGGCCCAAAAAAAAGGGCCATTCCCCCTAACTAACCGTGGGGTGTTGGGGTTTTCGGGAAGTATTTGGGTCCGTGGTTTTTTTTTAGGCAGGTGGGGAAAAAAAAAGGAGTTGTTTCTGGTTTTGTTGGGGTGTTTGGGGTGTTCGTTGCGACGAAAGGGGAAAATGAAAATGTTTTGGGTGTTTGTGGCGAGGTTTCCCCCCGGGGGGGCCCGAATTTCTTTTTGAAAAATTTTTTGCTTTTGGGGTTTCAGTAAATTGGGAAAAAAAGGGGGAAAGGTGGTTTTTTAAAAAATTTTAATTTGGTGGGGGGGGTGAGATTAGGGGATTTTTTTCGGGGGGGCTACTTTTAAGGGTGGGGGTTCCCCCGGGGGTTTATTTGCCCAAAGGGGAGGGTCCTTTTTCCCTGGGTCCTGGGGGATGTTGAAGTTTGGGGGAAAGGTTTATTTTTTTGGTCCCCCCTAAAAGGGTGTTTATTTGGGGGGCGGGGGTTTATTTGGTATGTTTGTGTAAGGGGTGTTGGGGTTTTGCGGGGAAAGATTTTTGGGTGATTGTAGGGGCATGGATAAGGGGTATAAAGGTAGCGGGAGATGTGGTGACGGATAGCGGGAAAGGGGTGCTAAAGGTAGCAGGGAGTGTGGTTTTTATAGATGGATAAGGGGGTGTAAAGGTAGCGGAGATTTGGTGATTTTTTTATGGGTGGATAAGGGGGTGCTAAAGGAGCTGGAGATGTGGTATTGTTTTAGCATGGATAAGGGGTTTTTAAAGGTACAGGAGAAATGGGGTGATGTGAAATAAAAATGGATAAAGGGTGCTAAAAGGTCGGGAGATGTGGGATGTTTTTAAGCTGGAAAAGGGGGTCTAAAGGTTGCAGGGATGTGGTGATGTTTTTTATAGCATGGATAAGAGGGTGCTAAATTTAGGGGAAAATGTGGTGTTGTATACTGGTTTAAGGGGGGGTGCTAAAGGTAGCGGGAGATGTGGTGGTGTAAGCTGGAAAAGGGGGTTTTTAAAGGTAGCGGAGATGTGTTGTGTTTAAGCGGATAGGGGGTTTTGGAAAAGGGTAGCGGAGATGAGTGGCCCCTTTTGGGTCGAGATAAAAAAATGAACTATGTGTATGGAGGAAAAAGATTTTGTAGAGGAATGATGCTGAATTTTTTTGTTTATCTTGAAAACGTCGAGCTTTATGTTATTTATTTGTGTTGTTTTTTAAAAGTTCACAACTTAAAGCACCAGGGGGTGCGTTTTTCTAAAAAAAATTTAAACACCCCCCCACCCACCCACCCACCTCATATCGGGATCAGTTGAAACCATAAGTGGCATGACTGAAACGTATCCTGTTTTTTTTCTTTTCAAACATCTTACCATTAGGTAACCATACTTCCCCCCCCCCCCCCCCCCTCCCTCCCCTCTCTCTTCTCCTCCATCTCTCTCTCTCTCTCCCTCTCCTCTCTCTTTTCTTCTTTCTCTCTCTAACTCTCTCTCTCTCTCTCCTCTCTCCTCTCTCTTCCTTTTCCCCTTCTCTTTATATATATATATATATATATATATTATATTTATATATATATTTAATATATATATTATATTATATATATATTTCTGCCTTTATTCCTGCTGTTGGCAACATTTTTTCTTTTACTGCATTGTGTTCTTTTTCCCCTGTGAAAAAAATGATGAAATGGAAAAAAAAAAAAGAAAGAAAACATTACATAAATTCCCGGCGAAAAGAACGAAAAAAAAAAAGATTTGGGGTGGGGAGGGGGAAAACAAGGGACAAGGGACAATTTAATTTTGGGAAAAAACCAAAAGAAAAATAGAAGAAAAAGAGAAATACAAATGTTTCCAGTAATAAAACCCCAAACAAAGAAAACGAAGAACGAGATTTAAGAAAAAGAAAAACAAGAGAAATAAAAATATAAAAAAATTGATGGCGTAATGAATGAATGAAAAAGTACATGAATAAAAACAAGAATGAATGAAGAAATGAATGAAAGGTAGGGAAAACAATCAACGGGCAAAAAAAAAAAAAAAAAAAAAGAAAGAAAGACAAGAAGCAAAGGAAAAACAAAAAAAGAAAAGGGGGAAAAGGGGCATTTTGGGTGGTGGGGGCTAACACACGCGCGCACGCTGCCCCACCAACACCAATTAAAAGTAAGCTGAAAAATGATGTGCGAACAGCATCAGCTCGATACACCACCCCATACTTTTCCTCAACACACACAACACAAACACACCAAACACACACACACACACCACATACACACACGGAAGCGTATCACGCACATTCATACCTTTCCCAACCTCAAACACACAACCCCCCAACACAACTACACAGAGATAGAAGATAGATGGTAGTGATAGTAGGTGATAGAAGATATATAGATAAAAGATAAAAGATGAATAATAGATAGATAATGATAGATAGATAATAGATAGATTGATAATAGATAGATAGATAGTAGATGACAGAAAGATAAAAATAATAATAAATAAATTGGATTTAATGCGCTGGAAATCTTTTAAAAAAAACAAAAAAATCGAAAACCTTCATCAACATTTTCAGGCATGCAAATTCCTTAAAAATAAAGAACAAAGATTTCAAATCCATGCGCGCGCACGTCCCGACAGCACGCACACACCCCACCCCACACGCGCGGCGCGCCACACAACAACACACACAATACAACCTTTTCCCCTTCCAGTCCACTTCTATTTTTTCAATCTAGTAAAATGACATTTCCCCCCCCAAATTTTTAGAATGTAGTGTGAAATGTTTTTCTGATGACACATCCCCCTATTTTGTAGTGACTCTGACCCCCAAAAGACTTCAATCAAAAATTCAAACAATATTGCGATTGGGTTTTTTGGACTCAGCTAAACCATATGTCCCAAATACGGAAAAAAAACAGTTAATTACTTTCGAAAAAACAAAAAATGAAATAAAAATTACCCTTTTGATGGTAAAAAAGGGTTTTAAAGTTTTCTGATTTTTTGGGGTTTTATTGACAAAAAACTTACTTTCCTACCATGGATGGGCCCGGAAAAATCCTTAAACTAATTGTTTCAAAAAAAAACATTTTCAAAACCCCCCAAACTCGCGGCCCAATTTTGAAGATAATTTTATTTTTTTGGGAAAGGTTTGAAAAATTTAAAATTTTTAAGATTAAAAAGGCACGAAACTTGTTTACAAAATCAATTCCCCAAACCCTAAAATTTAAAAAAAAAATTCCAACCTTTTAAAAAAAAACTTTATCTAAAAAAAGCTCTTTTTTTTGAATTTTTTCAATGGGAAAAGCCCCCAAAATCACCAAATTTCTTCAAAAATAAAAACACAGACAAATCACTACTAAATTTCCGAACCAAAAAAACTTTTTAAAAAAAAATTTTTGTAAATCGGAAAAGCTTATGAACAAGCTCCCAAAAAAGCTTAAAATGCAAAAACAAAAAAAAGTTCAAGAAAGAAAAGAAATTAATGATAACCTAAAGAATTTCTAAAAGGGCAAATCAACCATGATTAATAGGCAAAATAACCATACTTTTCATTTACCCCCTAATGGTATTTCCTTTCAAAAAAAATTCAAGATGTCTTACTGAGCTAGAAAATTTGCAGTTTACACCGTATATGTGTGGGGGGAGAGGGAGGCGGAAAAAGGCACACTAATTATGCAAAGAAGTAAAAGTAATTATGAAGTAGTAAATAATCTGCGTTTTGGAAAAAATGGAAAGGGGAAATTTTAAAAATCTTTTTAATGACCTGATGCTTGATGGGGGTCCTTTCTTTCTTTTCTCTCCTCTCTCCCCTTTTCTCTCTCTCCTCTCTCCTCTCCTCCCCTCTCGCTCCCCTCTCTCCTCCTCCCCCCTCTCTTCTCTTTTCCTCTCTCTCCCCTCTCTCTCTCTCTCTCTCTCTCTCTCTCCCTCTTCCTCTCTCTCTCTCTCTCTCTCTCTTCTCTCTCTCCCCCCTTCTCCCCCTTTTCCTTTCCCCTCCTCCTCATTGCCCTTTTTTGTCTATTCAATAGATTTTTTCGTGGATGTTGTTTTTTTCAGTTAGGAGAGATTATTAGTACTATTTAAAGGGTACTGTTTAGTAGATATTGTTTTTGTTTTATGTCATGGGTTATGGGGTTTTGAATTATGTTCGATAGGGGTTTTCCCTTTTTTGAATATTTGCTTTTTTTTAAACTATTAATTTGATTGAAAGGTGTATTTCCACTTTTCCCCCCTTTATACTCCTCCCCACCCCCATCCTTTCCAATGTTTTCTTTATCATGGTTATGTTGTTGTCTCATGGTGATGGGGATATTTGTTTTTTGTGGTTGATGGGGAATTGTTGTTATAATTGTTCTCTATTATGATAATCATTATTATAAACTTATTTTGCCTTTTTTGC
>CM054144.1:18685365-18690365 GCA_028751875.1 Rapana venosa | reverse complement strand
AATTACCACATATACAAATACATGCACACACATACTCATGCACGCCTGAGCGCGTGCGCGCTCACGTCCACACACACATTTAAATAAAATGTTTTAAGAATTAAAAAAAGAAAATCATAAAACGTCAGGACAAACAAATTACTTCACCTACTGTTACATCCATTCTTTCACGTTTATACTTTAGATAATAAAAAGGTACAAGAATAAAACGTTAGAAAATACTAGGCATTCGTCATTACTGACAATATTACCTTCAATGACCTCCCTCCTCTCCTCCTCCACCCAGCAAACGTGTGCTTTTTTGCGTTCATACTTTTCAAATAGCGCTTTTAAAAAATGACATATTCACACAATAGCTATCAAAGCAAGATAAGGCAAATAAGATTATAATAATGATTATCATAATAGAGATACAATTATAACAACAATCGCCCATCACCATGAGACAACAATATAACAAATGATCCCCATCACCATGAGACAACAACAAAACCCATGATAACAGAAAAGCATTGGAAAGGATGGGGGTGGGGGAGGAGTATCAAAGGGGAAGGGGAAAACACCTTCAATCAAATTAATATTTTTAGTGTGTGTGTGTGTGTGTGTGGGGTGTGTGTGTTGTGTGTGTGTGGTGTGTGTGTGTGTGTGTGTGTGTGTTGGGGTGTGTGTGTGTGTTCGTGTGTGTCTGTGTCGTGTCTGTGTCTGTCTGTGAGAATGGTGGGTAAGATGAAACAAAGGAGAAACTGGGTAATCCACTTATTCTACAATACATCATATCCGAAACAAAACCACTTCCAAAGGTCTTTTTTTTACATACCCAGGAACACCCTACAGTAAAAAAAAAACTAGTGAGTGACCCATTTACAAATCCTCCTCTCTCCAGCCTGTTCGCCTTCAGATATAAAACAAAATTTAAAAAACATACGATAAAATAAAATAGCAGAAAATAACACAAAATGGACATAAAAACGTAGAATAAAATAGCATAAAATCATATGAAATTTTAAAAATGGAATAAAATAAAATAAGATCAAAATGAAATAAGATAAAATAAAATGAAATGGAATAAAAACAGTAGCATATTCTATTTTTCGTCTACGCAAAGGACAAGAAAAATGCAATCCCTCATTTGAATTTCTTACAGCTCAGCACCTCCCTAATCCCTAAAGCCATGTTCCGCTGTTAGAAGAAACTGCGGACTTCATCCGTTTGAATCAAGACCAGTTTTCACTGTGAAAAAGAGAGAGAGAAAAGAGAGAGAGAGAGAGAGAGAGAGAGAGAGAGAGGGGGAGAGAGAGAGAGAGCGGGAGGAGAGAGAGAATGGGAAAATGAATGAGAGCGAAGGAAGACGTAAAGGCCTTTTTAAGGGCGGAGCATAGTTAATGTGAGAGTTGCACGCACATCAATAAGAAAGAGGAGAAATGGAAAAGAAAATGGAAAGAAAAGAAGAAAAAGAAGAACAAGAACAAAACAAGAACAAGAAGAACAAGAAGAACAAGAAGAGCCACGACAAGAGAATGAATGAAGGAATAAAATGAAAAAGAAAGAAACCAAGAAGAGCAGTGTCAAGAGCTGGACTACAAACAAAGAACAGCAAGAACAAAAAAAAGAAAAAAGCAAGAAAAAAAGGATTGAGAAGACCATGACGATATATATATATATATATATATATTTATATATATATATATAATATATATATATATATATATATATATATATTTTGTATGTTATGTATGTAGAGAGAGAGAGAGACAGACAGACAGACAGACAACGTCAGCAGAGACACAGAGAGATGGAGAGAGAGAGAGAGAGAGAGGGGAGAGAGAGGAGAGAGGAGAGAGAGAGAGAGAGAGAGAGAGAGAGAGAGAGAGATGGAAAGAGAGAGATAGAGAGAGTGAGTAGGCAGAGAGACACAGAGAAAGAGAGACTGAGACAGACAGAACAGACGGGACAGACGGTGAGAGATAGACAGACAGAGACAGGGGAGAGAGAGGGGCATATAGAGAAAGACAAAGAAACAGACAGACAGACACAGACAGAAAAAAATAAACTATAGCTAAAACAAGGTCAAGACAGATAGAACATCCAGATAGAGTAGATGAACAGAGAAAAAGAGAAAAAAAACAGTGAGATTATAGATTTTTTTACATTTCTAAACGGCTTTTCATCACCAATAGCTCTTAAGCAAAAACGTTTACATTAACATACAAAACAACATAAAAAACACATAGGGGGACGGGATAGCCTGGTGGTTAGAGTGATGCGCTTCGCGCTCGTGATCTGCGGGACTCGGGTTTAAAATCTCATTCGGGAGGATTTTCCTCTGGAGTTAACATCAGTGCCGACGCCACTACCCCCCCCCCCCCCCCCCCCCTCTCCACCCCAACCACAAGTCCCCGGATGAGACTATAAACCGAGGTCTTGTATGCGAACGCACGCAGAACATCTTGCGCACACGTTAAAACCCGTTCCACTTTTCGGAAGAGTAGACCATTGTATGCCAGTGGGAACGGATGACAAAATTGACAAAACTGCATACACAAGGGGACTGGATTAAAAAAAAAAGTACATGAGTGCCTATTCCATTATCCTCGAGATCAAATGAGAGAACAAAGTGAATAAATAGAATAAGATAGGCTTACACCTCTGCGCTGCCCCTAGAGGAAGAGTCACACGCTGCACGGCACCAGTCTGTTGCTGTGTTATTAACGCTGATGCTAGGATAACGTTTGCAGCAAACAGATTATAACAATATCAGTTTATTTTCTTTCCCTTTTTGTCTGTTCTCTGTTTCGTTTCTTTTTTATTCATTATTTCCTTCTTTCTGTCCTTTTTTGTTTTGTTTTGTTGGTTGGGTGTGTGGGTTATTTCGTATTTTATTTGAATAAGGCGTTGGTGGTTGGATACCAGGGTTGGAATTACTGTAGGGCAGCTGTCGATTTTGTTTTGTTTTACTTATTTTACATATTCAGTGTTTGTTTGTTTCTTTCTTGCTTGTTTTTTTTTTAAAATTTATTGTTTCTTTATTTCAATTTCTGTGGTTATGGTTTTGTGTGGGAGGTTGGTTTTAGCGTCTGTGGGATTGTTGTTGGCTTCTTGTTTATTTGTTCTGGTTGTTTACGCGTTTTCTCCTCGTTTTGGTGTTTAACTGTTCCCTCTTTTCTAGTTGTTTTCCTGTTTTTTTCGCTAAGGCTGCTTGCTTGCTTTGTTGGTTTCAAGCGTCTTGTGGGGCTACTGTTGTTGGCTAGGTGGCTATTCTGTCTGTCTACTCATTGAACTCCTGTCTCGTTTTTTATTTCTCTTTTTTTTTCCCCTCCTTTTTAAAAAAAAATCTTGTTTTTTTGTTTGGCAAGGTCGTTTGCTTGGTTGGTTCAGAATATTTATGCTTAATGCTAGCTGTTCTTTATTTCTTTGTTCATTTGTTTCATTTATTTCCGTGAAATTTTTTTTTAACGTTTAATTAATTTTCTGCAGAAGACCCAAATCCTACGGTCAACTCTCAGACGATTCGCCAGCTGAAGAACAAAGCGTGGAGCGAGGTTGTGTCATTTTATAGAATAACGAGGTGAAAGAACCGCAGCACTCTGGAGGTTTCTGATTTTTCTGCGAGACAGGGGTCGGCTTCTACTTTTTTCGCCGTGAAATTTCCTCAGGGACAAGGTGTTTGGCCAAAGCAATCACGGCCAGAAGAATGTCCCCGGACTTGCAGGATTGTGATTTTCTTTGTGGCCCAAAAAAAAAAAATGGTGTGGGTATGAAAGCTGAGCTGGAGCAGATGGTGTGCTGTGCTGGGGGTTTTGGTGTGGTGTGTGTGGTGTGTTTTGTGGTGTTGGGGAGGTGTGGGGAGGTGTGGGAAGGTGTGGTATGGTGTGTGTGTGGTGTGGTGTGGTGTGGTGTGGTGTGGTGTGATGTGGTGAGGTGTGTGTGGTGTGGGTGGTGTGTGTGTGTGTGTGGTGTTGGGTATGTGGTGTGAAGAGTTGTGGTTTTGTGTGATGTGATTGGTGTGGTGTGTGTAGTGTGTGTGTGTGTTGGGGGGGGGGGGTATGGTGTGTGTGGTGTTGGGTATGTGGGTGGTGAGGTGTGGTGTTTTGTTGTGTGATGTGGTGTGGTGTGGTGTGTGTAGTGTGTGTGGGGGGGGGGGGGTGAATGTGGTGTGGTATGGTGTGGTAAGTGTGTGTGTGTGTGTGTGTGTGTGGGGTGTGTGGGGTGGTTGTGTGTGTGTGGGGTGTGGTTGTGTGTTGTGTGTTGTGGGGTGATGTGGTGTAGGGGTTTTGTGTGTATTGAATGTGTGTGTGTTTGTGTGGTGTTGTGTGATGCGCTGTGCTATACTGGAAAGTAGGCGTGGCAGTATGTGGATTAGTGTGCTCTAACGTGGTGTAGTGTGGTGTGCTGGTGAGCTATATTGTTCTATCCCTCTGCTTTGCTTCGTACGTGCGTGAGTGCGTCAAGTCAAGTCAAGTCAAGTCAAAAAATTTTTTTTCCAGATGGTACATTGAAAATAAAATTTTGACTTGACTTGACTTGACTTGACGTGCGTGAGTGCGTGAGTGTGTGTGTGTGTGTGTGTGTGTGTGTGTGTGTGTGTGTGTGGGGTGTGTGTGGTGTGTGTGTGTGTGTGTTTTGTGTGTGTGTTCAGCTAAACAGTTCTGTGGGGATACTACTGACAGAAAATATTATATATAGACTGCTTTAAAAGAGGTGACAGTTGTGCTGCGACTGATATTGTAGCAAGGGAATTCCACAGGACTTGACCACAACGAGACAATGAACGATGTCTTCAAATTTTGGGCTATAAAATGAAAATTTCAATAAGCAAAATTTATAAGCAGAAAGGAGAGCACGAGGTTTACAAATCTGGTCAATTATAGAGAGGTATAAAGGAATGCAATCCTTGATAGTATCTAAACACAACAGGCTGTTTTTTTTACTTCATTCTGTCGAGACAGGAAGCCAGCGGGGCGATTCACCAAAGTGCAGAGTAGGTTACACATGCTTTTCAA
>CM054144.1:18665298-18684865 GCA_028751875.1 Rapana venosa | reverse complement strand
ATAGAGTAGAAGAATGAATAGCTGCATCAAAAGTAGATAGATAGATAGATAGATGGATGATGATGGATGATGGATGGAGATATGGATAGATAGATAGATAGATAGATAGATAGATAGATAGATAGATAGATAGATAGATAGATAGATAGATAGATAGATAGATAGATAGATAGATAGATAGATAGATAGATAGATAGATAGATAGATAGATATGGATGTCTGTGCCTAAACTGTACTGAGTCACCCACATAAATGTACGGAAAACACCCTAAGAATAACAACGGCACCCAGTGATATGATAAACTATCCTACCTAATTCTTTGTCTAATAGCTTAGTGTTGTAGACGACATTGTGCCTGGGCTTTAAGAAATTGAAGAGGACAAAATTCTTATTTTCATCCAAGGCCTTTTTTTTGTTTTTCTCGGGTTTCAATGATATGGTTTAAATGACGCTTTGAGTAATCATGTAAATACTAGGGTTTTTTTCTATTGAAATTAAATGTGTGTGTGTGTGTATGTTCAATTTTACGTCTGTTCGCTTAAAGTGATATTAGACTAGGGGGTGCGTGTGTGTGTGTGTGTGTGTGTGTGTGTGTGTGTGTGTGTGTGTGTGTGTGTGTGTGTGTGTGTGTGTGTGTGTGTGTGTGTGTGTGTGTGTGTGTCGTGTGTGTGTTTCCGTTTTAAAAAAATAATTCTTTTTTTTGAGGATAATGAATAAACACTTGCTGCTTTTATCACATTCTGTCTCTTGCGTCGGTATTTCCGTTCCCACCGGCACACAATGGCCTTCTCATCAGAGAGACGGAAATGGTTTTAGTGTGTGTGCAAGATACTGTGAGTCTCTCTCTCTCTCTCTCTCCTCTCTCTCTCTCTCTCCTCTCTCCTCCTCTCTCTCTCTCTCCTCTCTCTCCTCTCTCTCTCTCTCTTCTCTCTCTCTCTCTCTCTCTCTCTCTCTGTCCGCACGTACTTGTGCATGTGTGTGCGTGTTTTTCCGTATGAAATTATGTTCAAACATAGAGGAATATCGTTGGTGTTTCAGTTGTGCTGTGTGGAGTCTGAATTACTTCCCCTAGTAGCAGGAACGACAGCTTAACGCCGTGTGTTACTAAAATAAGACACACCAGCGATTTGTGCCAGACTCTGTCGCCTTGGGAGGTAGTTCTGACACCTTTCCATGGCACACTTCCCCTACCACGGTGGAATTCCACTGAAATGTGCTATTTGGTGTGGCAACTGTTTTAACCTGTTTTCAATATATCTCAAGTTCTGAATGATAGAGTAGATCTTTCATTCATGTTTGGTAATGGAAGTTTTGTTTTTAATATGTCGACAGAATGCTAACATTCCAAGGTGTCAACAAATTGATCCTGGCAAACTGTTTTAGGGGGAAAGTGCTCCCACAGAGAAATTAATACACAGAGACAGACCAAGGTTATTCTCTGGTTTTAAAGAGATCAGGCAAAAGGAAATGTAGAGCAATGTAATGTAAGGTAAAGGTAAAGGAGTTCCATAACCTATAAGGTCGTAGGGGAGCGAGGCGTCGGAGACCTCACTTCTCTAGGGCCAGCATATTGAGGGCGGCGCCCATCTCCTCTCGCTCGCTGCTTTACCTTCCCTGACCCTAAAGAGGGCAGGTACCCATTTACAGCTGGGGGAACTGTACTGAAGCCAAGGCGCGCAAACGGTCACCCATCCAACTGGTAACCGCGCTCGACGCTGCTTAACTTGGCTGGGGGAAAGCGAGTGCTCCGACCACTGAGCTATCCCGTCCCCAATGTAATGTACTATCATTCAAAACAATATTAAGCAGTACAGCGCAGTGCTATTTCATGCACCACGATACAGCGCAATATACTTACTGTAATGCCTGCATATCATACAGAGCAAACCAACGAAGTATAAGGGATGTAAACCCATTAGATGATAATGCAATGTATTACAATTAGTTTTATTTATAGGTAGAACAACTGTTCTAGGCGCTGCTAAAAGCTTCTAAAAATGAGGTTAGATTTAAACTCTGATCAACGGAAATTTCCTCTTCTTTCCTTCTCTCCCTAAGTCAAGATTTTACACCAAAAAGTACTTCATAACTGACGCATAACCGCAATTATGCGTATAATAAGCTAAGTCATTGATACTAATTTGAGACAGAAGCAGTAATAAGAGTAGTAGTAGCTGCATCAACTGCAAAAGTAGTGACATCAAGTAAAAGCGGAAGAAATACTGATGGTGCGGTTTCCTACTCTAAAACTACAGGCTCAATCTTAAAGGAGATGTATATGGCCATGTACCCAACGCACTCGCGCTTTCAATCAATATCATGTTTTCACTGTTTGAACGGAACGACAGCGAACTATCTATGTCATTACACTGCATTAGCTCTGTGGTCTATAGTGCCGGATATATGGGCCATACGCCGTGTGGTATCGGCAGTGATTGGCTGGTCTTAGGTTGCTGTTGTGATGGGGGATTTTGTATTCCCTTGGTGTTATCCACGAGTTCATAGCTTATAATAGCCCCGTTCCCCGACGCTAGGATGGTTTAAGCTCCTTCAATAAGCAGAGAAATGTTCTGACAGAGGAGATCTAAGAAATACTTTTGACTTGAAACTCATCCGTTATGTTACTCATCATTGCCGTATATTGCACTGGCTGACTTTAAAACATATCGAACTTTATGTATGAGTTTTATTATAGTTGACCGCTAACAAAAATTGAGAACTGCATCTTATGTTTGTTATATATCACGTTCGAAGCAGTTCCGAAGGATTTTAATGATGATGATGTTGGTGGTGGTGGAGGTGGTGGTGGTGGTGGTGGTGGTGGTGGTGATGATGATGATGATGATGATGGTGGTGGTGGTGGTGGTGGTGGTGGTGGTGATGATAATGAATCAAGTTTAAATGACTAAGAAAGAGACGGCGAAACTTAGCAACATGTGTTCTTTCCGTCTGTCTCACAGTGTGCGTAAAAGTTGAAATGATGGTACTTGTGGAAGATGGATGGTCTGCCTGTAGTGAGGCTAATGCCACACCCTGGCAATGTTTGGCCTGGGATTTCACCCTTTCTCGGCTAACTTTTCCCGTCTTCTTCCCTGTTCGAGACCATACACACAGGAACATGCACGTTTTTGCACAGCCGTGAATGTGCACTCTGTCTCTGTCTCTCTCCGTCTCTCTCTCTCTCTCTCTCTCTCTCTCTCTCTCTCTCTCTCTCTCTCTCTCTCTGTCTGTCTGTCTGTCTGTCTGTCTGTCTGTCTGTTTCTCCTCTCTCTCTGTCTCTGTCTTTCTGTCTGTCTCTCTGTCTCTCTCTGTATGTGTCTGTCTGTCTCTCTCTCTCTGTCTCTGTCTGTCTGTCTGTCTTTCTTTCTCTCTCTCACTCTCTCTCTCTCTCTCTCTCTCTTCTCTCTCTCTCTCTCTCTCTCTCTCTCTCTCTCTCCTCTCTCTCTCTCTCTCTCTCTCTCTCTCTCTCTACTTCTCTCGTATTTCGTATATATATTCTAGTAAAGACCCCCTGAGGAAGAGGTCGCTGCCTCGAAAATTTGGGGGAAAAGATTACCGAGTGTTTGCTTCTGGTTGTGTTGTCTTCTCTCTCTCTCTCTCTCTCTCTCTCTCTCTCTCTCTCTCTCTCTCTCTCTCTCTCTCTCTCTCTCTCTCTCTCTCTCCCTCCTTCTCTCTCTCTCTCTCTCTCTCTCTCTCTCTCTCTCTCTCTCTTTGTACATATATATATATATATATATATTTGCTTTTTTTCTCCTTTCTTTTTCTATCATCTATTACCACGAATAAAGCATGTCCAAATAGAAAGACCAAAAAAAGTCGAATCAAGCAGACAGAATGTATGGCCTGTCATTCTGAGTGCTCTGCCACACTGGCAAAGCAGAAGTAGAAGAAGAAGAAGAGAAGTATAATGAGTCAGGAAGGGGAGTGTCATCAGAGATCAGTTCACACTGCACAGCACTCACCGTACTACTGTACAGGGAAATGCTATACAGCTTGTGGGATCAGACACACTTTCCTCCAGTGCAAACCTGGACTTAGGAATCAATGAAAAACTCATCCTACAATGGGCAGGCTGGTTTGAATTCTAGAACAGAGATATAGATGGATAGAAAGTATACTAAAAGCCAGGGGAGTGGGTGTATTGGGTACATACTTTTTTTTCGTCCTTCAGTTAGAGGTCTGAGTTCACAACTGGTGAAATTTTGGGTATGCGACCGTTTTTACCCACCTTTAAGGTAGCCGCATTCTGACTTCATAGATAAGTGGGTATGTTGATGAAGGTACTGCTGGAGAATGGGGAAAGTGGTGGGGTTGGTATTTTCAGAATGGGGTTCAAGGATATGTAGGTAAAGTAGAATGCTGCAGTTTCATTATTTTTTATTCTGGATCCCTGTATTTCTTCCATGTTCTATGTCTTAATGGACAAACAATGATAGAGAAATGGTGGTCAGTGAGTGATGAGAGAGAGTGAGTGAATGAGTGAGTCAGTCAGTCAGTCAGTCAGTCAGTCAGTGTGTGTGTGTATGCGTGCGTGTGTGTGTTATGTGTGTGTATGTGTGTGAATGTGTGCATGTGTTTATGTGTGTCTGTGTGTGTATGCATGTGTGTATGTGTGTGCTTGTTAGTGTTATTGTGTGTGTGTGCGTGCATGCATGCATGCGTGCATACTTGTGTGTGAATATATGTGTATGCGTGTAAATGTGTGAATGCACATGTGCACATACACTAATGCATGATTTGTTTTTATTGGCTATAATGTGCGTGTGTTCTGAGTGCAGCTGGTAGCAACATTTGCTGTGTCCAACTTCCTACATTGGTTTTCTTTTTTCCCAACAGGCTGACTTCAGACATGCCAGAAAATAGTATGACCTCCAGCTTCAGTATTCGTTGATGAAATGAGCTAATTTAGCAACACTTCGTCTCTGTTTCTGTCTGTCCGAGTACTTACTTATAAGCTTTGAAGTCTGCTGCCGGTATAAAGATGGATCGTTTGCCTGTACTGGTTTGTAATACTATACTCTGGAAGAATATGGTTTCCTTCTCTAGCGGTCTACTGCGTCTGTTTTATCGTTTGTCTGGATGTATACACACTCACCTACAAATGCATGCAGGTGCAAACCCCCCTCTCTCTCTCACACACACACACACACACTCTCTCTCTCTCTCTCTCTCTCTCTCTCTCTCTCTCTCTCTCTTCTCTTTCTTTCAAAGCCGTGACCATGACTATGCCATGCAAATTGATTTCTTTCTAAATCACCCAGACATCATCGATCATCTGGCATCCTTAGCATTCTGTCACACTGGCAAGAAGACGAGACGTCTAATGAGTCAGGAAGAGGAGTGTCATCAGAGATCAGTTCACACTGCGCAGCACTCAGTATACTTTCCAGGGGAAAAAACTACAGCTTGGGAATTAAACACGCTTACTCCCGTGTAAGGCCAGACTTAGAAATCGATGGGTAGCCATCATAGGATGTACATCAATGGAATCAGCATGTCCTTTACCAAGATGGGTGACAGGGATGCAAAGACTAGTCTGAATTCTGAAGCAGAGACTAGGTGAAAACTGAGGGGAGGTGAACCATGTGAAGGACTGGAGGGAGGTAGATATAAAACTAAAGCAATGTCTGAGAGAGAGTAGGGGCCAGTATCATGTAAGAAATGTGGCTCTAAAGTGTGAAAGTATAGAGTAGTGAAGAAAAACATGTAGCCACACACACACACACACACACACACACACCCACACACACACACACACACACACACACACACACACACACAGGACGGGATAGCCTAGTGGTCAGAACATTGGGCTCGAAATCTGACGACCCGGATTCGATTCCTGTTCAAGGGGATATTTTCCCCTGGAGTTAGCATCAGTGCAGACTCCATTCTCCCCAAAAGTCCTTCGGATGAGACTATAACCGAGGCCCTGTGTGCGAACGCACGCAGAACATCTTGCAAACGCGTTAAATCATGTTCCGCTTTTTGCAAGAGTAGGCCATTGTGTTGCGGTGGAAACAGATGACAGAAGTTACAAAACCGCATACACACAGAGATGGATGTAAATTAGCACATAAGTGCTTATTCCATTATCCTCGATATAAAACAATAAAATAAAATAAATAAAAATAAAACACAGATATATATATATAATGTAGATTTTAACGTAAGTGCACAGTCTCAGTGCCAACATGCACACAAACACGCACACGCATACAAACACTCACACACACACACACATCTCTCTGTATAATCTTGTACTATAAAATAAGCATGTTAAATACAGAAAAAAATCAAATAACCCAGACAGAATCAACTGCCTGTCATCCCAAGTAATCTATCACATTGGCAACAAGAGAAGTCTAATGAATAGGAAAGACATGGGCTATTTTTTTTTTATACCCGTTCACACTGCACACCACTCAGTGTACTTTCCAGGCACAAGCTGCAGTTTCTGGATCAGACACATTTGCTCCTGTGCAAACCTGCACTTAGAAATCAATGAAAAGTTATCATAAAATGTACCGACCAGTCATTTTTCCAAAGCTGAATCGGGGTGATGGGTGTAAGTAAGATGAGAAGAGAAGACGTACAGAAAGTGTGTGTGAGTGTGAGAACAAAGATAAAGGTATCAAGAAAAGAATTTCTCTCTCTCTCTCTCTCTCCTCTCTCTCTCTCCTCTCTCTCTCCTCTCTCTCTCTCTCTTTCTCTCTCCCCTTCCTCCTCTCTCTCCTCTCTCTCTCTCTCTCTCTCTCTCTCTCTCTCAAAGCCGTGACCATGACTATGCCATGCAAATTGATTTCTTTTTTAAATCACCCAGACATCATCGATCATCTGCCATCCTTAGCATTCTGTCACACCGGCAAGAAGACGAGACGTCTAATGAGTCTTTAAGAGGAGTGTCATCAGAGATCAGTTCACACTGCGCAGCACTCAGTATACTTTCCAGGGAAAAAACTACAGCTTGGGATTTAAACACGCTTTCTCCCATGTAAGGCCAGACTTAGAAATCGATGGGTAGCCTTCATAGGATGTACATCATCATTAGAATCAGCATGTCCTTTACCAAAGATGGGTGACCAGGATACAGAGGCTAGTCTGACTTCTAAAGCAGAGACTAGGTGAACACTGAGGGGAGGTGAACCATGTGAAGGACAATTGTTGAGAGAGAGTAGGGGCCAGGATCATGTAAGAAATGTAGCTCTAAAGCGTGAAAGTATAGAGTAGTGAAGAAAAACATGTAGCCACACACACGCGCAAGCGCGCGCAAGCGCACGCACACACACACACACACACATATACACATGAGGGACGGGATAGCCTGGTGGTCAGAACATTGGGCTCGCAATCTGATGACCTGGGTTCGATTCCTGTTCAAGGGGATATTTTCCCCTGGAGTTAACATCAGTGCAGACTCCATTCTCCCCAAAAGTCCTCGGATGAGACTATAACTGAGGCTCCGTTTGCGAACGCACGCAGAACATCTTGCAAACGCGTTAAATCATGTTCCGCTTTTTGCAAGAGTAGGCCATTGTGTTGCGGTGGAAACAGATGACAGAAGTTACAAAACCGCATACACACGGAGACTGGATGTAAAAAAGCACATAAATGCTTATTCCATTATCCTCGATATAAAATAATTAAATTAAATTAAATTAAAATAAAACACAGATATATGTATATAATGTGGATTTTAACGTAAGTGCACAGTCTCAGTGCCAACATGCACACAAACACGCACGCACACACACACACACACACACACACCCTCTCTCTTTAAAAATCTTTTACTATAAAATAAACATGTCGAATACAGAAAAAAAATCAAATAACCCAGACAGAATCGACTGCCTGTCATCTCACGTAATCTATCACATTGGCAACAAGAGAAGTCTAATGAATAGGAAAGACGTGGGCTATTTTTTTTATACCCGTTCACACTGCACACCACTCAGTGTGCTTTCCAGGCACAAGCTACAGTTTCTGGATCAGACACATTTGCTCCTGTGCAAACCTGCACTTAGAAATCAATGGGAAGCCATAATAAAATGCCTCTACCAGTCATTTTTTCCAAGTTTGATCGTAATAGTTATCTGGAAAAGGGAGACAATTTACAAGAAAGGGGTGGTGTGAGGTGATACAAATATCAGGAAAGAAGTTCGCTCTCTCTCTCTCTCTCTCTCTCTCTCCTCTCTCTCTCTCTCTCTCTCTCTTTCTCTCTCTCTCTCTCTCTTGCAGATATTAAGTCTAGAAATACTGATGGTACAGATATCTTAAAGCTGATGCAAAGGTCTGCTAAAATGATGGGGTTCTTTTTAGTTTTCACATGTTCTTATATTTGCAGAACCAACCAACTCTTACACAAAATCCGTCTTAGAGAAGAAACAGGTGTAGGTACTGTGGGCTTCACTGCCTGTGTATTTTATGGCGGGCGGGACGCAGTAGATATCAGTTATTCAAAGTAAAAGCGGTTGTCTGCAGCGGATGATAAAAAGTATAGCATTTTCCTTTCTGTGAAGATAATGTAAGCTCAGATTTATCTTGTTTGAGAGAAGTTAAGCTTCTCTACTGAATATGAACACACTTAATAACCTCAGAGGATTTGTCAAGGATGCGTTAACCTCCCCTCCCCTGTACCCCCTTTACCCACCTCCTTTCCCAACATCATAGCTGACCACCCCCCATTCCATTGCTCTATGTTTTTACTGATTTGTTTTGAGGCATGTATGTTTACAAGGACAGGTTGTGAGACAAGGCTTGGTCCAGCATCTTTACCCTGCGTATACATAGTCATTTCATTCATTCATTCGTTATTTCATTCATTCATTCATTATATCATGCATTCATTTATTCATTCATTCATTCATTCACTCATACATCACTCCTTCTATTCTTTCTTCCCACTTCCCACCCTCCATCAAATCCAGACCCTCCCTTCCTCTTCCAAAACCGAAAAATTCGCTGTCTACTATAAGAGAAGCCAATCTAAAAGCCAGCCTTTAGTTTGACAATCCATTCAGTCTCTGGAGACAGTTTTCTGGTTCCGTCATAGCTGGAGACAAGGCTATTAAGCGAGGAGCCTACAGTCAACAAGATTAGCTGACAGCATCCTCCTTGTTTGTTTTAACTGTGTCAGTGTCAGCAACAAGATTAGCTGACAACAGCCCTCCCTCCTCCCTTGTTTCTTTTAACTGTGTCAGTGTCAGTCAACAAGATTAGCTGACAACATCCTTCCTTGTTCGTTTTAACTGTGTCAGTGTCAGTTTGTCTGCTGCGCAATGAATGGTACAGTGGTATTATTTGGTGGCGCAAAACAGAAAGGAAAATAAAACAAAAGAGCAACAACCCAGACAAGAGAATGTTAGGTGTATGTAAGGTGGGAAGATAGAGAGAGAGAGAGAGAGAGAAAAGAGAGAGAGAAGAATGAATGAATGAAATCTTTATTTGTATGTGTATGTGAGAGAAAGAGATTCGTTAGTGATTATTTTGCAAAACGTTCACAATCACTGGTCATGGCTTTCCAAAATCTATCTCTCTCACCTAATTGTACTGTCCTTGTTCTGATTCCACAACTGGTCTGGGGTTTTTCCCTACAAGCTTTCCTAACCCTAGGCATTTTTGCATATATAATACATCATGTGACTTAAACAAAGCCAATCAGCAACGCTGCCTTAGAGTGGTCCTTACTGGCAGTGTTATACAATAGCACTCTGTCCTCAATTGAACGTAAATTCTTAGCACACAATCGTCGAAAAATCAACACAAATAGGAAATTCATCTATCAAAATAGATTATCTTGACCTTTATGTATATTTGCCATTCTCCTCATGGCCCAGTTTTGAATCTCTCTCAATGTATATGTGCATACACACAATATATTAGATAGTGGTGGAAGTTAAGTATAGATTAGAGTTGCAACTGCATTATTTTTCAGTTCATCTATTGCAGATTCAAACACCAAAAACACAAGAAAATATAATTCTTCAATGACAGCAAGTGAGATATTATTGGATTAGGATCATGCCTTTCGGCCTGACCTGGTACAAATTTCGGCTCCAGAATGAGCACTCTTCAGAGATCTCCCTGGTGATTGTAGTTCACCCTCAGTGGCACTTTACAGCGAGATACGTTTCTTAATTAAGCAACATCCATTGCATTCACAAGATAAACCCATTAGCCATACTACTAGTCTGCAGTCTACCGAAAATGCGATTAAAAATGATGTTAAGAAAAGGAAGAAATTATGTTTCAAAGATATATTGGAAAGTGTATACAAAAGCAAATAAACAACTGGTGACACTTGGTGCCTTTTGTTTCAGGATTCTTTTGAAAGGATGCAAGGGAGTTTACAGAGTGTTGATTTTATCTTATTCTTATTCATTTTATTTTGAGAATAATGGACTAAGCACTCCAGTGCTTTTTATACCCAGTCCCTGTGTGCATGCAGTTTTGTAAATTTTGTCATCCATTCCCACAGAACGAATGGCCTGCTCTTTTTGAAAGACGGAATGGGTTTTAACATGTGCGCAAGATGAGCTGTATGCGTTCCTACATGGGACCTTTGTTTATAGTCTCATTCGAAGGATGTACACGGGCAAGTAATCAGTCTTACCTGAATAATAACCCCACGCATGGGCAGAAGTTTTCAATCCTGACACATGCGACAAAAGTTTAAAACAACAACAACACAAAATGGCCTTTGCTTAGATCTCTGATGAGCTGCAACTTCTCACTTGACTGTATAAAATGATTGAGAAAATAGTAGTAAAGAAAATTGCATATAACCAGTTACAACTTATCCATTATCATAAATTACCAATTTATCAAATTTAATTTTTTTTAAACACAAATCGTTTGATATTTGAAAAACAAACCGTCTTTACTTTTTTTAAAATTGTTACTACCTCCTGTAACAAACACAGTGTTGGTTCATTCACCTTTTTACAACCAATAGTGACTACCGTAACATATATAATTCCCTAAAGTCATGGTCTCCGAGCAACAAGATATATTTGGGTAACATGCAAAAGCCAAAAAACCAACTCAGTCGGCTAGTAAGACAATAAATTACGCCATTGCTCATACCAAGAAAACGACAGGAAAAAACCTGACCCAGGCCAGTTCATGTTAACCTAATGGAGCGCATGGCGCAATGATAGTATCGAGAATTAGAGTGCAATACATAAACTGTCTTACGATAATGTATCCCTTATTCCGCCACATTACTTGGTTTTGGGATTGTTTTTGTTTTGAATATTAATGAGCTCTCTCTCTCTCTCTGTCTCTCTCTCTCTCTGTCTGTCTGTCTCTGTCTGTCTGTCTGTCTTCTCTCTCTCTCTCTCTCTCTCTCTCTCTCTCTCTCTCTCTCTCTCTCTCTCTCTTCAGTTCCGCTTTTGGAAAGAGTAGGCCATTGTGTGCCGGTGGGAACAGATGACAAAATTTACAAAACCGCATACACACGGAGACTGGTTGTAAAAAAACACATGAGTGCTTATTCCATTATCTTTGATTTTAAAAAAAATTTAAATCTCCTCTCTCTCCCTCTCTCTCTTACCCTATTTCCTCCCACCCTTTACATTATTTTATTTTTTTAAAACGGTATTAGGGAGGAAGGGGGTGATGGGGGTGGGAGGCTACTCACAGCGCTGCAGAATCGATTTGTCTCTGGGGCACAGCAAACGAATGGCAGGAGCTCACGATCCTCTTGAAATCCAGCCTAGGCAGGATCAAAAACGGATTCATCATGGCGCCGCCCGCGTGCGAAAATTCCGCTGTAGATAATAGGTCAATGAATGCAGGGGTGCCCCTGGGTGTTCTCTTCTCTCCAGAGTTGTTCAGTCTATCTGTCCACTGTTAATGGGTGGTTCCTTTTTTGGTTTTTGTTAGGTAAGTGCATGGTGGTTAAGTGTGTGGAGTTACGTACGTATCAAAATGAATGAATGAATATATGTATATAATTATGCATATTTTTATAGAGATATTCATACAGGTATTATGTATAGATACATACGTAGACAAACATATGCACAAAAAGAAATAGATATCTATCCACGCATGCACGCACATACACACACAAAATGCGCGCGCACGCGCACGCACGTACGCACGCAAGCATTTTTGCATGCGCGAGCACACACACACACATAAACACATATACGCACACACACTCAATGACTGATAAACTATTTGATGAGGTATTCTTCCAAACTATTCTTACCAAACCATGCCCTGTTTACGCACATCCGATAACCATTCATATTTTCTGACTACAACTATCCTTTTTCTTTTTTCGCGTCATCAAATTAATGTCATCCTGATCGGGGTTTTTCCCCCATTACATTGTAACTACTACCCAACAGCAAAAATACAGTTTTCTTGTTTCTGGATAGATCCTGGATTGATTTCAACTACATGCAGAGAGCAGCCCACCTCACCATGATCCTTCTCTCTCTCTCTCTCCTCTCTCTCTCTCTCTCTCTCTCTCTTCTCTCTCTCTCTCTCTCTCTCTCTCTCTCCTCTCTCTCTCTCTTCTCTCTCTCTCTCTTCCTCTCTCTCTCTCTCTCTCTCTCTCTCTCTCTCCTCTCTCTCTCTCTCTCTCTCTCTCTCTCTCTCTCTCTCTCTCTCTCTCTCTCTCTCTCTCTCTCTCTCTCTCTCTCTGTGTAGAAAGATGATAGGTTCTCTAGGGGGGGAAAAAGTAATGGGGAGAAGGGGCAAGCGGCTTCATCAGGTCATTAAAGGATCAATACGTCTGGAGGGCACCCCGAACAGTTGGGCTGAGTTCAGAAGGGGCGTTGAAATGCAGCCCGAGACAAATCAAAAAGCACTCCATTTGGGAGATGGGGCACTCAGATAAGGGGGAGAAGAGAGAGGATGGTGTGTTAGCGTGGCAAGGATGGGGTGGGGGTGGACGGGAGGGGGTAGGGCGTGGTGTTAGGGGAGTTGAGGCAGGAAATGAGGAGGAGTGGGGAGGGGGTGCGTGTTACATCTTTTATATTGCTCACGCTTGCCATGCTCTGGGAGTGATGATGGGTTGTAGTCATACACCCAAGTAAACAAACAAATAAATAAACAAGAAAGAAAGAAAGAGAAGAAGCAGAAGAAAGAAAGAAGAAGCAGGAAAGAAAGAAAGGAGAAAAAAGGAAAAGGAAAAAAAAGAAGGAAAGAAAGAAAAAACAAACAAACAAAACAAATACAAAAAACAAAGAAAAAGGAAGGAAGAAAGGAAAAATATAAAGAAGGAAGAAAGAAATGAAGACATAAAGATAGATGAAAAGAAGTAAAGAAAGAGATGACAGACAGACAGAGAGGAATCAACCAAACAAAAAATAACTTTGCTGGTGGCTTTCATTCCAGTCAATCTCTCAAAGTCGTGTCTGGGATCAAAACAAATGGTTAATTGATTTTTTTTTGTTATTTGATTGCATGATTGTCTGGCTAGTTTGAAACTGATCGCTTATTTGTGTGATTCGATAACTCATTCATTGATTCATTGTTTTATTCTTTCACTCATTTGTTCGTTTGTCCGTTCCTTCATCATTCCTTCATTGATCACGTGTTCCTATATTTTCACATCACCAACATTTCTGGCTGATTTGTTTGCTTAATTCTTTCTGAAACACAATGCTTTCTATGACAAGATTAATAAGTAACACAACAAAACATTAAAGGTATTTAAAGGGAAAAAACCTTTAGAGGCCAAAATGTATGTTATTGAAGAAAACTGAACAAACAAACCAACACACTCTGGCGAGGAGTGTGTGTATAAGAGGATGTGTAAATAACAAAATATACATCAAACAAAATGGAAATAGCATTGCCACACACACACACATACACACACACACACACACACACACACACACATACAACATAAATACACAATATATATATATATATAAAATATATATATAATATATATAATAAACAACTACAAAATAAACAGTGATCAAAGCACATGTAAACAGCATTACACTGCATATGCATCAGATACACGTAAGGCAATCCCAAGTAAACAAGCAAACAAACAAATCAAAAACTGCCAGCAAACTGGCGTAGCATCCCCTCTTCTCTGCGTAAAGCCATAGAACATTCCCACTCCCGCCCCCATGACGGGAGATTGTGTGGAAGATAAGAGAGGAGGAGGAGTAAGAGGAGGAGGAAGAGGAGGAGGAGGAGGAGGAAGAAGAAGAAGAAGAAGAAGTAGGTGCGCTCTCTCTCTCTCTCTCTCTGTCTCTCTCTCTCTCTCTCTCTCTCTCTCTCTCTCTCTCTCTCTCTCTCTCTCTCTCTCTCTCTCTCTCTCTCTCATCTCGCTCTCTCTCCCCCATCATATCATTAGAGAATCAATACGTCTGTGAGGGTACAGTAAATCAGCAGAATGAGTTGGGAGGCTGTTGAAATCCACGCTAAGGCAGATGAAAAAGCAATCCATCCTGACTGTGCCCTCAACCTCAGGGCGGGAGGAGAGGCTGAGGCTGAGGCTGAGGATGAAGGTGAGGGGCAGCGATAGAGGGAAATGGATAAGGGGGTCAGTAATAGGGGTGCTTCAGGCTGCTTTATCATCCTGTCTCTTCTTCCCCTGTTTATTTGACTCATCCTGTCTCTTCTTCCCCTGTTTATTTGACTTCAGGTTTGTGGTGGTGAGGGTGGTTTTGGGTATGTATGTGTGGGAGGACGGGGGGGGGGGGGGGGGGGTGTCTGTGTGTGTTTGGTGGCGGGGGGTGGGGGTGGGGGTGAGATTTGAGATTGTGCGTATGTAACCGTTTTTGCAAACCATGAAGGTAGCTCTATTCCGATTTCGGGGGTATAACCTTTAAAAAATCTTGACACTGTTTTTAATCTGTTAGTATGGTGGTCTAAAGATATTCCACCGGCCTGGAAAGCGAAAAGTCTGTGTCGGAAGTGTGCGGTAGTTTGGGCCCGAAACTTTTCCCCTATCCATTAGACCATGAGTGGTGGTCTTGGTGCTAGTCTTCAGGATGAGTCGATAAACTGAGGTCCTGTGTATTACAAATAATTATTCATCTCACGTAAAAGAACCCACGGCAACAAGAGAGTTGTCCCTGGCAAAATTATTTAGAGAAAAGCCACTCTGAACGAGGAAAAAAAATATGGTTGCTGACAGGAAAAGAAAAAATAGTGGGTGGCGCTGCTCTTGTTGTGACGCGCTCTCCCCAGAGAGAGCAGCCCGAATTTCACGCAGAGAAATCTGCGGTGACTTAAAGTGGTATGAAATGAAATGAAATTAATTTTTGTATGCTGTCAACAGAACTCTTTGCGAGCATCTCTCGCTAGGATTAGCTTGGTCAGAGTAATTCTGGTTGGCTGCATCCAGCCATTGCATGAGCAACTCAGAGCCTATAATTATTAATGGCTGTACAGTGCGTATGAAGCGTGAGATTATGCGAAGCATAAAATGGTTGGCAAAATGGCTTTCCTATAATTTTGTGCAAGCAGTCTATCTCGCCCAAACACCGTGTGAGCATTATATAGGAACGTTTTATCATCACTTGGTAGAGTTGCCGCTGTTAACTTATTATGCCTTGGTGCAGTAAATCAGGGTTTTGTCTGGGGAGTGGGGGGGGGGGGGGGGTGGAAGGCGAAGGGATTGTCGTTCTTTTTTCTTCGCTTGTTTTGCTTATTTATTTATACGTTTGCTTGCTTATTTGCTTGTATTCTTCTTTGTTTGCTTTTCTCTTTTTTGCTTTTATCGGTGTTTCTTTGTTTCTTACTTTAAGGTAAACGACATGGGTATTTGTTTGCTCTTTTGATTTGGTGGGGGGTTTTTGTTCACAGTGTTGTGTGTATGTCTCTGTCTCGGTGAGTTTGTTTAAGGGGGGTTGCGTGTGCATTTATTCTTCTTTTTTAAGCTATTTCTCTGTCATCTGTTTCAGTCTGTGTCTGTCCGTCTGTCTGTCTGTTTGACTGCCTGCCTGTCTGTCTCTCTGTTTGTCTGTCTGTCTGCTTCACTCTCTCTCGCTCTCTCTATCAGTAATGATGGTGATGTTGTTATACTTGCTGCAGATGCTGCTGTAGATAATGGAGATGATGATGGCGATGATCATGTACATGCTGAAGATGACGATGGGGATGATGATAACTAGAAGACATTGAGTGTGAATCTGTAATCTTGCAGAACTGGAAATGCGAAATGGATAAAAACGTTTTCTGCTCTGGCGTCTATATTAACTTCCCCCTGCCCTAAACGTGTTTTGTATAGTGGCTTAATGCCGAGGTACAATAGAACTTTTTAGTGTTCGGTGTTCTCTCTCCTGCCATTTTAAAAAAATAACACGGTACACCAGTCAGGTGACAAGACACCAGAAGGATGGTCAGCTTCTGTCAAAGAATCGTCCCTTTAATGTTGCTGAGTTCTGTGCGACACAGTAGGACGCAATATGCATTTGTACATTTGTATCATATAGCATTTGTCTATCACAGTAAAGTCAGTTATCTTTTTCTCAAAGAGATGTTGGAGCGTGTGGACATTCCTTATGCGCTACACTCTGTTTAGACTAACAGCCAGAAAGGCAGAGAGACTTGGTAAAGACAGAAACAGGATGACAACGTTAACATCTCTGTATTGTTGATATAGATCTCGCAGTATTACTCATGTTTACCACGTACTGTTCTTCTTCTGTTTTAAATTATTTTATATCGAGGATAATGGAATAAGCACTTATGTGCTTTTTTACATCCAGTCCCCGTGTGTATGCAATTTTGTAAATTGTCATCTGTTCCCACCGGCACACAATGGCCTACTCTTACGAAAAGCGGAATAGGATTTAACGTGTGCGCAAGATGTTCTCTTGTGGGGATGTCTGGGCTGTGTCGATATAAATACCTTTCGCGACTTCTGGAAGTTCTGTGGTAGGAGTTCTCTCTGTCTATCCCTCTGTTTGCTTCTGCCTTGTTCTTTTTCCTTCATGCCACCTCCTTCATGTCTATTTTCTGCCTTCTAGGTCCATTGCCATGCCTTTTTTCCAGAAAGACTTAAAAGATAACAGTTCTCCCCTAGCCCGGTGTCGGATGTGCTGGGGACTGAACTTAACAGGCGCTTAACGGCAGCACAACACATTCTCGCTCATATGACAGACAACAATAGCTGTTGTCTGAGCGTTCGACGACGACGACGACGACGACGAGAAGAAAAAGAGGAGGAGGAGGAGGAGGAGGAGGAGGAGGACGAAGAAGAGAGAGAGAAGAAGAAAGAGAAGAAAGAAGAAGAAGAAAACAACAACAACAACAACAAGAACAAGAACAAGAAGAACAAGAACAAGAAGAACAAGAACAAGAAGAAAAAGAAGAAGTAGAAAGAAGAAGAAGAACAACAACAACAACAAGACTACAAGAAGAACAACAAGAGCAACAAGAACAACAATAACAACAACAACAACAAGACTACAAGAAGAACAAGAACAACAACAACAACAAGACTACAAGAACAACAACAACAACAACAGTAACAACAACAACAGTAACAACAGTAACAACAACAACAACAACAACAGTAACAACAACAACAACAGTAACAACAACAACAACAATAACAAAGTACTGTCAACATCTGGATACACACTCAGTCTTCCCAGAGCTAGGTCATGATGACATCAAAGACAATGCCTACATTTTTTCCCTGTCCTCTGGAGAGAAAAAACAAAACTGACCACAGCTTAGATAAAAACACACACAAAAAAACTTCGTGCATATCAGCATTTTCAGTGGACAGAGAAAATATCTACAGTCCTCCCTCTCCCCGGTCCAAAAATACATGGAAACATTGCAGCTAACATCGCCACAGGCCTCAACTCAGGAGGATGCAATAGACAGACATTGCAGGGACATCCAAGGAGCCTAATTCGTGACAGGAGCGAGTTGGAGTGATGTCCCTTGTCGTGAAGCTCTTGGGAAGAAGGTGAAAACAGTGGGCGCAGCCATGATGTTATCTGCGATCTTCTGGAGGGAATTGGTTTGGGGGGGTGTTGGGGGGAGACCTTCTATTGTTAGATCATTGGTAAAAAGAATAGAATTGACTTTTAGACTTGACTCTGCATCCGATTTTTTTTTGCTTTTGAGGGTGTTGTTTTTTTTTGGGGGGATGAGTCTCTTTTTTTCTTCTTTTACTGATTGACATGCTTTTGTATGAATGCATGTTTACCTGTGGTTTTCATGCACACACATGTATGCAGACACATCTATACCTGAGCACGAGTTCTCTGTTTCTCTCTTCAATTGACTCAATCTAGATACAAAATATTCCAAAAAATAAATCCATTTTTAACGACAAAAAAAATCCACCAAAACAGAAGTAGCTAAGAAAAAAAAAACCGCATCAGGCATCAAGCAGCTTCACAATAAATGACCGGGTGAAGTTCGAACTCATTTTTCAGTCAGCCCGATTACAGAAAATTAACTGAACCATAAAGCGTTTATTCCGCAGAGGTGTGAGCTCTAAATTAATCATCACTCCTGCGGAAGCCAAAAGGCATGAGTAAGATAAAGAAGACAGAGTATAGGATGGAAAACACCCCTGCTCCACCCCACCCCCACCCCTGCTTTCTCCCCCTGACCTCCTTATCATCTTCTTCCAGCACACACACCCTAGTAAGACTCCGCTTCGATCTGTCTCTGATTTTGTTTTTCCCTTGAAATAGATTGTAAGACCTCTTTAAGCTGAAAAGAAAACAAACCTTCTCTGAGAGTCATTCCATTTGTTGGCTGTGTCTCCCTTCTAGAACGTATCAACTCTTTTAATGATTTCACGATTTTGTTTTCCCTTTCCTTTGTTTCTTCCTTGTCTTGTTTTTCTTTTAGCGATCTGTTCGTTTAGCTTCGTGAAGGGAGACATGTGCTGTGATGATAAAGTTAACTGTTTATGTTGGGGGAAGGGGTGTGATGTTTCAACTGCTGGTATGTATGTTTGTCTGTTTGTCTGCCATCTTTCTTTACTATAAATCTTTATTACACACACACACACACTTGTGTTACACCAAAAGCATACGCGCGCACATTAACACATACACACACAAATACACACACACCTTTCTATTACGCAGACACACGTATTCACACACATACACACATACATACACGCACGCACGCATGCACGCACGAGTGCGTGCACACATATATACATAGACACACACTCACACACACACACACACGCACACACACACACACACACACACACACATGGAGTTACTCTGACCTTCCTCACTCAGATCTTTTTTGCATTATGCAATGTAGAAAGTAGGGACATTCAAGGCGCGTAACTCGTGACAGGAACAGACTGGAGTGGTGTCCCTTGTGGGGAAGCTCTAGGGATGAAGGTAAGAACAGCGGGTGCAGCAGCCAACATGTGTTCTGTAATCTTGTGCAGGAAATGGGAACAGGGAGGGCGCCTTCCCATTGTCAGAAATTTAATCAAGAAAAACCAAAGTTGTTCAAACAAAGAGAACTGAGCTTGTCACTGCTGCCCCTCTTCTTCCTTTTCCACCTAACAGCTGTACAGATATGAAGTAAAGGTACCAGCATATCTATGTCTCTCTCTCTCCTCTCTCTCTCTCT
>CM054144.1:18652798-18660298 GCA_028751875.1 Rapana venosa | reverse complement strand
CATTTTGTGATGTTTAGTGTGTCTGTTCTGAGTTGCTGGGTCATTTTTGTGATATTTAGTGGTTCTGTTCTGAGTTGCTGGGTCATTTTGGTGATATTTAGTGCCTCTGTTCTGAGTTAACATACGCAGGGTACCATCTCTTAACCCTTCTTCTAACGACAGTGATTGCTCAGTCGCAGATCAAGACTGAGAGAGACGCCCACATAAGGTAGCGACCATCACAGCATCCCTCCAATGACCTTTCCCTGTGAAGTTCCAGCCCCAAAAGGCTTTGACACAGACTCACCACAGGCACAGAAGTGGGGGGGGGGGGGTTGGAACCAAAACTGACTCACCATGAATCTAAGGCCATCGAATCAGAAAAAAAAATGTACTGCCCGATAATCAATGGTAATAGGGATGACGTACTGAAGCTGCTGTGTAATTGCATGCACCTTGAGACTACTTCACCAGGGCTGTACTCCACGTTTCCTATCGTGATATTTCCTGGAGTCAACCGGGCCCTAGAGATACAGACACTTGCAGTGTTGGTTAGGTAATTTGACCGCAATCTCAAAATCTCATCCGTAAACTACATGAGGCTCGACTGTGTGGTCACAGTCTTCCTAACTAAGCCCATCGGAAACTCCTTTTGGAAAGAAGCTGGTTAGAGTCCGAAAAATCCCTATGACTCGTATGAGATTCGAACCACCAACCTTCCAGTCCGTAACGTAAGGCGCTAACCACAGTGCCAATGCAGCTGGTGGTATTTCTACATTATTTTTTATTATCAGATAAAATCATCGTTTTATGATTTGAAAGGAAAAGATTCGAAATATTTTCATTCTTTTTAAAGTCAAGTTGTCACGCAACATGCCGATAGCAATATTGTATTGCAGAAATTATTGCCAAACATGTTCACAAAAGCAAAAGAAGGTTATAAAACCATGGAGAGAGAGACAGACAGACAGACAGACAGACAGAGTTAAGATGCAAAGATGTGGCATGAGCCAAACAGCCCTTATCAAAATACGAAAAGTATATCCAGATCCCCCACCCCAGCACGCACGAACCAACACATCACTTCACTAATCTCCGCACACATCATGTAGCCTGCGGCAACACCAATAAATCCCTGACATTACTTGGTTTGGAAAGACCAGAGGTCTATTTTCATCCTAGCATAACATAGTAGCTGTAATCGGCATCTTCTAAAAAAAAGTTCAAATAATACACTAACGTCCATGGTCTTAACGTATTTCCGAGCAGGATTAACTTTTATTGTATCATGCTTCTACGATCTAAAAGGATATATGTGTTTTTCCTTTTTGTCTTTTATTTCCAATTCGAGGGTAAGGAATAAGCACACATGCGCTTTTTACATTCAATACCCGAGTGCATGCGATTTGTGAATTTTGTCATCCATTCCCACCAGCACTCAATGGCCTACTCCCTACTAGAGAGACCTAGAGCATTATGAATGTCACTCAAAACGAATAGCACTTGCTTTCTAAATGCCTCTCTATTCACAAAAGAAAATGTACACACATATAGGCCCATAGACAGACAGACAGACAGACAGAGGCATAGGGACATAGATAGAACGAAGAAACACGGAAAGTAAAAACGTGAGAAACACAAAGACAGAAGAGAGACACAAAGACAAACAGATGGTCAAACAGACAGACACAGAGGTAAGGTTTTCATTCTCCATGTTTCTGACCTTTTAAAAAGGACCAAAGTGTTCCACTAACTTCACTGTAATGTTTAGATATCAACTGCGTAGTAGTAGCTGCAGACTGAAGTGGTGTCCTTTGTCAGGAAGCTTTAGCGAGGAAGGTAAGAACAGTGGGTGCAGCAGCCATGATGTGTTCTGTCATCTTCTGCAGGAAATGGGATGGTGGGGGACAGACCTGCTACTACGAGAAACTGATAGAACCAGGGACTTGACTATGTTTCTATCTTGCTTCATCACCTTCCCTATGGTGCACAGTTCACGTTCTTTCTCCCATTGTGTCTGTCTGTCTGTTTGTCTGTCTCTCTGTCTGTATGTCCGTCTGTTTGTCTGTCTCTCTGTCTGTATGTCCGTCTATTTGTCGGTCTTTCTGTCTCCGTCTCTGTCATTCTCTCTCCCTCTAACAAATGTCCATTTATGTATATTATGTGCATTGTCTTCTTCTTGGGGGGACGGGATAGCTCAGTGGTCGGAGCACTCGCTTTCCCCCAGCCAAGTTAAGCAGCGTCGAGCGTGGTTGGATGGGTGACCGTTTGCGCGCCTTGGCTTCAGTACAGTTCCCCCAGTTCACCCAGCTGTAAATGGGTACCTGCCCTCTTTAGGGCCAGGGAAGGTAAAGCAGCGAGGGAGAGGAGATGGGCGCCGCCCTCAATATGCTGGCCCTAGAGAAGTGAGGTCTCTGACGCCTCGCTCCCCTACGACCTTATAGGTTATGGGACACCTTTACCTTTTTTTACCTTCATGGTTTATGTTTCAGAGAAATTGAGCTTTATATGATGTATTATCTTGTCAACTTTTCCTATACCAACCATACATAATTATTGCGGCCAAGGCCAACATACATTAAATTTCTTATCTCTCTCTCTCTCTCTCTCTCTCTCTCTCTCTCTCTCTCTCTTTGACTCTTTGTGTGTGTATGTGGGACAAAGACAGAGACAGAGATACAGAGACAGAGAGAAAGGACACATACACACACACACGTGCGCGTACGCGTACACAGAGAAAGTGAGACAAAGACAGACAGACAGACAGATATACAGACAGAGAAAGAGACAGACTAACAAACAGACAGAGTCCCAATGAGAGAAAGGACGAAGACTGAGCGACCTTGGGAAAAGAAAGTGCTTTTAACTTCACTTTTACCTTTCAAAAACGACATAGTTTTCCCACTTCACTTAAGGTTTAAACAGTGGCTGCAACACCGGAACAGACTAGAGTGGTGTCCCTTGTCAGAAAGCTTTAGGGGGAAGGTGAGAACAGTAGGTGCAGCGGCCATGAGGCTACACACCAGTATTAATTTGCGGGTCATGTAGTATCTTCTATAGAGTGCGAATGGGAACAAAATGTTGGTGATCTTCACACATTTTTTAAAGCATGAAAAAATGAACTGTGCACTTGTTTTGGGGATTGAGGACATAGAGCAATACTAGGTAGTCACGAGAAAGTTGGAAATAACCATCAAATGAGGATTGCCTGTAGTCCTACAGCGTTGACCCCGCGCATGCATATTGCGGTAAGGAAGCTAGCAGACGACAAAGGACTGAGGGGGTACAGTGTTTGCTGAAAACTTTAAAAATTTCAAACCTACTAGATTTGTTCAAAATCACACGACTTTTGATTCAGAGGCTAGTCTTTCACAAAAAGTGGTTTTTATTCCTGTGGATGCCTTAGTTCGTGCGGTATGAATATAAGAGTCACATAGAAAAACAGAAGGAAAAGAGTGATTTTTTAATACCGGTGTGCAGCCTGATGTGTTGCGCTATCTTCTGCAGGAAATGGGATAGGAGGGGGGGTGGGGGGTGGAGGGGGGGTTGAGGCAGATCTGCCAGCGTAAGAAACTGGAAAAAAAAACTAGGAATCTAATACACTGTCCTTTCCGCCCCCTCCCAACTGGCTTCTTGTAATGCACAATCCAGTCTCTGTTATGTGGTCTGTCTCTATCTGTCTCTCTGTATCGCTGTCTCTGTCCGTCTCTGTGATTGTATCTCTGTCTCTATCTCTCTCCCTGTATCTGTCTTTCTGTCTGACTGTCTATCTGTCTCCCTCTTTCTGTCTCTCTCTGTCTCTCTCTCTTTCTCTCTGCATCCTCTGTCTCTCTCTCTCTCACTCACTCTCTCTCTCTCTCTCTCTCTCTCTCTCTCTCTCTCTCTCTCTCTCTCTCTCTCTCTTCAACTTTGTGCCTCTGTCTCTTTCACATAGCGAAGGTAGGAAACTGAAGAGCAGAAGAAAAAATACTGATGAAGAAATCATGAGGTCATTGAGAGATCGATTGGTCGGAGAAGTAGGACAAACGATTGGAATGAGCATCAGAGAGTGACTTTGACATCACCCCACTAGGTCATTCAAGACTCTCACTAATCTTTACCGCACACGCCTTCCATCTAGGAGAAGAGCCAAAAGGAAAGAAAATAATATTTGAAAAATCCTATCCTCGAAGTGAGAATGCGACTATAGGCAGAAACGGTCGCCCAGGAAAATCGTACCTTTAGTGTTGCTCGGAGTTCTAGCCGAGGAACGAAAAACAAACCCAAAAGGAAGAAGAAGAAGAAAGAACAGAAGAAGAAGAAGAAGAACAAGAACAAGAACAAGAACAAGGACAAGAACAAGAATGAAAAGAAGAAGAAGAAGAAGAAGAAGAAGAACAACAAAAAAAACAACAAAACAAGATGAAGAAGACCAAGAACAAGAAAACAAACAAAGAACAAGAAAAACAAGAACAAGGAAAAACAGAACAAACAACAACAAGAAAAATATATAGGAACTAGATACCCTAGTGGTTAGAACTTTGAGCTCGTGGTCTCATGGCTCCGGTTCGATCTTTCTCCCAAGATGCCCATTTCCAGGGCATTTTTCCCCCTGAAGTTAGCATCAGTACCGACACCACTCTCCTGAAAGTCCTTTGGATGAGACTGTAAGCCCCACGTCCTTTGTACGAACGCAAGAGGAACATCTTGCCCACGCATTAAAACCCTTTCAGCCTTTCAGAAGAGTAGACCATTGCGTGCTCGTAGGAATTAACTACAACATTTTGAAAAAAAGTCAATGCACCCTGGTGTCGTGTTCAGACTCCAACCCCAAAGTCAGAATGAAGCTACCTTAATGGTAGGTAAAGAGTTGTTGTTGTTGTTGTTGTTGACTTCAATTTTACGTCTGTACACTTCTAGTGCTATTAGACGAGGAGTAAAGAGGTAAAGAGTCACATACGCACAATGTCACTATTGGTGAACCTTGGATCTCCAGCCCATGACTGAAACGAAAGCTGCTACACAGTTCTTTTAATCATAGTAACAGAAAGCAGTTGAACAGAAAAAACCTTCTGATAGAGACAGCAAAGAGATATGGGGAGGGTGCGGGGGATAGGGGTGGGGGGGGGGGGGGGGAAGAGAAACAGAGGGAAGAGGAAAGTTCTATATAGTCTTATTATCATCGCATTACATCATTATCGTCGTCGTTATCATCATCATCATTGTTAGTAGTGTATAGTAGTAGTGGTATAGTAGTAGGTAGTAGTAGTAGTAGTAGTAGTAGTAGTATATAGGGAGGAGGAGGAGGAGAGGAGAGGTAGGAGGATAGTAGTAGTAGTATAGTATAGTATAGTAGTAGTAGTAGTAGTATAGTATAGTAGTAGTAAATAGTAGTAGTATAGTAATATAGATAGACATAGTAGAAAAGAGACCATGACAATGACAAATTCTTTTATTTCGAGGATAATGAATAAGCACCCAGTGCTTTTTACATCCAGTCCTTGCCCTTAAGCATATGTATAATAAATAAAATAAAATAAAATAAGCCCAATATCAATACACTCACACAGTAAACTGAAAAAAAACGCCCACACACAAAAAACCCCAAAAACCACCGAAAAAGAAAGCGAGAAAAAAAGCAACAACAAATAATAAAATAAAGCAAAACACAAAAAACACAGAAAAACAAAAAAAGCACAAGAAACCAAGAGCAAAAATAGCAGTAACAGCAACAAACAACAAGAGAGGGAGAATGGGTGATACAGAGAGAGAAAAAGAGAGAGACAGTGAATGAGAGGTACCCACACACACACACACACACACACACACACACACACACACACACGCACACACACACACACACACACACACACACCACGCACGCACACACACACACACACACACACACACACACACACACACACACACACACAGAAAGCAGAAAGAGACAGAGGCATGCGCTGTTTTCCCAAAATTTCAACCGTCTTAAAGTAGCTAAAGGTTTCTCAGTTTACCGCCATGTTTAAACATCGACTGCGTCACAGGAACAGATTGAAGTGGTGCCCCTTGTCTAGAAGCTCTAAGAAAGAAGGTTAAAAAAAAAAAAACGTTAGTGCAGCCATGGTGTGTTCCGCCATCTTGAGGAGGAAATGGGCTTGGAGGGGGAGGTGGGGGGGAGGGGGGTGCAGGCCTGCCAAAATCAGAAACTGATAGAACGAGAATTTAATTTACTATCTGTCGCTTCTCCTGTTCGCTTTAGCTTTTTGTGTTGTGCAGTTTCTCTCTGTCTCTGTCTGTCTGTCTGTGTCTGTGTCTGTCTGTCTGTCTGTCTGTCTCTCTCTCTCTCTCTCTCTCTCTCTCTCTCTCTCTCTCTCTCTCTCTCTCTCTCTCTCTCTCTCTCTCTCTCTCTCTCTCTTGTTCTCGCTCCTTAGCTCTCTGGGCTGGACGAAAAAGAAGTATGTCAATACTTATCTTTAACCCTTGGGAATACAGATTGTCAATCAATCAATCAATCTCTCTCTCCCTATCTTCCTCTCTCTCTCTCTCTCTCTCTCTCTCTCTCTCTCTCTCTCTCTCTCTCTCTCGCTCTCTCTCTCTCTCTCTCTCTCTCTCTCTCTCTCTCTCTCTCTCTCTCTCTCTCTCTCTCTCTCTCTCTCTCTCTCTCTCTCTCTCTCTGTCCGTCTGTCTGTCTGTCTGTCTGCCCACCCACCCTCTCTCTCTCTTGCTCTCTGTCCGTCTGTCTATCTCTCTGCCCCTCTCTCTCGCTCTTTCTCTCTCTCTCTCTCTCTCTCTCTCTCTCTCTCTCTCTCTCTCTCTCTCTCTCTATCTCTCTCTCTCCCCTCTGCATTCCTCTGTACATGTTTCCCCATAGGGGCTAATCATTATATTTCTCATAATTGACAAGACATTGCCAATTTTCATTATCTTTTTACTCTTTTTTTTTTGGTAGAGCAGCTAAATCAGATCACTTTTTTTTTGTTTGCAGAGTCATATTGGATAGAATGGGTAGTGCCTGGTCTTCTCCTGCGCTTTCAACTCTGCAGGAGGTTTACATGCTGGCCTCAACCAGCATATTCCCACTTCAGGGCAGCTCATTAAAAAGTTCATAATTTTTTTTTGTAGATTTACTTGAAAAGTGGCAGGACAATACGATGGGTGGGCAAAAATATGCAATAGAGAGAGACAGACAGACAGACAGATACAGATACAGACAGACAGACAGACATATACAGATACAGACAGACGGAGACAGACAGACACAGACACAGAGAGAGATAGAGAGAGATGAAGAGGTAAGGGAAAAGGCAGAAAGAAAAGAAGTGATAGAAAAGGGGAAAATTTATAGCACAGAATTTTTTACAAAGTGGGTATGGTTTATATACTGAAATCTCTGGGCACCCCCAGGGAGACACTAGATGATACAGTATAGGAAAAACCTTTTTGAAAGTGGCTAAAAAGATATCTCTCACACACACGCGCGAACACACACACACACACACACACACACACACACTCAAACACACACACTCAAATACACACACA
>CM054144.1:18617798-18647798 GCA_028751875.1 Rapana venosa | reverse complement strand
CTGCTTTTAACGCAAAAAAGTGTTGATAACAAGCATGCAGCTGGAAAATGAACTTCAAAGTGCAAACTGTTCAGGAAATAGCTGCTGGATACGTAAAGGAGAAATAACAATTCTTTTTGTTAAAAACACCGCTTGTCTTTTGTAAATATAGATTAAGTGCAAGGCTGAACATTTATAGAAAATGATGATTTACAATTTATGAAGCACATAAATCGTGTTCTTTGGAAATGTTGGTTTATCTTGTTAAATCATGTCCCATTCAATTCACAGCACATCAGTTTTTATTTATAAAAGTCTTGAAGGGGCGGGGGGATTGCCTTTAATCCTAACTAGCAGACAAGTATTATTAAGTAATTTTAATACCATGATATAGTACATTATCTCTGCAATGGAGAGAGTTTATAGTAATTGATGACCAGCATCCAAGTAATTGTAATATATGTGTATACTATTTGAAAACTAACATCGCAGACTATTCACGCGCTAACTATGAAATCCCCTCAAACTGGACTGCAAAGTAGAGATTTATTGCTATGATGCTGTCTATATGAAAAGGCAAGCGTCTACCATAAAAAACAAGGGAAAAGCATACCATGTACATCAAATATTGCATCACGTTTTGTTCTAAAACTGTTATTTCTGACATTAACATATATCCACCTAAGAAATTCTTTACAAATTGTAGAGCAAAACTAGTCAGTAGTGGATTACTAAAAGTCACGTATATTACCATTCTGTGCAGTCTATTTCATACAGGTATAGGCCAAATAATTTGCAGAGATGTCTAGATTCTGTAGCATAGTTTCTTCGTCGTCGTCGTCGAACGCTCAAGCTGCAGCTATTGTCGTTTGTTCATATGAGCAAAAATGCGTTGGACTGCCATTTATCTCTTGTCAAGTTAAGCCTAGTGCGTCAGACTTCGGTGTGGGACAGAGTTATTATCTTTCCAGTCTATCCGTAAAAAAAGGCAGAAAAATGGACCAAGAAGGCACCAAAACGTAGACAAGAAGCTAGTGACAGGTGGAAAAAAGAACAAAGCAGAAACAAAGAGAGGGATAGAAAAGACGGAATCCCTAGCACAGCATTTCCGGGAGTGGGGATGCAGTTCGAACTGACAGGCCCCCAGCATCACCCACGGAGTATACGGCCTAGTTTAGAGCATTTCCTAATCAAGTCTCACAACACCAACTCTAAAAACCATTTCCCAGCAACTATGACACACAGAGTACAGATGCCTGGCTAACGGCTATTACCTGTAGCGGTGAACAGCTCTCCATGATAGCCATCCCTGGTCAGCAGGGCAGAAACTGTCCTGATGCTGTTGGCCATTTTCCCCTCAGCTAAAGTGTCCTCCAGAATTACTCCTGCCCCATTCTGCCCCTGTCCTCACTCACTCCTCCTTCTTCACTCAACAAGCCCTAAGATGTTCTCGTCTGTTTCCCATGCTCCCAACACTCCACTGTGTAAACTTTACTGCCTACGCTTCTTATTTGTGTTTTTATTACAGGGTTTATAATGTGATTGAAATGTTAAGAGTGCGTGTATGTGTGTAACTACTACACGCATCTGCATATCACAAACAATCTTTGTGTTTTTTAATGTATTTTATCGGTCTTTCGGTCTGATGGAATTAGCATACTCTCTCTCTCTCTCTCTCTCTCTCTCTCTCTCTCTCTCTCTCTCCTCTCTCTCTCTCTCTCTCTCTCTCTGTCACCCTCTCCTTCTCCCTCTCCCTCTATCTATCTATATATATATATATATATATATATATATATATATATATATATATATATATATCCCTCTCGGAGAGACAGACAGACAGACTGACTGACAGACAGAGATAGACAGAGATACAGAGTTCAGAGAGAGAGTCAAGTCAAGTCAAGTCAAGTCAAAAACACTTTAATCATGCCATGAAGGGCAATTACAATACTGACAGGCAGATTGATACACATCAAATATATCAAAGACACAAAAGCTATATTTCATATTGGTTTTCAAATAAAATGTCACGAACACACACACACACCAACACACACGCGCGCATGCGCACACACACGCAAACACCCGCACGCACGCACACACATCAATTGTGAACACAATTTTAAACCCATTGACTAGAAGACATAAAAACTTATTTTTACGCACGCATATACGCAGCACGTACACACGCACGTACGTGTGTGTGCGAACACGCCCACGCACACCCACACCATACACCAATATATGAATTCAATGTTTTAAGACCGTTGACTAGAAGACAGACTTATTTCACACACCCACACACCCACCCACACACACACACATAATTATGTATTGACTACACTCGTAAAGCGTCTACCTCCTCCAGTTGTTGGCCGTTCATGTAAATTTTAGCAGTGGTGTTGCTCGTGCTGTTCACAAGTACTTTACTTTTCTCCGAGCTCACCTCCATCCCATATGCTCCAGCTCTGTTCTCAAGTCTGGTCGTAAGATCTTGCAGCTCTGTGTTACTTCCGCCCATGAGGTCAATGTCATCGGCAAACCGTAAGTTGTTGAGGGGTCTGCCGCCAATGGATATGGTAGAGTGGAAGTCATGGAGGGTCTCTCTCATAATGTTTTCCAAGAACAGATTGAACAGGACTGGAGATAACAGGCATCCTTGTCGGACCCCAACTGTGGTTTTGAAGTAGTCTCCAACCTGATTGTTCAGAAGGACTGCACTGCTTGTGGTGTTGTATAGTGCTTGAATGGTTTGCACTAGTCCTTCTTCAATGCCAAACATTCTGAGGACCTGCCACAGGCCTTCGTGCCATACTCTGTCAAAAGCCTTCTTGAAGTCGATGAAGTTGTGGAACAGGTCTCTCTGATGTTGAAGATGTTTTTCCATCATGATGTGGCAGTTAAAAATCTGTTCGATTGTGCTCCTGCCTGCCCTGAACCCAGCTTGTTCCTCTGCGAGGTGTTCTTCTGCCTCCTTCTTGAGTCGATTCAAAATAACTTTGAGCATGATCTTGCTGGCGTGGCTGATGAGGCTGATTGTTCTATAGTTTTGGCATTGGCGTAAATTCCCCTTCTTGGGCAGGGGTATGATGAGTGATTGTGTCCATTCTGTTGGCCACTGTTTTGTCTCCCAAATCTTCTGACAGATAGCTGTAACATATGTGATGACTGTTTCGCCACCATGCTTGAGCAGCTCTGCTGGTATATTGTCTGCTCCTGGGGACTTTCCTACTGGTAAGCTGCGGATGGCTTCTTCCACTTCTTCCCTCAGTATAGGTAATGGCGAGGGTGCTCTTGATGTTGCTGCTTTCTCTTCTATTATGCTCTTGTCAGGTTGTATTGGGTAGTTGTACAGTTCTTGACAATATTCAGACCACCTGTTCAATGCAGCTGAGCTTTCTGTGAGGAGGTTTCCGGAGCTGTCTTCAATGACTGATGATTTGGTTTGAAGTGGTTTTGTGAGTTTCTTCAGGGTGCCGTATGCCTTTTTACTGTTGCCCACTTTCATGTTTTTTTCGATCTCATCACATTGATCACTGATCCACTTCTCTCTGGCCTTTAACATTGACTTCTTCACGAGATTGTTGGCCTCCCGGTATTCTGGAGGAGGTAGACGCTTTTAAATACCTTGGCGCTACACTCACAAAGGACGGGCGATCGACGACAGAAATCAAAGTCAGAATAGCCATGGCAACATCTTCCATGACAAAACTCACCACCATATGGAAAAGTAAAGAGATCAGTTTCCCAATCAAACTAAAGCTCTACAAAGCCCTAATTCAGTCGATCCTGCTGTACGGAAGTGAAACCTGGACATTGACTGCTGAAACAGCAAAGCGAGTCCAGTCATTCGAAACAAAATGCCATAGAAAACTACTGGGCATATCCTGGAGAGAACGAAAGACCAATGAATTTGTCAAGAGTCAAATAACACGGCTGGCAGGTCCACAGGAACCCCTTCTCACCATCGTCAAGAAGAAAAAGCTGACATGGTTCGGCCACGTCACCCGCCACAACACTCTGCCCAAAACAGTACTGCAGGGAACACTCGAAGGTGGCAGAAGGAGGGGAAGACAGAACAAGTCATGGATGGACAACATCAGAGAATGGACCAGGATGAATGACTCGGCACTACTGCGCAGAGCCGAGGACCGAGATGGATGGAGGAGGCTTACCACAGCATCGTCTTTCATGTCTCCCCCACGACCGCCAAGGTCACGGGTCTGATGATGATGACACTCGTAACAATGACAATCAGGCAAGTAATTCAGAGAAATGTAAAAACTAGGTAGTCAACATCATTGTGAATTCAGAATTCGAATGCTTACTGGCACAAAAGAATTTCTTTTTCTGTTAGTTTTGCTGATGGGACACTGAAAACGGCGTTCCGAAGGCAACATTTGAAATTCTGGAAACAAAGCATGGGAAGGATCAGCCAAAATGGCTGTGGCTTTGCGTACAAGCTGCTGATTGCAGAACGACATGAGATCTCTTTGTTCTTTTCCAATTATTTTTGAGCAGATTCTTACAATTCTCTGCGGGCCATTCTTGTTTTTAACACTAAGGTTATTGTACCAACAAATGAAAGCAAAACTTAGAACACTCTCTATGTAAGACTTGTAAAACAAGGAAAGAATCTTTTTGTCTACAAAAAATTAATGAGTTCAGTTTCCTCAGAAAATACAGAGAGACAGGGGCCGGGCAAGACAGAGACTTTCCATAACAATCTATACACGGACACACTCAAAACATAAACTTGTTTTTTGTGTCTGACTTCCTCTTCCCTCTCTTTATTTTATGTGTGTCTGTTATGGTTTTAGCTTGGTTTTGAAAACTCACACCGCATGAAACACAGAACAAAGACATAAGAACTTTTCTCCCAGTGCCCCCCCCTCCCCACCCCCACGTCTCCCTTCATACAGACACAGTCATTCCTTCATGGATTATTATGTACATACTTGTCCTTATATTTATGCTCTTGTTGCGCGGTCTGTATAGCAGCAAGCCACGACCGTTATTTCCATTGAAATATGTGTGGCACATATTATTTGGTTTTTATTTAAAGTCGTATCCTGCTGGATGTGCATCGTGCTGTGTGTTTGTGTGTTGTTTGTGTGTTTTGTGTGTGTGTGTGTGTTTGTGTGTCTGTGTGTGTGTCTGTGTGTGTCTGTGTGTCTGTTTGTGTGTGTTGTGTGTGTGTGTGTGGTGTATGTGTGTGTGTGTGTGTGTGTGTGTGGTGTGTGTGTGTGTGTGTGTGTGTGTGTGTGGTGTGTGTGTGTGTGTGTGTGTGTGTGTGTGTGTGTGTGTGTGTGTGTGTGTGTTCTCGATGACCACTGTCTGCTGTCCGTGAAATGGAAAAAAGGAGCTGAAGCATGGAGTGTTCTTCTGTGAGAAACGTGGAGCTGCTGTGTGAGGGGATGATTGGCGATGTGAAGCCCTTGTGACGGCAGCACACTTTCACTGTTGTGTCTTCATTTTTTTAAAGAGTTTGATTATGAGAATCTGTATCCTTGTTCTTGATCTTAGATTCCAGTTTGTTTGTTTTTATCATCTGTCTAGTTGTTATTGTAATTCTTGTCTTGTTTTTGGAAATTCATCGTTCCTTGGAATTCTTCTTCCTTTTTGCGTTCTACTTTCTTTGCATCCTTCTTCTTTGCATTCTTCTTCTTTGTATTCTTCTTTGCATTCCTCTTCTTTGCATTCTTCTTCTTTGTATTCTTCTTCTTTACATTCTTCTTCTATGCATTCTTCTCCTTTGTGTGAATGGGTGGTAAATAAATTACCTCCCATGCGATCAGAGCGACGCGTGTTACTATTCCGGGACACATTTGCAAATTCTGCAGTGCTGTGTTTCGTTGGGTGGTAGTTGAAAACCGTCCGCTGCATACACTTCGCCTACATGGTGAACATGTAGAATGTATGCAGCCTCTTTATAGAGACTACATGCCAACTGTGAGACTGTGTCTTGTACCCGAGGTTTGTGCAGAGATCGGACATCTAAATTTGTCCACCTTGTTACATTTGCATTCTTCTTCTTTGCATTATTTGCATTCTTCTTCTTTGCATTCTTTTTCTTCTTTCTGTCTCTCGTTCTCTTTGTGTTTCTTTCCTCCTCCTGGTCTCTCAACCTTTCTTCTGTCTGTCTATCTCTCTCTCTCTCTCTCTCTCTCTCTCTCTCTCTCTCTCTCTCTCTCTCTCTCCCATACACGCACACCTCTACAAACCATTGCATATAACGTTTGATTTGTATCCCTTGTGATATCTATGAGTTGTCTTGTACCAGGTAACACTTTTTTTTTAATGAAAAAGGTAAAGGTGTCCCATAACCTTTGTGGACGTGGGGGAGTGAAGCATCAGAGACCTCAACTTCTCAATGGGCCAGTATATTGAGGACGGCGCCCATCTCCTCTCCCTCGCTGCTTTACCTTCCCTGACCCTAAAGAGGCAGGTACCCACTTATAGCTGGGTGAACTAGGGGACTATACTGAAGACAAGGCGCGCAAACGATCATCCATCCAAGTGGTAACCACGCTTGATGCTGTTTAACCTTAGCTGGGGAAAGCGATAGTTTGACATTAATCTATCTTTTTTTTGTACATTTTGTTTTTGTCTGTGCTTGTATTTCTGCTGCCGTGTACAATATTTTGAATGTAGCTGAAAAATCAGAGGCCCATCTCAAATCAATTCCTCTGTGTATTGTGGGGCTTCTTGTTGTCGTCATGTTTGGGTTGAGGGGAAGGGGGTGATGGATGTCACTTTCTTAGATAAATTCCTCTTACCTAATCTGTCCACCCTCATACATTATGTGGTTTCTGTCTGTCTTTATTTATTTTATTTTTTAAAACGAGATTGTTTGCTGCGGGGTGCTTATTTGGGAGCTTTTCGGGGGTCATGACTATGCGTGTGTGTGCGTGCGTGCGTGCGTGTGTGTGTGTGTGCGTGCATGTGTACGTGTGTGTACGAATGTGTATATGTGTGTGTTAGCACGTGTTTGCATGTGTGTGCATGATTGTGAATGAGCACGTGCACGAATGGTTGTGTCTGTGCGTATGTGCATATATTGTATGCCTTCGTGTTACTATCTAGCTGTATGTCTGCCTGTTTGTCTGTCAGTATTTTATCCGTCTGTCTGACCGTCTGTTTCGGGGTGTGCCTAACACAACAAAAAAGTAAGAGTACAGGCAAGAAAACAGTTCAGCAAGCTAAGAAAGAAAGAAACAGACAGAAAGGAAATGCGGATGACGAGCAATCATTAGCTGAAGGGCGATTTGAAGATTGATTACCGCCACAAGGAGGATGACAACAAAATTTCTTCATGGCAAAAAAGAGAAAAATAAACAGAAATATCGCAACATAAAAACAAGATATAAGCACAAAAAAACTAAAAAGAAGGGGTACGGAAATAACGGGCAAATTTGTTCATCTTAAGGGTGACAGAGAGGGATTAAGAAGTGTTATTATTGTTTCAAACTTAGATAGCTAATATTGGGCAATTTTCACCATAAATGTCATATCCTCTCACAAAAAAAACACCGACGTCATAGCCACGTGGTTAAGACCTTTCGATTTCAATCACATGAAGGGTCCATGAAGTCGTGGGTTCGAATCTCGGCAGAATCTTGTAAATTTGGGGTGGGGATGTTTCTGATCTCCCAGATCAACTTCATGTGCTGACTTGCCAGTACCTTAACTCCCTTTGTTTATGCTGAAGATTAAATATGCACGGAAAAGATCCCGTTATTCATGTCAGCGTTCGGTGGATTGCGGAAATACGAACATATCCAGCATGTATCCCCGAAATCGGAATGTGGCTACCTTCATGGTGGGCAAAAACAGCCGCAATCGCAAAAACTCACCGTTGTCAATTTTGGAGCTCTACCGAGGAAAAAAAACCCACACAAATATCGTATCCAAAAAGAAATCACAGAAGCAACGGGAAAAAATGGAGCCAGAATCAGACGTATTGGGCAAAAGGAATGAGGAAGGAAAACAACAGAAAAACAGGCAGAATGAAAGAAAATAGAAAACAAATGGAATGTACACATATGTAAAAAGAAATAAGAGCAAAGAATATGGAAACGACACACAGAAAGATAGAGTCAGAGTAATGTAAACTAAAATTTGTAGCGACAATTATACAGTAGAAGACATTTCATAACAACAACACATAAGATGCCATACCACAGTTCATATGGAATAAAATGAGATGAAAAAAAGGACAATTTACATACTAGAAATTTTAGACAAGCTGCAAGATAATTAATGATAACAGAATCAGAAGAAAAAAAATGACAGAAAACACAGAAAGAGAGGAGCAAGAGGAAAAGTAAAATCAGTAAGAAAAAGAAAACCCACTAAAAACTCATATAAAAGACAGAAATTCCCCAGTGGCTATAAACTACAGCATCTTCTTCTCTGCCCTGCATTTTCCCCAACCACATCATATCGTGTTATCTTCTCCCTTAGGACTTCCCAGTTTATAGGCCGTGTTCTAAGTGCACTTTTTTCTCATCCTCCAATCCATACTCGTGTATTTTCAAAATGAACAGGTTCCTAGGATCAAGTCATAAAAAACTTGAAGCACCCGGAACGAGACTGTAAACGCCAAAGATGTGTGAGATGGCGCAGTTAAAACTTTACAAAATGTGCCAGAAAACTTCAAGAACAAACGGCCTGTCATCAGAGTATGTGCATAAGCTATAGACTATAAGCTTACTTCTGACTTTATTATCACCAAAAGTACGTGTTTGCACAATGCTTTGTCAAGATTTTATTCATACTTTTGCACGCTCTGAGAAGAGGAACGTTTCTGTTTCCATAACAAACATGTTGAAAAGAAACATGAGGCTTAAAAATAAAATTCCAAAGTACAGCATTTTAAAAGGAAATAACTGCTAAATGAAGGCTGGATGTATTAAAGTCTTGATATTTTTCTTTTTGCTTTGTATAAACATAGATGAATAGAATGCAAACAGTAAATAGTGATGTACTATTTATGAAGCACATACTTTATGTGTAGTATTTTTGTGTACTATTTATGAAGCACATAAATTCTTTAGAACTGTGCGTACATCTGAAGTACTGGTTGAGTGGTTTCTTCATTCAATGTCATGAAATATCATAGCCTAGGGCAGAACAGCAACAGTTCATTACAAGGTCCAACGAAAATCAGACGTTATCTTTATTCAGTTAACCATTCCATATGCATGTCTAACACTTTATAAACTGCCTCTGATCAAAACACTGTCCTGGTAAAACTTCAACATCTTGTTCCGTTCCTGGGCTACAACTCCACGGTTCACCAATGATCAGATTTGTGCATAAGCGGCCGTTTTTCCCTCACCGTTGAGGCAGCCAGATTCCAACTTCGGGGATGAATCTTATATATAACAACCTCTGTAGCGATGCGCTCCACGCCCACACCATTTCCCAGCAGCTATGACACACAGAACACAGATCTCTGGCTAAAGGACATGCATTAACTGTAGCGGTGAACAGCTCTCCATGACAGCCATCCCTGGTCAGCAGGGCAGAAACTGTCCTGATGCTGTTGGCCCTTTCCCCTCTCAGCTAAAGTGTCCTCCAGGATGGCCATAGTCCCATTCTGCCTCTGTCCTCACTCTTCCCTTGCTTTACTCACAGAACTAGCTCTGGGTTCCTTGTATATGACACACATCTATGGGTATGTTTTGCTGCCTGGGCTTCTGGTCTGTTAAGTGGAAGGTTTTCGACGTGATGAGAATGTTACGTGTATGCATGCATACATATACATACCATAGAGACAGACAGACAGCCAGACAGCCAGACTGATTCATAGATAGATAGATAGATAGATAGATAGATAGATAGATAGATAGATAGATAGATAGATAGATAGATAGATAGATAGATAGATAGATAGATAGATAGATAGATAGATAGATAGATAGATACGGACAGACAAACAGACATACAGATAGACAGATAGACAAAAAGACAGATAGACAAGCATACGGACAACAACAACAGCCACGTCGCGCGCGCGCGCGCGCGCAGGACATAAGCACATAAGTGCTTATTCATTATCGTCGATATAACAAGAGTAAAATAAATAGAGATAATAAAAAAAACTCTGAAACTCGGGAAAGGAGAGAGAGAGAGAGAGAGAAGAGGAGAGAGAGAGAGAGAGAGAGAGAGAGAGAGAGAGAGAGAGAGAGAGAGAGAGAGAGAGAGATTAAGAAGACAAAAAACAGTCACACGAAAAAAAATTAGTCTTACAGTCATTAATACACTCACATAGTGCTCATGACATAAACTTGTTTTTGTGTGCGTGCGTGCGTAAGTGCGTAAGTGTGTGTATATGTGTGTGTGTGAGTGTGTGTATGTGTTGGACAACTTTTCCCCTCTTTTGGGGTGCATTTTGTTCTGTTTTAGTTTTATTTTTGGTCTGATTTCACAAATCGGACCACACTGAAACAAAAACAAAGACACAATAACCTTTTCTCCCATTGCCCTTGTCTTCTTCAATAAGAGACATAGCCATTCTTGCATACGGCTTTATGTCTTTGTGGTTTATACTCTTGTTGTGCACTCTGTATATTGACAAGCGTCGGCCATTATGTCCTCTGAATATCTGTAGCATGCATTTGGCTTTCGGCGTCTAACGGTTATGTCCCTTTTCCGGCTTTTGATGAGAAGTGTTGTGTTGGTCTTGTTTTTGCTCTTGCGTTCATTCTTTGTTCGCGCTCTTTTAGACATTTTTTTTGTTACTGTTGTAGTTTCTTCTTTTGTTGTTTGTTCTTTTGTTCTTGTTCTTTGCTTCTTCTTGTTCTTCTTTTTGTTCATGTTCTTATTGTTGTTGTTGTTGTTCTTCTTCTTCTTCTCTTCTTCTCTTCTGCTGCTTCTTCTTCGGTCTTCTTCTGCTCTGCTTCTTCTTCTTTCTTCTTTTCTCTTTCTTCTTCTCTCTCTTCTTCTGTCTTCTACTTCTTCTAATTCTAATTCTTCTCTTCTTCTTCTTCTCTCTTTCTCTTTTGTCTCTGCCATTCCTTCTCTCTGTCTATTTTCTATCTATTCTGTCTCTGTTTCTCTTGGTCTTTCAGTTTTTCTCTCTCTCCTGTTTCATCTTCTGTCTCGTCGTCGGTCGTCGGTCGTTGGTCGATATCTCTCTCTGCTGTCTGTCTGTCTGTCGTCTTCGTCTCTCTCTCTCTTCTCTCTCTCTCTCTCTCTCTCTCTCTCTCTCTCTCTTCTCTGTCTCTCTCTCTCTCTCTCACTCACTCTCTCTCCCAACTTTCCAAATTATTGGAGATAGCATGCAATATATTTCCATTATAATATCATCTCAAAAATTGTCAAGTGCCATATATTAAGCTTTGTATAACTTGTTCCTCTAACTGTATCTATCTGTGTTCGTATTCCCAACAATATTCAAAATACAGCTGAAAAATCAAAGGTTCATCGCTAATAAAGTATTTTGGGCATTGTGAAGCGGGTTGCTCTTGTTGTTTGAACTTTTTTCTGGATGTGTTAGATGTTGCTTTCTTGAATTAATTCATCTTACACCTTGTGTGTGTGTGTGTGTGTGTGTGTGTGTGTGTGTGTGTGTGTGTGTGTGTGTGTGTGGTGTGTGTGTGTGTGTGTGTTGTGTGTGTGTGTGTGTGTGTGTGTGTGTGTGTGTGTGTGTCTGTGTTTGGGAGCACGCTCGCACGCATTACTGCGTGCATGCATCTGAATGTATGTGTTTGATTGTTTGTCCATCTGTCTGCCTGTCTGTCTGTCAATCTGTCTGTCTATTTGTATGCTATCAGTCTTTCTGTTTGTGCGTGTTTCAAACATAACAGTATAAAAAGAGATATATGAAACAGGAAAGAAAAGATCCCGATAAGCTAAAGAAAAAGAGATAAACCATGCCGATAACGAACAATCATTAGCTGAAGGGCTATTTGAAGATTTATTATCGCCACTGGGAGGATGACAACAACATTTCTTCATGGCAAAAAGAAAGCAAATGCCAGAAAAACGAGACGTAAGAAGCTGATGGTACGGAAATAAAGAATAAAACGTTCTTTTACCAAAATTGCCAAATGTGGCTGATAGGGATGAAAATTCGTAATCATCATTTCATTTTTTAAATTGTACCACTAATTGGCAATTTTCCCCATAATTGTTACCCCCTTCCCCAATTAAAAAAAAAATCAAGTGATAAAAAACCAAGGTTCAGGATTCACAAGAAATACAGAATAAGAAGCAAAGGTATTGCACCAGAGGAATTAGGCAGACCGACTGTCCAAGGAATACAGCAACTTTACTTATTTATTTTTTTAATTCTTTTATATCGAGGATACTGGAATAAGCACTTATGTGCTTTTTTACATCTAGTCCCCGTGTGTGTGCAGTTTTGTAAATTCTGCAATCTATTCCCACCGGCACACAATGGCCTACTCTTACGAAAAGCGGAACAGGATTTAACGTGTGCGCAAGATGTTCTGCGTGCGTTCGCACACCGGACCTCGGTTTATAGTCTCATCCGAAAGACTTTTGGGGAGAGTGGAGTCTGCACTGATGTTAAGTCCAGGGGAAAATATCCCCTTGAACGGGAATCGAACCCGGGTCGTCAGATTGCCAGCGCAATGTTCTAACCACTAGGCTATCCCGTCCTTAAAACAGCCAGGTCGCTCAGTGTCATACAGCGGAGCAAGGACAATCCTGAGAAACAGTTTCAGGAAAGCGTGGCACCGGCAGCTGGACATCAGGCCAGAAGAGGAAAAGAACGGCACTCTTGAGCTAGCCAGAGCTGCTCAAGTTGCCATCCTCAGAATGCAAACAGGACATGCACTGCCAGCTCCTATCCCATCTCCACTGTCTGAAAATATGCCCCACTGACCAGTGCCCCTGTGGCAAAGGCCACAAACCCCCTGCTATTCCCTGTCCTACCTTCAACACTCTGAGACACCAGACATGGCCCAGCTTGGTAGAGCTCCAGGAAAAACGGCAGAGTCACAGCTACAGACTGCAGACTTCACCATCCAGACCGACTGAACATTTAGCATAGCCAGGGAGTGGAGAGAAAGAAAGAAGAAAAAGAGGAAGACAGAAAGAAAATCATAGAAAAAGAGAGGGAGAGAGAGAGAGAGAGAGAGAGGAGAGAGAGAGAAAATAGAGAGAGAGATGGTATTTATGATAAAAAAGGGGAAAGGAGAGACAAGGTCCGAAAATGGAAAAACTAAGAAGCAAAAGTCAAACAAGAAAGAAAAAATATTAAAATGTATACATAAAAGAAAGAAATTCCCCGGTGACCATAAACTACAGCATCTTATTCTCCGCCCTGCATTTTCTCCAACCTCATAATCTCGTGCTATCTAGTCCCTTAGGAATTCTGGTTTATAGGCAGTGTTCTAACAGCAGTTTCCCTCATCTTCCAATCAATACCGGTCTATTTTCAAAACGCTCACGCTGACCAAGTCATAACGCTGAAGTTTACTTATAGCCTAACCGCAAACACGGAACTTGTGTGAGCTATGGCCGTTAAACCTTAAGAATGGGCCAGAAAACTTCAGGAACTAATGGCCAGTCATTGGAGTATGCTGAATAGCTGTATAAGCATATTTCTGACTTTTGTGTTGCCACATATAGGTCTTTGGAAAATTCTTGGTTACGGTTTCATCCCTACTTATGCCCTGTCTGAGAAAAAAGAATGTTATCATAACAAAAGCGTTGGGAACAAATATGTAACTGGAAAATAAACTTACAAACTGCAAGTTATCAAAAAACAACTTCTGAATAGAAGCAGGACAGATGGAAATCTTTGATAATTCAATGCTTTACATAACTAAATACCAAATTCAAGCGAGTGATCGCTTAGGGTGGGGGATTATTTACAATGTATAAAGCAAAAAGTGTAACAAAATTCACATATGTTATCTATTCTGTCAGACGAGTTTATACTATGCCAAACACTTTTTTCAAAAATTCCAGATTTTGTGGCCCATTTTAAAGCACACCCCTCTCAATTCGTGTACTCAACGCCTGCTGCAGAGATACACTCCATGCCTACACAATTTCCCAGCAGCTACCACACACAGAGTACGGATGCCTGGCTAACGGCCATTACCTGTAGCGGTGAACAGCTCTCCATGACAGCCATCCCTGGTCAGCAGGGCAGAAACTGTCCTGATGCTGTTGGCCATTTTCCCCTCAGCTAAAGTGTCCTCCAGAATCACTCCTGCCCCATTCTGCCCCTGTCCTCACTCACTCCTCCTTCTTCACTCAATAGCTCTAGGCCTCTTTTCTGCTTACCTTCTCCTGAGTCAACTTGTCTCCCTCCCTCTGCTTCTTATGTGTCTTCTATCAGAGGATTTCTGATGTCATGGGAAGGATGCGTGTGTATGTATGTATGTATGTATGTATGTATGTATGTATGTATGTATGTATGTATGTATGTATGTATGTATGTACGTATTTATTTATTTATATTTTATTTTATTTTATTCTTTTATATCGAGGATAATGGAATAAGCACTTATGTGCTTTTTACATCCAGTCCCCGTGTGTATGCAGTTTTTGTAAATTCTGTCATCTGTTCCCACCGGCAGACAATGGCCTACTCTTACGAAAAGCGGATCAGGATTTAACGTGTGCGCAAGATGTTCTGCGTGCGTTCGCACACGGGGTCTCGGTTTACAGTCTCATCCGTAGGACTTTTGGGGAGAGTAGAGTCTGTACTGGTGTTAACTCCAGGGGTTAAATATCCCCCTTGAACAGGAATCGAAGCCAGGTCATCAGATTGCAAGCGCATTGTTCTAACCACTAGGCTATCCCTAGTATGTGTGCATGTGTGTGTGTATGTATGTGTATGCATGCATGCATGCATGTATGTATGTATGTATGTATGTATATGTGTGTATGTATATATGTATGTATGTATGCATGTATATGTGTGTATGCATGTATGTATTATGTATTATGAATGTATGCATGTATGTATGTATATAATTCATACTTATAGACATATCACAAACTTTGCCTATTATTTACTACTGTTTTCATCAGTGTTATGGTACCCATTATCTCTCTCTCTCTTTCTCTCTCTTCTTTTTCTTCTTCTTCTTTTTTAAGTCTTTTAAACCTAAAATATGCACACGCGTACACACACAGCAGTCATACAGGTATGCATGCAGTCACAGAGAGAGTAAGAAAGGGAGAGAGGAAAAGATGTAGTTAAAAAACAAAACAAACTGAAAAGGAATTCAGTAAAAGATAGAAAAAAGGATGATGTATAGGTTTCAATTTTTGCTCGTTACTGGATCTGTAACAAGTGAAGGTATTCTTCACTCTAAAACAGACAGGAACTGGGTTCAAATGAACGCATACGAAAGCACGAAACAAGAAACCAACAGTAGTAAAGAAAGAGAATAAGCAGGTAATAACGTTAAAACAACCTGAACAAAACGGTGTAAGGTCTGAAAAAGTTCTCTCATCATGAAAGTGACAAAAATATGGACTAGACAAAGTAAATAAAGACAACATTTCAATTATTTTTGGTTTTGGTTTTGAATGTATAACCCACATGCAAAGAGCACATTAATCCATCAATAGTAATGTTAAAACAAGCTATTCATCACCCTAATGTGCCATTAAAACTGTTTTAACATGCAACTACTTTTTATCAAAGACCATTATTTGTGCAAAAGAAAAATTCAGTTCTTTTAGAAATTTAAAACTTTACTTGAGGAAACCTCGGTGGCATAATTGGTTATGTACGTAGTGCAAACTAAACACAACGGGAAATCTTGCACTGCACAAGCAAAAAATGAAAGTATACGATGGATGCTAACACTGGAACATTGCAAGGGCCCAAAAATGAGTGAGCAGAAAAACTGGAGAAAGCGAGAGATAACCAGAACATTTTCACAATGTCATAATACCTTAACGCATAAAAGAGTCATAGCACATAGACAAACCTCATCTCATGCCTCCCAATTGATAGTTGCATGATGTTACCCCCCATAGGAAGCAGACCTTAATGGCCAAACATGTAAGGACTGTGGTCAAGATTTCCTGCAAACGTGACTATGCACACGGAACACGTGTGGTATGAGTAGTGAGGCCACTGCAACGTGCTAGTATGCTTTAGGAACTAACAACCAGCCAGCTATTTCTGCTCATCATCTGCAAATAGCAGTGCGGCCTGATGTACGATGTTTACAAACTGTGTGTACAACATTTCATCTAAACTTTTCCGTCCTTTTCAAGAAAAGCTGTTGGGTTTTTATTAGTGGTAGGTAAATCGAAATATGCAAGTTCAGAATAGAAGTCACAATATGGTTATGTTAGTCTGATTTCAAAAATGAGTTGATTGTGTCTAGTGCATTCTGTAGGGATCCTATTCTGCAACAAACTGCTTTCTCATAAGTCTGCTTCAAAGAGCAACGCTGACAAATGTGACATGCTCTTTTCAGATGATCCAGCTTGCATGCATGGGGGGGGGGGGGGGGGGGGTCTTGTATAAATCTTAATATTTTGCTCTTTGTCTAAGATAGAAAACGTGTACAAAATAACAACATTTACCAGTAGTTATGTTACTAAAAAAATAGATACCGTGTTACATTTCATTACTGTGAACAGTTCTCCATGACAGCCATCCCTGGTCAGCAGGGCAGAAACATTCCTGATGCTGTTGGCCATTTCCCCTCAGCTAAAGTGTCTTATGAAATGGCTCCTGTCTCGTTCCGCCCCTGACCTTACTCTTTCCTCACTCAGCAAAACCTGAGATTCCCATCTGCTGCTCTTCCACTGCTGCCATGACTCAGTGTCTGTCTGTCTGTCTTTTTTCTATTCCTCGGGGAATATCTTAAGTAAATTGGGGATTACAATAAGCTGTAGCTTGATGCCTTTCCCTGCTGGAATCAAGTTATTACCAAGATACTCTCTCTCTCTCTCTCTCTCTCTCTCTCTCCTCTCTCTCTCTCTCTCTCTCTCTCTCTCTCTCTCTCTCTCTCCCCCCCCCCCTCTCTGTGACTTTGTGCCTGTGTGATTAAGCGTGCCCCTGTACATTAACTAGGTCATCGCCCAGACCTTTTTGACAATGTGACATCCAGACCTTTTTGACAATGTGACATCAAGCGCTCAAATCTTCAGCAAAACAGCCTCCTCAACATCAATAAACATTTCATCCATGTAGGAAACGAGACGCTGGTGACTTAAGCAGACGTGTTACTGTCAATCGTTACCGCCACCACAGGAGGGTGACAGGTCTAATAGAGTGCTGTCAGATACCAAGCCTTTGCTGCAGTAACAAACTGTCAGTCCGTGACATGCCGTCAATGACTAACGAAGTAGGACAAACATCTCTTTCCTGCTTGTGTCGTATTTCCTTCACAGTGCCATTGGTAAACACGTTTTAAAAATCATGTCCTGGTGATATATTGTCAGCTCTTTTGACATCCACACATCAGCATGCGTCAGAGAAGGAATTATGGCGAATGAAACAGAAGAAGAAAACGACTTTGGAGGGAGGGCTGAAGTACTTGTTGACTTGTTGACTGACCTTTGCAACTGCAGCAGCAGCTACTGAAGATATTAAGACAGGCTGTATGGGTATGGTAGACTCACGAACGTGCTTTCAAAACATGAGCATGACATTAGGTGATGGGTGACAGTTTATTTAGTACTGGGCCCATATATCTATTCGTTGCTTCACAGTAATGGATTTTGTGTTCACTTGGTAATACCTTGCAATAATCAGTACGTGTACACGGCGACACCTGAAAGATACATTTTCCCGAGTTGTGTGTTTCCAGCATTTTACAATGGAAGTGACTGAGATGCAGTTGTTGTTTCTCTCATAATGAGAAACAACATTATGAGAGAAACCCTCCATGACTTCCACTCTACCATCTCCATTGGCGGAAGACCCCTCAACAACTTGCGGTTTGCCGAAGACATTGACCTCATGGGCGGAAGTAACACAGAGCTGCAAGATCTTACGACCAGACTTGAGAACAGAGCTGGAGCATATGGGATGGAGGTGAGCTCGGAGAAAAGTAAAGTACTTGTGAACAGCACGAGCAATGCCACTGCTAAAATTTACATGAACGGCCAGCAACTGGAGGAGGTAGACACTTTTAAATACCTTGGCGCTACACTCTCAAAAGACGGGCGATCGACGACAGAAATCAAAGTCAGAATAGCCATGGCAACATCTTCCATGACAAAACTCACCACCATATGGAAAAGTAAAGATATCAGTTTCCCAATCAAACTAAAGCTCTACAAAGGCCTAATTCAGACTATCCTGCTGTACGGAAGTGAAACCTGGACATTGACTGCTGAAACAGCAAAGCGAATCCAGTCATTTGAAACAAAATGCCATAGAAAACTGCTGGGCATATCCTGGAGAGAACGAAAGACCAATGAATTTGTCAAGAGCCAAATAATACGGCTGGCAAGTCCACAGGAACCCCTTCTCACCATCGTCAAGAAGAAAAAACTGACATGGTTCGGCCACGTCACCCACCACAACACTCTGCCAAAAACAGTACTGCAGGGAACACTCGAAGGTGGCAGAAAGAGGGGAAGACAGAACAAATCATGGATGGACAACATTAGAGAATGGACCAGGATGAATGACTCGGCACTACTGCGCAGAGCCGAGGACCGAGATGGATGGAAAAGGCTTACCACGGCATCGTCTTTCGTGTCTCCTCCACGACCGCCAAGGTCATGGGACTGATGATGATGATGATGAGTTGTTGTTTTAGTTCTAAAGTCTGGCATCTTTAAATGGGCAGTTACAGTTTCAACCACCTCATTGCTTTACTTACTGTAGCCTTGCTGAAAGGAGGGAGTATGAGGAAGGGAAACAGAAAACAGAGATGCTGCACAGGGTGAAGCTTGACGCACTAATGTACTCCGGTCATTGAACGAGAGCAGTGCGCCAGTGCGAAACACGTTCTGCTCAGTGGGCCTTAGCACCCCCAGCCACTGACAGAGCAAGGCTTTATCAGGCCAAAGCGCTTTTACATGTGTTGATTTCGCTTTTCATTTCTTGTTTACTATCAGGCAAGCTAGAATTACTCAAGTGTGTTTTTTCTGTGCTCTGACGAGTCATCAGGACACTTTGCTGATACTGTCAGGCGATAATTATGACTGTCACCGTCAAGTTGAATCAGGCGGAGCCAACCTCTCCCCAAGTCACAGACTGCATGCTGGGTGTGTTCGTGTCATCCCATACCACCAAGTACTGCCGGACCACTGTTCAATGAAGGATGAAGGTATCTTTAACGTGTATTCAACATGTGATATACGTGTTCACCCACAGCACATTGGTCTATCTCCTAATCCGTTGGCAAGGAAATTAAGTGGAAACAACTTTTAACTACAGAGAAAAAAGATCCCCTCAAATGGGCATCCCAGCGAAGATTTGAGCTCACGCCATCAGATTATGGTAGACCACGAATTTAATGTTTTTAATATACCAGACCTTTCTCTGGGGCAGAGATGTTCAGCCAGCGATTGAAAGAGTATCAACACCACTGTGTGTGTGTGTGTGTGTGTGTTGTGTGTGTGTGTGTGTGTGTGTGTGTGTGTGTGTGTGTGTGTGTGTGTGTGTGTGTGTGTGTGTGTGTGTGTGTGTGTGTGTGTGTGTGCGTGCGTGTGCGTGCGTAGTGCACGCGCATGGATTTCTCATTATGTTTAAGGAGAGTTGCATGCCTGTAAATGATTGAGTGCAAGTGCTTCGATTTGTTTGTTTTTTACAAGATTCAGCGCTATATAAATTCCATATATTATTATTATTATTATTATTACTACCACACTACTGCTGTTTAATAGTTCGTTTTTATCAAGTGACCACTTAGATAATAGGAGAGATTTATGTCTTCACTGACTATGTTTTCAGACCAAAGCATCCGTTGTAGAGCTTTGGCATAAATGCAACCTGCATCTCAACATCAGTGTGGATCACACAGGAAAATAACGGACCGGCATCTTTCAGTCAGGATTTCTCTTTCAGGTTTTACATCATATTGAGGGTCAATCGCTCTGATGGTCAGACTGGTCACGATGATGGTGGAATCTGTTTTAAACATTGAGCCAGAGGATTCTGGAGTATCTACTCTCTCTCTCTCTCTATCTCTCTCTCTCTCTCTCTCTCTCTCTCTCTCTCTCTCTCCCTCCCTCCCTCCCTCCCCCCCCCCCCCTCTCTCTCTCTCTCTCTCTCTCTCTCTCTCTCTCTCTCTCTCTCTCTTATGTTCATTGTGGATCAAATAAAGAATAACAGAGGTTTCTGGGTACACTGGTCAGCTTCAGATGTTACTCATCACTTCCGTTCTTGGCTGTCATTTGTTAACCCACTGCGCTGTGTTCCAATTCGCCCCTAAAGCCCCATGTATTGTGTGTGATCCAAGGCTGATGATGTACATTAGATTTGTTCAGTGTTCGGCTCTCTCTCTGTCTCTGTCTCTGTCTGTCTCTCTCTCTCTCTCTCTCTCTCTCTCTCTCTCTGTCTCTGTCTCTGTCTCTGTGTCTCTCTCTCTCTGTCTGTCTGTCTGTCTCTCTCTCTCTCTCTCTCTCTCTCTCTCTCTCTCTCTCTCTCTCTCTCTCTCTCTCTCTCTCTCTCTGTAGTAGGGTTTTCTCCTTGTTTTGTTGATAGTCCCTAATCAAGGGCAAGGGCCGGATGGAACAAAAGTATGCACATACTTATTCTGTTACCCTTGAAAAGTAAAGAGTCATTCATTCATTCATTCTCTCTCTCTCTCTCTCTCTCTCTCTCTCTCTCTCTCTCTCTCTCTCTCTCTCTCTCTCTCTCTCTCTCTCTCTCTCTCTCTCTCCATGTACATATGATAACAACCGCGTGCGCTATATATATATATATATAGATATATATATATATATATATATATATATATATATATATATATATATATAATATATATTAGGTTGTTATCATATGTACATGGAGAGAGAGAGAGCGAGCGAGAGAGAGAGAGAGAGAAAGAATGAATGAATTAATCTTTATTTTATATTATATTATATATATATATATATATATATATATGTATATATATATATAGATATATATATAAGCTAACACTCGCCCACTTTTCCCAGTCAGATAGACACACGCGCGGGCCTCTTTTCATGGAGTATTCATAAGGGTTCCAAAATTGGATGCCAGACTAGATTTCCTACTTTCATTTCTTTTTATGACGCATTTCCCTTATATTTTCTTTTTAGTGGTCATGTTTTCTTCCTTTCTCTTTTTTATTTTCTTTAGGGGAGGAGGCACACTGCATGATGTTTCCTTGCCGGAGCCCTGCCCAAACCAGTCAGCATGTTTCCTGGTGTAGCATTGGTCCTAAGGAAGAATATCTGCCGTCAGTTCCCTACGTCTGATAGAATGTGCTGTGGAGCTGTGGATACTTCGAAGTTGACTATTCTACAGAAGACGCTACTGAGTTGGTTTTTTCTCTCTACGAGAAAAAATCAGTTTGGCTTGGTACTTACGATGGTCTGTAAAGATTCGGTTATAAAAATAGCCCACTCTATTTGGGAAGGAAAATGTGTTTACCTCTGATGTGTTTGTGAGTGGGTACGGACCTCTCTCTCTCTCTCTCTCTCTCTCTCTCTCTCTCTCTCTCTCTCTCTCTCTCTCTCTTAATCTCTGTCTCTCTATCTCTGTCTCTGTCTTTCTCTGTCTCTCTCTCTCTTTCTTTCTTTCTCTGCATCTGTTTCTATGTACCTTTGACTCTGTATCTATGTATGATCATCAAACGAGTCCTTGCAAGAGAGCTCGAGAAAACAGACTACAATTTCAACACGTTTTTTTGTGAAGATGGTCTAAGATGATGCGGTCAGCACTATTCCATGTTCCTCCTGTCACCCAAACTACGCCTCCATACCCTTCCCCACCCCCATCCACACCCACACCATCTACCCATCTAAGATCCGTCACCCACACATCGGACACGTGGTTTTCCACCCACAAAAACCCATGGTCTCTTTCGTAATGTACTTCAGATGGTGACGTGATGTAGAAGTCAACTTTAGACTTTGCCCTCACTTCCTGCCAAAGTTTATACTTTTACTTCGCATTTGCAGGGGTAAAAAAGCCCCAACCTTTAAAAAATCTTTGCTTCTGAGATGTGTTGTCAGGTATGTGACATTTAGACGTCAGCACTATGTATTGAATGCAGGGAAGGACAACAAGACTAAAATAACTTGTTTACTGACTGAAAACATGTAAGAGCACCTGTTTGGGAGATATATGTTTGTCGCTTCCTGGGGGCATGCTAGATAAAGGATGCAGTTTGCGCACAACCCTAAAACAGATTCATTTTTTAGATGGTACTCAGTGGTCGGAGCACTCGCTTTCCCCCAGCCAAGTTAAGCAGCGTCGAGCGTGGTTACCAGTTGGATGGGTGACCGTTTGCGCGCCTTGGCTTCAGTACAGTTCTCCCAGTTCACCCAGCTTTTAAATGGGTACCTGCCCTCTTTAGGGTCAGGGAAGGTAAAGCAGCGAGGGAGAGGAGATGGGCGCCGCCCTCAATATGCTGGCCCTAGAGAAGTGAGGTCTCTGACGCCTCGCTCCCCTACGACCTTATAGGTTATGGGACTCCTTTACCCTTTACCTTACCTAAATAAAGAAATGTGTATAAATCTTCGTTTTGACGTCTATCTACTACAAAGACATAGTAGACAGAACAGAAAGGTCATGCCACTGTGTAGCCCTGTCGGACACTCATACATCTGTTCTATCTCCACTCCACAAGCTTGTATCATAACTCACCTTCTTGCTTCCTGAACAGTACCTTGAGGCTTTGCATGCCCCATCAGCCTTTCACCATTATCAGCTTTCACAATGGAAGACTTGTCAGATTCTGTTGTTTGTGATTTTCAAGCCTCGGCTCACTTCAACCTTTCAGTTTTAGGACACAATGCTTTGCCCAGCCAAAATGCGCAAGAAATGAAAAGAGTACTAAAAAATATGAAGGTGACACTTGTCATAAAGAAGTTGACGAGTTAAGTAATGTCTTACTGCGCTCTTTGTGAGTAACTGTCTAGATTCTGTGAATTCTGCAGGTCTTTCTTCTTTCTTCCTGATTTGCTACAGAAACACCCAAAGTAGCTGTAGCAAGACTCTGGCATCCTCGCAGACTGTCGTTCAGCATCAGAGTGGTACTACCATACAATGAAACAGAATCGACCAAAATTCTCTAACTTCTATAGCTGTTAAGTGGTCAAACACAGTTTCCATGTTCCTCCAGTCTGATGGATGAACATACAGCGCTGCCAAAGCAGAACAAGTGCTCGTGGATTTGTCATCACATTGCGTTTAAAGGCTCTCCGTCAAATTCAGGGGGAAAGAAACAACCAGATTGTTTTTCTAATCCATCAATATTACATGAAGCCTGTCCGTTTTCTCTTCTCTGTGCCTGTATCAATGCTCTGTGTCCATGTTTCTATACCTTCCTCTCTGCCTCTGTCTTTGTCTGCATCAGTCGTTCTTTGCCTTTATCTCTGCTGTTTAACTCTGTTCTGTTTGCCTGCCCGCCTTTCTCTGCCTGTCTGTCTGTCTATCTACCTATCTGCCTGTCTCTTTGTTTTCTCTCTCTCTCTCTCTCTCTCTCTCTCTCTCTCTCTCTCTCTCTCTCTCTCTCTCTCTCTCTCTCTCTCTTTTCCTCTTTTGCTTTTTAGGTATGTCTATCATTACCCAGGCTTTGAGCTAAACAAGATTTTCTAAATCACATTGTTTTATAACATACGTTTCATTATACGTTTTCTTCCTGCTGATCATAAGTCTTCTCGTGTTTCAGAGAAACCTGTAGCGTTTTTCTTCCCTGCTTAATGCAAACGCCAGCGTGCTTTGATGAGCGGAAGCTGGTGGAGAGGAAACACAAGTCAACTTGACACAACAACCAGCTGCCTGGCTAACGACAACTGTCCCTGTAATAAGGCAGTTACGTCTGATTGATAGACAGACCGCTGGGCCATAAAGCCACCAAAACATTCCGGGGGGGCATGGACTTCGATTGAGGGGCCAGAGGAAAAAGTCTCAGCAGATGCGCTTTTGTTTTTTAGCAAGATGTTCCGACAACAAACACCCCGACCCTCCAACCCATATATCCACACCATTCTTTCTTTCTTTCATTTCGGAAATAATGGAATAAGCATACATGTGCTTTTTTAATCCAGTTCCCGTGTGTATGCAGTTTCTGTAAAGAATGTCATCCGTTCCCACCAGCACACAATGGCCTACTCCTCCAAAAAGCGGAACGGGTTTTAACGTGTGCGTAAGCTGTTCTGCGTGCGTTCGCACACGGAACCTCAGTCTACCGTCTCATCCGAAAGACTTTTGAGGAGAGTGGAGTCGGCACTGATGTTAACTCAGAGGAAAAATCCTCTTGAACGGGAATCGACCCCAGGTCAGCAGACCACGAGCGCATCACGCTAACCACCAAGCTATCCCGACCCCAAAATATCATAGTGTAAGACACTAGGGGCGGAAGAGGAAGAGGGGGGGGGGGGCAGTCCCTCAATGAGAAATCTAGGTTGGAAGGTGAATGTAGTCGCAACGACAAAGGGGGGATGAGGATGGCCTAGCGGTTAGAGCGTTCAGCTCGTGATCTGAGAGGTCGGGGTCCAGCCACCACCGAGGCCGCCATACTGCAGTTTGGATTTGTCCCCCCTGGCGTTAGCATCAGTGCAGACAGACTCCACTCTCCAGAAAGTTTGTATGAGACTCTGAATCGACGTTCCGTGTGCGAACGCGCGGAGAACAACTTGTGCACACGTTAAGTTCAGTTCCATCTTTCGGAAGGAGTAGGTCAGTGTGGTTTGTGTGTGTGTGGGGGGGGGGGGGGGGGGGGGGGGGGGGTGTGTTGATGTGTGTTTGTGTGTGTGTGTGGGTGGGTGGTGGTTGGGTGGTGTGTGTGTGGTGGGTGTGGTGGGTGGGTGTGTGGGTGTGTGTGTGTGTGTGTGTGTGTGGGTGGGTGGTGTGTGTTGTGTGTGTGTATGTGTGTGTGTTGTGTGTGTTGTTGTGTGTGTGTGTTGTGTGGTGTGGTGTTGTGTGATGTGTGTATGTGTGTGGTGTATGTGTGTGTGTTGTTGTGTTGTGTGTGTGTAGTGTGTGTGTGTGTGTGTGTGTGTGTGTGTGTGTGTGTGGTGTGTGTGTGTGTGTGTGTGTGTGTGTGTTCGTGTTGTGTGTTTGTGTGTGTGTGTTGAGTGATGTGTTGGTGTGTGTAATGTGATTAATGTATGTATACATCGCAATTCGTGATTTCATAGGGGGGGGGGGGGGGGGGGTTTTTTCTGTGTGAAATGTGGGCTGCAATCCCAAGAAAATGACAACACATCGGTGAGACTCCCTTTTTTCGTAAGGGTAGGTGGATAAATATATATCAACAGGGGTTTTCAGTAAAATAATTCAAACTTTTATCAGGGACATTTAATATTTTTCTGTAGTTTCTGTTTGGAGAAATTCTTCTCCGTCATCGCTGCACGCTAAGACAGCAACTTAAATTGTTTACTGTCGTATCAGCAAGAGTGCATCGCGCTGCAGTAGCAAGGAGGGGACAGGAAGAAAAGGAAGGAGCAAGGCAGAAACAAAGAGAGGGATAGAAAAGAGGGACGTCGTAGCACATAAGATTTTCCAGAAGATGGCGATGCCATTAAATACTGGCAGGCCCCCGGTATCCCCATAGTGATGTTTGGGATATGAGTGTTAGACACAGGCCTTCAGGTTTTCATCTCATTTAAAGAAAAAAAAAGTAACACTCCGGTTGCTGTTTAATAATGATAGTCATCGTAATAAACTCTGGAGAAAACCCCGTTCAGCAAGATTCGAACCACCAGCGTCTTGCTTCTAGATTGAAGTGTTGACCGCTGAGCCAAGAAGCTATCTGTAAACTGCAGATTGTAATCCATCCGCTCTTTTTTTCAAGCAAGGTGCGGGTAGGGGGGTGGGTGGTGGTGGTGGTCTTATAACCCCTACCCACCATCTATCCATCTTCCAGATATTTATTGACTTTCTTCTTCTTTTATGTTTTCTCAAAATTTTCTCTCTTTTTTTGTTTTGGGTCTTTTTCTCCATGTTCATCACATTTGCCGAAGAGATGAAGCGTAAAATCGTTAGAAAGAAAAGAAACTGAGGATAAGAAATGAATAAGTAAAAGCTGGGGGGGTGGGGGGGGGGAGAAGAAAATGAACAGGAGAACCAAAAATAATAAAATCATCTAAGCGGATTTCCATTTCTACACAAAAAGCACTGCAGGTCACAGAGGCCTAAGCAGCGGCTGTGTGTGTGTGTGTGTGTGTGTGTGTGTGTGTGTGTGTGTGTGTGTGTGTGTGTGTGTGTGTGTGTGTGTTGTGTGTGTGTGTGTGTGTGTGTGTGTGTGTGTGTGTGTGTGTGGTGTGTGTGTGTGTGTGTGTGTGTGGTGTGTGTGTGTGTGTGTGTGTGTGTGTGTGTGTGTGTGTGTGTGTGTACGTGTGTGTGTGTGTGTGTGTGTGTGTGTGTGTGTGTGTGTGTGTGTGTGTGTGTGTGTGTGCACAGGGGAAATGATGAAACCGGATGGAGATAGATAGGGGGAGGGGGGGGGGGGGGTATTGAAAAATTGAGAGAGACAGACACAGAGACAGAGACAGAGTAAGGAGAGAGAGACAGACAGACAGAGACATATATTGAACATGAACATAGAGAAAGAGAGAGATGGAGACAGAGACATAGAAAGAACATGAAGAGAGAGAGAGAGAGAGAGAGGAGGGGGGACAGAGACAGATAGGGAGACAGATAGGGAGACAGAGAAAGAGAAAGAGAGAAAAACAAAGGGAGAGACAGACAGACAGAAAGACAGAAAATAAGAGACAGACAGAATGGCAGAGAGACAAGAAGAGGAGAGAGACAGACAGACAGACAAACACACACACAGACAGGCAGAGACAGAGATAGACAGTGTGAGACGGTGACAGGCAAGCAGACAGAGACAAGGACAAAGATAGAATAAAAAAGAAAAAGGGACCAACAGACAACAAGCTGACTGATAGACACCGACAGACAGACAGACATAGAAACACACACACATTCAGATTAGATTCAGATGATTTATTCATAAAGACCACTGTTCCCTAGAAAGGATATGCATATAGAACACACATACACACACACAGACACAACACACACACAGACACACACACACACACGTGCACACACACACGCACGCATGCACGCACGCACACAGTCTGCAGATTAACCAAATAAATGAGCTTCTTCTGAGGCCAAAACCTCAACACTACGAACTGTTAAAAATTCTTTTGTCTAGAAGTACAAGGAGCTTCCCTATAGTTCCTTTTATCATGTATTGTTATTTTGAAGATAGGGATTTAGAATATACATTATCCAAATTAATTTCAATAAGCATGATTTCTAAAACATTCTGTGAAGCTGTTACTCCGGGAACAAAAAAGTCAACTGAGAGATACATATGCACATGCGCGCGCACGCCAGCATGCATGCTCGCTGGCACACAAGCACACAAACACACACGTGCACACACGCACGTTTGCTTTCAAGCTTGCAGACACACATGCGCGCGTGCACACACACATACAGACACGCACACACACACTCTCACGCACACACACATACACGCACAATCTATCCATCCATCTATCTATCTACCTACCTACCTACCTGTCTGTCTGTCTGTCTATCTATCTGTCTACCTTTCTATCTTTCTATCTATCTATCGATCGATCTGTCTATCTATCTATCTGCCTGTCCGTCCGTCTGTCTGTCTAGCTATTTATCTATCTATCTATCTACGAATCTATCCATCGAACTATGTATATATGTATATATCTACCTGTCTATCTTTCTCTCTATCTAGCCATCTATCTGGTCATTTATCTATATCTATCATTATATCCATCCGTCTTTCCATCTATTCATCCATCGTTCTATTTATCCATCCACCCATTCATCCATCCATCGTTCTATCTATTTCATCCACCCATTCACCCATCCATTGTTCTATCTATCCATCCACCCATCCATCCATCCATCTATCCATCCATTCATCCTTCTGTCTATCTACCTACCTACCTATCTATCTATCTATCTACCTACCTATTCTTACATCTCTCTGTCTGTCTGTCTATCTATCTACACATTCGCTTTTGCTTTCTTTCTCGTCAAGTAATACCCCTCCCTTCAATTCCGCAAGATATGATATCTTTTTTTAAACTTTTGTTTAACTGTCCTTTAAGTTTTCTGTCTCTTTTTCATTATTTTCACATCTATTGACGAGGTGAAGTGTAAAATCATCGGAAAAAGTAATGAATAAATAAAAATGAATGAAAGAAAAATAGTAATGAATAAATAAGAAAAAAAAATATATATATATATACCAAAGCATGGTTGAAGTAAGCAGGAAATAAGAATGATGGAAAAATAATCTGAGCAGGTTTCGTGTGTGTATGCAACAGCAGTGCACATCAGAGAAGCCAAATAATGGTAATGTAAAAATGCATTGGAGAGAGAGAGAGAAACCTGGGGGGGTGGGGGGGGGGGGTGTTCTCTTTATTTGTCTGTCTTTCTGTCTGCAGTTCTCTGTCTGTGTCTGTCCCATTTTCTGTATCTGCGTCTGTGGTTCTCTCTCTCTCTATGTCTGCTCTTCTCTCTCTCTCTCTCTCTCTCTCTCTCTCTCTCTCTCTCTCTCTCTCTCTCTCTCTCTCTCTCCCTAACCATAACTACGACTCTCTGTGTGTGTGTGTGTGTATGTGTGTGTACGCGCGTGCGTGTGCGTGCGTGTGCGTGTGTGTTGTGTGTGTGTGTGCGTGCGTGCGTGCGTGCGTGCGCGGTCTGTGTGTCTGTGTGTGTACGCGGGTGGGCGTGTTTGTTTTTATTTACTTATTTTATTCATTTCTTCTTTTATTTCGAGGATAATGGAATAAGCACTCATGTGGGGGGTTTTTACATTCAGTCCCCGTGTGTATGCGGTTTTGTAAATGTTGTCATCCATTCCCACCGGCACACAATGGCCTACTCTTCCGAAAAGCGGAACGGGTTTTAACGTGTACGCAAGATGTTATGCGTGACTCTGTGTGTGTGTGTGTGTGTTGTGTGTGTGTGTGTGTGTGTGTGTGTGTGTGTGTGTGTGGTGTGTGTGTGTGTGTGTGTGTGTGTGTGTGTGTGTGTGTGTGTGTGTGTGTGTGTGTGTGACTATGTGTGTGTGTGTGTGTGTGTGTGTGTGTGTGTGTGTGTGTGTGTGTGTGTGTGTGTGTGTGTGTGTGTGTGTGTGTGTGTGTGTGTGTGTGTGTGTGTGTGTGTGTGTGTGTGTGTTTGGGCTTGGTGGAGCATGGTCTGATGACTAGCATTTGAACTGTCTACTTTCAGAATACGGGTCCAACGCTCTGGTGATCAAGCAACCAAAGAACAATCCAACACACACACACACACACACACACACACACACAGAGACCAGAAAATACAAACCAGCAAACGCTCAGGCGGACAGTTCTTGAAAGTTGATGGGGGAGGGGAGGGAGGCTGGTAATAACCCCTCGAGGCAATAGAAAGTTTTCTTCCGATTCTCTCTAATTAATTATCAACAACAAACACTTTGATCAATAATGATCTGAAGGGTTGTGTAGTAGGGAGATGAGTGTGTGGGTAGGGGTGGTGTGGTGTGTGTGTGTGTGTGTGTGTGTGTGTGTGTTGTGTGTGTGTGTGTGTGTGTGTGTGTGTGTGTGTGTGTGTGTGTGTGTGTGTGTGTGTGTGTGTTTTCAAACATGGTTGAGGAAGTTCGTGACTAGGATCATGTTGGGAGAACCGTAAACGCATTTCGAGTTTTCAAGCAGTCACAGCCTTCATTATTAAACAATCCTGATATGTTTGCCCGTCGTGTTCGACGATGATCTCCAAAACAGCAAAGGAGGCAGCTGCTGTTTCGGAAATTGGGAATAAATTTGATTATAGTGGAGATGCCTTGCCCACAGCACACCCCCACTCTCTCGGCCAAAAGGGCATAAGGACAGTCAGCGAAAGAG
>CM054144.1:18572798-18605298 GCA_028751875.1 Rapana venosa | reverse complement strand
TTGCCCAGCACTTGGAGATCACCGGGCACTTGAAAGTCGACAGACGCTAGAGGATTGTAAAGCACTTGAAATTAGCAAACACTTTGTGATTGCCTAACGCATGGAAATTGACTCATCTTGGGATCTTCAAACACTTAGAAATTATCTAACACTTCGAAATTAGCAGGCATCTCGGGACTGTCATACATCAGAAAATAGTCAAACATTTGAAGATTGCAAGCCACCTAATCATTTGTCAAACATTTGAAGATAGCCAAACACAAGGATATTGCCACAGAACACTTGCAGATTGCTAAACACTTGGGAATTGTCAAAATACTTCAGCATGGCCGCAACCTTGAAGTCGATGCTCACAGTCTTGCTGCTGATGACGACTGTAAATGACCTCTGACTAATCCTGACTCTTTACAAATGTCGTAGACTTCTGGTGCTAGACATAAAACTGGCCAGTCTTCCAGATGTCCAGAACGTAGGCCATTATTTTTACCATTCAGAGGTAGTCCCTCTAGATGAGGAGGAGGAAAGCACGTTTGCTTGTGCTTTTTGCCAGTAATCAATGGCAAGTCCACGAAAATTACTTTTAATAATAATAATAATATATGGAATTTATATGGCGTGAATCTTGTAAAAAAAAAACAAATCAAACCGCTTGCACTCAAATCACTTACACGCATGCAACTCTCCTTAAACATAATGAACAACAGATTTCAAATCCATGCGCGCACACGAATATATTTATAAATATACAGAGAAACGGCATGATTTTAAAAAATGAACAAATACTAAGGAATCAAATAAGCAAAAACAAGAAAGGCAGAGAGAGCTAGGCAATCAAACCTAAAGCCTTTACATTGAAATACATTCACTACTGGATTAATAATCAATTAATAAAACTTGCTCACAACCATTTGCATTGTTACAATACACTACAATGTACCACACTACACCATCATACAATATACCGCAATACAATACAATACAATACAAAAAAACGCAGCAAAGTACAAAACCAAGGCAGCTTTTCGTGTTGGAAAGCCATAGACAAAACACACCATTGGGACAGATATCAGATTAGATCGACGACGGTACCAGCCATTACAGCTGCGCCATTACAAACAGAAAAGACCCAGAAAAACATAACTGCAAGCCAAAAGAAAAAAAAGAACAACCTCCAACGAGATTCAAAGATTCTTGGTAGCCAGAAGGTATTAGGACCACAAGAAGTAAAAGCTCCCGTTTAATTACAGAGAGAAATTAAAATAGATTTTCATGGGAGAGGTCAGCCATCTTTAGTAGCGTACAAAATGGCGCCCCGAGGCCATCTTGCCCTTTGTCCGTGTCTGGTCTGGTCTGGCTTTTCTTCTCTGTCTTTTGTCTGTTCTGCCTTTGTTTCTCTGTCTGTCTGTCTCTCTGTCTGTCTGTCTCTGCTTGTACGTCTATGTGTCTCTATCTGTCTGTCTGTGTCTCTGTCTGTGTGTCTCTGTGTGTCTCTGTCTGTCTATCTATCGGATGTTCCTCCCCCCCCCCCTCTCTCTCTCTGTCTCTCTCTCTCTCTCTCTCTCTCTCTCTCTCTGGAAAGACCTCTATATTGATAGGAACTTTTAAGACGTTCACGTAAATCTGTTTTATAAGTTCCCTGTACCAACAGAGGAAAGCTAAACCGTGAGATAGAGGGATCTCACACACACACACACACACACACACACACACACACACACACACTGCGACAAACAGAGAGAGAGGGGGGGACAGTAGAGAAAGAGACACTGCTGGGGGGTGGGGGGCATACAAAGAGAGAGAGAAACTTGGAGAGACAGACAGAGAAACAGCTACACAAAGAGACAGGCAGACAGGCAGTGGGAGGGACAGACAGACAGACAAATACACAGAGACCGCACTAAGCAAAGAGAGCAAGATAAATGAAAGATGAAAATTAATGGACGGATGGCTAAGTCTCCAAGCCATCTTCACAGAATGGCCACGCACCACCTTGTGTTGGCGATGATGCTGGTGGGCTTTAGAAACCCAAGAGAATGGTTATTCCCTGCTGCTGTAGCTCCGGCTCTTTCGCTTGTTGCATCAGCGGGTATTTTTTATTCATTTATTGTATCTAATCATTTATGTATTTATTCTTTTACTTTGAGGATAATGGAATAGGCACTCATGTATTTTTATCCTGTCCCTGTGTGTATGCAGTTTTGTCAATTTTGTCATCCGTTCCCACCGGTACACAAATGCCTACTCTTCCGAAAAGCGGAACGGTTTTTAACGTGTGCGCAAGATGTTCTGCACGCGTTCGCACACGGGACCTCGGTTTATAGTCTCATCCGAATGTGAAAGAGTCTCCTTTCTTCCTTTCTTTCTTTCTTTCTGTGTTCATTCTTTATTAGTAAGTTAATTAGTTAGTTAGTTAGTTAGTTAGTTAGTTAGTTAGTTAGTTAGTTAGCTAGTTAGTTAGCTAGTTAGTTAGTTGGTTAGCTAGTTAGCTAGTTAGCTAGTTAGCTGGTTAGTTGGTTAGTTAGTTAGTGAGTCACTGAGTCAGTTAGTTGGTAAGTTGGCTAGTTAATTAGTTCGTCATTCATTATTTATTTACTTATTTATGCTTTGATTTTTTTTGCAAGATATAGCGCTATATCAATTCCATGTATTATTATTATTATTATTATTATTATTATTATTATTATTATTATTAAGGGAGAGGAGATGGGCGCCGCCCTCAATATGCTGGCCCCTAGAGAAGTGAGGTTTATGACGCCTCACTCCCCTATGACCTTATAGGTTATGGGACACTTTTATTATTATTATTATTATTCATTCATTCTTCTTCACTCTTTCTTTCTTCTTTACCTACTTCTTTCATTTTTTTCTTTCTGTATTCCTTTTTTTCTTTCTTTCATTCGTTCGTTCTTTCTATTTCTCTTCCTTTCAATTTGTATGATTAGTGTTTTCTGTCTTTGTTTCGCTGATTGTATGTGCCTTGAATAGCGTTGCCTCAATTTCTGTTCTGTTTGAATGCTTTATCTTTGTTTTCTTATTTTGAGCTTTGTTGATTGTCCACTTACTTGTTTTACAGATTGTTGGTTGGTTGGTTGTTTGGTTTGTTGGTTGGTTGGTTGGTTGGTTGGTTGGTTGTTGGTTGGTTGGTTGGTTGTTTGGTTAGTTAGTTGGTAGATTGGCTGTTGGCTGTAATATTTCTTGTATGTTTTCTGTCTTTCTTCTGTTTTTATGTGTTTTATTATGTTATTATTTTGTTGTACATTTTTTCTATCATACTTTTCTTTATACTAATGGACTTTGTTCGATTCATTTGTTTGGTTTGGGATTTTTTACTTCATTCTTGTTCTTTCTTTTTTTCCTTTCTTATCCGTTTTTGTCTTTTTTTTCTTTTTCTTTCTTTTAACTTTCCTTTTTTTCTATCTGAATTGTTCTTTCTTTTTCTTTCTGTCTTTATGTATATTCTCCGTTTCTTTCACTCTTCGTGTTCTTTTTTCTTTCTTTTCTCTTTGCAATTTTTTTCTTTTCAATATAAGTGTTCTCAATCCGTTCAAAGCTAGTATGCACATACATTAATAACGTTGTACTCGATGTCCAAAACAACACCACCAACAACAGAACGGTGTAAACGTGCGGAAGGCTTTTACTTCTCCTTAGAAAAAGTAGGCAATGTTTGCGTGCTGGTCATCTGGAACAGTGGTCAGTTTTATTTGTCTGGCAAATCAGCACACCGGTCTTCAGGGACTGTCAGGAATTAGACCAAAGTCTGGTGCCATTAACTATCTTCTCTATTTCTTCAGGAATCCCTATCACCCGTCCCCCTTGGTGGTATTCAGCTACACAACGCCCGCGTTTGCCTGTGCACTCGTACATACACACATGCGCACGGTCGCGTGCACACACGCATACACATATGCACGTTCTCTATCTATCTATTTTTCTATCTCTATCTCTCACACACACACATTCATACACACGCATGCAAGCTTGCGCGCGCGCGCACGTAAATAATATACATATATACATGTTTTAAAAAATTAAAAACATTTGCCAGCCCACAACAGGAAAATTTCTACAAAGTCTAACATTAACATTAATTATAATGAATAGAAAAAAAACAAATGAGAGGAAGAACAAGCAGAACAAGAACAAGCAGAACAAGAACAAGAACAAGCAGAACAAGAACAAGAAATGCAAACGAGAAAATTGATTGAAAAGAGGAAGATGTGCAAAGAAGAAGGTGTGCAAAGAAGAAGGTGTGCAAAGAAGAAGGTGCGCAAAGAAGAAGGTGTGCAAAGAAGGTGTGCAAAGAAGAAGGTGTGCAAAGAAGGTGTGCAAAGAAGAAGGTGTGCAAAGAAGGTGTGCAAAGAAGAAGGTGTGCAAAAAAGAAGAAGAAGACTAACAAACACTTCCGAACAGTATCTGCTACTTAGAAACAATAAAAGTTCGATACTTAACCTTATACAGTTATATCTTCACTCACTCTGATTGTTTCATTCCTTTTCTACCTTCAAAAACCCAAAACCACAGAAAGAGATTCTTTCGTACAACAGGGATTCCAAAAGAGGGATCATTGGTAAAGTGTTGTAAAACTTATTGTCAAGGGGCACCGGAGAGTGGTTCACAACTTAGGGACTGAAACATTCAGATCAAAGAGACGACCTACAAAACCTCTCATGAATAAATCATAGTGTGAAGGGTGGTTGATACTTTTAATCGTGTTGCGATGGATTCTTTTGAGAAATCATGTAGAGTGCTATGGTACTGAGCTTTTCTAGTTGTTTCAGTCACTATTTCTGTCTGTCTCTCTGTCTGTCCATCCGTCCGTCTCTCTCTCTCTCTCTCTCTCTCTCTCTCTCTCACACACACACACACACACACACACACACACACACACACACACACACACACTATGCATAGGTTCTCAAGTGTGTGCGCGTCAAAGTGTGTGTATGTGTGTATGCGCATGTGGGTGTGCGCGTGCTTTCATATGAATGTGAGTACATGCGTAAAGTACGATTCTGACCCCCTTAGTTGCTAGTATGTATTTCACTCCATCTTTTACCTTATTTCCTATCCGTGCATGATTGCGCGTATTTATCCGTTATTTCACTGTCTGTTAATCGCTAGTGTCTAGCCCAAACTGTGTCAGCACTATCCAATAACAGCCAACTAAACGTGCTCTTTGACACATAAGAGCGGTAGAGGGGGGTGGGAGAGAACTCCTGAAAGCCCTTTGTGAATCCATGCATCGTATTTCGTGAGGAGAAGAAGAGCGAAATGCATGAAGTGCATGCATTAGCGCATCAAGGACAGAGACTGGTTTGAAGGGGGAAAAAGTAAGGTTTCCGCAACTGTCAGTAATCTGAACACTCCCAACCTAGTGAGAAGCAGCAGGGCTTTTAGAACACATCACGGATCAAGAGTCCTCATGTTTGAGAGCAAATTCGTTGCGTCCTCATTGAAATTCTTCCTCTTTTTTGTGTTTTCCTTTTTTTTTGTTCCTCTCTGTGCATTTGTAGTCACTGTCTTTGCATCCTTTCCTTTGACTGTGTTTAGACAAATAATGACATGCCACCCAATCAACCAGGCAAGCAATTTATTCAGTGACAAAACAAAACCAACCAACAAACCAACCAGTCAACCAACTAACCAATTAAGTCAGCAGCCGAACTACCAACAACCAAAACAATCAAGATACCAATGAACCGACCAACCCACCAACCAATCTATACACCAGCGAGTCGACCAATGAACCAACCAGCCAGCCAACCAATCTAGCAGCCAGTCAGTCAGTTAACCAGGCAGCCAACCAGCCAGCCAGTCAATCAATTCGCCCATTAAATAACCAGCAGGGGTATCATCCGTGAAATAGCCTTCAGGACTGTAGGGTAATAAGCCGAAGGAGCTCAATTAAATTAGCGAAAATATAAAAATACGCGCGCGGTGCCTGTCTGTCTGCTTGTCTGTCTGTCTGTCTGCCTGCCTGCCTGGCTGTGTGTCTCTCTGTCTGTCTGTCTGTCTGCCTGTCTGTGTGTCTCTCTGTCTGTATGTATGTCTCTCTGTGTATCTGTGTCTATATAAAGAGCAAGAGTGAGTCAGTTCATTCATTTATGTATTTTTTCTTCTTTTTTTTTAGTTTCTTCTTTTTGTGCGTTCTTTTATTTCAAGGAGAGTGGTTTAAAGCACTCATGCTTTTCTCTTCTTCTCCCCATGTGTATGCATTTTTGTAAATTTTCTCATCCGTTCCCAGTGGCACACAATGGCCAAATCTTCCGAAAGATGGAACATGTTCAATGTGTGCGCAAGATGTGCTGGGAGGTGGTCACACACGGGACCTCGGCTTTTAGCCTCGTCCTAGTGAAAAAGTGAGGGAGGGAGACGAGGAATGATGGAGTGAGGGATACAAGGAGGGAGGGAGAGTGCATGTTGAGTGTGCCTGTCTGCTTTTCTGTCTGTGTGTCTGCGTCTGCAGGTGCTTTGCTTATGCGTACGAGAGTACGTGCGCATAGCAGTATGTATGTGGGGTGTATGTATGTGTATATGCGTGCGTGCGTGCGTGCGTATGTATGTATGCGTGCATGTATGCATGCAGGCAGGCAGGCAGGCAGGTAGGCAGGTAGGTAGGTTGGTAGGTAGGCAGATAAGTAGGTATGCATGTATGCATGAATGCTGGTATGCATGTGTGTATGCTTGTCTGTCTCCTTCTCTGTGTTATAGTTACAGTTTTAAAAAATTCCAGAAGGCACATTGCACTATCTATGCATTTGCTTTTTCATCAAGCTATATATCTAAGAACGACAACAGCGACCACAAAATGACACCAAAAAATTAAAAGAAGAAAGAAAAGAAAATGTTGAAATAGAAAAGGGATACTCTGTGTGGCTGTGCATGCGTGCGTGCGTGAGTGCGTGTGTGTATCTATGCGTGTGCGTGCATACGTGCATGCGTACGTGAGTGTGTGTGTGTGTACGTGTGTCCGTATATACTGTTCACAATATGATGTTTTTATATTTTCCCTTCGCCAGTCTTCTCTTATTTCTCTCTTTTTTCCCCACATGAGCTACTGATCAACAAAAAAGGTCAGATCGTTATTGTTTTATTTTGACGAAGCCACTTCCCCGTGCTGTGATCAAAATAGTCTTTGTTTTCCCTCAGAAGAACTGGCTACATTTTGTCTGTCTGTATTGCAACATCCTTGTTTGTCCAAAATCCAAAGAACCCAGCTTTCTAATACCAAGTTGAATAACAAAGATAACAAACAGGGACAGCAGAAAATGGCACTATGATGCAAGAAATCAAGCTACTTGACACAAGCTGGTCTACAAGTTAGCTAGGTTTGATGTCGTGGATTTTTCCTGTCAATTTGAGACTTCTGACCTTTCACAAATTGCTGCGCTTGAGTCGAAATCTATAAAGTTTTCGACGTGGAAGAAGAGAGAGAGAGAGAGAGTCAGACAGACCGGCAGACAGACAGACAGACAGACAGACAAAGACAGAGACAGAGATAGAAGAGATAGAGAGAGAGGTAGACAGACAGACAGGCAGAGAGAGACAGAGACAGAGAGACAGAGACAGAGAATCAGACAGACAGACAGAGAGAGACAGACAGACAAAGGAGAGAGAAAGGCAGTCAGAGATAAAGAGGAATTGAGGAAAGCACACATATGCACAAACGTATGCACACAACTACACAAGCTAGCAAGCGCGCAAGCACACACACACTTACACTTACACATTCTCTCTCTCACACACTCTCTCTCTCTCTCTCTCTCTCTCTCTCTCCTCTCTCCTCTCTCTCTCTCTACTTCTCTCTCTCTCTCTCTCTCCTCTCTCTCTCTCTCTCTCACACACACACACACACACACACACACACAAACACACAAACACATACGCGCGCGCAAACACGCACACAACACACACACAACACACACACACACACACACATTTTTAAAGTGCAAAACAGACAGGAGACCCTGCCGCCTAAATGGTGCAGTATATAGCATACAGCCAGCTCTAGGCTTGCTTGCGTGTTGCGGCTTTTCATCGGGTTTTTTTGCAAAGGACACAGGAAAACCAGGTGATAATCATGCCGCTATTTTCACCTGATTTTCGCTGTTTCTTGTTGCTGCTGTTGCTGCTGCTGCTGCTGCTGCCGCTTTGTCTTTGTCGTGTTTCGACGTCGTCCGTTATGGTCTTCTGTGTGATTTCATGGCGCGCGCAAGGGTAGCACACCCGTCCAGAAAGGGTAACATACCCGTCCAGAAAGGGTAACATAACCGTCCAGATAGGGTAACACACCCGTTCAAAAATGAAAGAAAAAGAGTGTGTTGATTTTCAAACCTTGTTTTGTGATTGTTCATGTATTGGTGGTGGTTGGGGGGGGGATGATGATGATGATGATGATAATGATGATGATGATGATCATCATCATCATCATCATCATCATGGTGCTGGTGATGGTGATGGTGATTATCCTATTTAACACTAATCTCACAATCATCCTATCGTCATTCTTTCACACTGCTTAAAACTAACACATTTTTCTCAGGAAGAGCACACCATAATTTGCCAGTTTAAAGGTTGATACGAACACACTCAGCAAAACTAATATTTGCATATAATTATTCGCTATGTTGCAGAGTGCAAGAAGTCTGTGAGCACTGGAGCAGTATAATACCCAAGCTCTCCTAGTCTGATAACGTCCAACTGTTTTCTGAGCTAATGCATTGCCAGACGGGTTGATTTGATTTAAAATGTGGAACGTCTGTTCACTCTTAAGGGATATTAAGCCATCAACCAGAGTGTGTGTGTGGGGGGGGGGAGAGAAATGGAAGTGTGGGAGCTAAACCCAGTTGACTGTGAAGTTAGATTCTGCGATAATTAGCATGTTAACAGAAAATTGAAAACTAATCTTTGCTCTGCTTTTTAGTCCGATGAATGATGTTAAACGGACGCTGTCGCTGAGTGAATAAGAGCGTTTGTCTTCCATCCCTGTGCGTCCATCAAATCGCGGGTTCAAATCTCCGGAGCGGGGTCTGGTGATTTAAGGGTGGGGATTTTTACGATCTCCTGGATCAGCTTAAATGCGTAGACCTAGCATCTTTGTGTCCTTCGTGTGTATACGCGTGCAGAAGATCAAATACGCACGTTAAAGACTCTGTGACTCATGTCAGCATTCCACGGGTTATGGAAACACGAGTATACCCAGTGTTCATCCTGTACCTAGAACTTTACTACGCTGAACTACTCAAGACTTTCCTTAACTACACACACTACAGTACACAACACTCCACTCCACTCCACTCCACTACACTACTTTCCATTCCACTCCACTACACAGCACTCCACTCCACTCCAGTCCTCTACACTACACTACGCTACACCACAGAAGTCTCCATTCCACTACACTCCAGTCCACTACACTCCACTACACTACACTACTTTCCATTCCACTCCACTACACAGCACTCCACTCCACTCCAGTCCACTACACTACACTACACTACACCACAGAAGTTTCCATTCCACTACACTCCAGTCCACTACACTCCACTACACTACACTACTTTCCATTCCACTCCACTACACAGCACTCCACTCCACTCCAGTCCACTACACTACACTACACTACACCACAGAAGTTTCCATTCCACTACACTCCAGTCCACTACACTACACTATACTATACTACACCACAGAATTTCCATTCCACTACACTCCAGTCCACTACACTACACTATACTATACTACACCACAGAAGTTTCCATTCCACTACACTCCAGTCCACTACACTACACTATACTATACTACACCACAGAAGTTTCCATTCCACTACACTCCAGTCCACTACACTACACTACACTACACTATACTACACCACATAAGTCTCCATTCCATTACACTCCAGTCCACTACAATTCACTACACTACACTCCACTCCACTCCACCTCTATACTGGTCTAGAGGTAACGCGCCTGTCTAGAATGCGAAAAGTCCGGGTCGGGCGTGTGTGTGGTTCGTACCCCGTTTGGGCCCAAAATTTTTCCCCATCCATTAGACCATGAGTGGTTGTCTGGGCGCTAGTCTTTCGGATGAGACGATAAACCGAGGTCCCGTGTGTTACACAAAATTTTCAGCGCACGTAAAAGAACCCACGGCAACAAGAGAGTTGTCCCTGGCAAAATTCTTAGAAAAAAGCCACTCTGATAGGAAAACAAATACAGTTGCAGATCAAAAGAAAAAAGAAAAAGGAAAAAAAGGGTGGCGCTGCTCTTGTGGCGACGCGTTCTCCCCAGGGAGAGCAGCCCGAATTTCACGCAGAGAAATCTCGTGACTTAAAGTGGTATAAAATAAATAAAAAATAAATAATAAAAAATACTACACTACACACCACTACAATTCACTACAACTCACTACACTGCACTACACTCCACCTCTACATTACACTACACAAAACCATACTACTTTGCACCCCTAACCGAGACCGGCCAGTACAAATGCTGCAATGGCAAAAACATCCCCTCTCTCCACTTGTGGCTGTTGTGTGCCAATGCCTGGGTCTCAAGACAGCTTTTGGGTTGGGTTTTTTGTTGTTGTTGTTGGGGTTTTTTGGGGGGCTCCTTCAGTCGTGTTATCTACCCACATATTTCTGTGGTGACTTTCTCCCCACCTTCCCGCTGCTTTGCCATGCTTGATGGTCATTGAAAGACTATGGAACCCCGTAACCTAACCATACCACTTCAGTTTCCTTGTATCGACTCTCTTAACGAGGTCTTCATGATGTTCTCAGGTTTTGGGATTTTGTTTTGAGCTTTGTTTGTTATGTTTGTTTTGTGTGTGTGTGAGTTTGGGTGGGGTTTTTTTGTGTTTTTTAGGTGGGGGGGGGTCTCATCTTCCTGCACAGTAGTCACGTTCTGCACTTACAACAGCAGACCTGCAGAGATAAATTCAAGCAGGTGAAGTTCGATATTTTTACACAATTCTGAACGTCCCTTTCCCCGGACTCTGTCGCTAATGAGGAAGTGCACAACACCCTCTGATAATCAATCCCTCCAGGTCACACAAGTGCCGTTTATACACTGAGAGGACGGATGCTATAACCGAGTGGTTCAGACCGTTCGACTTTAATCATAAGGGTCCATGAAAAGTCGTGAGTTCGAATCTCGGCGGCGTCTGGTGAATTAAGGGTAGGAGAATGTTTCACCATCTCCTATGTCAACTTCAAGTGTGGACCTGCCAGTGCCGTCATTCCTTTCGTGCCGTATATGCATGCAAGAAATCAAATATACACGTTAAAGATTCCTGTAAATTCATGTCAGCATTGAGTGGGTTACGGAGACACGAACGATGCGGTTGCCTTGATGGTGGGCAAAAACGGTTGCATACGCAGAAAAAAATCTCACCATTGATGAACTTCGGGAGCTCTAGCCAAGGAACGAAAGCAAAAATAAACGTGGAGAAGATTTCCCTCTAAAGCCAGACAGTTTTCCATCAGTGTTCCTGTTTACCTCTTTCTTTTTCTTCAATGAAAACAGGAAGCCAGGGATGTGGGGTGTGGTTTGGTTTGGTTCAGTTTTGAGGATTCCAGGAGTTTAGAGGACTTTCTGAGGCTTTTTTAAAAATCCAGATTCCCTATCTTGGCTGGTTGAATTTAAAAAACAAAACTAAGAGTTGCGTGCATAGAATGAAATTAGGAGGATGCTTGAATGGCGACAGTACAAAAAAGAGCGGGAGACAACTCTCTTGTTTTGTTGTCAAGGATGAGTTCCTCCCCCTCCTTACCTCCTAGTTTGGATGGAATCAGTTTTTGCCCTCAGGCAGCGTGTGTTTATGTACACTTGTTCCAAACATTGTTGGCTGCCGAGCTGTCTCTTCAAATTTGTTTAACTCCCTGTCTCTGTCTGTCTGTCTGCATTTCTCTCTTTTCTCTCCCCCCTCTCTCTCTTCTCTCTTCTCTCTCTCCTCTCTCTCTCTCTCCCTGCCTGCCTCTCTGTCTTTGTCTCTGTCTCTGTCTCTGTCTTCTTTCTCTCTCTCCCTCTCTCTCTCTCTCTCTCTCTTCTCCGTGCCTGCCTCTCTGTCTCTGTCTCTCTCTGTCTCTATCTCTGTCTTTCTCTCTGTCTCTATGTCTCTGTCTGTCTCTCTCTCTCTGCCTCTGTGTCTCCGCTCTCTCTTTGTTTCTCTCTCTGTCTTGTCTCTCTCTCTATTCCCATCCCCCTGTTTCTATCTCTGTCTGTCTCTGTTTCTGTCACTTTGTTTCTCTATCTCTCTGTCTGTCTTTCTGCCTCTGTCTGTTGTTTGTCTGCCCGTCTGTGAATAGTAGTCTTGCGTTCTCTCTGGGCTCTCTCTCTGTCTCTCTCTGTCTCTCTTTTGTCTCTCTCTCTCTCTTCTCCTCTCTCTCTCTCTCCCCTCTCTTCCCCTCTCTCCCCTCTAGCGGTATTGAGGTTATTTAGAAAGATATCTGGAGAAAGGAATTTTCAACACAGTATTCTCGCGTATATTATGTACACTATAGTCGACTTAAAATACCAAGTTCCCTGCTTGCTAAGTCTATACGCTTCTTTCAAATATCATTCCATACAATATCAACAAAGACATGTGCTGAAGAATAAGAATACTCCAGAACCTTCAATAGTCAATAACCCATAGAATCAACGAATGCAACCGATAAGAGATAGTGGGCTTTTCTCTCTCTCTCTCTCTCTCTCTCTCTCTTCTCTCTCTTTTCTCTTCTCTCTCTCTCTTCTCTCCTCTCTCTCTCTCTCTCTTTCTTTCTTTCTTGCCTAGTGGAAAATACCAAAGAAAAAATCGTACATGTTTGGCCAAAGGCAGCAGACATTTCTTTTGTTATGAATGACGTGAGGGAAGAAGAGGATTAGAGAATAAAGCTGTATTGATTCAGGACATTCTCTTTATTTAAGGACGGGTGCTTTGGAGAAATTTGAAATGTCGGGTATCCTGCTTTATATTCACGCGCTATGTTTACGTCTTTCTGTCTGTGTGTCTATATTTCTTTCTTTCTTTCTTTCTTTCGGTCTTTCTTTACCTCTTCCTTTCTGTACGTATTTCTGTTAGTCTTTTTGTCTGCGTGCATACTTGCTCTGGCATTAGTTGTGTGTGTGTGTGTGTGTGTGTGTGTGTGTGTGGGTGTGTTGTGTGTGTGGTTGTGTGTGTGTTGTGTGTGTGTGTGTGTGTGTGTGTTGTGTGTGTGTGTGTGTGTGTGTATGTATTTTATGCTATTTATGTATGTTATGTATGTATGTATGTAGGCATGAAGTATGTATGTACGTACGTACGTATTATGTATGTATGTATGTAACATTGCATTGCATGTATGGCATGTATTGTGGGGGGTGCATGACAGCGACAGACAGACAGGGAAGACAGAAGAGACAGACAGAAATGGAAAAGATAAGAATGAATGATTAAGAAAGAGAAAGAAAGAATAAGAATAAAGTATTAGAAAGTTATTGAAGAGAGAAAGAAAGAAATAGAAAGACAAGAAATGTAGAAAGTGAGGAGAAAGAGAGAAAGATGAGAGAAAGAGAGAGCATGTACTTTCTTCACGCAATAATCACGCTTTAAAAAAAAAACCTATGTACTATGTGGTTGCTTGCATAATTCCATGCGGTTGTGTGATTTGTTTGCGCGCGATTTTCAATTGTGTGTATGAAAGAATGAAAAACAAAGAAGAAAAGTTTTAGACAGTCAAGGACATGCTGAAGATTCAGACACGTGAGAGATTTTGAAGCAAAAAAAACACCAGAAGTGCAAACAAACAGGGTAAAAAAAATCCTTCTGAGCAGAAACGTTTGTTAGAGGTAAAATATATTGTTTGACAGGTGTCATCGGAGCACGGATTATACAAGACAAATCGCAAGGACATGGTGGGCTTTATCGTTTGAGATAAGAAACATAATCCTTTGTGAGGCTATGAACAAGACATTTTCCCACTACAAAAAAAATAAAAAATTGTTCTCTTGATGAAAAACAACCACAAAGAGGAGAGAGAGAGGGGGGAAGGAAAAGAGGGAGATGACCAGACGGACAGACAGACAGATCGGGACAGACAGACAGGCAGACAGACAAACAGGAGACACAGAGATTTTAGCCAGACCAGCAGAAGAGATGAGGAGACGCGATGATTTGAGAGAAGGATGAGAGAGAGAGAGATGTCGAGTAGAGGATTGAGAGGAGAGAGAGTGAGTGAGGAGAGATCGCACAGATCAGCAAGAGAGACAGAGATAGAGAGAGAGGGGGGGAAAGGTGGTGTAGGCCGAGTAAGAAGAAGGGAGAGTGGACTGACCAGGAGAGAGGACAAGAAAGCCAGAAACATGAATGGAGGACCAGAAGGAAACAAGAAGGGGGAGGAGGGCAGACAGACTTATTGAAAACAGAAAGAGTGGAATGAATATGTCAAAAACATGTGGATCGTCTGAGTGAAAACAGTTCAGCAGGATTATGGGTATTACTGGTATTAACGTGTTTTTATGTGTTTGTTCTTTATCATTTCTTTGTTTGTTTTTATTTGTTTTTGTTAGTTTGTTTGGTTCATTTGTTGTTTTTTATTGTTTCTTTTTGATAGTTTGCTAGTTTTCCTGTTTTGTTGGTTGGTCGGTGGTGGTGGTGGTGGGTGGGTGGTGGTGGTGGGTGGTGTTGGTGGGGCTCTTTGGGGGGTAGGGGTTACATGGTCCATAAGAGCTTATTGCTCTGTTTTTCTGTTCACAGTTTGCACAGAATGAAATAGTGTATACAGTGTATAATAGTGTATTTGGAGGCAGGTGTGAGGTTGGGGTTTTTTTTAGATATACATCAAACATAAAATCATCAGACAAAGAAAAGAGTGACTGAAAATGAGTTCTATGAAAACTCCCAGGAACAATTCCCCCAAGAACTCTTAACTTTTTGGCACAATGAGCAGCTGAACAGTTTGGATAAAATGTAGATGGGCTGTGGATGTTGGATGTGGAGTGGTTAGTGGAGGGTGTGATTTGGACGGATGTGAGGTGGATGTGGGACTGATTGTGGAGATGGATGTGGATTGGGATGTGGAGGTGGATGTGGAGATGGATGTTGGACTGATGGGGAGGTTTGGATGTGAACTGGTTGTGGAGGTGGTGTGGGAACTGGTTGTGGAGGGGGTTGTGGTTGGATGTGGAGATGGTTGTGGTCTGATACTGGGAAGGTTGGGATGGATGTGGAGTGGAGGTAAAATGGTTTGTGGGGGTGAATGTGGACTGGATTGTGGGGTGGATGTGGATGGATGTGGGGGTGGATGTGGACTGGATGTGGTGTGGTGTCTGGATGTGGAGGTGGTATGGTGGACTGGATGTGGAGGTGGGATGTGGATGGAGTGGGGGTGGATGTGGACTGGATGTGGTGGGGATGTTGGAGGTGAGCGGTGGAGCTGATGTAAATGTGGATGCAAAACAAGCATAGCAGTACTGAAGAAAATGTAAATATGCATGCATTACATTATTATTTGATGAATAGGTGTATTGGAATGATTATTCGTTATTATTAATTGATCTTTTTTGTCTCGAAGATAATTTATTTCTGGATAGATCATTGCTAGCGTGATCGTGGGTTGTGTGTTTGCGTTGCATGTTTGTGTGTTGTAGTTGTGTGTGTGTGTGTTGGTTAAAAAAGTGTGTGTGTTTGGGTTTATGTGTGTGTATAGTGTGTGCATGTGTTGCGTGTGTGATGTGTCCATGTGGTGTGCTTGTGAGCGTGTGTGTGGTGTGTGTTTGTTGTGCGTGCGTGCGTGGTGCGTGCGTGCGTGGAGTGCGTGCGTGCGTGCGTGGCGTGCTGTGGCGTGCGTGCGTGCGTGTGTGTGTGTGTGTGTGTGTGTGTGTGTTTGTGTGTGTAGTGTGTGTGTGTGTGTGGTGTGTGTGTGGTAGAATATGGTGTGTGTGTGTGTGTGGGTGTGTGTGTGCGTGTGCTTCTTGTGCGTAAAAATACAATAATGGTCGACATTATTTTTTCGAAAGGGAGAAGGCATCACAATGATTACTAAATTTACACTATGGTTGGCCTATCCAAGATTTTGTTCCCTTTTTTTTTCTTGACAATAAAAACATATGCAAAAAAAACAAGAATTAAAGGGGAAATCAGTATTCAGAATGCCAGTTGCTTGCGCGCGCAAGCCACATGCACCAACCACACACACATAACAACACACACAACACATCACTTACACACACACAATACACACTATACTTACACTCAATACACACACCCCCCCAACCATTTTCCGGTGGTGGTGGTGGTGGTGGTTGGTGGTGGTGGTGGTGGTGGTGGTGGGTGTGTGGTGGTGGTGTTGGTGGTGTTGGTGGTGGGTGATGGTGGTGGTGGTGGTGGTGACGAAGATGATGATGTTGTGATGATGGATGATGATGATGATGAGATGATGTATGATGATGATGATGATGATGATGATGGACGAAGACGACGAGGAAGATGCGATGGAGAAAGAGGATGTTGGTTTTCTTTTTCAATTGTGACTAAAATTGCAGTACATTTTTACTACACCATGAAGAACGAGAGAGACAGACAGGCAGACAGACTGAGACAGAGAGACAGAGACAGACAGATAAACAGAGCGTCGACAGAGAGAGAGAGAGAAGAGAGAGGCAGAGAAGAGATAGAGACAGACCAGAGGGGACAGGAGGGAAGACAGATAGAGATTGAAAGACAGAGTTAGACAGACAGAAAGACAGGACAGACAGACAGGTGAGCAGTTTGACATGAAGAGAGACAACCAGGACAGGACAGACGACAGAGATAGAAACAGGCGGGCAGAAACAGAGGACAGGATGATATACAGACTAGACAGAATGGGAAGTTAACAAAGACACACCACACAATACACACAACACACACACACACACTCAACACACACACACACACACACACATTCAACACAACCACCACAACACTCACACACACACACAACTCTCACCGACAAAAACTCTTACAAAAAACTTAAGGGCTAAAATAAATAAATAAATTGACGTAGATTGCATTCTTTGAAAACTGTTACCCAAAAACAAACTTAGCAGAAAAAAAGTGATGGTAGTTGCCAATCGAAATGTAATAAGAAAGTGAATATAATCATCTTGTAAGGCTGGGGGCTATAGTCAAAACTGTACAAAACCCATTATCCTACGTCCATACATGTTTTCCTCCCTCCTTCCATTCGCTTCCTTCTTTCCTTCCCTTCCTTCTTCTCACTTCTCTCGTCATTCTTGCAAATATGGTTTAAATTTTCTCCCTCCCGTGAGCTTTAAGTCTCTGGGTTTAAGTCATTCTTTTGATGGCATCTTTCAGGAGGCGTGTAAGAAGTGTGGTAAAGGTATGTGTCATTATGATGTGAGTATGTTTTTTTTTTTAACTATCTGTCTGTCTATCTGTCTGTTGTCTGTTGCCTGTATGTATGTCTGTCTTGTCTGTCTGTGCTGCTGTCTGTCTGTTGTTGCCTGCTGTCTGTTCTCTTGCCTTCCTGTCTGTCTCTCTTGTCTGTCCATTTGTCTGTCTCTCTGTATCTCTCGTCCGTTTGTTCTGTTGTCATTCTTCTTTCTCTGCCATGACATACAGTTTGATTGAGTGTAGGTATAAGTTGGTTGGTCGAGTTCTCTGTTGTATGGATTGTGTGTCTGTTGTGTGTGGATGTCTGGTCTCTGTTGTAGTCTGTTGTCTGTCTCTCTCTCTCTCTTATTCTCTTTCTTCTCTATCTCTCTATCTCTCTCTCTCTCTATATCTCTTATCTCTCTCTCTCTCTTCTTACTCCCCTCTCTCCTCTCTATCTATCTCTTCTATCTCTCCTCTCTCTCTTCTCTCTACCTCTATTCTATCTCTCTCAAATGGCCATTTCAGTGATTTATTTGATTGCTATCTCCATTAATTTGTTTTTGATTAATTTCAATTGATTTTTTTTATTTGTTTTTTTCTTCCCTTTTCCACATGAGGGTCTGTGGTGTTAAGGCAAGCATATCGCCTTATCTTATTTACCTTCAATAAAATATTTCAGTTTCGGAGTTTGGAATTTTATCTCTCAGTCGTCCACACACACACATACACACACATACTCTTTACACATACATAACACACATACATACCATCACTAATTCTTACCATTCAACACATCCTTACATACCCATACAACACACTCAGGGACATTTAACAATATTAAAAGACTTCCGAGTCCCAACAGAAACTCCAGTGGTCACACTCACAAAAATTTTGATACAGAAAAAAAAAACAGTCTTTCCTTCTTGTATGTATTTTACAATACTTTGTTGATACATCTTGGTCATAAACCTTTTTGTCATACTTCGTTGAAGGAGAAAACGTTAAAGTTGTTACAGATTCATCTCTTTTTCTATATCCATGGGAAGCAGGAAACGATGAAAAGTTCTATTGGCTCTTTTGGACTGCGTTGCATTTAGCAATGCTTTTTCAAAACATATGCAACCGAAAGGGACATCCTCTTTAAAAAGTATTCTTAGCTGCAAGTAATACATTCTGGGTATGAATTCTTGAACAAACTTGGGGGGACTTACGTGGTGGGTGTTGTCTTAAAGTTGTGAAAAAATAAGACTGCAATGAATGTATACGACTCTACACTTTACTATGGTCATGTTCGATGGTGTTGGTGGTGGTGGTGGGTGGTGCGTTGTGGTGGGTGGTGGTGGTATGTGTGTTTACGTGTACGCGTATGTGTGTCTATGTGTGTGTGTGTGTGTGTGTCTCCTGTTTTGTCTGTCTGAGTGTTTGTGTGTTTTTGTATGTTTTAAGCAACAACAACAAAAAACCAGAGAGAAGCAAATAAAATCACAAAGACAAAACACAGAAATAAACTAGACAGGTTTTTAAAAAAGCAGACAGAAAGAGAAGCAAGGTCTATGCACGCTTGTTTACGTTTAGGGGACAGACGTCATGCTGTAAAAACGAACTCAGTGCGGTGGAGTGAGGAGAGTGGAAAGAGAGACAGAGACGAGGGGGGGAGGGAGAGAGAGAGAGAGACAAGGACAGAACAGGACAGAGAGACAGAAGAGAAGGGGGTCCAGGAAGAGAGGGAGAGAGACATGACAGAGACAGAGAAGAGAGGAGAGAGTCTGGCCTCAATTCACATCGCTGAAACGTTTGTCGGAAGAGGGTTCTTTGTCATCCGCTGCAGTATTAACTTGCGTGAACGGCACTTTGGTTAAAATGAGTTCTGTGAATAGCAAAGGATGCGAGAAAGAGTGGGAGGTGGGAAAGAAGGGACGAGAGAAGGAAGCAGACACAACAACACACACACGCAACAACAACAACACACACACACACACCACACACACACACCACACACTTAGCGGACAGAGGAGTAGAACCCACAGGAATGATGACCTAAGAAAGACACAGAAGGGGACAGTCAAGATACAGAATAAGAAAGCCAAGACATTGCAGGCTAAACAATTTAATGAAACTAAATTGCAGGCTACCAATGAATCATGTTTTATTTTGTTAAACTTTTGTTCTTGGTTTATATTAATGAGGAGATAGAGTGTGAGAGAGTGATAGGTGACGAGATGGGGGGACAAAAAGATCAGACAGACCAGAACAAAAAAGAAAATACAGATAGAGTGTGAGTGTGTTGTATATGTATGTGTGTTTTTACGTTTTTGTGTGTGCGCGCGCGCACACATTCATGCACGTGAGCATGTGTCTCTTGTCTGTGTGGTCCAGTGTTCGTTTTCGTGATTGCATGTGTGAGAGGAATGTGTGTATGCATGAAAGGGTGTTGTGTGTAAGTTTCGGTGGGGGGAAGGGTGATGGGCAGGGGGGTCTCACGTTCATGTATGTTAATTTCCTTTTGTTCCTGTTTTGGTGGAATCTGTGTGCAGACAGAGCCTGGCAGTTTCCCCTTCAGAGAGTACACAGGGAGGGAAGACACAGAGAGGGGTGATAGGTATCTGGACAGAATGGCGCTAAAAACATCTCTTTGGTGTCAGTCACTACCGCACGTTTCCTTTTGTCCTCTGCCTGTCCCTCTTCACCTCTCTATGTCTGTCTGACTGTACTGTTGTCTGCATTCTGTTTGTCGTTCTTGTCTTGTTCTCTGTCACTGTATTTTGTTCTGTCTCTGTTATCTTTTCTGACTGTTGTCTCTGGCTGTCTCTGTCTCGTCTTCTCACTCCATCTGACTCTCTCCCTCCTCTCTCTCTATCTCTCTCTCTGCTCTTCTCTCTATCTTCTCTCTCTCTCTTCTCTTCCTCTCTCTCTCTATCTCTCCCTTTCCACCTAGTTATTGTGTCTTTCTTTCTTCACTTGTTTTCTTTTCTTTCTTTTTTTTTTTTCTTTACCTTCTCTCATCCTATTCTTCTTCTTCTTCTTTCTTGTTCTTCTTCTTTTTCTTCTTCTTCTTCAAATTCTTCTTCAAAATTCTTCTTTATCTATTGTTTGCCAAGCTCCTACATAATACATTGTCTCTTTAGAAAGCAATTACACTCGATTGTGTCTATTTGTGTTGCGTGCAAGTGTGCGTGCTGCGCGCGCGCGCGTGCGCGGTTTGTGTATGTGTGTGTTTGTGTGTGTGTTATTTGTGTTGTGTGTGTGTGTGTTACTAAATTGATCTCATCGAGGTTTAAATGGCACGGAAATGTTTAGGAATGATGCAAATTTGAAATTATGATCTTAGGGCTGAGAAAAAACTCCTCCTTTAAACTAATCAGGCATAGGTAATCCTATTGTTAATGGACAGCACATTTAACTTCTTTCATTGCCCTTTCCATGGCATTTATGAGAGAAAGGGTAGCCATATTGTTAGTTCATTCTTGAGAGGTACTGGGACTTAACTTGTCAGTATTAAGGGAAATCCTTTTCTGTGGAATAAATATATTGTTGTTCAGCTAAAAGAAAAACCCAGGCAACGCAAAGAAAAAAGAAGGTAAAAGAATAAAAAAAAGTTTGTATGCGTTTTTACGAAAAAGCAAAAAATAGTTATATGTCTGTCCGTTTATCTACTTAGCTCTACTACCGCTTTATCTACATATCTATCGACCTATCGATCTATCATCTATTTATCTATCTATTCATCTATCAGTCTATCGTTCTGTTGTTTATCTATTTTGTTATGTATATATCTTTCTATATGTCTATCTATCTATCTATCTATCTGTATGTCCTATTATCTTCATGGTTCATTTGATTATCTTACTTCCACGGAACACTATTCGTACTAACTTCGAAGCAAAAAATGTACTTTGATCTGTAGCTGTCAAATATGATGATGAAATTAGCTTCGGGCAAAAATTTATTGTTTTGTCTGCTGTTCCTCTGTCGTCTCTTTCTTTATGTATTCTTATTTCATTCTTTTTTTTAATTTTGTTCTTTTTTCGCTGTTTTTTGTTTCCTTCCATTTCGTTCTTCCCTTTTTTTTTATTTCTTATTATGAACTTTGCATTCTTCTCTTTTTCCATTTCCTTTTCTTTTTTGTGTTTATCCTTTTTTTGTACTTTTTTTCCAGGATCATTCATCTATGTCTGTTAATGATGTTGTTTAGGTTTCATTCATTCTTCATCCTTTTCTTATTTAATTTGTCTATCTTTTCCTCGGGGTTTTTTCTTCTCCCCTATTTTTTAGATTTTTTGATTTTACTTATTTTGTTGAAATTTCTTTTTCTTTAATGGCTAGGCTTTCTAGGTGCTACGTATTTTGTTATGTTATTTCTTTTCTTTTCCTTCTGTCTTTCTTTTTCTTCTGGATTTTCTTCGTCTTCTTTCTTTCTTTCTTTCTTTGTCTCGTTCGTTTTTATTTCTTCCTTGATTATTTCTTTCTTTCTGTCTTTTTCTCACTTTTCTTGATTTGTTCTTTTCTAGTCTTTTTTTTTCTTTAAGTTGTGCCAGCTCTTGCAAAATTGATCACAAAAACCCATTCACTTCCTTTACTAAGATACCTTTAGGGTTGAGAGAGGGGGAGAGAGAGGCAGCCAGCCAGACAGACAGACAGGTCATAGGCAGAGCAGGACCAGATTATAGCAAGAGACAGAACAGACAGCCATTTGGCACGGAGGACAGGGACAGGACAGCCAGGAAAGACAGAGATACACATACACACACAGATATGGGAGGTGGGGAGAATGAAGGTCAAATTGGGATGCAGGTAAGTCCAGATTTACGCTGACAGACAGACAGAAAGACATGAGACAGACATAAGACAATGAGCAGCGAAGTGAAGGGTGGGACTATTCCTCACAGAGGATCTTGCAAATTAAAACACGTAATGTGTACGTTATGCTATTCAAGAAAACGTGATCCTTTTCTTTATGATTTGCCTTTTCCATGAATAAACATAGCCCACTTTCAAAACCTGTACCAATTACGAAAGAGGGAAAGTGGAAGGGAGAGAGTATGAGATGGAAGTGGGATATAAAAGGGTTGTGGGGGGGTATAGTGTGGAGATAGAGGGGGAGGTACAACGAGGCAGGGACATGTTGCAGAAAGTGATTTAGTCATTTAGGGGACCTTGTTCCTTATAAAAGAAACTGGATATTTGCACTTGGTTTTCAGCGAGTGGGGACACCATTGCTGTCTGAATGTATCCTGGGTGCTGATCAAGCGAGCAAGCCTTGATGCAGGGGGTCAGTGCAAGAAAAATTTCCTTCTCTCTGGAATAGGGGAACGGTTATTAGGCGTTTGACAATGTAATTTATCAACAGGAGGAAGGTTATTTTAGTGTACACTGTCACCCGAAAGACCAATGAATTTGTCAAGAGTCAAATAACACGGCTGGCAGGTCCACAGGAGCCCCTTCTCACCTTCGTTCAAAAGAAAAAAGTGACATGGTTCGGCCCACGTCACCCCGCCACAACACTCGCCAAAAACCAAGTACTGCTGAGAACACTCGAAGTGGCAGAAAGATGGAAGACCAGGAACAGTCATGGTATGGAACAAAATCAGAGAATGGACCAGGATGGATGGATCGGCATACTGCGCAGAGACGTAGGGACGAGAGGGTTATGGTGGAGGACTTTCCACGGCTATCGTCTTTCGTTGGGTCTCCCCCACGTCCGCCGAAGGTACGGGTTCTGATGATGATGATGATGATGTCACCTTTTAAATGCCCTATCTTTGTTCATCACAGGTGATATCAACTGCTTGATTCAGCCCTGGTTGTAGAGGCGTCGTCCCTCAGTTCGGCAGTCAACTGTTTCCTGACAGGGTATTACAGGCTAAGGTCTTTTGGCCCTGCACTTAAGGCTGGAATGGCTCAAAACAGAAGCCCAGTGTTGCTGCAACAGTATAATGATTTATAGCACAGATTTTATTGCTGTATGACAATTGTATAGAAACACTGTTATTGTAGATCATGCACTAGCCCAAGTTTATAGGTTCCCATCTGTGGAGTGGTAGCCTGCAGGCTGAGTATCATGTCAATTTCGTATGGCAAACAAATTGGGTTTTACGTATATTCAACACATAATGTCTTCAGGAAAGAAATGGTCATATGAAGCAAAGAACACAAAGCTAAGTGCCATAGGATATTACAAGCAAATTTTACTCCAGGAAGATGTTGGCGGGTTTTGGTATGCTAAGCAATTCAGAGCTTCATTTAAATTTCTATTACGCAGGGGCAGAGACAAAATTTCACAGAGTCAGTGACTATGTTTAAAATGTCAAAAAAATAAACACATCTAGCATAAAACATGACATAGATTGCCTTAATTCCACCACAGGACGTAAAGCCATAAGTAAGGACATACTCGACACTTGGACTGGACTTTTGACACAACATTAGTCAGCGTGCAAAAATAATTCCCAACCACGTATGTCATGTTCAATCACCCCCAGCTTTCTCCTCTCTGCTTCCCTCTTCACTTCTCACGTCATTTCTGCCCACTAATCTCCACTCTTACCTGCCCGCTCCCTTCCCTCTCCTAAAACTGGGTTTCATGCGTTTTTGTCATCACCCAGGTGGCATGAAGAAAGTTCGGTAAGGGATGTGTCTGGGTTGAGGGGTTTTGACTGCTCCGACAGTCTGTTCCATCCTTTGTCTGGCTTACAGGGGGTGTCTGCATGTTGGTATAAGTTTGGCAGGTCGATCAAATCAGTTTGTCCTGTCTGTATGTCTTTCTGTCTGTCTTTTCTGTCTGTCTTCCTGACTTATCATCCTGTATCTCTTCTTTCTCTCTATCTCTCTCTCTCACACACATACAGGACTCTCTCGCATGCATCGCACTTACGCCCACACTAAATCATACACACTCACACATTTTAAGGTCCACTTAGGAATTATTAAAATATCATTTCCAACAGAATTCAGTTTCATTTCACATAAAGATGAATTCAAGAAAAAAAGGCCTTCATTTCTCTATGCATCTTTCGAAAAGTTGCTGAATACATCTCTGATCAAGATTTTGTCATGTTTCTTCTTGTAGAAGAACGTTAAGTTGTTCAACTTATATCTATGCTGTTATTACACCATGCAAGGGATGCAGATAAAACGGATGACAACTTCTTTGGCATCTTTGCTAAATGCATCTTGCACTTCTTTTGTTGAAAGGATCTAAGAAGCATAAAGAGGAACATCATTGCTTATCAAGTATATCCCTAGTTTGATAGTATTACTCGTGGGGATGAATTCTTGAAGAAAACTTGGGGAGAGTTACCATTGTGAATTGTTACAGTTGTGAGTAAGTGAGTGTGGTGTGTGTGTGTGTGTGTGTGTTTTCGCTTGTGTGTGTTGTCGTGATGTGTTGTGTGTTGTGTGTGTGTAGTGTGTGTTGTGTCGTGTGTGTGTGTGGGTGTGTGTGTGTGTGTGTGTGTGTGTGTGTAGTGTGTGTGTGTGTGTGTGTGTGTGTGAGACAAAAAATGTTTTCATTCTATACAAGAAACAATTTCAATGCTTTCTATAGAAGCGCATGTAAAGTCATACATATCTGCGGGGCGCGCACACACTCACACAACACAACTCACACAACACCACACACACACCGCGCGCGCGCGCGGCCGCGCGCGGATAGACAATCAGAATAGAAAGCGAGACAGGAGAATTCGCAGGACAGAAAGATATAAGAGGGAATAATAGAAAAGGCATAGGACACGGTACGAAAGGAGAGAGCGAGGGGAGGAAGGGGAGGGATAAGGCAGGACAGGAGAACAGACAGAAAGAGAATCAGGGACAGATATCAAAATCACCAGACACTATGCTGAATATTTTTATGACACCATTCGTGCGCTACGGAAGAATAAAAGGTACAGAGAGAGAAAACTAGGTGGACGCACTCAGGGAGTGGCCTATATCTGTGTTTAAACAGATTCCTTACGTGCCATCATCACTGCCCCACACTCTTCTGTCTTTTCCACCTCTTCCTTGCTTTCTGCCACCGACAAAATGCCACAGCTGCATTTTCACTGTCATTGTTCGTGAAGCTACATAAATAGTTTATAAATTATTGTTTATTATATATTATTATTTTTTTATTATTATAAAACGATTAATAGTGAATCATTTTGTAATGTACGAGAGACCTTTAATCAGAGAAGGGGATTAAAAGGTTAAGGCGAAGGTGTTCCCAGGAGAAGAATTAAACTTAAAGGGAAAGGTGTTCTAATAATCCATGAGGTCTTTGGGGAGCGAGGTGCGAGAGACTTCAGCTTCTCTAGGGGCCAGCATGTTGAGGATGCCGCCCATTTCCTCTCCCTCATGAAATCTAGTCCTGTGAAATCTGGTCACTTTGTTCTATGAAGGAGAAACGTGGCGTCACAAAATCATTGGAAAAGCTGTATCTATTTGTGTGAACGTGGGTGGACATAGTTCACTGTCAGAAAATCTAAACGATATATTGATAGCACAATGTCCAGTTTGGTCAAATATAGAGTGCCGTCCGAAATTGGACTGGCCAAGACTGTCCTGCAGGGAACAGTACAAGAAGGGAGACGAAGAGGCAGACAGAAAAAACGATGGGAAGACAACCTCATCAGAGAGTGGACTGACTGGCCTTGAATGGAACGAGTTGCTACGGAAGCGGAAGCCCGCTGGGAGGGGAGGAAGCTGGTTACAAAATCTTCAGTGGTGCCTCCACGGTGTACGGGACTACGGGATATGGAGGGGGAGGGTGGAAAGGGAAAGGGGGTGTGTTTTCACCAAGAGTTTCCTTGGAGGTTAGGATTGCCCTTTGGGTGGTTTTTCCCTTTTGGGGACCCGTTGTGTGTGGTTTGTGTATTTTGTGTGTGGGGGGTTTGTTTTGGGGTGTTGTTGGGCGTGTGTGTGTGCGTGTCTGTTGTGTTTTGCATGTTAGTTTAATGGAAATTCACTACAAAGTGTATTATGTGTGCGTGTGTTTGTGTGTGTGCGTACGCGTGCATACATGCACACTTGCAGTCTTTATGTGTGTGCATATATGTATGTGTGTCTGTGACTGTCTGTGCCTGTCTGTGTGCGTGTATTGCAGGGGAAAAACAGACAGAGACAGACATACACCGAGACAAAGTCTCAGAAAAGCAAACAAGACACAGAGAGAGAAAAAGCAGACAGACAGAGAAGCAAGGTCTATGCACGCTTGTTTACGTTCAGTGGACAGACGCCATGCTGTGACAGACATGAACTCAGTGGTGAGAGAGAGAGAGAAAAGAGAGACGATAGAAAGAGAGAACAATAACAAGAGAGAAAAAGAGAGAGAAATAAGAGATACAGAGAGCATAGAGAGACAGGGGAGAGAGAAAGATAAAAGAGATACAGAGAGACAGAGAGAGATAAAAGGACAAAGAGAGACAGATAGCGACAAAAAGAGACAGAGAGACATAGGGATACAGAGATAGGCACAGAGAGACAGAGAGAGAGAGTCAGGCCATATCACATTGATTGACAATGTTTGTTGGAAGAGGAGTTCTTTGTCAACCGCTGCAGTATATAACCTTGCGTGACGGCACTTTGGTAATGAGTTCTGTGAATAGCAAAGGAGTGGGAAAGAGAGAGAAGACAAAGAGAGGAGAGATATAGACAGAGAGACAGAGACAGACACAGGCAGACAGACAGAGACAGAGGCAGAGAGACATAGACAGACAGACAGAGACAAAAAACGAGAAGGACACGAGATACGAAGACGACAGACAAAGAGACAGAGAGATCAAGGGAAAAGGAAGACGAAAGACAAAAAAACACGACTGGTGAAAATTAGATGGGGAAAAGACAGACAGACATGCAAGATAGAGTGAAACAATACAAACAGAACGAATGAAGCATGTCTGTTTTTGAGAAAACTGCAGCATGCATGGTGTGTGCTGGTGCAGCGTGTATGTGTGCGTGCGTGCAGGGTTGCTATATCGTGATGTGGCTGTGTGTTTTGGGGGAGTGTTTTTGCATCATGCGCGTGTGTTGTGTGCTGGTTCATTGGTATGGGTGCGTGGGGGTTTTTGGTGCGTGGGTGTGTTCGACTGTGTTTGTTAGTCGGTACCTTTTTTATTTGTTTTATTCCTTTCTTTTTTTTCTAGATAAGGACTAAGCACTCGTGTGTTTTTTTTTTCAACCATCTCCGTGTATGCATTTTTGTACTTTTGTCACCCTTCCACAGGCACACAATGGCCCACTTTTCCAAAAAAGGGGAACGGGGTTTTAAACGGTGTGCAAGGTGTTCTGCGTCGTTCACACACGGGACCCGGTTTAAGTCTCTGCATGTATATAGGGACAAAAATTTAATCCCCTTTTTTTTTTGCATTTTTATTTTTGTCCGTTTTTGGGGAATCTGTTGCAACAGAGGCACTGACATTTCCCCACAAGAAAACCAGGGGGAAACACAGAGGGGGGCGTGGATTCGGACAGAATGCGCTAAACACATCTCTTTTGTCCTACCCCCCCTTTTTCCTTTTTGTCCCTGCCTGCCCCCTCACCCTCCTGTCTGCTTCTCTCTGTCTTTCTGTCTGCCCTGCCTTCTTCTGTCATCTATCTAGGGTGTGTGTGTGGGGTGGTTTTGGTGTTGTGTGTGGTGTGTTGTGTGTGTGTGGGTGGTGTGTGTTGTGTGTGTGTTTTTGTGTTTGTGTGTGTGGTGTGTGTGTGTGTTTTGGGTGTTTTCTTTTTCTTCTTTTTCTTTTTCTTCTTCTTCTTCTTTTTCTTTCTGCTTTTTCTTCATCTTCTTTTTCTTTCTTTTCCCTTTTTTGCTTTCTTCTTCTTCGTCCGTCTTTTTTTTCCTTCTCTTTGCAAGTTCTTCTTCTTTCATCTTTTTTTCTTTGCCCCTCTTTTTTGCACTCCTCTCTTCTTTAAATTCTTTTTCTTCTTTGTACTCTTTTTTTTCCCCCTTTTGTCCCTTTTCTTTGCTTCTTCCTTCTTTGCATTTTTTTCTTCTTTGCTTCTCTTTTCTTCTTTGCATTCTTCTTCTTCTTTGCACTCCTCCTTCTTTGAATTCAAACTTCTTTTTTCTTTCTCTTTGCATTTTTCTCCTTCGTTGCATTCTTTTTCTCTTTGCATTTTTCTTCTTCTTTGCACTTTTCTTCTTCTTCTTTGCTTTCTTCTTCTTTGCATTCTTTTTTCTTCTTTGCATTTTTAAATCTTTTTCATTCTTTTTCTTCTTTGCATTCTTTTTTCTTTGCACTCTTTTCCCCTTCGTTGCTTTCCCTTTTTCTTCTTGTTTGCATTCTTCTTTTTGTACTCTTTCTTTTTCTTTGCTTTCTCTCTTTTTTGCATTCTTTTTTTCTTCTTTTCTTTGCATTCTTTTTCTTCTGTGCACTCTTCTTTTTTGCTTTCTTGTTCTTCTTCTTTGCATTCTTCTCTTTCTTTGCATTCTTCTTCTTCTTCTCTGCGTTCTTCTTCTTCTTTGACTAAAATGCATTTTGTACTTCTTTTGTTGAAAGATCTAAGAAGCCAAAGAGGACATCATCTTATCAATTAATCCTAGCTGATAGTATTACTCGTGGGAAAAAAAAAGAGAGAGATAAAAAAAAATTGTTGTATTTTTTTGGAGGGATTGGATTATTGGCCTCGGCGAACGGAACTTTGACTGACAGAGAAGGTAAATTGTGAATTAGCTTTTTTTGAGTCAGTTTTGCAGATTTTTCTTGAATTTTTTTGTTTTTGTTTTTCCCCTTGTTTATTTTTTTCAAAGTTTGAAATAGCCATTTTTGGCCTTTTTTGTTTTTGTACTTTGAAGATTTTTTGAATTACCGCTTTGGGAGTTCTTTTTAGTTGTTTTTTTTTAAAAATTTTTGCTTTTCATTAAAATTTGTGTACAATAATCAAGTTTTTACAAATTATGTCTGGAAACAATAGACGGGGCTAACAAACGGGTTTTCCGTGTGGGCATTTAAATATAAATCATGATAAACAAATTGACAGAAATCCCTGCAATTTATAATTCTAAAAAAAAATTTCCCATGTTTTGGCTTTTCTGAAACACATTTAAATCCTCAATCTCGAAAAATGACATCTCCTTTCCCGGGCTATACCGTTTTCGTAAGACCCCCCATATTTTCAGAAACAGTTTAATGGTCATATTCACAACTCTTTTCATTTAAAAGGTTAAAATTTAGAGCCAGCAGTAAAACATTTGGATAGAAATCAAAATTAAGCAGTAAACCCCTTTTTTTGTTTTTTTTTGTACAGAAATCCTGCGAAAATGTTAACGGGAAAAATCGAATAAGAATGATGGAAATACATGAGGATTCAAAGGACATAATACATTGGGGGACTTTAAATTACTTAAAAAAACAAATAACCAAAAGGACGCAAACAAAAATTAAATCAATTTAAACAGTTGATAAACACAACCAACACGTATCAAAAAATTCGAAAACGTAATAGACCGTTTATACTCCCAACCTAAAACATTGTTGAATAGCTTTTTCCCAGTTTTGGTTGTACACATTTTCCAGTCTGTACACTGGTCCAAAAAAGGAAAAAAAGTACCAATCAATCATAAGACTATTACGTATAGAAATTTTCTAAATTCGACACTAACCATTTTTTTTCAAGATCTTTTAAACTCCCCCCCCTTAACAGTGTAATCACTGACCAATCCAAACAGCTCTTGATCATGGTACAGATTTCTGTGGCATTTACAATAAAATGCTCCTCTTTAACAAAAAAAGTCAAATACCCAATTAAACCCCCCTGGGTCACTAAACAAGTTCAAGATATATTCATTTTAAGAATAACCGTTAAAAAGGGATCTCAAGAAAAATAAAAAGCAAAGAAATTAGTTACATCTTTTAAAAAGCAGAAAAAAAGAAATACTTTTAACAACTAGTTGATAAAAACAAAGAAGAAAAACCATTGGAAAGCCCTCAAAAAATAAAAACCAATAAAAATATAAAATACTTCAAAAAAAAAAATATACCCGATCAAAAAAACATCATTTTTTTAACAGTGTCACTCAAAAACAATAACGACAATTCAGATAGCAAGATTTAAGAGACCTAAAAACCTTTTGCTCTAACCATAACACATACAAACCAAAAAATCACCCCGTTACGCCACACGTGTTTATTTTTTTAAAAGGTTTGAAACAAACAGCAACACGGACAATGGACTATGGTTTTTATTTTAAAACTTGCTGCTCCTGTAAAAACAGAAACACTTACATTACATAAAACTTTGTATAAGTAAAAACACTTTCCAAAATATAAAAAAAACCAAAGAATTCCATTTTTTAAATCAGGAAAACTGCTGACCCTTTCCAATTAAACCAATATCATTTTGTCAAACTTCAAAGCCTTTTTCAACAGCACATATATAAATGTCTTTTTTCCATCTGAATAATATAACTCATACACCCCAAACCCAAACTGATTTAAGCCCAACCATTCTGTAATACATCCTTATTTAAAAACCCCCGAAAATGGCTTCCAATACAAACAAAAACCAATTTACCGGGGTTTTATTTGTCGACTTTGCCAAGGGCATTCGACGTCCTTGATCACAATCTCCTCTTAAAGAAACTACCACTAAACAATCCCCAACCCCCGAACTTATTGTTCCTTCTATCTAACAGACGCAAAAATTTTTCCAACAATTGCTTTTCAAGTACCTTTCCCAAACTTACGGTGTTCCCCAGGGTTCTGTTCTTGGTCCTCTGCATTTTCTCTATAAAACAACGACTTACCTTTATCTATCACAACATCCTGTGAACTTTTTTCAGACACACCACCATAGACCAACCCATAGGGACCCTACCAGTGTTTCGAGTAATGCAGAAAAAAAAAGTATTTTTGTCAAAAATGGACACATTGAATCCATGGCCTCAACCCAACAAAACAAAAACATGCTTATTTTTAACAGGGAAAAAAATCAAAATTTAAAATATTAAACCCCCACCAAATAATTTATGAAATAAAAAAAAAAAATTTCAAGCATAAACTATTAGGATTAATATTTATAACAATTTATCTTGTCAAACACAACAAAAGTTTATCAAAAAACATTGCCTCAAAAATATTTCAACGCTAAAAAAAAAAAAAATTTTTTCTCTGCATGCAAGAAAAAAATTCTTTCATTTTAATTCATCAAGCATGATTAGCTTCCACTTTTGGGGTCTGCAAGCAACAACTTTAATAAATCTATTTCAGAATTTATAAACGTGCTGTTAACCCTTTAATTAGAAATCCTTTCTTAACTGATGCTGATTATAAGATAATAACCCCTACCCTTAAACTCCAACTCCTGTTCAAAAAAAAGGAAATTTTTAGCATAAAATTTTTCATGGCATTGTTCCACCATCCCAAAACATGTTTACAGTTAAAGAATTTTAGCATTCGCACACTATCGATCTCCCTTTTCCAAGAAATTTTCATTTAAAAAATCAAGTCTGTCGATTCGGGGGGCTGGGTCGGAACAACTTCCTGTCTTTTTAAAAACTGAAACAAACTTAAAAGAATTCAAAACTTTCCCATAGACTTTTTAATGAAAAGTACAAACCTGGGATCACTTTCTCCCCAAAGTAGACAAAATTTCTACATGTGGGAGCTGTTCATTTTTATGCTTTGTTTATTTGTTTACATGCTTGTGGGGGTCAGTTTTTTCCCAACTGCCATTGTCATTCCCTTTGTGCGCATTTGTAGAGAGCATTTTTACGTGACTTCCTACCCTTTTTTTTATTTTTTATTTATTTTTTAAACTTGATTTTGCACAACAGTTATTTTACATAAAATTTTGTCATCTTTTATTGGAAACTCTCCCCAAAATTTTCTGTCTGTCTGTCTGTCTTTCTGTCTATCTGTCTGCTGTCCTCTCTCTCTCTCTCTCTCTCTTCCCTCTTCTTCTCCCTCTCCTCTCTCCCTCTCTCTCTTCTCTCTCTCCCCCTCTCCTCTCTCCCTACCCCCTCTCTTTTTTTTTTCATTATCTCATCTGTCGTTTTTTTTTAAACCATCATCATCGTTGGGCCCCTATTGTCATCACTACCCGCATATAAAACACATTATTTCACTACTACTACTACATACACACTACTACTACTACACTATACACTACTCATTGGGGTCGACATAGTGACACATTACTACCTTCTTTTTTCTTGAAGTATTTGTAATTCTTTGGGGTTTTT
>CM054144.1:18567798-18570298 GCA_028751875.1 Rapana venosa | reverse complement strand
TTAATTTCTGATGGTTCTCTTTTCTTTGTTTGTTTGTTTCTTTCTTTATCCTCTTTTTTCTTCTTTCCACCCATTTTTCTGTACACCTTCCTTGTTTGTTTTGTTTCTTATTTCCTTTTTTCCTTCCTTCCTTCCTTCCTTTTTTATAACCTGCACCGACATGTGTAGAATTGATCACTGAAAAAGCTTTCCGCCTCCCGTACAAGGATAGTTCCAAGGTTGACAGAGAGAGAGAGAGAGACAGAGACAGAGACAGAGAGAGAGTGAGAGAGAGAGAGAGAGAGGAGAGAGAGAGAGAGAGAGAGGAGAGAGAGAGAGAGGTGGAGAGAGAGAGGGAGAGAGAGGGGAGGGGGAAGAGAAAATGTCTCAGGAACTCAGGAAATAGGAGTGAGAAAAACAGACAAAGACAGAGCTAGAGAGACAGAGACAAACATACAGAGACAGACAGACGGACAAAGAGACAGACGGATGAACGGACGGACAGACAGACAGACAGAGAGGCAGAGAGACGGAGAGGCAAGCGCTTTGATTTGTTTTTTACAAGATATAACGCTATATAAATTCCATGTATCATTGTTGTTAGAGGCAGACAAACGGACGGACAGACAGACAGAGAGGAGACAGACTGAGAGAGACACAGAGAGAGAGAGACGACAGATAATGCAGACATATTTCATGGGTGGATTTCCTCAATGAAACAGTACATAAGAAAAGCCGGCATACAAATAAGTGACAACATAAGTAATAATCAAGGGACACCCACAGTACTACGGATCATTGATAGTGTAAATAAAGGGACAAAAATATATTATGAAAATCTGGTATCAGACAAACAACTTCCACACTGTTGCACAAAGTGGGCAGAAAAACTACATGAACACTTCTTTTGGAAAGATATCTTTGTAAAATACATAAAATTAAAGATGTAAAACTAAATTGGCTGCAGATGAGAATACTTCACCGCATCATTGCTACAAATGTGGTGTTGAATGCTATGGGCTTAGTGAACACAACATTTTGTAGTTTGTGTAATGAGACCAGACTCAATATAACATTTTCTATGGGATTGTAAATATATTAGAGCTTTTTGGACAAGTTTAGAAAATGTTTTTAAAGAACGATGCACAAATGTCTGTAACATGACATTTTCCCGTAAGTTGGTCATTTTTGGGTTAGATCGACACCTAAAAACAGATAAGACCTTTGATTTGATCATGTTGCTTGCAAAGTTACACATCTACAGATGCAAAATTGATAGACAAGTACCAACACTTTCTGTTTTTCAGGCACAGCTACACAATACATATAAAACCGAGAAGTATAATGCAAGAATTGCAAATAACCTTATGAAATTTGAAATAGATTGGAATCACTACAAATCATTAGTTTTGGTCACATAAAGGATGAATAAAACATAAGAAGACACACAGCTTCGGACAAAAAAATAACATCCCATCAAACCCTCCTGTAATGGGGGAGGGAGGAATGGCAACTGACAAACTGTGTCATATTCTTCAGATGGCATGGCATGTAAATGGTGCACTGTATAAAATGCTGTTGTGTATGTATGTATGTATGTAGCAGGAATGCTGTATACACGCTTTTTCTTTGTTATGTACAATATTGAAGTGCAATCATGAACATGCGACTATTACTAGTTAACGTTTATTGATATTGCGTGTCATGCATATTTGTATTTGTAACAACAAAAGGATTTTTAAAAATATATTAAGACATATATAGAGGTAGAGATACGCTAGAAAGACAAAGTTAAGGAAGTAAGGGAAGTAGAGAAGAGCCCTTACAAATTAAAACACGTAACGTACAAGTTATGCTAGTCAAGAAAATGTTACCTATCCTTATCATTTGCCTTTTCCATGAATAAACATAACCCATTTGCAAACCCACGACCAATTACGAAAGAGGGAAAGGGGAAGGAGAGAGAGGGAGAGAGAGTAGGAAACGGGATGCAGAAGAAGCGGGATCAGGAGGGGAGAGGGTATGGAGGGTGAACCAGAAAGTGGGGTGGGGGTACAGGGTGGGGGGTAGGGTATTCTGAAATCGTATTCATGTTTAGGTCGTTGCCCTGCAAGAGGGAGGGGGCTGGATGAGGAACATGTCACTTTGGGTTGAAGAAGAAGCTGCCACACCGTTTCTCCTGACCTAGCGCATGTCTTGGTATCAGAGAGAGGAGATACCTCTAGACATGGGGATTGACCGCAAGAAATTTGCTTGATGGGATCAATCCTAGCCCCCCCCCCCCCCCCCTCTCCCCCCTCCTCCTCGGCAATGTATCGAAACCGGTTCCGAGTATTTAGGTAGCGCAGTCTGCCTTCACACCAGCCCATTTCTCTCACCACAGGTGCAATCAAGGGCTGTGTTAACCTCAGGCTGCAGAACGCGTTCCTCAGTCAGCCAGCATCCTGTCCCTTGGCCTAGAACTCAACAGGGAAGGTCTGTTGGGCCATGCAATGCAAATGAGGTCAAGCTTAACGCACGC
>CM054144.1:18555298-18557798 GCA_028751875.1 Rapana venosa | reverse complement strand
ATCTTGACCAAGGAGAAGATGATGATGATGATGATGATGATGATGATGATGATGATGATGATGATGGTGGTGGTGGTGGTGGTGGTGGTGGTGGTGGTGATGATGATGATGATGACGACGACGACGACGACGACGTTGATGATGATGATAAGAAGGAGGAGGAGAAGGAACTGTATGTTTTGAAACACACAAAACGGAATATGGTGCATTAGTCCACTAACCAAGAATAGCCACGGAAACGCTGCACTGATGAAAACATCAACTCTTGTGGCGGTGGGGTGCCAACGCATGGGCCTCGCTAAGCTTTTCGAAATCCGTTCAGTGCTGTTGTTTGTCCATCTCTTTCTCTGTTCATCTTATCTTCTACCTCTCCAAACTCTCCGCCTTGCAAGACGGCCTTTGGGGGGTTTCTAATTGTGCAACATGACCATACCATGTCAGTTGTCTTTTGCTCTTGTGAGGAGATTGTCATATTAGGCTGTGGCTTGTCTGAAAGTGGTACATAATATCCTTCCTCAATTGTGACAAAGCGTAGACAGAAAATTCCTACATTTGCTTGAAATGTCATACAGATATCATGTCATTCATGAATGCATTTATGGTGCTGTGGAGATTTTTAAAGAGCCGTTGTCAGAGGATATATCATCTGGATACATGACGTTGAAGGGAAAAGTTCAATACAAAATGGATGAGCCTAAAGATCACTGGTAGCTTTTTTTTTCAGAACGCCAGCCCTGCGTGTGCTATGCAGTATAACAGAGATGACAGCTTTCGCCTGTGAAACATTCCATTTGGTACAGCTCTGAAGACAGTTTTAAGTGTAGTTTTAAAAAGAAAGACATTTTTTCCCTTTATATCTCCAATGTGGTGGATGCGCATGGAAAAGATAGAGCTATCTTTCGAACAGATGTGCAATACGCGGTGGGCATGCAGATCTCCACATGACAATCAGTAATGGAATATATGTAGAGAGAAAAAACAGAGAGAGAGCCCACCACAGTCGAAAAAAGTTAGAAAGACTTTTATTTTTAATACAAGAAAAAAAGTAGGACATTAGAAGTATCTGTTCTGTTTTTGCTTTTGTACGGGTAGGTGGAGATAGATGGATAAGGATTTTTCTCTGTGCAAATAGATACAATTATGTGAAGTACTCAATTTAAAACCACAAATGATAATGCCCCGTAATCAGCGTACATTTGAGCACACTCCTCTTCTCTTTCTCCTCCCCACCCCATCCCCCACCCCTCAACCCAAAAAATAATCCGCACATAAAAACAACAGCAAAACCACCCAATCATCCGTTCTAGAGCCCTATGCAAGGGAGACAATTAGGATCCCCCTCATCATAATACCATGCTGATTAAGTAAAAACTAAAAATAACGTTTTACTGGACTGGTTTAGTCATGAAGAAACAGTACCAAAATTGCATACAGGATGAGGTAGGACAATAAACATACAGACTTCACTATCTAAACATCTACAATTTTGTTACGACACAGAAATTAGACAAACGTATCACTGACACGACTACGTGTCAAAACTACTTTGCTGTAATAAACAACACTTCCATCAACAAATTTCGTAAAATTATTTTAATGAACAATGTATTTTAAACAATCATCACAGACAAGTCATAAACACTTTAAATCATTCCGGTAAAAACAACATAATATTCCATAATTATTACGTGAGTTAAACATTGTCGGCATGTATGAGAACATTATAAAAAATAGTTCTAAGCTATAAGAACATCAATAACGGATCAGCCTTATTCCTCACGAACTATAAGCAATCACGTCTTCAAAGTTGGCTTTTTGGTTTCATTTTTTCTTGGGAGGGAGGGGGTGAGAAGGGGGAGAAATTAATTAATATTGCAATGATAGTATGGTGTGTGTGTTCTGATTTATATGCATTTGTGTTTGCATGTGTGTGTGTTGCCATGCATGTGCAGTGTCAATGCAAAGGCGTGCTCTAGCAGAGCTCTAAGAGTTCAGTCATTTCCTCCAGCATCTCCAGGATGTTTGTCTTCATGACAGCTGATGGTGCCAGAGTTCCGGCATTTTCTGGAACAGTGCAGTAAAACCTGGAGAGAAAGGAGAGAAAAGAGGAAAACAAGACAGACAGACACAGAGAGACAGAAAAACAGAGAGAGATGCAGATGAAAGAGATAGATAAATAAACACAGAGAGATAAAGACAGACACAGAGAGAGAGAGAGAAACAGTGACAGACAGACAGACAGACAGACAGAGATACAACTTGGCCTCGGCTTGAACGACTGTGTCTTAATGTGGAGTGAATGTCCCTGTCTTAATGTGGAGTGAATGTCCATGTCTTAATGTGGAGTGAATGTCCCTGTTTTAATGTGGAGTGAATGTCCATGTCTTAATGTGGATTGAATGTCCCTGTCTTATAATGTGGAGTGAATGTCCCTGTCTTATAATGTGGAGTGAATGTCCCTGTCTTAATGTGGAGTGAATGTCCCTGTCTTATAATGTGG
>CM054144.1:18540298-18550298 GCA_028751875.1 Rapana venosa | reverse complement strand
TTATAATGTATGTGGGGTGTTAGGTGAACAAGTGCATATCTGTGCACATGTGGACTGATCACAAGTGCTGATGAGCTTAAAGTAACATCAGGAAAGAAGGGGGACGGGATAGCCTGGTGGTTACAGTGATGTATTCCTGATCTGCTGACTCGGGTTCGATTCTTGTTCGAGAGGATTTTTTTCTCTGGAGTTAGTTTCAGTGCCGACTCCACTACCCCCAAAAGTCTTTCGGATGAGACTATAAACCGAGGTCCCGTGTGCGAATGCACGCAAAACATCTTGCGCACAGGTTAAAACCCGTTCCGCTTTTCGGAAGAGTAAGCCATTGTGTGGCGATGGGAACGGATGACAAAATTGACAAAACTGCATACACACGAGAACTAGATGAAAAAAGCACATGAGTGCTTATTCCATTATCCTCGAAATAAAAGAATAAAAGAATAAAATAAAAGGTGTCCTGCACTTCATGAACTATGTCCAGTCTTTTCCCTCTTTTTTTAGCTGTGAAATGGGAAGTTGTAGCCATCGGCATATGGCAAAGGTAGATACTTGTTCGTGTTCAGATCTGTCATGCTTTAATAGTTGCAGGCTTATATTATGTCTGCGTGCACGTGCAGAATAAATAGAAATACGTGCTCTGGTTCAGTACTTATGTCCAGTTCTTTTCTCCAACATATACAGCCTTTTGGCCTTTTTATTTTATGTGATGGCGCAAGGTTTCTGACATTTCTGGCATTGTGCAATAAACTCTCTCGTTCAGAAGTTCGTCTTGTTATCTCTGACTATTTCTTATTATGACTGGGTGTTGTATCAATGTCATTAATTTGTGTGTTCTTTTATTTGTATTTTATTTCATTCCTTTATATCGAGGATAATAGAATAAGCACTTATGTGCATTTTTACATGCAGTCCCCGTTTGTATGCGGTTTTGTCAAATGTGTCATCTGTTCCCATGGCACGCAATGGACTACTCTTACAAAAAGCGGAACAGGATTAAACGTGTGCGCAGGATGTTCTGCGAGCGTTCGCACACGGGGCCTCGGTTTATAGTCTCATCCGAATGACTTTGGGGGAAAGTGGAGTCTCCACTGATATTAACTCCAGGGACAAATATCCCCTTGAACGGGAATCAAACCCGGGTCGTCAGATTGCGAGCGCAATGTTCTAACCACTAGGCTATCCTGTCCCGTGTGTAGTGTGTGTGTGTGTGTGTGTGTGTGTGTGTGTGTGTGTGTGTGTGTGTGTGTGTGTGTGTGTGTGTGTGTTGTGTGTGTGTGTGTGTGTGTGTGTGTGTGTGTGTGTATGCGCGTATGTGTGCGTGTTGTGTTGTGTTGTGTGTGATAGAGAAGACAGACAATAATAATATGCAGCGATGAAATCCAGTGAAAATGAAAAAAAAGAAACGACATACAGATATGTGGGGAGAAAGAACACACACACACACACACACACACACACAACACACACACACACACACACACACACACCGAGAGAGAGACAGAGAGATAAACACACACACACGAGAGACAGACAGACAGACAAACAGACAGACAAGCAAACAGTCTTAATGGACATACATACAAATATACACCAATACATCCGAAACCCACTTTCTGTCACGTTTGCTCAGGAACACACTGACAATGTCCCGGCAGCTGATTTGACAGCTCTGGGAAATCAGGACAGACAACTCTAGCTGTAAGGGACTGAGGTCACGAATCGGTGCCACCCTTACTTATCTCCCCTTCTTCCCCCCCCCCCCTACATTTTCCCCATCTCCCTCTCACATCCCCACACGCCCAAGCCGCCAAGTCCTCATGCCCCAACCGCCCATCCCGAACACTTGCTCCGATTTGTTTGTTTGAGGACAAAAGTGTTCGATCTGTTTGAGGTGGCAACACAACAATGAGGACAGACAGCTGTGGAACAGCAGGGTGAAGGGAAGGTCAGGAAGCAGAGGAGCGGTGTATGCATGCTGTACACTGTGTACCATTCAGCCACGGCAGAGTTCTCTGCATGCAATTTCCAGCCATTCCCCCTGAGGACAAAAACTCAGTGACAAGAGCAGTGCTGGCCTTTTCTGAGGGGGGGGGGGGGGCGTACCTGCATGTTCTTGTAGTTAACGTCTGTTCACTATAAGTGATATTAGACGGGGACCTGCATGTATATTTGTTAAAATTGCATCATGAACTGTATGAATTACAAGCTAATCACTATTTCACTTTTCCAAAGAAAAGGAAGATTATGCATTATTATTAATAATAATAATAACAATAATAATAATAATAATAATAATTTTTTTTTTTAAATTTATATAGCGCTTAATCTTGTAAAAACAAAAAAAGTCGAAGCGCTTGCTCTCAAATCAATTACACGAATGCAACTCTCCTTAAACATAATGAACAACATATTTCAAATCCATGCGCGCGCACGCACATACCCATGCACGCACACAAACACACACACACACAGACACACAAACAAACACACACACGCACATACATTAAAATATGGTCTGCTTGAAATTGATGATGGATTTTGTTTATTATGGAATGTTTACTATAATTCTATCCTGCGAAACACATCATTGTCAAAGGAATTTCGTATTCCAAAGTCAGTTTTATAATTTTTTGTCAAAAATTAATGATGTCTTGTGTTGGTCGGAAAAAGAAATGCTTCAGTTACAACAATATATCAGATTCTCTAAAAGATGGTAATTAATTGATTTATCCACTGTATTGAATTGTTTTTTGTTATAGCTCTGCTGTTACTTTTTGTCATCTGATGTTCATCCTTTCATACCCTAAATGGAACGAAAGGAATAAGCATTGTTCAATGTTTAATTGATTCTCTACTGGAGTAACTTTTTCAAGCGAATATTGCTAAACACATTTCCTCTTGTTGCCGTAGGGCTTTCATTATATACACATACACTGGATATGTGTTAATGTTGCATATAGGATTTCAGTTTATCGTATCACTCAAAAGACTAGCACGTAGACCATAACTCAAGGTCTAATGGATGAAGTGGAAAAGTTCAAGCTCAAACGGGGATCATACCCACACTTCTCACTTTTTATGCCAATGTGTTACGTCTATACCATCGATCCACATGAACTATATCCAGTCTTGTCCCTCTTTTTGCAATAGAGGAATGGGAAGTTGTAGCCATTGAGATAAATATGGCAAAGGTATAGGAAAAAGCAGGACAAGGACCTAGAGAAAGAAGAAAAACGCGTGTTGTCACCCAAAACTGGGACAGCTAAGTGCATGTTAAAAACGAAACAGGTGTTGACATTGTTTTCTTGTGAATGGAATAAATAAAAAAGGGGGGTGTAAAAAACAAAAAGGAAGGTAGAAAAATCGAAGAAGAACAAGAACAAGAACAAGAAGGACAAGAACAAGAAGAACAAGAAGAAGAACAAGAAGAATAAGAAGAAGAACAAGAACAAGAAGAACAAGAAGAACAAGACAAGAAGAACAAGAACAAGAAGAACAAGAACAAGAAGAACAAAAAGTAAAAGAACAAGAACAAGAAGAACAAGAACAAGAAGAACAAGAAGAACTAGAAGAACAAGAACAAGAAGAACAGAAAAAAGAACAAGAAGAACAAACCAAAACCAACAACAAGATCCCTCGCCTTTATCTCCCCTAAACATTTTTTTTTTTAAAGTATAAAAGCGCCAGAACAAAATAAAGGTTAAAGAAAAGAGGACACCATTACAATAAAGAAACCAAATTTAAAAAGCAGGAAAAAGGACAGCAAAGGGCAAAGAAGAAAAGAGCAAGTAGCATCTAACAGAGGACATCTCAGCTCGGGGGAATACCAGGATTGAACGACTTTATGCCACAACAAAACAAATTCCCCCCAAAAACCAATAAAGAAAAAGTGTGTCATGTATAGGATCATACCTGCCACTTCTCTCTCTCTCTCTCTCTCTCTCTCTCCCTCTCTCTCTCCTCTCTCTCTCTCTCTCTCCTCTCTCTCTCTCAATAAATGCATTAAGTTCTGAGGGGCCAGACAGAGATCGTTATTTTTTATGGTCTTCTGCTAGAGCTGCGAGTTTCAGATGTTGCATCATTATGTGACCGTTTCAAGTCAAGTCAAGTCAAAGTCAAAAACACTTTAATCATGCCATGAAGGGCAATTACAATACTGACAGGCAGATTGATACACATCAAATATATCAAAGACACAAAAGCTATATTTCATATTGGTTTTCAAATAAAATGTCACGAACACACACACACCACACACACGCGCGCATGCGCACACACACGCAAACGCCCGCACGCACACACATCAATTGTGAACACAATTTTAAACCCATTGACTAGAAAACATAAAAACTTATTTTTATGCACGCATATACGCAGCACGTACACACGCACGTACGTGTGTGTGCGAACACGCCCACGCACACCCACACCATACACCAATATATGAATTCAATGTTTTAAGACAGTTGACTAGAACACAGACTTATTTCACACACCCACGCACCCACCCCCCCCCCCCCCCCCCCACACACACACACACACACAATTATGTATTGACTACACTCGTAACAATGACAATCAGGCAGATAATTCAGAGAAATGTAAAAACTAGGTAGTCAACATCATTGTGAATTCAGAATTCGAATGCTTACTGGCACAAAGGAATTTCTTTTTCTGTTAGTTTTGCTGATGGGACACTGAAAACGGCGTTCCGAAGGCAACATTTGAAATTCTGGAAACAAAGCATGGGAAGGATCAGCCAAAATGGCTGTGGCTTTGCGTACAAGCTGCTGATTGCAGAACGACGTGAGATCTCTTTGTTCTTTTCCAATTATTTTTGAGCAGATTCTTACAATTCTCTGCAGGCCATTCTTGTTTTTAACACTAAGGTTATTGTACCAACAAATGAAAGCAAAACTTAGAACACTCTCAGTGTAAGACTTGTATAACAAGGAAAGGATCTTTTTGTCTACAAAAAATGAGTTCAGTTTCCTCAGAAAATACAGACGTTGTTGTCCCTTTTTGACAATAGCGTCAGTGTTAACGTCCCAGTTTAACTTGTGGTCAAAAACAGTTCCCAGATACTTATAGTTCAAAACGTTTTCAACCTCTTGATTATGGATAATAATATTCTTAGGTGTATGCACTGATCTTCTGAAGTCGATAGGCAGGTCTTTAGTTTTAGAAACATTTAGCTCCAGATAGGCCTCGTCACACCAGTGTACGAACTCGGTGAGGGCTGGACCGTGGTCTAAGACTGATCCGGATAAGAGGGATAACAGAGCACTATCGTCTGCGAACTTTACCAGAAAGGAATTTCCATAGTTGCTTCTGCAATCATCTGTGTATAGAATGTACAGAAGTGGTGAGAGGACGCAACCCTGCGGAGAACCAGTGCAGGTAAATCTAACCGAAGAAGATATTTTGTTGGCCAAAACACGCTGTGGTCTGTTGGTTAAAAATTCAATCAGCCAACGAACAAGTTGATTGTCTACGTCAAATTTTGAAATTATTTTGTTAACCAGAACGTGAGGCTGCATTGTATTGAAAGCTGAACTAAGTCAGCGAACAATATTCTGGCATGAGAGTCAGGTGTTTCCAAGTGGCTATACAACTTGTTCAAAATGAATAGTTTGGCATCTTCGACACCCCTTCGAGACCTGTATGCAAATTGCAGTGGGTCAAGGTCTTTCTCTGTAGCAGAAAGAATGAGAGATTTTACGATCTTTTCCAGCGTTTTCATCACAAGAGATGTGAGAGCTACAGGTCTAAAATCGTTAGGCCGAGAAGGATTGGGTTTCTTTGGAAGAGGTATTACATTGGAAGTTTTCCAAATAACCGGAATCTGACAAGTATCCAGTGAGGCCTGGAACAGGTGTTGAAGGACACTGGCAAGCTCAGTAGCGCAGAATTTCAGGGTTCTTCCACATATACCATCTGGTCCGGGAGATTTCTTAATATATATTGCCTTTAAGTGCTTACAGATAATTTCTTCATCAACAATGACGCTATTCTCAGAAACTAGGGATTGCTACAGATCATTTAATTCATCTGAGAAATCATGCTTTTCAAAGCGAGTAAAAAATGCGTTTAGATGGTCTGGTAAGTTGTTATCATATACTCCCTGCAAACTGATCTTGGCTTACTATTGCAGTACCTGCACTGGGACTTTGGAGAAGAGGTTAGATACAACTGGATATAGCTCATAGAAATGTTTCCTTTAACTGTGACAGTATTACAGAACATCTTGCGCACACGTTGAATCCTGTTCCGCTTTTCGTAAGAGTAGGCCATTGTGTGCCGGTGGGAACAGATGACAGAATTGACAAAACCGCATACACACGGGTACTGGATGTAAAAAAGCATACAAGTGCTTATTCCATTATTCTCGATATACAAGAATAAAATTATTATTTTAAAAAACCCAGAAAACCTGCTACTGATCCTTACAATTTTCTGTAACACGGTCACTAACCTATCACTGACATGACTTTCCCCGAGCCCCAGGACGGTTTCTTAAATGGTGGGGATGGGGGGGGGCGTGGGGGGGGGGGATCGCATATGGAAAATCTCACCACTGGTGAACCTGGGAGCTCGAGCTCAGCAACGACAAAAAATAAACTGACACGACTTCTGTCAGCACTTCTATGCAATGGGTAAACATGCTTCAATAGCAAATTTGGAAAATCATTCTCAAAAAGGTGGGTTTTTTTAACTTATAGGGGTAAGCTGTCAAAACACATGACATCATTCCATATATATATATATATATATATATATATATATATATATATATATATATATATATATATATATATATATATATATATATATATATATATATAAAACACAAATAAACAACAACTAGCTCTATATTATGTTACGTGTGCAAGTGCATATTGATGTGTTATGTGGGCCTGCCCATCCCTGTGGACAAGCTAAAGTAACGTCAATAAAGCATGAGTGCTGTACATCACGACCTGTACCCAGATATTTCCTTTCCTTTCTCCTTGCAATGTTTGAGTTCGTAGCAGTTGAGATATATTGCGTATTATGATAGTTACGTGTCTGTGCTCAGACCTGAAATATCATGTTTGCGCTGACAACGTTTACATGTTTGCGTGTACGTGCAGCGTTAACATGAGAAAACATGCTCTAGTTTTGAACCTAGGTACATTCATTTGCTCGGACATAATCTCCGCGATGTTTACCTTCAGCTCTGGTAATGGTGCCAGAGTTGCGGCATTTCTGGAATGGCGCAATGAAATGCTGCTGTTAACGAGTTTGCTTTGGGGATGAAGGACTGTTTCTTAATATTGCTGAGTGTTGGGGAAAATGTCAGGTGTGTTGTGCTGTGCTTGCGTTTGTGCTGTGTACTGCATTGCATGGTGTTGTACTACGTGTGTTGTGTGTGTGTGTGTGTGTGTGTGTGTGTGTGTGTGTGTGTGTGTGGTGTGTGTGTGTGTGTGTGTGTGTGTGTGTGTGTTGTGTGTGTGTGTGTGTGGTGTGTGAAATGTTTTGTGAGGGAGAGAGAAGGAGAGAGAGGTGGAGAGTGAGAGGGAGAAAGAGACTGACAGACAGACAGAAAGACATATAGACAGACTAGATACACAAACACCAGTGACACAGAAACACTCAACAAAAATACAGAGAGACAGACAGAAAGACAGACTGATAGACAGACAAACCCACAGAAAAACAGACAGACCGACAGACAAAACAGACAGACAAAAAGAGAGAAAAGCAGACAGACAGACTAGATACACAGACAAAGGCAAGTGACACAGAAAACACACGTTGGCCACATTTCTGTACCGGGACTGACAAAGATCAAGCAACCCACATTACACTGACCCCCACTCTGGGCAACGTGGGTTACAGTTAGTGCTTTCCCAACTTCCCCTCCCTCCCCCTCCCCACACCTCCCCCTCTACGGGTTGTCTTCACCTGCTGCCTATATACACACACACGTGTGCGTGCGCGCGCACACACACACACACGCACGCACGCACGCACGCAGAACATCTTGCGCACACGTTAAAACCCGTTCCGCTTTTCGTCAGAAGTAGGCCATCGTGTGCCGGAGGGAACGGATGACAAAATTAACAAAACTACATACACACGGGGACTGGATTTTTAAAAAAAAGCATATGAATGCTTCTTCCATTATCCTCGAAATAAAAGAATAAATAAATGAATAAGCTTACAAAAAGACACACACGCATGCACACACACACACACACATACACACACACGCACATACACACACACATACACACACACACACACACACACACACACACACACGCATTACTCCAGGTTCTCTTCTGTTGTCTGTGTTCCCCTGTTAGGCAGGAGACATATTGCCCGGACTTCTCCTGTGCTGGTCACTCTGCAGACAGAAAACCTGCCCTGCCCGCTGGCTTCAGCCCACACCTTCACACTTCGAAGCAGCCCCATTGTTTTTTGTTAAGGAGATCAGGTAATGTTGAGGAGCTCATTTTTTGGTCCAGATTGCATGCTGGGTATGTCCGTGTTACAGTAACCCACCCAACGCTGACATGAATCACGAGGATCTTGAACGTACATAATTATTTTGACCTTCTACGTGTGGATAAACATTAAGAAAAATCAAGCCACTGGCAGGTCTGCACTTTGAGTTAACCTTCAAAATCGAAAAAAATTCTCACTGTTAATTCGTCAGACCCCGCTGCCGAGATTCAAGCCCAAGACGTCACGGACCCATGTGATTGGAGTCAGGTGATCTTAACCACTCGGCTTTAGCGTTCGTCTGCTTTATGTTCCATCCTCAATCCCCAGCATATCTCCTCTGATTATTCATAAAAGGGGTTTGATCCGTATGACAAGATAATGGAACAGCCAGAGAGAGAGAGAGAGAGAGAGAGAGAGAGAGAGAGAGAGAGAGAGAGAGAGAGAGAGAGAGAGGAGAGAAGAGAGAGAGAGAGAGAGGGAGAGAGAGAGAGAGAGAGAGAGAGAAGAGAGAGAGAGAGAAGGAAAGAAAAGATGAAGGAAGTAAATTGGGAAGTAGAGCAGGTTGAAGATATGCATAAAGAGAAAAGGGGAGAGGAAATGCAATGATAAAAAAAATTACTTGAGGAGATGTTTAAAAAAAAAAAAGGATGTTGACAGTCTTTTTGTCCAGAGAAGAAGAAGAAGAAGAAGAAGGAGGAGGAGGAGGAGGAGGAGGAGGAGGAGAGGAGGAGGAGAAGAAGAAGAAGAAGAAGAAGAAGAAGAAGAAGAAGAAGAAGAAGAAGAAGAAGAAGAAGAAGAAGAAGAGAAGGAGGAGGAGGAGGAGGAGGAGGAGGAGGAGGAGGAGGAGGAGGAGGAGGAGGAGAAGAAGAAGAAGAAGAAGAAGAAGAAGGAGGAGGAGGAGGAGGAGAGGAGGAGGAGAAGAAGAAGAAGAAGAAGAAGAACAACAACAACAACAACAACAACAAGATAAGAAGAATTGTGCAGAGGAAGAATTGTGCAGAAGAAGAATTGTGCAGAAGAAGAAGAAGAAGAAGAAGAAGAAGAAGAAGAAGAAGAAGAAGAAGAAGAAGAAGAAGAAGAAGAAGAAGAAGAAGAAGAAGAAGAATTGTGCAGAAGAAGAAGAAGAAAAAAGAAGAAGAAGAATGAAGAAGAAGAAGAAGAAGAAGAAGAAGAAGAAGAAGAAAGAAGAAGAAGAAGAAGAAGAACAACAACAACAACAACAACAACAACAACAACAACAACAACAACAACAACAACAAGATCCCTCGCCTTTATCTCCCCTAAACATTAAAAAAAAAGTATAAAAGCGCCAGAACAAAAAAAAGGTTAAAGAAAAGAGGACACCATTACAATAAAGAAACCAAATGTAAAAAGCAGGAAAAAGGACAGCAAAGGGCAAAGAAGAAAAGAGCAAAAAGCATCTAACAGAGGACATCTCAGCTCGGGGGAATACCAGGATTGAACGACTTAATGCCACAACAAAACAAATTACCCCCAAAAACCAATA
>CM054144.1:18515298-18535298 GCA_028751875.1 Rapana venosa | reverse complement strand
AACTTGGCTGGGGGAAAGCGAGTGCTCCGACCACTGAGCTATCCCGTCCCCAATGTGTACATACACAGAGGAAATTAAGGCATTGGCAGGTTTGCACTTGAAGCTCATCTGGAAGATCGTAAACAATCCCCACCCTTAATTCACCAAACGCTGCCAAGATTCGAACCCACGCCTTCATAGACCTATTGGATTGAAATCGAACAGTCTTAACCTCTCGGCTACAAGGTTCGTCAGAATATGAAATGAAATGTGTGATCTTTTATCCTGTTTTACTATGTTCTGAGAACTTATACGAACTAATATCGTTATCATCTATTTTTATTTTCTGAAGTAGCTCGAAGAACTTTGATTGTGATGAAATATATCATTATTGATGTTGAATCTTTCTTATTACTTTCTGAGTATTTAAGACATAAAATAATTCTTTTACCATTGATCCATATTTCCATAAAGCTCAGATTATATAGAATACAACACGATCCCTTTCCCATATTTCATCTTTGTTGTTGTTGTTGTTGTAATTGTTGTTGTTGTTCTTATTAATATTATTATTGTTGTTGTTATTGTATTGTTGTTACTATCGTTATTGTTTTTATTGTTGTTTATTGTTGTTGTTATTATTATTATTATTAAGCTCCGACTACTAGGAATAGGCAACGACTCCTCCATCCTTCTTTATCTTTCTTTGCTTTTCACTCAATCTCTCTCCCCTGTGTGGAAAGCAAAGCAGCGGCTCTGCCGATGAATGAAGCCAAGTAGTGCAGGAGACTGGTTTCTGTTCTAAATAACAACGGTTGTCAACAGGAGCAGATGTCTCCCGGCATTCGTAGCATCCCTAGCCCTCTGGGCAATGCGAAGGCAGACCCACAATGTAAAACATAGTTCCTCTGTCTGTCTGTCTGTCTGTCTGTCTGTCTGTCTGTCTGTCGGTTGTCTGTCTGGTCGGTTTGTTTGGTTGGTCGGTCGGTTTGTCGGTTTGTCGGTCAGGCTGTCTGTGAGCCTGCTTATCGATCTCCTTGTCTCTCAGTCTGCTCATGTCTCGTTTGTTTGGTAGGTAGGTTGGTCTGTTGGTCGGTCTGTTTTTCCTTATTGACAGATACATTATTACTATGTGCATTTTTGCTCTTCAAGATACACGCTTTCAGATAATAGATTTGTTGTGTCTTTAAATTAAGTGGTTTTATTTCCTACTGGTTTGGAACAAAAGGAAAGGCACATAATGTTGTGTATTCAGTTTTAAAACAAAAATCAATACACCGTTGTGGTTTGATTTGGTTTGGTTTAGTTTTTAGAGGGGGAAGTTGTCATTGTTGGATGATTTTTACTTCTTCATCTTCTGTGATGTCCCTGTCCCACTTCTCCTCTACCGCTCATTTCAACCTCGCCGCCCCAGCCATTCCAGACTCCTTATGTCGCATCCTCAAGGTCTGAAGTCCACAGGGAGCCTAACAATATCAGACCTCCCTAGCCCTGCCAGCCACAGTGACCCTGCACTGTTGCTGCGTTATTTTGAGGTGTTCAGTGGTGCCTGCTCTGAACTAACACACGCAGGACACCAGTTGCTAAGCCCCCTACTGACAACAGTGAATAGTTCAATCACGAAGCCAGATTCAGTGAGATGCCCACCAGGGAGTGGTGATCACCACGACATCCCTCCAAAACCTATCCTGTGAAGGCACAGCTGTGTATGGAGAAACCGAAACTGAGGCCACCATGAGATCAGAGCATGCAGCTTGGGGCACCGACTCAGAGACAGTTTTCTTGTATGGCATGATGGTCAATGATAATAGGGATGACGTAATGCTTTTGCTGTGGAAGTGCATTTGCTTTGAGACTACTCGACAGGTCTGTACTCTACGCTTTCTTATCATAACATACATGGTCAACCGGGCCCGAGAGATACAGACACCTACGGCGTTGCTCAGGTCATTTGAGCAACACTCTCGCATCTCTAAAGTAGAAGAAGCTCAACTCTGCGGTCCCAGCCTTCCCAACGAGCCCACGGCAAACTCACCCCGGGTAAAGCCTAGCCGGAGTCTGAAAAACTCTATGACGCTTATGGGATTCGAACCCGCAACCTTCCAGTCCGTGAAGCAAGGCGCTCACCACTGCGCCGTGGCGGCTGGTCAATGCACCGTGCAGGTGTAACGATGCACATTTCTGAGCCTTGGTAAGTGGTGTAGCCACGCATCCTGCAACACAAAGCTGTGTGGATTTATTTTTTATCACTAGTATATTTTACATGTTTTATCCACTTTACAGCTTAGTCTTTAGTAATCGATTATGACTCTCTGACTAAGAGGCTTGACTTGCACAGTCCTCATGTGCTGCAGCTCTGGGGATGGTTGGCCTTTGGAGAGCATCTCCATCGCTGACTGTCCTTATGCCCACTTGGTCGAGAGAGTGGGTGTGTGCTGTGGACAAGTCATCTCCACTATAATCACATTTCTGCCCAATGTCCGAAACAGCAGCTGCCTCTTCTGCTGTTTTGGAGGTCATCGTCGAACACTACGGACAATTAATACCCAAAATGATGTTTTGAAGCACTTTTCCTATTCATGTTAATATTAAACGCTTCACGTCACATGCCATTATGTGATTCATTCAGTGGCGAAAAGAAGTCAGCACGACACTCTCTAGTGGGTTACCCCATGGCGACCAGGCTTTGCAGACTCTGCTTTCGACTGTAAAGAATAACACGTGTAAGTATGACTGTGTCTGACTGGATCGGAATGAGGGGGATGATAGTAACAGCAACAACACCTCAAAGAAAAGGAGACAACGAACTACAAAAATGACTCCCATGTGACATAAGAAAATGACGCAGCGAGATGTCGACAAGAAAAGAAGATCGGAATAACAGACCAAAAAATGAGTGATAAATGTGGCAACACGGGAAGGTGCCCAATTTCTTTCCGAAAATATTGTCTCCTGAGGATATGTCAATATAAAAAGTTACAGTATCTTTATCATGCAAAAAACAGGAAAATAACAAGAACAATATTAGAGCAAGGGAATCAAAGACACACCAGAATAAACCAAAAGATATTGAAGAAGAAGAAAAAGAACAACAACAACAACAACAACAACAACAACAACAATAACATTAAAAGAAGAACAAGAAGAACAAAAACAAGAACAACAAGAAGAACAAGAATGAGGAGGAGGAGAAGAATGATGATGATGATGATGATGATGATGATGATGATGATGATGATGATGATGATGATGGTGATGATGGTGATGGTGGTGGTGGTGGTGGTGGTGGTGGTGGTGTGGTGTGGTGATGGATGGTGATGATGATGGTGAGTGATGATGATGATGATGATGATGATGATGATGATGATGATGATGATGATAAGACAAAACTACGACAACAACAATAACATCAACAAAAGGAGCAAAAGAAAAGACAGGAAGAACAAGAAATGGGTTAACGAGGGATAGAGGCAGGTGACATACAGAACAACACTGGAAATCAGAAACACTACTAAAGCTGCGAATATCTTCTGTTGTCCAAGTCTGAATGAACTTGGGTCTGCCAGATTCAGAATTCGTCCTCAGGCAGCTGATTCTCAAACGCAATTTATACAGTTTTTCTTTTCTTTTTATTTCTTTTTTTTATCGAGGATAATGGAATAAGCACTTATGTGCTTTTTTACATCCAGTCCCCGTGTGTATGCGGTTTTGAAAATTTTGTCATCTGTTCCCACCGGCACACGATGACCTACTCTTACGAAAAGCGGAACAGGATTTAACGTATGCGCAAGATGTTCTGCGTGCGTTCGCACACGGGGCCTCGGTTTATAGTCTCATCCGAAGGACTGGTGTGTGTGTGTGTGTGTGTGTGTGTGTGTGTGTGTGTGTGTGTGTGTGTGTGTGTGTGTGTGTGTGTGTGTGTGTGTGTGTGTGTGTGTGTGTGTGTGTGTGTGTTGTTCGTGAAAGCGTGAATGTGTGTGTGTGTTCGTGCGTGAGTGTGCGGGGGGGAAGGGGGGGAGGTTGCCTTTGTGTGTGTGTGTGTGTGTGTGTGTGTTGTGTGTGTGTGTGTGTGTGTGTGGTGTGGTGTGTGTTGTGTGTGTGTGTGTGTGTGTGTGTGTGTGTGTTGTGTGTGTGTGTGTGGTGTGTGTGTGTGTGGAGAGAGAGAGAGAGAGAGTACGTGCGTGTGTGTGGGGGGGGTGAGGGGCGGTCCTGTGTTTGTGTGTTTGTGTGTACGTACGTGTGTGTGTGGTGGGGGTCTGTGTTTGTGTGTGTATTGTGTGTGTGCGTGTGTGCGTGAGTGTGTGCTGGCACACATAGATCCAGAAATCAACGCTTTTTTTTCATTTGAATCATCGTGTCCAAAGTACAGATCAGATGTACCCCCACACAGATCCTGCACCATTACTATTCACCAAACGTTCTCTTTTTATCGATCCACTTAAAGTCCCCGTCTGCTTTGTCTGCCCCTGATGGTGATGGCCAATAGAGGGCAGCAGTGACACAGATGTGCACAATATCAATGGCCGCCTTTGTTGACACTGATATACAGCATGAAACAAACTGGTTATACGTGGCAGATTGTCACTGGTCTTGTTTACCTTTGGTTAAGAAAAAAAGCCTTGAAAAATAAATATGCAATAGAGTCCTAAGGTGTATGCGTAAATCCGGAGAAAAAATTTGACTCATCTGCTTAAAAGCTTTTGTTGTTGCTGCTGTTTGAGAATAATGACAGCGATGTATTTGGACAATACTTTAATCTGGAACTCGCACACTTTTTATAAGCTAGTCCGAAGGCTTTCTTTCTAGGAGACATATACAAAGGATCCAGCAGATTTTTTTTTCTTAAAATGAATGGAAAAGTGAAACTCTTTGCCAGTAATATGGCCACCATCTCTATTCTACGGCACTGTACCCCAAAAAAGTGTGCAAGATGAATATCAACAAGATACACAAATTACCTGTAGAGTATGTGAAAATAACTGATAATTATGATGACTGAAGATATATCTTCCTATTCCTAGTTTTTGTCAGTAGTTTGTGCTGGATAACAGTTCCTGTGTTACATCTGATGTTACTTCTGAAGTGAACTACAGGCACAGTGCAACTTCTCAGAGGTGATGAGTTTCTCGTCAATTGCGCAACTGTACATAGGAGACAATCTTCAACACAATTCTTGGTGTTCTTTTCTGTATGCTGAGGAGCCAAGTCGAGCTACCAGAGAGGGAAAAGACATCTGACAAAGAGTTTTGAAAGAGTAATGATAGTACAGTTGGACGTTTATCTTAATGCTACTGTGATGGGTCCATAGACGCTATAATCAGTATTTTTGGTTCGTAGTTGAAAAACGTGTGTTTAATGTGTGTGGTGTGTGTGTGTGTGTGTGTGTGTGTGTGTGTGTGTGTGTGTGTGTGTGTGTGTGTGTGTGTGTGTGTGTGTGTGTGTGTGTGTGTGTGTGTGTGTGTGTGTGTGTGCGTGCGTGCGTGCATGCGTGCGTGTGGGTGTGGGGGGGGATCTGGGTCTGGGTATGTGTGTCTGTGTCTGGTCTTGTCTGTGTGAGACAGAGAGAGAGAGAGAGAGAAAGAGAGAGCGAGTCAGAAAGAGATACAGACACACAGAAAGACAATGACTATGACAATGACAATGACAAATTCTTTTATTTCGAGGATAATGAATAACCACTCATGTGCTTTTATTACATCAAGTCCCCGCCCGTAGGACTCATCTTAATAATCACCCAATACTCATACTCTCACACAGTAGAAACAAAGGGAAATAACCCTTTCAAAAAACAAAAACAAAAAAGACCACACAAATAAAAGAAAATCCCCAAAACACCCCCCCCCCCCCCCCCCCCCCCGAAAAAAAGAACAAGAAACAAAGGGAAAAAAAACAAAAAAAGACCCCCCTATAAAAATATAAAAAAAAAAAAAATCAACGGAAAAATAGAAGAAGAAAAAGAGAAAAACAAACAACAAACAACACAACAAACAACACACACAACAACACACACACACACACACACACACACACACACACACACACACACATACACACACACACAGTCGGAGAGTGACAGACAAGCAGGCAGAGAGACAAGCAGACATACAAAGACATATGGATAGACAGAGGCGCAGACGGAGCAAAAGACAGAAAGAAACAGACACACAGATTTCATCACATCTCTTAAACAAACAAAGCTCAACAGCCACAGCCTCACTGATCTACACAACTCGTGGACTGAGCCACACTTTGGGAAGCTGAAGCTGCAACATCCATCGTCACCATCCATCCTTCCCTGCCCCTTACCCACTACTTTACACACAGCCAGTGTGATAACAGAGAGAGAGAGAGAGAGAGAGAGAAAGAGACAATACAGATACGATAGAGACAGACATAACAGAGAGACAGAGAGAACCACACAGAGTGACACACAGGAGATGGAGACAGAGGGAAAGAGACAGAGAGAGGCAGAGACAGAGGGAGAGACAGACAGAGAGAGGGAGACACACACAGAGTGACAGAGAGAGAGATGGAGACGAGAAAGAAAGAGACAGAGAGAGGCAGAGACAGACAGAGAGACAGAGAGAGGGAGACAGACACAGACACAGACAGAAACAAAGAGACAGAGAGATACAGACACAGAGAGACAGACAGAGTCAAAGAGACAGAGAGAGACAGACAGACCTACAGACAGAGACAGAGAGACAGACATATAGACAGATAGAGACATACAGATACAGAGAGACAGTAACCAGCACAACAACACACAACACACACACAACACACACACACACACACACACACACACACACACACACGAGTGACAGAGACAGAGAGAGGTACGTAGACAAGACACAGAGAGACACATATAGAGACACACAGAGACAGGCAGACAGACAGACAGGCAGAGAGCAAACAAAAATGAATATCTTGATAGAGAAGCGTGGAGAGGAGGAGAGGGGGGGGGTGAAAGATGGTGAAGAGGGCTAGCTAGCATGATGGGTCAGAGGTCAAACTGGGACACAGGAAAGGGGGGAACAACGATCTGGTGTGTGGGCAGGACGGTAGGCATGATTTAGCAGAAAATGATATGGGGAATGGCCACGATCATGCACAAGCCTTAAGAGGGGGGAGGGGACCAGAAAGACACAACAAGCGAGGAAAAAAGGAAGGGGGAAAATCAAAGAGAAACAAACACAAGAAAAGGCAAGAAGCAACACAAAACTCCAGAAGAAAATAGTGTGGGAGAATATGGTGGAGGATAGGAGAGAAGATGAAAGAGGAGGAATATGGAGGGGGGGGCGGGAGAAAAATGTAACAAAAGAAAACTATGCACTCTGGCGCACAAGCTTTCTTCTCTCCCTTTATACGCGTGCTGTGTTTCCACATCAACCCTTGGTGATGCAGCAGACGCCTATACTTCAACAATCAACCAAGTGAAACCTTTGTTCAAGAGAGTGGCGTACATGACCAGTACATACTGTTTGTCATCTAGCACTTGCAGACTACTTTTCCCACAAAGACCAGTATGATCCCTTCTTTTAGATGCCAAATACGTCTTAGAGTTATTATGAAAAGGCTAATTTAGAGAGTGATGTGAAAAACAACTTACCTTGGAAGAAATGAATGGGTTTCATTGGTCTCTTTGACTAAATATGAATTGTTTGTTGTAGATTTTGGATTGCTTTATGCCAAAGTATACTCTTTGCTACGGAAAGCTTAAAAAAAACTGCGAGGATTGGAGGAATTTTGTTGCAAAATCTGTATCGGTACCCCGAACGATCTTCTAGACTACGTCTACGAGATAGGTGAATAAACGTGAAAAATTATATTCTTATTGGACGTTAGTGTCGGTATTGTTCTTGCCTGTGTTGAAATCGTGGCCAGGCCTTCAGAGACTGGGGAGTCACGGTAGACGATCTCAGGACATCTGGAGTGCCTAGGTGATTAGCACCGATCCATAATGAGCTCCTCACTCCATCTGGCTTTTCTGATAAGACATTGTCGCATACATTGAATGGCTCGGTACAAATGTGATTATAAAGCTGAAGCTAGATTAACCTGGGCAGCTCTAATCCCCAGACCCACTACATAAAATTTCAGCACCAGTGTGGGGTCTCCTCTGATCTGTAACATCATGGCAGCCAGCAGCAACAGCAATAACAACATGAACATGTGGTGGTGGTGGTGGTGGTGGTGGTGGTGGTGGTGGTGGTGGTGGTGGTGGTGGTGGTAGCTGAGAAGGCGAAAATGAGGACGGGAAGGAAGCAGAACAAAAGCAAGTCGACAGACAGGGGAGCAAAAGCGTCAGAGAAGAAGAAAAAGAGAAAAGAAGGAAAGAAGGAAGGAAGAGAAGAGAACATCGTTCACAAGAATGTCAAGTTCAGACTTTTTTAAAAGTTCTGATCTGATGACACACACGTACACAGCACAGAAATACAGGGAAAACAAATGTTGTTATCCAAGGATTCAACATAGATAGAAAGAAAACTAACAGTAAGAAAACATTGAGCGCTTAAGCAAAGAAGAAGCATACCACGATTTAAAGAAAAAATATGTCAGGGCTTTCATGTTTTGTAATTAATTTTTCGAAGAAAAATTTATACTAAATCAAAAAATACTGGAAAGTTTTATGGTAAAATACACAAACACGAAGGAGACCCTTTTTAATCAAAGGCTAAACAAAAATGTAAGCAAGGGGTGTCACTGAGTACAAGACATTTTATGTATTCATTCCCGCCTCTGCTAGATAATGAAACTGAAAAAAGGCAAGATTTAGGTAAATGTAAAGAAAAAAATCAGAAACGTGTTTAGCAATATGTTTGATCAACACAAAAGGCATGCATGGCTCTGCTTTATAATACCATCAACACCAAGGCCAGAGAAAGCAGAAGAACAAACAGAAGAGTTTGAGAAATCAACGTTAAGAGTCGCGGGGGCAACTTGGCTGTTGTCGCTGTGTAAAGAATAATTATAAAGAGGACACCCAGGAAAGTGACAGATTAACAGATCGCTACGGTATTGCTTTCTTTTTAAAAGATAGGGTTAAGGGGCTATTTGACTAGTTTATTGAAATTTAAGAGAGAGAGAATGTGATGTGTATTTGGGGATGTTTTTTTCCTATTATACATGGCTAAAGATCTTATTTGTTAAGACCTAACAGAAATGTTTTGTGTGTGTGAAATCATCTATCATTTTAAGAAGTCTCAAGCTTTGCTCATTGCTTCCAATGGAATAGCTTCTGCAAAAGACAATTGAAAAAGAAAGAACATTATTGTTAATTAATAGTGGCTGTGGAGATTAGATGCTTTCGGAGACTCCTTGGCATCTCCTACAAAGACCACATAAGCAACGAAAGCGTGCATAACAGAATCCAGCAAACTATTGGACCCTATGAGAACCTTCTAACGATCGTGAAAAAACGTAAACTTAAATGGTATGGGCATGTCACAAGATCCAAAGGACTTGCAAAGACAGTTTTACAAGGCACTGTCCAAGGAGGAAGAAGAAGAGGCAGACCAAGGAAGAGCTGGGAGGATAACATCAGCGATTGGACAGGCCTAGAACTCAACAAAACCCTGAGAAAGGCAGAACAGAGAGAGGAATGGAGGGAACTGGTTGCTGAGTCTTTGAGGGTGCCCCCACGGTCGTCAGACTACGGGGCAGACAATGACAATGACAAATTCTTTTATTTCGAGGATACTGAATAAGCACACATGTGCTTTTTTACATCCAGTCCCCGCCCGTTAGGGATACATCTTAATAATAATAACCCAATACTTATACAGTCTCCCAATAAAAACAAGGGGAAATAACCCTTTTCAAAACAGCTCCCCCCCAACAACCCTCCCCCCCCCCAAGCAAGCAATTAAAAGAAAATCCTATGAATACCCACCCCTACCCCACCCCCAAAAAAACCCTAACCAAAACAAACAAACAAAAGAGAAGGAAAAACCAAACCAACAAAAGATGATAAAAAAGAGAAAAACAGACAAACAACAACAACAAGAACAAGAGCAACAACAAAGCCAAGAAAAATAACACAACCAAACTTAATAAGTCTTAAAGATAAACATCTACACATTGTCAAATGGTACACATACCTGTTACACATAATTATAAGATATTGAAATAGGGCACTCATTAAAACTTAAGTACAGAGGCAAGTCCAATAAAGTATTGAAAATATAAAAATATGAATCCTTCATCAGGATATACTATGACTATAAGCAGGACGATAAAAGGTGAGAGAGACAGAGACAGAGACAGAGAGTGTGTGTGTGTGTATTTCAGAGATAATATCCAATATATAAATCCCAAAACAGTATGCGATCCCATCAACACTCATTTTAGATTATACTCGTTTCAAATTATATGTCATGATAATGAAATAAATTTAATACCCATACATCCACACAATAAAAACAAGAAACAAACCAAGAAGAAATTAAAAACTATACAGTCGTTTAGGGAGAGAATATGGGTGGGTGAGTGAGTGAGTATGTGTGTGTGTGTGTGTGTTTGAGCGCGCGCGTGTGTGAGTGTGTGTGTGTGTGTGGGTGGGTGTGTGTTTGAGTGTGTGTGGGGGGGGGGGGAGGGGTGTTTCAGGGATAATACTAAATATGTAATACTCACATAGCACACGATCAACACAAACACTTTTTAATTATGTTCAAGCAAATTGAATGTCATGGTAATAAAATAAGTGCAATACCCATACACTCTCATAATAAAGAGGGGGAAAAAGCCAATAAAGTCATGCAGATAGATAGATAAGATAGATAGATAGATAGATAGATAGATAGATAGATAGATAGATAGATAGATAGATAGATAGATGAGATAGATGATAGATAGATAGATAGATGATGATAGATAGATAGATAGATAGATAGATAGATAGATAGATAGATAGATAGATAGATAGATAGATAGATAGATAGATAGATAGATAGATAGATAGATAGATAGATAGATAGATAGATAGATAGATAGATAGATAGATAGATAGATAGATAGATAGATAGATAGATAGATAGATAGAATAGTGGAAGGTCCTTATTAACTTGCTAATTGTAATGAAAAGATCGTGCTCCTTAATCTGCATGCATGTGAGGCTCTGAAAAATAAAAAGGGAGAAAACTTAAGGCATACCCCATAAAGCAATATTCGGGATTTTTCTTTGTTGTAGGCTACAGGATTGCTGGACATCAACCTCACTTCAAGAGCTCTCCATTTCCTGCAGCTGTTCTTCCCAGTCTTTTATTATTGTCCTTTCATTGCTATTTAGTTTTCTTTGCAGCCACACCATGAGAACTTTGGCTGCCATTTGCATGAAGTACTTCAGAGTCACTACCGCCCCCTAGTGGTCATTACATCAGGGCCAGACAAGCTGAAATAGCCACACCTGGTGAATTCGCTAGCACAAAAACATCTCTGAATGTGGACTGCTGCCAACTCGTATCAATACATCTGTCTTCATATTAATGATCAAGGTAGTCAAGGACGATGTCTTTTGTTGACTATGCATTAATCTCTTTCCTTTGAATCATAGGTTGTATTTCATTTTGTAGTCCCTAATCAGGGCAAGGCCGAAGGAAACAAAGTAAGCTGATGATTATCTGTAATCCTTGAAAAATATAATCATTTCATTCATTCAGTATTTAGTGTTTGTGCCACACAGATCAAAGTTTATTGAGATTTTTTTAATCCTGTGCACACTCATGAATGACTGTAAATGTAAACAATACTCCATGTAAAAAGAAAAAGTGTCTTCGCATTTGGTACCTTTTATTTCAACACCGTTTCAATGTATCATACAAGAATCTCTCGGAAATGTCCCCCTTGCCTGATAAGGGATGGTCTGGGTTTATGCCTTTCTGTGCCAGAAATGCTTTGAGATGCTGGACAGTATTTCAATGGTAAACATGAAAAAAGCGCTAACTAGTTCAGCACGCGTAAATAATGACTGACTTCTAACCTCTCCTTTAACTTTCTGAGGCTGCATCGACGCACCGCTCGAAAACTTTCAGGCACTGTGTCTTGGGCACTTCGAACCTGGAGGAGCCCATCCATATTTCCAGGATACAGAGTACATGCTGGGTATTCTTGTGTCATCCATGCCACAAACTTATTCTTGCCCTCTCTTCTAGAAAAGCAGGTTGAGCTTTCTTTAACGTGTCTGCAAGATGGTAAGTGCTTGTTCGCACAAAGAGCACTGTTTGAAGGCTGGTCTGGATGACTTGCGGGAGTACAGAATCTGAACCAATGTTAACCCCAGGAGAGAAAAAACAAATCCTTCAAACGGACAGCTCAGCGATGAGAATCGAACCCATGCCCTTAGATAACCATCAAATCACGAGTACAAAACACTATAACCACACTGCTACTGTTGCCCCCCCCCCCCCCCCCACGACTAATGAGCCTAGCAGGTGTTGAGTTGTGTAACAGGAGTAGAGGTGTGGGTGGTGAAAAGAACGAAGCAGCCGTCTACACGTACTGAAGTATAGCAATTAATTCATTCTTTTTTCCTCTCCTTTCTTTCCTTCCCTTCTGGTCCCCATCTGCTGCTGGGGGTGATAGTCGCTATTGTGTCGCACAAGGTTGTCAATTAATTTGAAATTTAAGCTGAACTGCCCACACTATGCGTGTATTTAGTTTCCTAAGTTTTGCTTTGGTTTTGTTGTTGTTCTTGCCGTTGTTTGTCTGTTTGAGAACTTTCTGGTGTTTGTTTTGGTTTGGTTTCAGGTTTTCGGGTTCGTTGGGGGGGGGGGGGGGACGTTGTTGTTTGTTGTTGTTTTTTAGTTGGGGACAACTTTCTTTAAACTGTGTCAAGGCTGTTGATGTCAGTTCAGATATAATTGCTCTCTCTCTCTCTCTCTCTCTCTCTCTCTCTCTCTCTCTCTCTTCTCTCTCTCTCTCTCTCTCTCTCTCTCTCTCTCTCCAAGATAGAAACGCTATGTACGATCAGTTCTAAATTATTTACAGTTAGCAAAAACCTTTCGTCCAGTCTTGACATCTTGAAAGAGAGAACTTTGATCACTGAATTCAGCCATCACAACTGACAATAGCAAACAGATACATACAATCATGAATGTGCATTCTTCTTTTAGACCTGTAATCCACAGCACTGAGTTTTTCAGACAGTGTGTAGAAGACACCTTGAACCGCATTAAGCCCGCCGCTCTCCAAGAATCGGGATAAATGCCAGGTAATCCCTTGCCATTCAAACCACTGGCCGCAGCTGGACTGTTCTTCTGCACAAAGGACGGATAGTTTTAACGCACGCGCGAGATGTTCTGTATGCCTTCGCACACAAGACTTTGGCTGAGAATTCATAATTCAAAAGACTTTCATGGGAGTGGAATCTACCAGAGTTAACTCCTGGGAGAACATTCACTCGAAAACGGTGGTGGGGACCTGAACCCGTGCCTCCGTAGCTGTTGGATCATCAGTGTGACACCCTTAACCACTCAGCTTTCCTCCCCCCCCCCCCCCCCTCACCACCCCCCCACCTCGCTTTTCCTCCGTCTTCCACAGGCGGTGAAATCCTTAGAAACTGTCCCTGCTGATTTAGGTCTGTTCGGTGTATGCCGGAAAGCCGGGGAGTTGTGTGTGTGTTTGTTTGTTTGTTTGGGGTGTTTTGTCTGTCTGTTTGTTCATTTGTTCGTTTGTTTGTTTGCTTGTTTGTTTTATACACTGTCTGGTAAAAGCTCTTACGTCTGGCTTTTAGATGCGTGCTGTGATAGAATGTCACGGACAAGTGTTGGGGTTTTTTTATAAAGATAAAAGGAAAGAAACCAACAAACAGATAGACAGATCCGAATATAGGAAGAAAGAAACAAAAAGACATACAGATAGATAGACAGATATATATAGATATACAGACAGACACAATCACACACACACACACACACACACACACACACACACAAAACACACACACACACACACACACACACACACACACACACACACACACACACACACACACACACATAAATCGAGAGCTGAGAAGAGGAGGGGATCTTTCACCTCCGACACAAACCTTCTTCCTACCACTGCACTCCACCTCCACTGGCCCTGCCTGGCAAAGAAGCCCTGTCCAGATGACGAGCACAATGGAGTCTGAAGAAGACCGGTGTGGTGCAGCTGATGAGTAGCCTGTGGCCTGACAGCAGTGCATCTATCTGAAAATCAAAAGGCTGCCAGTTCCAGTCCTGTCTGAATCCACATTGCCCCCCTCCCATATCCTGGGGGGCACTGGACCATGAGTGGTGGCATGGGTGCTAGTCTTTCTGATGAAACGATAAACTGAGTCTTGTTGTGCACCTTGAAAGAGTCGACGTCATCAAAATAGTTCTCTTGTACAGAATTCTGTGAAAAAATGCTACTCTTATAGGAAAATAAATGCACATTGTAAAAGGAGAAAAATGGCGCTGCGCTAGTGGCGACGCAATTTCTCACGAAGGACCAAACCAAATTTCACGCAGAAAAGTTTTCCCTGACTGAGAGAGGTGTACGGTACAATACAAGGAGATACAGTACAATACTACACAATACAATGCGATATGATATGAATTCAGCGCCAGGTCTGGAGGCTGAATGAATTAAGGCACAGGCACAGACTGCATTGCAATGCGCCATCCATTGCCTAAATCAGTATCCTGGATACTTATCCTATCATTGCCTGCATGCACTAGAAAGGAGCAAAAGAAAAATGAGATAACATCGGAAGAGAAGGAAAAGGAAGAGAGAAAGGGAAAGATGGACGTACAAACAGACAGCCAGCCAGACATTTAGACAGAGATAAAGAGACCCAGACATGCATGAAAAAAGATGGGGTTTATGTAAAGATGTTTTTTTTTTAAACATGATGTCAGACAAATGATTTGTATTTGGAATCAGATGATTTATTCATTTTTAGACCCTTACCCTTTATGAAGGGTTGTTGACAGAAAAGGAAGTACAACAGTTATACTCTGTTGGATGGACAAAATCTAATGTCACAATAACAAGAAATTGGATATCAATAACCTACGACGTTGCAATATGTCAAAACTGAACAGTTTGTGTAGAAAAAGAAAGCAAAGTTCCAAACATCAGTATGGTAAAGTAAGAGAGGGAGAAAGAGAGAGAGGGAGAGGGAGAGGAGAGAGAGAGAGAGAGAGAGAGAGAGAGGAGAGAGAGAGAGAGAGAGAGAGAGAGAGAGAGAGAGAGAGAGTGTAGACAAAAAACATAAGAAGACAGAAATAGAGTAAGAGATAAAGACGGGAGAGTTTGTGGTGAGCGAGAAGAAAATAAGAGACACAAAGAATGAGACAAAAATGAGCTAAAAACACACACAACAACAACAAATCCAGAACCAGACAGAAACGCAAACAAAAACATCTAGAACATTGTATCCAACATTGATTTTACTGCTTGAAACCCGACTGAGCCAAAACAGACTCAAAACTATAACAAACAAGACCAAAAACTAATCCAAGAGTGCAAAATAAAAAAATAAAAAACGAAAAAAAACAACTTTAAATGAAATCAATCTTAAGACACGCCTTGAAGAAAGTGATAGCAGAACGACGCTCTCGTTCCGCCATTAACCAGTAGGTAAAGACTATTTTTGCCTCCCGTCCGCTCTGTTTTGCACAGACGTGTCACTGCTGCCCCCTGGCGGCTGTCAGAATCAGGGGCAGACAAGCAACGGCCGGATATCCGCTAAGTCGATAACGCTGTGACGTGCTCTATTAGTCAGGGGCTGCTAAATCTGACTGCATCTGTGTGTACATCTGGATGAAGCAAGTATGTGGGGGAGTAAGTAAGCAGTAGTATTTTTGTAGGTCTACTCGTTCTTTCGTGCACACACACACCCACACACGCACCCACACTTACGTGCGCACGTAGCCACGCACGCACGCACGCGCGCACACACACATACAGACACACACTCACACAGAGGATGAAGCAAAGAAGTGTGCCAGTATTCTGCGGCTGTTTATCTTCTTTATACATACACACGTATGATAAAACACGTGTATATATACACGGTTACAAATTTTAATCCATTTTAGTATAGATAGTAGGAACGTGAACTTACTTTCATCCGGAAAAATGACATTGCTTACCCTCTAATTTATAAATAAAGCCGTAGATTAAAAATTATAGCAAAAAGTCTCTGACAGGAAGTCTGTCATCCCATTACAAAGACTTGCTGGTCATCAGAAGTTAGACAAAATGATGCATTTTAGTTTTTTTCAAACCTGAACTAATAAAGAAAACTTTTAGTGTGCAAGTTCATTGAAAAGCCCTGCTGCTCTGATGTCTATTTTCATGTCCGCTTGTTTGCCTATCACCAACTTTAAAATGTATGTCAGTCTATTGATTGATTTATTCATTTATTCTTTTATTTCGATGATAATGGAATAGGCATTCATTTGCTTTTTACATCCAGTCCCCGTGTGTAAGCAAATTTGTAGATACAAAGGGGTCGGTATGCTGGTAGCGTGTGTCCCTTATACCCGTCCCATCTTTTGGAAAAAGAACACTTTGTAGCCAAGCAAATTTGAAAGAAAGAGGTCACTATGACGTGTATATACTTTGATAGGTTCTTTCGCAACCCTTCGCACACACAGTTGACAGCACACAACAAAAATAAATGCTCTTTAATATCCGTCTTATTCACATGCATTGATTCTGATCGAGACAACTGTTTTACTACATCTCAGTATCTTACTTTTTGTCTCAAAAAAAGGAAAAAAAACCTTCCGAGCCATTGTAAATTTTCCTTTTCCATTTCTTGCACTTTCTCTCTAGAACATACAAGCCAGCCAGAAACCACCTTTATACCAACCTGGCGCAAACTGAGACAGACTAGGACACCTTCAGAGCTACAGAACTCTCCCCAAGGTTTCTCTGATAAAAGGAACTGCATTTCTCACAGATTTCTCTGATAAAATGAACTACATGTCTCACAGATTTCTCTGATAAAATGAACTGCTTTTCTCACAGATTTCTCTGATAATATGAACTGCATTTCTCAAAGATGTCTCTGATAAAATGTACTGCATTTCTCAAAGATTTCTCTGATAAAATGAACTGCTTTTCTCACAGATTTCTCTGATAAAATGAACTGCTTTTTTCACAGATTTCTCTGATAAAATGAACTGCTTTTCTCACAGATTTCTCTGATAAAATGAACTGCTTTTCTCACAGATTTCTCTGATAAAATAAACTGTATTTCTCACAGATTTCTCTGATAATATGAACTGCATTTCTCAAAGATGTCTCTGATAAAATGAACTGCATTTCTCAAAGATTTCTCTGATAAAATGAACTGCATTTCTCACAGATTTCTCTGATAAAATGAACTGCATTTCTCACAGATTTCTCTGATAAAATAAACTGTATTTCTCACAGGTTTCTCTGATAAAATGAACTGCATTTCTCACAGATTTCTCTGATAAAATGAACTGCATTTCTCACAGATGTCTCTGATAAAATAAACTGTATTTCTCACAGATTTCTCTGATAATATGAACTGCATTTCTCAAAGATGTCTCTGATAAAATGTACTGCATTTCTCACAGATTTCTCTGATAAAATGTACTGCATTTCTCAAAGATTTCTCTGATAAAATGAACTGCATTTCTCACAGATTTCTCTGGTAAAATGAACTGCATTTCTCACAGATTTCTCTGATAAAATGAACTGCATTTCTCACAGATTTCTCTGATAAAATGAACTGCATTTCTCACAGATTTCTCTGATAAAATGAACTGCATTTCTCACAGATTTCTCTGATAAAATAAACTGTATTTCTCACAGGTTTCTCTGATAAAATGAACTGCATTTCTCACAGATTTCTCTGATAAAATGAACTGCATTTCTCACAGATTTCTCTGATAAAATAAACTGTATTTCTCACAGGTTTCTCTGATAAAATGAACTGCATTTCTCACAGATTTCTCTGATAATATGAACTGCATTTCTCACAGATTTCTCTGATAAAATAAACTGTATTTCTCACAGGTTTCTCTGATAAAATGAACTGCAATTCTCACAGATTTCTCTGATAAAATGAACTGCATTTCTCACAGATTTCTCTGATAAAATGAACTGTATTTCTCACAGATTTCTCTGATAATATGAACTGCATTTCTCAAAGATGTCTCTGATAAAATGTACTGCATTTCTCACAGATTTCTCTGATAAAATGTACTGCATTTCTCAAAGATTTCTCTGATAAAATGAACTGCATTTCTCACAGATTTCTCTGGTAAAATGAACTGCATTTCTCACAGATTTCTCTGATAAAATGAACTGCATTTCTCACAGATTTCTCTGATAAAATGAACTGCATTTCTCACAGATTTCTCTGATAAAATGAACTGCATTTCTCACAGATTTCTCTGATAAAATAAACTGTATTTCTCACAGGTTTCTCTGATAATATGAACTGCATTTCTCACAGATTTCTCTGATAATATGAACTGCATTTCTCAAAGATGTCTCTGATAAAATGTACTGCATTTCTCACAGATGTCTCTGATAAAATGTACTGCATTTCTCAAAGATTTCTCTGATAAAATGAACTGCATTTCTCACAGATTTCTCTGGTAAAATGAACTGCATTTCTCACAGATTTCTCTGATAAAATGAACTGCATTTCTCACAGATTTCTCTGATAAAATGAACTGCATTTCTCAAAGATTTCTCTGATAAAATGAACTGCTTCTCTCAAAGACTTCTCTGATAAAATGAACTGCTTTTCTCAAAGACTTCTCTGATAAAATGAACTGCATTTCTCTCGAAGTGCATACGAAATTTTGTCCCACTCCCGCACTGTTCAATGAAAGATAAGATGTCTGCTGTCTCAATGTTGTACCAGAAGAGACGAGTGGAAAAGATGAAAGAAGTCGTGAGGAGAAAGAGAGATACCACCTCTCCCGCACAAAGCAGCTTTCTCTGTTGTATCCTCCCCTCCTTCCCTGTCAGGGATGCTGGGGGGCCTGTCAGTATAAAAAGCATCTCCACCTTCTGGACAACCTACATTAGAAATTCGCTCTTTCTAGGCCTATCCTTTCCTTTTGGTCCCTGCCCGCTTCCTTGTTTTCCTGCCACTCCCCTCTTGTCTATTGTCTGTCTTCTGGGTCTGTTCTCCATCACTTTTTTCCCAGGAAGACTTAGAAGAGAACTATTCTGTCCTACGCCCAAGTCGGATGCGCTGGGCCTGACTTGTCAGGTGCTTAACGGCAGCGCAAGGCGTTTTCGCTCATATAACAGACAGCAAATAATATAGTTGATGACGGAGCGTTCGACGAGAAGACGAACCCCTTTCTCTTCCCCTGATTTTAAAGCATAAAAACGAGCAATCAATTGCTACATTACTTTCTGGGTGGATGAAAATGAGGACTGATATCAAAATCTACATTATCTTTTCAATGGCTGAAAATGAGGACTGATCAATAGAGATATTTCCTAAAAACATTTGTTTTAATTGAAATGTGATGCCTGCTGATATTGAAACTAAAATCTTAGTCAATGGTACTCTTTCTTCCCGTCTGTATCTATCTCTGTTTGTGTCTCACTTTCTCTGTCTCTTCATCACTCTGTATCTCTCTCAGTCTGTCTGTCTCTGTGTCTGTCTCTGTGTCTCTCTGTGTCTCTGTGTCTGTCTGTCTGTCTGTCTGTCTCTCTCTCTCTCTCTCTCTCTCTCTCTTCTTTTCTCTCTCTCTCTCTCTCTCTCTCTCTCCCTCTCTCTCTCTGTGACATTCAGAAAGTCATTCTGAAGGTGCACCCTGTTTTTGCGTGACGAAACTAATCTTGTTCTCTGATCTTCCCTTACAGCAGAAAAAGGAAAAAGACTGATTTTATCTGGCGTCAGGTTAGGCCACGTTTCTGTCTGCATTACGCTCTACAGCTCCACATGCCTGCCAGCTCGCATACGCGTGTGAACGCACGCACAGTTACTCTCTCTCTCTCTCTCTCTCTCTCTCTCTCTCTCTCTCTCTCTGTGTACGCGCGCG
>CM054144.1:18500298-18505298 GCA_028751875.1 Rapana venosa | reverse complement strand
TTGTTTTGCATTGTATTGTATGTTTTGTTTTGTGTTGTATTGTATTATGTTGCATTGCATTGTATTGTATTGCATTGTACACCACTCTTAATAAAATCAGACTTTTCTACGTGAAATTTGAGCTGCTCTCCCTGGGGGTAAGCTCGTTGCCACAAGAGCAGCCCCCACCGTTGTTTTCTTTACCTGTCGCCAGTGTCGGCGTGTGTGTCTGTTTCTCTAACAGAATAGATTTTTTTCTACAGAGGTCTGCCTAGGATAACTCTTGTTGCCGCGGGTGCTTTCACATGCGCTGAACACAGGTTGCACACGGGACCTCACTTTATCATCTCATTCAAAAAGACTAGCAAACATTCCACCACTCAAGGTCTAGTGGATTGAGAAAAAGTTCAGGCTCAAACGGGAATCGAACCCACAGTTTTCATGTGTAGACAGGTACATGACTTCTGGACCACTAAGCCACTCCCTCGTGTGTTCCATGTAATGCAGAAGACAGAGAAGGAGGAGCAAAGGAAGACAGGATCTGAAAAGGAAAAGTGGAAAGAGGGAGAGGGATGGAAGGCCACAGATTTTTTTAAGCATGAAAATGGACTGTGCATTTGTTTTTGGGATTGAGGACATAGAGCAATACCAGGTAGTCACGAGAAAGTGGGAAATAACCATCAAATGAGGTTTGCCTGTATTCCTACAGCGTTGACCCCGCGTATGCATATTGCGGTAAGGAAGGTAGCAGACGACAAAGGACTGAGGGGGTACAGTTTGCTGAAAAATTTTAAAATTTCAAACCTACAAAATTTGTTCAAAATCACATGAGTTTTGAGTCAGAGGCTAGTCTTTCACAAAAAGTGTTTTTTTATTTCTGTGGATGCTTTAGTATGTGCGATATGAATATAAGAGTCACATAGAAAAACAGAAGGAAAAGAGTGATTTTTTAATACCGGTGTGCAGCCGAAGGGAAAGAGAAGCCGGCGGAAGACAACAAACTGATCAGAGAAGCAGGGACCGGGGCATCTAGCTGTGAAGAAAATATGACCCGGCTGTTAATCGCTCGCTTGACAGAAGGAGTGCACAGGAAACGCCCCGCTTTTCTGTTCCCTCTCTCTCCCCCCCCCCCCCCCCCCCCCCCCCCCAACCCCCCTTCTCCCTCTCGTGCCTGTCTGTATTCTGAGCGTTTGTCTGGAAGAACAGATTTCATGCTGAAAGGTTTCCTTCTACGGATTGAGGTCACTGAAAAGCGGTTATGTGTTTCAATATTAATCGGGTTTCGTTTGATCATAAATGAAAATAAAAAATTAACGTGTCGTGCTGTGTTCATATGCGGAGGGTTTTTTAATTATCAGTGGTACCATGCGCTGATAAGAATAGTGTTGATTAGTATCATAGCCTTTGGTGATATTTAGAGGTTATTATAAATATGTACAATATGTCAGTATGGACACTCTGTTAACAACATCATCACAAATAGTCTGCAGCTAGATACCGATTCAGATCACGACGAATCGCGTGTGCTAGTAAAGTGTTAAATTAATGACATATACTCCCTTGCAAATGATTTTTCAAACGAAAGTTTACATTATATTTTTGTTTGTACTAGGCATGTTTTTATTGTGTTTTTTTTAATTTACATCAGTAGAGTAATGTAGGTCTTGACTTGCTATTGTTTATGTAGGTTTGTTGTTTTTTGCTCCATGCATGCATTTTTTACTATTTATTTTAAAGAAATATATCTGTGGATAGGTTCTCTTTTATCAACAGGTATAACCAGCCATAAGTATTGGATACTTTGAACTCTTTGATAAAGAAAGAATGCTTCTCGGTCCTTCTGTCCGTCTCTATGTATGTAGGCCCTATGTATGTATGTATGTATGTATATAAAGATATAAATATCTGTGTGGGAAAGTGCACATGCGTGTGAAAATTTTGTGTGAAAGTGCACATGCGTGTGAAAATGTACGCATACATCCATCTGCACTTGAGATATTCATACAAAACGTGTCAAATTTACTTCTTCTAGTTAAAATTCTAGGTGAGCCACTGCTTAGGTGCAGTCAGGGTGACAAAGACACGGCTAATTTGCATTTCGTTCCTACTAACTCACCGGATATCCGGCTGTCACTTGTCTGCCCCTGACTTTGACAGCCGCTAGGGGGCTGCAGTCACATGTCTGTGGAGAGGACCAATGAGAAGGACTCTACTCTCATGCAATATTTTTCTTCCCAAAACGCAAACTTTCATCCTAGTTCCGTTTGTATTTGAATTACAGATTGTCTGATAAGTTTTTGAATTGTGTGTGCGTTTGTGATATGAATAAAATTCTGGTAAATCGCAACTGCTTCTGTTTCTGCTGCTGCTGCTGCTGCTGCTGCTACTACTACTGCTTCTGCTGCTACTACTTTTGCTGCTGCAGCTACTGCTACTAGCATGTGTGTGTGTGTGTGTCTGTGTGTGTGATGAAGTTTTGGTTGAGTTTATAACATAAAAATACCTAAGCAAAACTTGAAAGAAAAATAACACTTTCAGTCTCGATTACTACTTTGACTGTCTTTGAGTGCGTTTCTCTTAGATTTGCATGTGTTCGTGTACAAAGTTTACTTTTCACCTCTTACCTTTTCAGTTTTGATATTCTTTGTGAGGGAATGGTTAAAATGAATAACTTTACGCCTTTACTGTCGGTAATAAGTGATAAGGCTTTTGTCGTCCCATTGTTACCATAGCATTCATTCCACAAAATGCATGTACCAGCAACGTCAAATATCCACATGTAAATAATTATGCAAATTAGACATGACCGTACATACTTGTCAAAAAATTTCCATTTAATAACTTTGGATTTGATTATCACCCCGTGGAGATGCCGGGGACCAGTCAGGATAAATAACAGCTCCTCCTGGAAATTCTGTGCTTGGAATTCCCTCTTTTCTATCCCTTTCTCTTTGTTTCTGCCTTGTTCTTTTTATTCATGTCACCTCCTTCTTCTCTATTTTCTGCATTTTTAGCCCATTCTCCTGTATTTTTTTCCAAAATTTCTCTCTCATGCCGAAGTCGGATGTGCTGGGCCTAACTTGTCAGGCGCTTAACAGCAGCGCAACGCATTTTTGCTCATATAACAGACAACAACAGCTACTATCTGAGCATTCGAAGAGGAAGAAGAATTTTGCAGTTAGTATCCTAAAGTCAAGGTGTGCCATTTTTTAAAGACGTCAACCCCTCTGCGACTATTTATTGTCCCAAAATTACAACAAATTATTATCAAATAAGTTTTGATACTTTCACTATATAAACATACACGAAAGAAAGGCCACACATCCAATCAGTACTGCAGACCGAACAGTTAATGTTCTTCCGAACTACTTCACAATTTCGCTCCGAATTTGTAAGAATGAAGCCCTACGGTTAACACGTCACAGAACTGGTCACTAAGCAATGGAGCAGATTTTGTATCGTTAGAGTTTGGGACTAGGTCAATATTATTTTTTTATTGTTATTATTACTTTATATCGAGGATAATGGAATAGCACTTATGTGCTTTTTTACATTCAGTCCCCGTGTGTATGCGGTTGTGTAAATTCTGTCATCTGTTCCCCACGGCACACAAAAAGCGGAACAGGATTTAACGTGTACGCAAAGATGTTCTGCGTGCGTTCGCATATGGGGCCTCGGTTTATAGTCTCATCCGAAGAACTTTTGGGGAAAGTGGATTTTGCACTGATGTTAACTCCAGTGGAAAATATCCCCTTGAACGGGAATCGAACCCGGGTCGTCAGATTGCGAGGGCAATGTTCTGACCACTAGGCTATTCCGTCCTCCCGTCCCTATTACAGGAACAGACATATATAGTGGAGGTCAACTGAATCAAAACAGGTAGGGGAAGTGAGGGGGGAGGTACAGCCAATTAATGTTGTGACGTTAAAGAGAGACTTGGTCTATGTCTACACCAGAGGACTGACTACCTCCGCGATAAATACAATAGGATTCGGACACCCGACGTAAAACGACTCAAAACAGACCAAAACTACATTGCAACTTTCTCTTTCTGGTTGCTAACATAGCGAAAGGCTCACACATCACCTGCAGTGTATGGAACGGCAAGGTGTACTTTGAAACGTGTTGTCTGCAGTACACATTTCTTTGCCTTCGTGGAACGTTCTGACAGTCACTATTGGTGTCTGGCATATGAGCGGAAATGCGTTGCGCTGCCGTTAAGCGCCTGACAAGTCAGGCCCGGAGCATCCGACTTCAGCATGAAAAAGAATTGTTATCTTTTTAATCTTTCTGGGCAAGAAGCAGGAAGATGGACCAGAATGGCAGAAAATGGACACGAGGAAGGTGTCATAAAGAAAAGGATCCAGGCAGAAACAAAGAGAGGGATAGAAAAGAGGGATTTGCTTGCTCTGAATTTCCAAAAGGCAGGGATGCTGTTTACACTGACAGCCCACGGCGTTCCCTTAGCCAGAGGAGTATACATTATATTTCTGTTTCTCTCCGCTTTCTCTTCGTGGCTGTCTGTCTGTCTGGTACAATCGTAGCTTTTAGACAAAAAGAAACTTCCAGGTCAATCCAAGAAGCATTCTTGAAATCTAATTTCCCTTTTCTTACGCTTGAGGAAACACTTGTGCGCCGCGCCACCATGTCAGGAATCGCACACGGTGCTGGATAGTGCTAGAGTTCACAACACCTTCCATGCACACAGCACAGGTGAGTAAGGAACCGATCTGTCAAAGATATCTCTGAACTATCTAAATAATGTCTGAAGGGTTGTCTTACTTATGTCTATCAAATGTTATGAACGGAGTGGTATTTATTTACTGACAACTGTTCGTGAAAAAAAAAGCCATTAACTGATAACGGTTCTTTCGGTTGTCTCATTATTGTTTCTGGCATTTTTCTTCACTAATACCTACAAACAGAGTGTACTACGTTTCTTTACGCTCACAAATGATCTCATCTTTCTAATTTTTGGGTCGCATTACATGAAAGGGGACGGAATAGCTCTGTGGTCAGAG
>CM054144.1:18492798-18495298 GCA_028751875.1 Rapana venosa | reverse complement strand
CCAGGACCTCAGATGATGAGTGTTTGCAGCTCGGCACTTCTTCTGCACTTCGTTTCATCTGTCCTAGGAGAGACACAAAGATAGACAAGCAGAGAGGAAGAGGACAGCGAGAGGGGCGAAGGTAGACAGGCAGGCAGACAGGCAGATAGACAGACAGACTGACGTAAACAGACACAGAAAGGCATCTGAAGATATAAACGTGCAGTAAATTCAGACTTACTGAAGACTGTTTGAATTAGAAATGATGTCAAAAATGAAGATTGTCTGAATGAAATATTGTCTTAAAAAAACCAAGTGTGTGTGTATGTGTGTCAAAATAAGGTCAAAATGAAGAGTGTTTAAATCACAAATGATAAGGAAAATTAAGATTATTCGAATGAAGTGACTGAATGAAAAATCATGTCAAAAATGAAGTCTATTTGAATCAGAAATCTTGTCGAAAGGTACTACTTCATAATGCATTCATAATTCAAGAAGGTTTCATTTCATGTGCTGTAAATGTTTCTAGTGTTCTAGCGATCCTGACTATCATGCGGTCACGGGTAAGTACTGGAGAAAAAGTTATGCTCCAAATGTGTATCTAACTTGAGTTCGCTAAAGAAGTTTCATAACTTTCTGCGAAAGTCTAAGTCCGTCATCAATACGATATTATGTATATCTGAACGGAATTCCCCGTTACAGCTTCGCCATGCAGCAAAATGAGGCATTTACACACCCAAACTGGCCATCAATGCAGATTACACGACCTGTCGTTTACATTTCCTTCATCAGAAAGACAGTAGGAGAAAGATACTTCACCCCAGAATGCTTTGATGATAAACCTATTTCGTGGCATGTGAGAAACATTTCTTCAACTGAAAGAGACTAATATTAAAATATTCCGAATCAGTTACTGGGATCTTTTTTTGATATATGATAAGTCAGAGGAACAGTGTGTAGAGATAGTTTTATGATCAAAGAACCGTGCATGGCCATAAATCTAATATACAAGGAATACCAATCGAACAAAACTATCAGTATGTTATCAATGATTACTTTTTGTCTCTGTTTAAAACTTTTTTTTAGAATGTGAATGTCACTTGTGAAATGGCTTAAGTCGTTAACGAGACGCCTTTATGAACGGTTTATATCACTATCCTAATTAAGATTTCATGTAACCGAAAGAATGTTGCTAATATGATTCAAAACTTAGTCAAACTATTAGGAAAGATACCGTAAGTTGTGCTATCATTATTTTGATTAATACTGTATAACTCAAAGTCATAATTTTCAGGGCTCTAAAATGAGTTTTAATCATAGATTCGTAGAGCATTCTCCTTTATTGTTTTATGTTACGTATGTTCATATCTTAATGAATTCTTTGTCTTTTATTGTTAACAAAAATCAAAATTCAAACATTAAGTATTGTCAAATTTTGTAGAAAAATGAAATATTGTTGTCATTGTAGAAAAACTGTGATTTTTTTTGTATCAGACATTAGTCAGTTTGTAGAGCATTTTACCCTTCCAGTTTCACGATGCTGTGGTAGTCTATCAAAGAAAGTCAGACTGACTGATATACAAGCAGATACAGGTCAAAAGCCTCCACTACCGCATTTCTTATTGCTGCGTGTTTGTCGCGTTCCTTGTCTTGTTTTCCTTTGCTTTTTGGTTCGCTTTTTTTTGTTTTTGGAAGGATTTGTTCGTTTGTTTGTGCATTTATGTTTCGTTGTTCTCGTCTTTTCAGAGGTTTGATCTCTTTTTTTACCAATGTAGTAGAGGAGGAAAACAAGTGCACGTAACTACGTACAAGTTCTCCATCACATTAAAATACTTTATCAAAGAAAAAGACCCGATTTTTTTTTCAAATGCTGCGGGGAAGGGAGACAGATTTCAACCCCCCCACCCCCAACCCCCCTTCCGAAAAAAACCTCACCACCAAAAACAGCTTAATCCATCATTCTGAGGTGAAGAGCAAACAATATGGTGATGATACCCTTACACCGTCCCTGAAGTATAACACCCACACACCCACCCACACACACACACACACACACACACACTGGGCTTTCTCTCCCCACTCCACTCTCCCAGCCTGTCCTGCCACTCTCAGAATTGGGCAGTGGGAGCCAGGGCCTTACGTGAGGCCATTTGCATCCACACATAATTGTCAGCTAGCGACCGGCCTGCTTTCGGACTAAGGTTGTCCATGCTAAAAGGTCTTGCTGTTTTTCCTCTGTCCATGTAAATTTGCATAGCGCTTTCCGTAACCCTAGCTTTTGCCTGTGCCGCATTCGCCAGGGCTGCTCCTCTCTCTCTCTCTCTCTTCCTCTCTCTCTCTCTCTCTCTCTCTCTCTTCTCTCGAGGGAGAAGAGCGCTTTGGTTTAGTGTGGCCTTGTGGTTTCTATCAGTCTGTCTGTCTTTCTGTTTGTCTGTCTGCCTGTTTGTCTGTCTGTCTGTCTGTTACTTTATTATTTGTTGTTATTTTTTTCTCTCTCTTTTTTTGGTGGTTTTCGTGGGGG
>CM054144.1:18482798-18487798 GCA_028751875.1 Rapana venosa | reverse complement strand
GTTATGTGTGTGTTTGTGTTGCTGCTGCTGCTGCTGCTGTTGTTGTTTTTTCTCTGTGGGGCTTTAGGGGATTGACGGCTGTTCTTGCTTTCTTGTCTTGTCTTGTCTTGTCTTGTCTTGGTGGTGGTGGTGGGAGATGGTGTGGGTTTTTTTGGTGGAGCGTCAAAAACATCACTGCTCTGGTCACCTTGCTCTTGTCCTGGCTGCTTTGGTTAAAGAGAGACAGACAGACAGAGAGACAGAGACAGATAGAGACAGACAGACAGAGACAGAGAGACACAGACAGACAGACAGAGACAGACAGAGAGATAGAGACAGAGACAGACAGAGACAGAAAGACAAAGACAGACAGAGACAGACAGAGAGATAGAGACAGGACAGACAGAGACAGAAGAGACAACAGAGACAGAGAAACAGACAGAGATAGAGAGACACACACAGGCAGACAGAGACAGACACAGAGATAGAAACAGAGATAGAGACAGAGAGACACAAAGTGAGACACAGAGAGCAAGACATGTGACACAGAGACAGAGACACAGAGACAGAGACAGAGAGAGATGTTAACATTGCTTTGGGGTTGTTGTTGGTGGTTGTTTTTTTGTTGTTGTTGGTTGGTTGGTGTTGTTTTGTTATTGGTGGTGGTGGTTGTTGGTTGTTTTTTGTTGTTGTTTATTTTGGGGGGTTGGGGGGGATTGTTTTTGTTTTGTTTTCTTTGGGGGCTTTTGTGGGGTTTTTAGGGGGGTCTTGTTTGTATGTTCTGTTTTAATGTAGTGAAATATCGGGTTAAATAGAGCATGTAAACAATATTGTTCAGTTTATTTTAATTTTTTTTTCTTTCTTGAAGAGTTGATTTTGTTTTTTGCTTGCTAAGATATTTCTCCGACGATTCACCAATGATCATTTATAGCTAATGCTACAGTTTTTTATCTTTAATCATGATTACTCTCCAACATACACACACATATATATATATATAATACATAATATACATAATATATAATAATATATATATAATTTTTTTTATTTTTTTATTTTATATTCGTAAAGGGATGACAGGAAAATTACTTTAACTCAATCGTACTTGTTGACCTCTGTGAAAGTATTCATTTGAAGAATGTCTCCAAATACCAAAAAAAGTACAACAATCATAGCCAAGCAGACAGACAAAAGGTTTCTATACACGACATATAACCTAATCAATTATGCATTAGCACTAACATTTCAGAGGTCTGTAGCTATGCGTCAACAAATATACAACACAAGGAGAAAATTGGCAATAGAACCACAAGAAAGAGAGAAGTGCCATCGTTTCTCTTATTTTGTGACCCAGACAGCGCGCGCATGTGTAAGAGTGCGTGTGTGTGTGTGTGTGTGTGGGTGTGTGTGTGTGTGTGTGTGGTGTGTGTGTGTGCGTGGGTGTGTGTGTGGTGCGTGGTGTGTGTGTGTGGTGTGGTGTGGTGGGGTGTGGTGGTGCGTGGTGGTGTGTGTGTGGGGTGTGTGTGTGTGTTGGTAGTGTGTGTGTGTGTGTGTGGTGTGTTGAGTACGTGCGTGTGTGTTGTGTGTTGTGTATGTTTGTGTCTGTTTTTATGTGTGTGTATATATATAGATATATAGATATAGATATATACACATGATACAGAAGCCAATTTCACAGACAGACAACAACAACAAAAACCAAGACAGGTGCATAGACTAAAGAAACAGACTGGCAGGAAAGGGCAGTGATTGTTTTGTTGGGCTGCTGGAGTGAAATAATGTGATATACCAGCATCAGGGGAAGGGAAGAGAAGAGAAGGGAGGCACAAGGACAAGCTGTAAGTACAAGTAAACTTCCACGCCCACACCCACCACATGAACAACACAACTTGCGTTGCTGCCTCCACTGCTCCTAATATTACTACGGCTTCTATTGTTGTTGTTGCTGCTGCTGCTGCTGCTACTAATACTCTCTCTCTCTCTCTCTCTCTCTCTCTCTCTCTCTCTCTCTCTCTCTCTCTCTCTCTCTCTCTCTCTCTCTCTCTCTCTCTCTCTCTCTCTCTCTCTCTCTCTCTCTCCTCTCTCTCCCCACCCACTCACACACCCACACACACATTTCATACAACATCCATCACCCCATAAAACTCTTTAAGATTCTAAAACTCCCCAAAACTTTAAAAACCTTTTTCTTGTACATTTGTCATCAGCATCTCTGCCTCTTTCACTCCTACTGCGCCTTCCCCCCCCCCCCCCCCCCCCCACCCCCACCCTCCTTCACCAAGTCACCTCCCAGTTCCACAGTATCATTTCAGACTAACGCGGAGAGGGGAGACTATTGCATCCTGCCCAGGCTTCATACCCCCACCACTCTCTCACCACTCCCCTCACAGGTCGACAGTATCAGTTCAGACTGTGTTGACAGGGGAGGCCATCCTAGCCTTCTAAAACACTCCCTCCAGTGTACATCGGATTGTCTCACTCTTTCCCCCTCACAGCCGTCACAAGCTTCTTAGAACACTCCGAGGATTCGCACAGTCTGTCTGTTGCTCTCTTCAGCCGTGACATGACAGAACCAGGGCAATGACTGCCTCAGAAAAGGCACGTGTCTGGTTCAGTGCGAATAGTGCGTGGACTGTTAGCGTCCTTTTGTTTGTTGTTTTGCCGTGTTAGTGTGTCCGTGTGCAGACGACAGTTAGATGCTGGCTTCTTGACCCGCTAATTGTCTGCACAGGGTTGGAAGTGGCTGTCACTACATTGTGGCCATTCCTTCTTGTGAAGTGGTTGAGGGTTATGGTGTTGTTGTTAGTGGTGGTGGTGGTGGTGTTCCATACAAAGTCATTTTCCACACATTTTTATACCTATAAGTACAAAGGAGTATGGCTTGTTTTGATCATTTAGCATGAATACATTTTGAGATGGGGACGGGATAGCTCTGTGGTCAGAACACTCGCTTTCCCCCAGCCAAGGTTAAGCAGCATCGAGCGTGGTTACCACTTGGATGGTTAACCGTTTGCGCGCCTTGGCTTCAGTACAGTTCCCCCAGCTCACCCAACTGTAAATGGGTACCTACCTCTTTAGGGTCAGGGAAGGTAAAGCAGCGAGGTAGAGGAGATGGGCACCGCTCTCAATATGCGGGCCCTTCAGAAGTGAGGTCTCTGATGCCTCGTTCCCCTATGACCAATAGGTTATGGAACACCTTTACCTTTACCTTAGCCTTTGAGAATAATGTACCAACCATGATGTAGATATACGCAGGTTGACAAACTGATTGGGTTTTGTTTGTTGTTTTCTTTTACATCTGTGTTCTTTCTTCTACATTAATTTTCTTTCTTTTCTTTTTTATTTGATGGAGGCTGTTTTTCTTTGTTTTGCTGCAACTGCTTAAGAGGATGTGATACAAAGAGGCTCTTGGTTTATCCAAATACTCTTAAGAAAAAACTTAACTCTGGAAGAAGTAAATGTAGGAGAGTAAACTGTGAAGTTATGTTCAGGTTTTCTTGACATGTACACCATGTCCTTACAAAATATCTGGTTGGGATTTTAAGAAAGTTTTTTCGCAGATCAGTATCAAGTCACTTGCAAAAGTTATAGAATTGCGCCACTCTCAAACACTCGACTTTCAAAGCAGTGTTTGAAGAAGTGATCATTTTCAAAGACTTTTCCATCACTACAGTTTGTTTTTCCAAATAGGGTTTGCAACCATAAGGAGCTTACAAAGTTTTGAAGGCAAAACGATTTTTATTAAGAATCTAAGTTAAACATGACTTTCCGAAAGCAAAAAACATCTTTTTGAAAAGGCTTTGAACTGGAGCAATTTAGCTTGTGCCATGTTCTGCTGTCTGCCGAGGAACTAAGATAAAAAGTGGTTGTTTAGAAGATAGGAGCACAATCAGGGATACACTCGTCTACCTGCCTCCACCTGCGAGAAAAAGAAAAGGGTCAGCGAGCCCAGGCTTGTGTCTCTCTTTGTTATGGATATTTCAGGGGCAGTATTTTTTTTATTGTATATTTCATTATCTTTGTATTTATATCAATTGTTCCTGATTGCTGCAATTTTTTAGTATATGATTTGTTTGGAAATCTACATTCTGTGTGTGTTCTGACAAGCAGTATTGTCTTGTACTTTTTTTTAACTTTATTAACCAGTTATTTTGGAGATTTAGACAACACAGCATTATAGGAATCAAGGTGAACAAGAACGAAAACACAGACTGAAGTTCTAGTAGCTTCCACAAAGAGGACGTGTCAGATGGAACTTATTCTACGCAGTTCGAGATAGCAACTCCGGCCGATTTTGAGATATGTTGCTGAAACATGAGAGCATTATCAATGGTAAACCCTATTGTTTTACAATTTTGGAAAGAGTAATGTCAGTGCCGTGCACAGGTTAGAATGATGGAAGTAAATCAGAGTTGGGAAATTTCTTTGGTGTGGTGAAAATCGTTTCAGTCTTATCTTCATTAAATTGTAGCTTGTTTTGAGTCATCATGTTTTTTACATCAGAAATACAGGCTTTAGAAGTTTTTAAAATGGTGTTTACCCGAGAGATAGGATCTGACACATAAGGCTGATTATCATCAGAAAACTAGGATGAGAGACAGAATGCCAAAGAACAGTGTGTGAAAGAGGCTGGATATAGAGAACGAAAAGGGCTTGACCCAGAGCAGAACCCGGGGGAACACCATATCTTAGGAATAAAGTTGTGGAAGACAAACCATTTACCGATACTGCCTGTGAGTGATCAGAAAGGTAAACCTGAAACCAAGACGATGCTGAGCCAGAGATGCCATCACAGGTTTCAAAACGACAGAAAAGAATATCATGGTCGATATGTGTCAAAGGCTGCAGATAGATCTAGGATAGAAGAGACAGACAGACAGACAGACAGACAGACAGAGACAGACAGACAGAGATAGACAGACAGAGACTGACAGACAGACAGACAAACAGACAGACAGACAGAGACAGAGAAGTGATTAAAAAAAATTCACTATCATATAGCGATGTTCGAAGATCATTTA
>CM054144.1:18472798-18475298 GCA_028751875.1 Rapana venosa | reverse complement strand
ATTCTCCTTCATGTATTTTTCTCACTTTTTTTTTGTCAGGTTTGCACGCATTATCAGCGAATCCCATCTGCAACATTCAAATACACACGTCTGCCTTCTGCACGCCATTTTGTTTTTCACGGCGTAGTCTCCCTTGTTTCCACTTCCTTTACACAATGTCTGCTGTACTCGCAGAAAAGACAATTTAACGGATGTGCCATGCACGGTATACTATAGAAGGGAGGAAAGGGGGTGCCAGTTTTACGCTAATGTTCTTTTGTTGTTTGTTTCTTTTTTAAGCTCTGATCGATTTTGTTATTTGTTTGTTCCTTGGCTAGAGCTCCAAGGTTCACCAATGGTGATTTTTTTTGTGTATACGACTGTTCCACCCCCACCCCCCACCCCCCTCCCCCAACTGTTTAACTAGCCGAATTTCCACTTAGGGAATGGTGTCTAAATGCGACACCTATGTGCATGCCTTTTTGAAAATGTTGTCGTCTCTTCCTACCGGCACACGGTGGCCTACTCTCCCAAAAGGAGGAACGGGTTTTTAACGTGTATGTGCAGGATGTTATGGGCCTGATCAATTGAAATGGTTCACTCTCTTTATTTTTTATTTTTACTTTCAAATATTAGAGCAAATAAAATAAAAACACAGCGCCCAAGTGTTTGGTAGAACGAGTTGTCTGTATATTCAAAACCTTTTATTTTTTTTTTTTTTTTTTTTATATTGAGGATAATGGAATAAGTACTTATGTGCTTTTTTACATCCAGTCCCCGCTGTATGCGGTTTCGTTAATTCTGCCATCTGTTCCCACCGGCACACAATGGCCTACTCTTACAAAAAGCAGAACAGGATTTAACGTGTGCGCAAGGTGTTCTGCATGTGTTCGCACACGGGGCCTCGGTTTATAGTCTCATCCGAAGGATTTTTGGGAGAGTGGAGTCAGCACTGATGTTATCTCCAGGGAAAAATATCCCCTTGAACGGGAATCGAACCCGGGTGGTCAGATTGCGAGAGGCAATGTTCTAACCACAAGGCTATCCCATCCCCCCTTCTTCAGGCTTAAAGATTGGCCATTGTGCATTGGGCATTGTTTGTGTGTATGTGTGTGGAACATTGGTTCACGTTTGAAGAGCAAAATATAGATACAACTTTGTTTTTTTCTTTCCCATACTTTTTTCTTGAAAGATTGTCGAATATTTTATTTTAAGACTTTTGTTTTGTTGTGAACATTGGTTTACATTTTATACAGCAAAATATAGATAAAACTTTCAGAGAAAAAAATAACAATATATAGATAACATTTTTTCTTATGTAAGAAATAGGTTTAGCTCTGTGTCATTTTTTTGTTGTTCAGGTTTATAGAGCAGGAATATAGATAAAACTTTTCAGAGGAAAAAAAATAACAACATATAGATAACACTTTTTCCAAGGTAAGAAATAGGTTAACAATTTGAATAGCTTTGTGTCAATTTTTTGGTTCAGGTTTATAGAGCAAAGTATAGATAAAACTTTCAATATATAAGAGCAAAAAAATAACAATAAATAGATAAAACGTTTTCTTAGGTAAGCAATACAGATTAACAATTTGAATAGCTCTGTGTCTTTTTATTTTTGGTTTGTTGAAGATAAATTCTTTAAGATAAACTCTTTAGATAAACTCTTTAGATAAATTCTTTGAAGCAAAAGCTCTTTGTCTTGTCGTGGCATTTCGGGTTGACATTAAAATCATATTGATGCTGCAAAGGTTACAGAGTCGCGATCTAATATAAAAGATAAAAAGCCACTTCAGGAAATAATCATCTTTTCTAAACGCGCGTGCGTGCGTGCGTGTGTGGTTGCGTTGCGTGCGTGCGTGGTGTTGCGTGGTGTGTGTGTGTGTTGTGTGTGTGTGTGTTTATGGTGGAATGTGTGTGTTGTGTGTGTGTGAGATAGAGTGTAGTGTGTGTGTAAAGTCAAAGTCAAACTTTTATTTGCAGATGGTACATTGAATAAGCAGTGCATTTGCTTTTTTTCATCAAGCCATCTAGCTAAATAAAAAAAAGAGAGCAAAAAAATAATATATATGCAGACATAGAATAAAAAAAACCTAATCAATGATAAACCATACAAATAAAACAATACAAGACAATAATATATGCATACATTGAATTAAAAACAAAACGAAAACCCTGAACAACATTAAATCATACAATTCAAATAATTTTTTAAAATCTTGAAAAAATATCCACCATAATACAAACAAACAAGCAACAAAAAAAACCAAACCAAAACAAACAAAGAAGACAAAACAAAATAAAAAAGACACACCAACTGCTCCCTCCCCTCACACACACACATACACACAAAAATCTTCAACCATACAAACAACTGAATAAAACAAACAAAAAAAGATAAACCAACAAGAACAACCACAACAAGCAAATAAACAAACAAACAAACACAAACTTACGTACACAACAACAACAACAGCAACAATAACTAGCATAAAGCAAGAATAACAGCCTTGTGTGTTGC
>CM054144.1:18462798-18467798 GCA_028751875.1 Rapana venosa | reverse complement strand
CAAGAACTACATTTTTTTTAAAGCGCATGCACACTGGTGTCGTGTTTAGACATCATTCCCGAAGCTGGAAAACGGCTACTTTTATGGTGTGCATAATTGTGGTGTACTTTAAAATCTCATCATTGGTGGACTCTTGAGCTCTAGCAGAGGAATGGAAATGAACGCACTCAAACTACGGCTTTCTGCCTTCACAACATTTCTGTTGATTTTTCTGCAGAAATGTCCGATGTTTATCGAGGTTTTTTTGTTACCGAGGGGTATTAAACATGCATAGAGGCACAAAGATCATTGAGCAGACTACTTTATCGCTTCATGCAGGCAAACTACAGCACGTGGCATGAATTTGGCACCTGGCAAAACAGAATGGAAAGACAAAGGTTTGTATGCTCTGTACGCATATGTCATCTCTTGAAAGTCAGCCAGTTATTTACGCAATGGGATAGGGTAGAGTGAGGGGGAAGAAGGATGGGGAGAGTGTGTGCATAAAAGCATGTACCCGGGTGAGTGAGTGAGTGTATGTGTGCGTGGGTGTGTCTGTGTGTGTGTGTGTGTGTGTGTGTGGGTGTATGTATGTGTGTGCATGCGTGTGTGTGCGTGCGTGCGTACATGCGCACCCGCTTCTGCATGCGTGCCTGTACACCTAAACACTCATTTGCGTGTTTATCTATGCGCATTTCTGTCTCAACAACAGTCTCTCTGCGCCTGAAGTGTTTGAATATGCATGAGCACCTGTCTAACTCCGACTACCGGGGCCAAAATGTACACCGTGTGGGCCATGTAATCCATGGTTTCTTTGTTTATCTGCAGCTGGGGGTTGTTGTTGTTTTTTAGAAAAGAAAAACGAAAGCAGCACAAAAAAGAAAATCGCAGCCTGAAAGGTGTTTTTTTAAGAAATTCGGGAGAGAAATCGATGTCTGACACTCTTTCAACTGTACGTATTAGTGTGTTTTGTATTTATATGCATTTTGCAGCAGATATTGTGATGTTCAAAGGATGTGATTGTACACCAACTGCCTAACGAATGTGTACTGCTTTGTATGTATATGCATTTTGCAGCAGGTATTGTGATGTTCAAAGTGTGTGATTGTACACCAGCTGCCCATTTTGCAGCAGGTATTGTGATGTTCAAAGTGTGTGATTGTACACCAGCTGCCTAACGAATGTGTACTGCTTTGCCTTTAGAGCACACTAAAGTCGTTGGCTTGGTGTTGCCCACAATGTTTACGTGTATAATAAGCATGTTTTTCTAATAAACGTTTCTTTAAACCAACCATACGTATTTGTCAGTACGTCTGCAACTATCCGTCTATCTGCTCAGAAGCGAACAGACGTATAAAAACGTGGAGCACAGCGATACACTGATCATATGCAATTTGTCATCCTTGTGTATCTTTACTGTTGCCTCTTCATGTCCGTTGTATGCTTCCACGTGGACATATCACTAACGCTGGCTTTCCTTTTATGTGTAACGTGATCCCACAGTCGCTGAGATGCGGATTCCAGCCTCTGCCAAAGTGTCCGTTGAAGGGGATACTTTCCCTCGAAGTTAACACTGGTACTGACTCCACGCACACACACACACACACACACACACACACAGACGAAAGCCTTTAAGGCGAGACTGTGGGACAGGGTAGCCCAGTGGTTAGAATGTGGAGCTCACCACCTGATGGCCCGGGTTCGTACCTCCACATGGACGCCCGTTCAACGGGATATTTCCCCTACAAACGAAACGATTCTACTCCCAATTCTATTCTACAAACAATTTTACTCCCAATTCTATTCTACAAACGATTCTACTCCCCCCGAAAGATTTTTGGATGAGACTGTGTGCGAACGCATGCAGAACATCTTGTGCATCCGTTTACATGTGTTCCGCATTTATTTTTTAAAAAGTGGGCTATTGTGTGCCAGTGGAAACGAAAGACAGAATTTACAAAATCGCATCCGTACGGGGACTGATGTAAAACAAGACACATGAGCGCTTATTCGTTGTCCCGGAAATAAAGAATTTAGATGAACTGAAAGAAAAATGAATAGAATGAGATCCTGCATGAGAAGCAAGTATAAAGTCTTGCCAACACCAACCCAATTCATGTTTAAGTATAAACTACTACCGGTGTCTGCAATAGCACAACACATTTAGCATGCATGCACATTATTGTCTGCAGAGGGAAGGGCATCACCAGTTCAACCTGCCCACGATATACTGCCTGAAAAGATTAATACAGTGCCTCAACGACTCCTCGAGGAGTTAAGTGAAGAAGTCAGGCAGTCAATTTGTACTCTCTTGACAGCGAAGAGAAATGGATAGCCTGCTTGTATTTCTTTACCAGAAACAGAGGCGGAAGTGGAAGTGGCTCCCACCCACGCAAACTCAGTACTGTTGTATTGGTTATACATGGTTAGTGGCCCGGGAAAGGATAACGCCAGAACAAGTGTGGAACATGGATAATAATAATAATAATAATAATAATAATAATAATAATAATAATAATAATAATAATAATAATAATAATAATAATAATAATAATAATAATAACAATAATAATAATAATAATGTATGGAATTTATATAGCGCTGAATCTTGTAAAGCAACAAATCAAAGCGCTCAGATTTCATTTCATACCACTTTAAGTCACGGCAGATTTCTTCCCGTGAAACTCGGGCCGCTCTCCCCGGGGAGAGCGCGCCGCCACAAGAGCAGCGCCACCCATTTTTTTTTCTTTTTCCTGTCTGCAACTATATTTGTTTCCCTATCAAAGTGGCTTTTTTCTAAGAATTTTGCCAGGGACAACTCTCTTGTTGCCGTGGGTTCTTTTACGTGCGCTAAATAATTACGGTTAACACACGGGACCTCGGTTTATCGTCTCATCCGAAAGACTAGCGCCCAGACCACCACTCATGGTCTAATGGATGGGGGAAAAGTTTCGGGTCCAAACGGGGTACGAACCGCCGCACACTTCAGACCCGGACTTTTCGCTTTATAGACAGGCGTGTTACCTCTAGACCACCGATCCATAAAGGAGTACTAATGACAAAGAGAGAGACAATGACAATGAGAGAGAGAGAGAGAGAGAGAGAGAGAGAGAGAGAGAGAGAGAGAGAGAGAGAGAGAGAGAGAGAGAGAAGAGAGAGAGAGAGAGAGAGAGATTGTTTTATGGAAAGATTTATGGAAACAGAAGATTGTTGTCCTCGTGTTAAGAGGGGACATTTGTTTCGCTGATCGGCTTTGATGAAACAATAAATTGATCCTCCCAGTGCTCTTTTACCCACTTGTTTGCGTTTAATACCCCGCGGTGATAAAGACATGCAAACGATTGTTATGTGAAGTTTTGCTGTTGTTGTAAACAGTAAGGAAGTAAAGGTGTGTGTTTGCGTGCGTGCGTGCGTGCGTGCGTGCGTGTGTGTGTGTGTGTTAACGGGGAGGGGGTATGTAGGTACGTGCATGCGTGTATGCTATGTGTGTGTCTGTGTGCGCACGCTTGTGTACGTATGTGTACGTGCGTGCGTGTGTGAGTATGTGTGTGTATGTACGTGTGAGTGTGTGTGTTGTGTGTGTGAGTTGTGTGTGTGTGAGTGTGTGTATGTGTGCGTGTGTGTGTTGTATGTGTGTATGAGTTGTGTGTGTGTGCGCGTGTGTGTGTGGGGTTGCGCGCACTTGTCAGTGAAATAACAAAGTAATTCCTGTGCAATAAATGTGTTGCTGAGACAAGACAGGGAGGAACATTCGTACATGTACACATGTACACATAGCCACAGGTAGAAACACAGACATCAATGCAGGTATGTAATACAGACAGACTGTCAGAGAAACAGCTATAGAGACAAGCAAACACACACACGCATATGGACACACATGCACAGCACACAGAAAAAAACACTACTCACACGTATTTGTGTGGACATGTGCGTGCACACACACACACGCTTATACACAATCATACATACGTGCTCAACCAAGCAGACAGACAGACAGACAGCCACACACAGACAAACAGACATAGACACACACACTTGCACGCTTTCGCGCTTGAAAGATTTGTAAAATGAAAATAATCAACTGTTTTGGTTTTAAATTCTGATTTGCAGATACATCAAGGACAAGTACATTTGGAGTGAAAAGTCTATACAAATGAAATTTTAAAAGTTACACCTTCAAGAACCCTTGCACATTCATGCGTGTTTCATATCCCAAGGCAATATCACAGACACATGACAGTTTGAATGTACTATAATGAAATTATGCTGCGGAATGAGAGAGAGAGAGAGAGAGCGAGGTTTGGTCTTTTTAAAAAAAAAACATGTGATAGGAATTAAAGATAGAAATATAGATGCAGTGATATATGTTTAGATATTTACGCATGCGTGTGTAGTGCCCCCTCTCCCGCTTCAACACACACAGATGAGACGTTATATTGAGATCCCCTGTGCAAACGCATTAGAACACTTTGCTCAGACATTAGAAACTGTGTCACCTTTGGGAGAGTAGGCATTGTTTGCGGGTGGAAAAGGATAACAAATTTTACAAATCTGCATGCACATAGGGACTGGATGTATAAAAAAGCACTGAAGTACTTTTTCATTATTCTCAAAATAAAAGAATTTAATTAGAAGAATTAAATTTTTAAAAAAACACACAGAGTACTCATCCAGTCACCCAAATTAGCAGACAGATTGGCAGACAGACAGATAGATAGATAGATAGATGGTGGGTAGTCAGATAGATTTATAAGTAAGTAGATCGATAGATTGATAAATCCACGGATGGGCTGATAGATAGGTAGATATGTAAGTAGGTAGGTAGGTAGATACACAGAGAAAGAGCAAACTTTTTCTTCTCTCTTCTCCCTAAAACACACACACACACACACACACACATCCGAAGGTCGTGTGTGTGTGTGTGTGTGTGTGTTGAAGCGGGAGAGGGGGGGGGGACAACACATGCATGCGTAAATATCGAAACATATATCACTGCATCTACATTTCTATCTTTAATT
>CM054144.1:18450298-18460298 GCA_028751875.1 Rapana venosa | reverse complement strand
TGTCCCTGAGAAAGGCGAGACAAGACAATACTAAACAAGACCAGACCATAAAGACACAAATAAACAAGGCTGAGACAACGCAACTAGAATACTTACGGGCCATTTTACATGTTGCGCTTACAAAGCTAGACGAGTCATTGAGGACATGACTTTAGGGCGTAGGCAAGTAGACGTGTTATGGTGTTTCTACGTGTATTATTGCAGAACTTGGCGAATTATGGGTTGATGTTGTTGTTGTGGGGTTGTTGTTTTTTACTGTGTAGCACTTATGAAGCTAGACGAGTCGTTAGATACGTTTTCGTTTTGCACCACCGACTTCATTAGCAAGATTTTTTTAAGAAGAAGAAAAGTCATTTTTCGTTGTGTTTTGTGTGTATTGTATTATGTTGCATACCATTATACTTTGTTCTGCTCTATTCTATTATATTCTGGTCTGGTCTAGTCTAGTCTCGTCTATTCTATTCTGTGTAGTCTAGTCTAGTCTAGTCTATTCTGGCCTAGTCTAGTCTATTCTATTCTGGTCTTTTCGTCTAGTCTGGTCTAGTTATTCTAATCTATTCTGGTCTAGTCTAGCCTATTATATTATAGTCTATTCTGGCCTAGTCTAGTCTATTCTATTCTGGTCTATTCTATTCTATTCTGGTCTAGTTTAATCTAGTCTATTTTATTCTACTCTGGTCTGTTTTATTCTATTCTGGTCTAGTCTGGTCTACTCTATTCTATTCTGGTCTGATCTAGTATGGCATTGTGTACCGGTGGGAACAGATGACAGAATTTACAAAACCGCATACACACGGGGACTGATATAAAAAAAAAGCAAATAAATGCTTATTCAATATCCTCGATATAAAAGAATAAAATAAATAAGATAAAATAAATAAAATATTCTAGTCTAGTCGAGTCTATTCTGGTCTAGTCTAGTCTATTCTAGTCTACTCCATTCTAGTCTAGTCTATTCTATTCTATTTCTGTTTGTGCCAGTGGAAACGGATGACAACATTTACCAAACTGGACACACACGGGGTCTTGATGTTTTACAAAAAAGCACATAAATGCTTATTTCCTTACCTTCGAAATACAAGAATAAATTAATGAATTAATATTCTATTCTATTCCCTCAAAAGATACAACAACAAAAACCAAACACGTATCAGATTGAAGAGAACTCTGATTTCATGTATTCTGCTTTATCACAGATACATGGGGAGGAGGGGGGGGAGGTTAAGTATCAAACTCCCTCACATACCATTTTCTTTTCCATCCACATAACTCAAAACCACTTTCTCGTTGTTTTTTCCCCCTGAAAACCGTGTCTTACAAAACACCTATTTACAGTAGAACAAGATAAAACGCGTTACAACTGAAAAGCCACCACACGTCTGGCATTGGCTTCAGTCACCTAATTCTCACCTAGTCTACAAGAGACACACAATGCCTTGTCACGAAACCAGCCTTTCTGGATCACCAGAGCTCTAACAGCAAGTCTGAGACGTAAGGAAAGGAGGAAATGTTGATTTTTAAACAAAGTGTCGAGGGGCTAATGCAATAAAAAGAAGCAAAATGGATGGGTGCTCATCTGCTTCACGTCTTTCCGAGGCTGAAGCGGAAACGGAAGTGGCTGGCGCGCAGACTCCTTGATGTAATATTGACAATACAGGAGGACTGGCCCGGAAGAAAAGGATGGGCAATAAAGTCTAAGGGCTTGGCAGGATAGCTGGGATGTGTGTGTGTGTGTGTGTGTGTGTGTGTGTGTGTGTGTGTGTGTGTGTGTGTGTGTGTGTGTGTGTGTGTGTGTGTGTGTGTGTGTGTGTGTGTGTGTGTGTGTGTAATCAGAACCAGAATCAGAATTGGTTTATTGTCATAAAAGTCACATGGACTTATTTGACACAACGAAATAAACTTTTCATAATTCAATACAACGTATTATTCATTGGTCAACGTGTCTGAAATTATATGCAAAAATGTGTGTGTGTTCGTTTTAACTTCTATCCACTAACAAATGATTTTAGACAGGTGTCTGTATGTCTGTGTGTGTGTTTCTGTGTGTGTGTGTGTGTGTGTGTGTGTGTGTGTGTTGTGTGTGTGTGTGTGTGTGTGTATGTGTGTGTGTGTGTGTGTGGTGTGTGTGTGTGTGTGTGTGTGTGTGTGTGTGTGTGTGTGGTGTGTGTTGTGTGTTGTGCGTGCGTGCTGCTGTGTGTGTGTGTTACTTAAAGAAAAAGTCTGGCGCTGAATACAGAGTCTTTGGTGTTTATTTAAATGAAAGGATGACTGATAGTGAAAAAGATTAATGTTGAAATATTCTTTATTTTAGCATTGTTTTTGTAACACAACTATGCCAAACTATAAACTATCATAACGCATAATACAAAACTCCCACCACACAAATGTGCATGGCAAGAATGTAAAGTGACTGTTTTATTCTGAAAGGGAAAAAAAACATACACTAGAGTTTGAAAATCTTTCGCTATAATAAAAACAAAAAATTAATTCCAATCCAAGCTTTGAAATCAAAGCATAAACAAAGCAACATGGCAAATCTAAATGTAGAAATTAAGGGAAAAGATTTCCATTTCCTCAATTAAGACGACACACAGGCAACGTCTTCTGAACATTGTGATCGTTTATTGGCTCCATTATTTCCAAAATTAAAACTTTTTTTTCAGTTAGCTTCAAACAGGGTTCAAACCAGCAAGTGATCCAGCCCAGTGAAGTCTGTTTGGTGGCAAAACTGATCATGGAAAGTTGGCTTGTTGGTTTGGTTAGGGTTGGTTGGTTGGTCGGCTGGCTGGCTGGTTGGTTGGTTGGCTGGTTGGTTGGGTTTGGTTGGTTTGGTTTGGTTGGTTGGTTTGGTGGTTGGTTGGTTGGTTGTGGTTGGTTCCATTGGTTGGCTTGGTTTGGTTGGCTGGTTGGTTGGCTGGCTTGCTTGGTTGATTGGTTGGGCGGCTGGTTGGCTGGCTGCTTGCTTGCTTGCCTGCCTGCTTGTTTGGTCGATTGATTGACAGTTTGATTACTTGCTTTATTGCTTGTTTGCGCTTGTATGCTTGCTTGCTAAACTGGTTTAGATATGTGTGTGTAGTTATTTGCTTGCTTGCTTGCTTGCTTTGATGGATGATGGCTGGCTGGCTTGACAGTTGGCTGGCCAGTTCCTTAACCCGCTTCCTGATTGCCTGCTTATCTACACTATCTTCTTCTTTTCTTTCTAGAACACTTTTTTCTTGCTGTTTTAATATGAAACGTCCTCTTTCTTTCAGAGTTCTCTAAAATTTAAAAAAATGATATATATATATATATATAGTAGAACAAATAACTTTCTCAGGCCCTGCAGCGAAGCATTTTGTGCTAAAATTGATACTTACGCAATTTTGTATGAGGGTAATATCATGCCCAGGACACCAAGCCAAAAAAAAAAACCAACCAACAAACGGTTACTGTCTACCCTAAGGGGTATTAAAGGCGGAAGCGGAAACGGTAGTGTCGGGCCCGCAGACTCCTGGATGTAATATTGACAATACAGAGGTACTGGCCCGAGAGAAAATGAAGGGGGATTAAGTCTGGGGTATGGACGAAGAACGATAACAAGTATGCGCGGGTGATGGTGGAAGGGGAGGGGGTGGGGAGACTGAGGGTAGGAGGATGTGCTGGAGATAGTGGTGGGTAATGTGTGGGTGGGGAGGGGGGGGGGAAGAGGGGATGGTGGTAGGGAGTGGGTGAGTATTGTGTTATGGTGTGGATGTGTGGTGTGTGTGTGGGGGGGGGGGGGGGAGTCAAGGGTGGTGTAGATGCGGGGGGGGGGGGGGGAGGGGGGAGGAGGGGTGTGTGTGTGTGTGTGTGTGTGTGTGCGTGCGTGTGCGTGCGTGCGTGCGTGCGTGCGTGCGTGCGTGCGTGTGTGTGTGTGTGTGTGTGTGTGTGTGTGTGTGTGTGGTGGTGCGCATACACCACAGAGAGAGAGAGAAAGAAAAGTTATTTATTTATTTTATTCTTTTATTTCGAGGATAATGTAATAAGTATTAATGTGATTGTTTTCATCCAGTCCCCGTGCGTATGCAATTTTGTCGATTTTGTCATTCGTTTCTACCGGCACACAATGGCCTACTCTTACGAAAAGCGGAACAGGATTTAACGTGTGCGCAAGATGTTCTGCGTGCGTTCACACACGGGACCTCGGTTTATAGTCTCATCCGAAGGACTTTTGAGGAGAGTGGAGTCTGCACTGATGTTAACTCCAGGGGGGAAAAAATCCTCTTGAACGAGAATCGAACCTGGGTCAACAGATCACGAATACATCACTCTAACCACCAGGCTATCCCGTCCCCACAGAGAGAGAGAGAGAGAGAGAGAGAGAGAGAGAGAGAGAGAGAGAGAGAGAGGGAGAGAGAAAGAGAGAGAGAGAGGAGATTACACTAAGTGTAGAGGTTAAACAGTCTGTCTCTCTATCTTTCTTTGTAATAAGTCTAGTTCCTTAAAACAAGAGGTACTCACAGACCTCTCTCTCTCTTTCTCTCTCACTCTTTCTCCGTCTCTCTCTCTCTCTCTCTCTCTCTCTCTCTCTCTCTCTCTCTCTCGCTCTCTCTCTCTCTCTATCTCTCTCTCTTTCTGCGTCTGCGTCTCTCTCTCTCTCTCTCTCTCTCTCTCTCTCTCTCTCTCTCTCTCTCTCTCTCTCTCTCTCTCCCTCTCTCTCTCCTGACCCGGATATCTATCAGGACGTGTACAGAGTACATTTGGGTTACAAGCTGATGAAGAGAGATTCGTGATTAGAGTTGTGATGGCCAAATCATTCCCAGTCTAGACTCCTAGTCTCAGATTCAGCTCGTCTGGCAAACAGAGACAGACAGAGAGGCGGGTGAAGGGAGAGGAGAGAGAGAGAGAGTGAGAGAGAGAGAGAGAGAGGAAACAGAGAGACAAAGTGAGGGGGACACACACGCCCGCGCGCGCGCACGCGCACACACACACACACACACATACACACATACACACACACACACACACACACACACACACACACACAGACAACGACAGAGACAAAGACAGACAGAGAGAGACAGAGAGATACCGAAACACAAAGACACAGAGAGAGTGGAAACAGAGAGACAAAGTGATGGAGAAACACAGAGAAAGAGAAACACACAGAGAAAGGGAGACAGAAAGAGAAACAGAGACAGAGTTGGGTAGAGACTGAGACACAGAGAGAGACACGGAGACAGAACCAGAGACACAGACAGATTTTTTTAATTGTACTCTGCGCATTGACTACGACCCAGCCAGATCAGGACAAGACAACATTCATTGAGCCAGTTCATGTAGGAGTTGAAAATTCAGTTATTTCTCACACGCACTGTTTGACACAGGATTATCCCCCCCCCCCCCCCCCAAAAAAAAAAAAAGTCTTGAACAAAATCCAATACTCGAAATAATTGAAAGTTGTCTGCGAAAACAAGCTATCTCTGCATGATTACTGCAACGAAATAGATCGTTTTAGCAGACAACACTGAACGTGTCATAAACAAGGATGTCTTCCTGAAATGGGTTTGGGGTTTTGTTTTCTTTGTATTTGGTTCATGATTGAAATTATCCATTTTTTAAAATCTTCCGTAATCTGAAGATAAAACATTATTAAATGAAATTTCAAACCTCTTTCGGGGGCCATACAGCCTAGTGGTCAGAGCGTTGCGCTCGTGATCTGACGGCCCGGGATCGAGCCACCACGGAGGCACCTGTTTTAGCGAATTTTATTCTGGAGTTAACGTCAGTGCTGACTCCACCCCCCACCCCCACCTCTCCCCCCACAATAAGTCCTTTCGTTGCGACTATAAAAGGAAGCCCCCTGTGCCAAGCACACAGAACATCTTGCCACAGGTTAAAAACCCGATCAGCTTTTCGGAAGAGTATGCCATTTACAGCTAACATGAACAGACGACGCTTTAAAGACAAACAACAACAAAAATGTACACCCGTGTCGTGTTTAGACAACGTCTCCAAAATCGAAGGCTACCTTAATGGTGGGTAAAAGCAGTTGCATATGCAAAAGATTACCACTGGTAAACCTAGGAGCCCTCACCGAAAAACGAAAGATACAAAACCTTTAGTAACAAATAACGAAATGACAATGTGGGTCCAAATGTCTCCATTTTTATACCTCACATTTATGTGATGAAAAATCACAGAACTGTCAGCATTTATGTTTAAAAAAATATATCAAAATTCAGCAGAACGTCACACACACACACACACACACACACACACACACACACACACACACTATCCAATTTCACTCTATGTGAAAATACGTTAAATCAATGAAGAACACACACGCGCACACGCACACACACACACACACACACACACACACACACACACACATTTCCATTACTTGCTCCCATAACTGTCCTTTCCGTATCTTTATTGCCTTGGGATATTAAACCTGCACAGCTGCGTAAACAAGACCAAGCAGACTGAATTATTGTTTCTGTGGGAGGAATTCCCGCTCCAAATGGCCGGCTCTTGCCACAGTCCAGAAGCTAATTAACGATGCTCAGCTCCTGTTCATCGGGATGCCGGTGAGAAAAGAAAACTGCCGTTTTCTGCAAGCGTGTGTCTTGCTTCTGCATGCATGAGCGCGCAGTGTGTGTGTGTTTGTTTATTTTTTTATTTTTTTTATTTTTTTGCCCTCAGCGCCTGGGGTTTATCACAGTTCTTGATTAAACCATTGACGCTGGGGCCAACAGCAAAGTGAGAGACTTTATGACCAGTGGCTTTCTTTCCCATTCATGGAATTCCACTTTACAGCTTAGTCTTAAGTGATCGACTGTGACTCTCTGACTAGGAGGCTTGACTTGCACAGTCCTTATGTGCTGCAGCCCTGGGGGCTGGTTGGCCTTTGGAGAACATCTCCAACGCTGACTGTCCTTATGCCCACTTGGCCGAGAGAGAGGGGATGTACTGTGGGCAAGGCATCTCCACTATAATCACATTTCTGCCCAATTTCCGAATCAGCAGCTGCCTCCTCTGCTGTTTTGGAGGTCATCGTCGAACACGACGGACAAACATACATATTTTATTTATTTTATTCTTTTATATCGAGGATAATGGAATAAGCACTGTTATTGATTTTTTACATCTAGTCCCCGTGTGTATGCGGTTTTGTAAATTCTGTCATCTGTTCCCACCGGCACACAATAGCCGACTCTTACGAAAAGCGGAACAGGATTTAACGTGTGCGCAAGATGTTCTGCGTGCGTTCGCACACGGGGCCTCGGTTTATAGTCTCATCCGAAGGACTTTTGGGGAGAGTGGAGTCTGCACTGATGTTAACTCCAGGGAAAATTATCCCCCTTGAACGGGAATCGTGTGTGTGTGTGTGTGTGTGTGTGTGTGTGTGTGTGTGTGTGTGGTGTGTGTGTGTGTGTGTGTTGTGGTGTGTGTGTGTGTGTGCGTGTCGTTGTGTTGGTGTGTGTTTTGTCTGTGTCTGTGTGCTGTCCGTGTAGTTGTGATCATAGTGATATGTGTGATCGTGTGTTAGTATGATGTCTGTGTGTAGTATAGTATATAATATCTTAATCAAAGATAGATAGATAGATAGATAGATAGATAGATCGATAGATCGATAGATAGATAGATAGATAGATCAGATAGATAGATAGATCGATAGATCGATAGATAGATAGATAGATAGATAGATAGATAGATAGATAGATAGATAGATAGATAGATAGATGTCCATTTAGACGCCTGCCTGCCTATCTGTCTCTCTGTCTATCTATCTATCTATCCATCCATCCTTCTTTCCATCCATCTGTCTGTCCACCTATCTATTTATTCATCCATCTACCTATCCATCTATTTATCTATCTATCCATCTATACATCTATCTATCCATATATCTATCTATCTATCCATCTATATATCTATCTACCTATCCATCTATTTATCTATCTATCCCTCTATCCACCTATCCATCTATCTATCTATGGTCCTCCCACCTCCTCTCTTTTACTTACCCCTACCTGTCTGTCTTCGTCTAATAGTTTATAGTGAAAAGACGCTAAACAGAAGAAACGACCAAAACACACACACACACACACACACACACACACACACACACACACCACCACCACCACCACCACCACCACCACCACAACCACCACACCACCACACCACACCACACCACAGCACACCATGAGCTTTGCGCGTGCGCGCGCGCGCGCGCGCGCGCGTGTTTGTGTGTGTGTGTGTGTTTTCTTTCTTTTTTCTCTCTGTTTCTATTTTTCTTACGGAGCTAGTCTTATTATTATTGGTTATGGTAATAATGTAGTAGATAATATTGGTCACGTTTTTTGTTCCTAGATAGATGGCTTGATGAAAAAAAGTAAATGTATTGCTTATTCAAAATACCATCTGGAAATAAAAATTTGACTTGACTTTACACCACACCACACACACACAACACACACACACACACGCGCGCGCGTGCGCGCGCACGCGCGCAAACAAACACACACACACACAACAAACACACATAACACAACACACACAATAACACACACATACAACACATACACCACACGTGCGCACACACACACACACAAACACACACACACACAACACACACAACACACACACAACAACCCCACACACACACACACACACACACCACACACACACACACACACCACACACACACACACACACACACACACACACACACACACAACCACACAAACATATCCTACACGTTTTCTCGAATCATAGATACTTGGCCTCATGTTACGGTTTATTGCATGTTTTTAAACCCGAGAGGATATCAAACGTGCACAAAATGTGCAAAGAACAGTAAACAGACGGTTTCATTGTTTCAACAGGAAACATTTCTATAGGAAACATCCCGTCCTTGGCGTATAGATATGTCAGAAGAATGATGATTTGTAAGTAATTGTAGAAAATAATAAAACATTTTGTTGTTCTTGTATATTTATTTACTTATTTATTCTTTTATATCGAGGATAATGGAATAAGCTTTTATGTGCTTTTTTTCCATTCAGTCCCCGTGTGCATGCAGTTTTGTCATTTTTGTCATCCGTTCCCACCGGCACACAATGGCCTACTCTTCCGAAAAGCGGAACGGGTCTTAACGTGTGCGCAAGATGTTCTGCATGTGTTGACACACGGGACCTCGGTTTATAGTCTCATCGGACGGACTTCGTGTGTGTGTGTGAGTGTGTGTGTGTGTGTGTGTGTGTTGTGTGTGTGTGTGTGTGTGTGTGTGTGTGTGTGTGTGTGTGTGTGTGTGTGTGTGTGTGTGTGTGTGTGTGTTCTGTCTGTCTGTGTGTCTGTCTGTCTGTCTGTGTGGGCGCGGCGAAAGGTGGTTGGAAGTGAGGGATGGGCAGGCAGAATGTTCGGCCTGCCTTCAGGCAAAGTCTTCTCTGTTGTTCTCCTGATGTAGATCCCCGCCAATTTGCATGTGCAGCAAGCAGGCGCCCTGAAGATCCCACAACCTCCACCACAACCCGTCACCTCAGCTGTTTACTTCCTTGCTTTGTGCTTGTTTGTTTGTTTCTTTCTTTGTTTCTTTGCTTGCTGGTTTGGTTGGTTGGCTGGTTTGCTTGCTTGCTTGCTTGTTGCTTATAATCTCTCCATTTATTCCTTATTTCCTTCCAGTGAGGCCTTTATCCCTCCGTAATTCAGACTGCTGTGTCTGAATAGTTATTGTCTTCGTCTTTTTGCACTCAAAAACTGATTTTGCTACGTGGTGTCTTCGTTAAATTTTATTTTATACGGTTTCCACTTTATGTTGTTTTTGTTGTTTTTTTTGTTCTGTTGGCACTCAAAGACTGTTTCGTTGATTGTCTTCATCTGTTTCCACTTAAAGACTGCTGTGCCTGTATTATTGTCTTCATCTGTTTCCACTTAAAGACTGCTGTGCCTGTATTATTGTCTTCATCTGTTTCCACTTTAAGACTGCTGTGACTGTATTATTGTCTTCATCTGTTTCCACTTTAAGACTGCT
>CM054144.1:18440298-18445298 GCA_028751875.1 Rapana venosa | reverse complement strand
AAAGGATAACCCGGCGTCCTCTCCGTGTCGGGTGGAGCTGGGGGACTGCAGCCTGGAGGTAGGGGAGAAGGCGGGGGTCCAGGTGTAGGCCGGGTGGATGAGGGTGGCCCCTTTGTCCCCGGACTCCCTCCTGTCCACCTCGGCCTTCTTGGAGCCCGCGTCAGGTTTGGTAATCCACAGCAGAGCGTAGTCAGAGAAGGTGGAGTCCACCAACACCCGGTTCGTCCTCCCGTCCAGGGTGGAGCGGGGCTGTCGCGGCTTGCTGGTGCCGAACACGCCGATGTCGGGTTCGGGTATCTCCGTCAACTTCTGTGTGGTGGGGGTAGCTTGTCCACGCTGCTGACCCCTCTGGTGACGGTTCTGGAGAGGTTCTGAGTACTTTCCGGATATTTCGTTGAGGCGATGGTCGGTTTCTGTGTGAACATTTTCAACCTGGTTGTCCGTCTGTTGGGAGGCATTGGTTTAGTTGAGGGGTGCTTGGTGGTTCTTTCCCGCGGGATCTGAAGCACCACCTCCTGTCTGACGTAGGAGACGCAGTGGCCTAAACAGAGCAGGGCAATCCACAGCACCCTGTGGTCAGCCCCTCTCACAGCGCTTGCCTTCCTCGTCATCCTGGCCGCCGGACACAAGACACATCGGCAGCGTCTGCAGCAGAGTCGAAAGACAGGGATCCTGACACTGGGATCTTTGTGACACCGAGAAGAAACAGGCCCTTTATTGGAGTGGCATTTCCATTCCACACAGTCACAGACTTTGTTTCACGTGCACCTGCATGAATGTGCTCTTTCAGCATGCAGAGTAAACGAAGGTAATCCACAACGTTGTGGAATAATTACATGCAGGACAATGTCCTTTCACGCCCATTGTCCCCGTTCATGGTGACTGCCAATGGCCTGTGTTGTGGAGCTAACGGGGACATCACGCCTCAATGGGTGGAACATTTTGTCCCCGGCCAATTCAATTTTCTAAATGGGGGCTTTCAAAAGAGAGTTAATCAGATTTACGAAATTCGAAGTCCCGCCCTTTTGTTAACTTTTACTAAGACACAAGATTTTGTTCAATTTGTTTTTGGTTGGGTTTTTTTTCAATTTAATCCCCTCATTTAGTTTATAAGATAATTTTTGGGGCGGACATTTTTGTGCCCACTTTAGTTCTTTTCTTTCGTAGCGATGTTGTTTCAGCAACTACAACAACAACAACAACAACAAAATTTCGTAAGTTAACTTTGCCTTACGCAAACTTTAATTATAGAATGTACATCATACCTGTGACCTTTATTTCTGTCTGCTATTGTTTTGTTTACAGTATAAAGATGTCTTTGTACGTGCCAAACCCTCTTTATACGCTAAATCTCAGCTGAGAAGAAATTTAGCTTGCAAATGCTCCACCAACTGAGTGTGCCAATGTACTCTTGAATCCTTATTAACTACCATTGTTTACGCCAATCGTAAAATATCAAACGAGTATCAAGTTCTGTGCTTACTTCATCTTTATGTCTTTCTGGATTTATCTCACGATTTTGTAATAGTGAATTTCTCATATGAGATTCAACCACTCTACACCAATTAAAAGAGCGCTCGATGATTTTTTTTTTCTTTTTGTTGACTCCAGACGATCTGTTCACTGTCTTTCACAAACACATTGGTTTTCTTACAAGGACAAATCAAGCTGCTATATTATATAGCCCTGTACACGCACATTTCGCTGGCAGTGTGTAATGATTGGACAGCTGCAGAAGTGACGAAGTGAAGCTGACATTGCACAACTAACTAACTACACGGGGCCAGAGAGGATTGGATGTCTTCAACGGTAGTATCCCTCCCAGGGTGTTGTTTTTATTATTATTATCATTTCCATATTGTATCCACAGTGATGTTACGTAATGATGTTCCGGCATCTGTGTGAGTGTGTGTGTATGTGAGTGTGGTGTGTGTAGTTAGATGGAGTCACTGGAACTGTCGCTGTCTCGCCGCCACATCTCACCGCTCTGGTTTGGGGCTCTCCGCTGAACTGTCTGGAACAGAAACAAAATATGATCAAGCCATCTTCTTCTTCTTCTTCTTCTTCTTCCTCTTCGTCTGCTTTTTCTTCTTCTTCTTCTCTTTCTTCTTCTTCTTCTCTTTCTTATTCTTCTTCTCTTTCTTTCTTCTTCTTCTCTCTTCTTCTTTTCTTCTCCTCTTCTTCTCTCTTCTATTCTTCTTCTTCTCTTTCTTCTTGTCTTCCTTCTTCTTCTTCTTCTTCTTCTTTCTTTTCTTCTCTCTTCTTCTTCTTCTCTTCTTCTTCTTCTCTTTCTTCTTCTTCTTCTTCTTCTTCTTCTTCTTTTCTTCTTCTTCTTTCTTTCTTCTTCTTTCTCTTCTTTCTTCTTCTTCTTCTTCTTCTTTTTCCATGTCCTTCTTCTTCTTCCATGTCCTTCTTCTTCTCCTTCTTCTCCTTTTCCTTCTTCTAATGCTCAGACAACAACTATCGTTTCTGTCATGCTGTGAGTGAAAGTGTTACTTTTATCAAGAAGGTATGAGTGCAATAAAATACATTTTCAGATAAGTGTATGTAACATGACTAGTTTCTTTAATGTGGAAAAGGGCTGTCCATAAGATAAGTTAATGATGATGCTCAGGATGAAATGTGCGTGATGCCAGATCATAGAGAGAGAACATTTCTGATTGAGCGCTTCTTTCCGCAAGCAAATACAAGGAATGAACACCTGCACATTCACACACATGCACACACACACACACACACACACACACACACACACACACACGCAGACACACGTACATGCAGACACACGTACATAATTATACCGCACGTGTGCTTGCGCTTGTGTACGTTCTCATGTACACATAATTAATAGTGTTTCCCCCACTCTTCTGTTAGTTTATCTAATTTTGCTTAGGAGGAAACGGATTAAAGTTGTTTTTTAAATGAAAATGACAAAAAATATATAAGGAGGAAAACATCCTTACAGGCACACTCATACATATTCACATATACATATTATATACATTCACGCACATTGTCCCAGACAATAGCCCAGACTTATGATGCAGACAGAATAAATCCCCAACCAAAATCTGATGCACCTTCACAAAAACAAACCACCGCTTAATCCCCATTGGCTGCTACAACATGTCATAGTACTAGAGTGGAAAAGTACAGGACAAAATATTAAGTATTGTACTTTGATACACCAAAAAGTGAGGAGGAGGGGGGGTATGAGGCGGGTGTTTATTTATGTTATGTTATATTATTTACTCTTTTATTTCGAGGATAATAGAATAAGAACTCTTGTGCTTTTTACATCCAGTCCCTATGTATATCAAGTGTTATAAATCTTGTCATCCGTTCCCCTGTGTGTATGCAGTTTTGTCATTTTTGTCATCCGTTCCCACTCGCACACAATGGCCTACTCTTCCGCAAAGCGAAAAATGTTTTAACGTGTGCGCAAGATGTTCTGCGTGCGTTCGCATACGGGAACACGGTGTGTAGTCTCAACCGATTGTGTGTGTGTGTGTGTGTGTGTGTGTGTGTGTGTGTGTGTGTGTGTGTGTGTGTGTGTGTGTGTGTGTGTGTGTGTGTGTTGTGTCTGTGTCTCTGTGTGTGTGGTGCGCGCCGGTTCATTCATTCACGTCTTTTCCAAATGTGATATTAGCGGGTGGTTCATGTATTGTGTGTGTGTCTTGTGTGTTGGGTGTGTGTGTGTGTTGTGTGTGTGTGTGTGTGTGTGTGTGTGTGTGTGTTGTGTGTCTGTGTGTCTGTGTGTCTGTGTGTTGTCTGTGTGTGTGTTGTGTGTGTGTGTGTCTGTGTGTGTGTGTGCGCGCGCTGTGTGTGTGTGTGTTGTGTGTGTGCGTTCGTTTGTGTGTATGTGTGTGTGCCAATGTGTGTGTGTGTGTGTCAATGTGTGTGTGTTTCAATGTATGTATGTGTGTATGTGTGCGTGTGTGCGGGCGTGTGTGTGTGTGTGTGCGTGGTCAATGTGTGTGTGCGCGCGCGCGCGCGTGCGCGTGTATAAGAAAACACAATACATGTCCAACAGCTTTACCCTGCTTGGATTTTGTTACAGGTTGATATTTTTATTACTACCTTTTCATTATTATTATTATTATTATTATTCTAGAGCAGCTTCTTCTAATATACCTGGCAATATTTTTGAATTTTTAATTTACATTACACTGAAATTTCCTTGTGATCGCGTCATATTGTGTTGCTTTCAACTACCATTCCAACGTCTTTTGCTGCACTGAAGTATATATATATTGAAACTGGTTTTGTCAGAAACATGTTTGCACTGGCATACCTGCAGTATCGGTTTGTTCCTATCAACTGGTCGCGTTTTAGTCCTTAAATGGAGTAAATGTGCGTGCGTCTTAATTCCAAGCTTTCCTTTCGAGCCACCTCGCAGAGCTGCCTATGCATTGCTAATGATGCTGAAAATGTCCAGAATTTGTTTAGAAAACTTTCAGAGTTTTTGGCTCTAATGTCACATTTTGAGTTATTGAATTTCAGTGAAATTTCGAATGTCAAGTTATGATTTTGATTCGCAAGTTATTGTTTTTGTTTGGTGGGGTTTTTTGTTGTTTTTTTTTGGGGGGGATCAAGTGTGTGTTATCTGTTTATTGGTTTAACGGGCGTAGGATGGGTTTTGATCTGAGAACCTTTACAGCAATGCCCCCACACACTTTGCAAGTAAATGGGTTTCATAAAGTTTAAATAGTTTTTGTTTTTAAAAAAAAGTTATTTTAATACAGATGGAAACAACGTTATTACTATAATCAATCCAGCTCCATCTATTTGGTTGGTTGGTTGGTTGGTTGGTTGGTTGGTTGGTTGGTTGGTTGGTTGGTTGGTTGGTTGGTTGGTTGGTTGGTTGGTTGTGGATGGTTGGCTGGTAGCTTGTTTACTTGCCTACTTGCTTACTTGCTTGCTTGCTTGGTTTTGTTTCATTTAAGTCGGTTGACGTTTTCCAGTACCTATTGACATAGTACAATGTATTAAATATTTTA
>CM054144.1:18410298-18435298 GCA_028751875.1 Rapana venosa | reverse complement strand
TCTCCTCTTTCTCTCTCTCTCTCTAATTTTGATCCACCATTGTGTTATGGCTTTGAAATGTATACTATTGGTTAATAACTTTTTTTAATCATCAGTAAGAATTATTTAGTAACTATGTTAAGTTGTGTAATTTTGTGTTTGTTACGTACTAATTTGCCGCTATCGTCTTTTCTTTGTCATAAATAAAGAGCCTACTACGTTAGACTGTTTTGATGTAAATTTTGATAGACTTTATATATGTCCCTTGTATGTTATATTTTGTTTTATTGATATCATTTTTCCTATATACTATGGTAGCAATATTTAATGATGAGATTGCTTGTGTGGGTGTTGTCAAAGATAACATATTATCCAGATAATCATAACATTCAAAAATGTACTCTCTGGCTCTGCCTATCTGTCTGTCGCTCTCCCCTCCCCCCCCCCCCTCTCCCTCTCTCCCTCCCCTCCATTCTTCTTAAGTTTTTCTGTTGTTATGAAATTTGGAAATGTCATTGACAGCCACAATCTTACTGTCGCCAACACCCTATACCCCCACAAGACATCAAGAAGAACGACGTGGCACTCACCAAATGGAAAGACACAACCAGATTGACTACATCCTGGCCCCCAAACGATTTAAGTCGAGCATCAACAAAGCCCAGACAAGAACTTTCCCTGGCGCTGATATTGGCAGTGACCACGACATGGTACTCATGACCCTACAGATCAAGCTGAAGACCAAGAACCAGAAGAGAAATCCCCGTTTGCGGTTCAACATGGAAAAGCTGAAGGACCCCGAAGTCGCTGAAATCTTTAAAGCTGAGATAGGGGGCAGATTTGCAGCATTGAATTTCCTCCAAGATGACATCAACAACCTCACTGAGACCTTCAGCAAGACCATTCAGGAGACAGCGCTGGAGATCCTTGGGAAAGAGAGAAAAAAGAACCAACCGTGGGTTACCAACGATATCCTGGACCTGTGCGACCAACGTAGGGAGCTAAAGCCAGAGAAGAACAAAAACCCAGAAACGGCCGAAGAGTATAGAACAGTCAACAGGTCAATCAAGAAGAAGATGACTGAGGCCATGGGGAACTGGATGTCAGAACAATGCTCCAAGGTTGAGAAGGCAATGGCGAAAGGAGACAGCAAAGAGGCGTACCAGACCATCAAGGTACTAACCAAGTCCCAGCAGCCAAAGACCTCCGTTATTGAAGACAAAGAGGGGTCAGTCCTTACAGAGAGCGCCACTATCATGAAGAGATGGACAGAATATTGCAGCGACCTGTACAACTACAAGCTGAAGGCTGATCCGAACAAACTTCACGAGCAAGATCCCAGACCATCAGATCCTGAAAGCACACAGGTGCTGGAGGAAGAGGTAGAAGAAGCAGTAAGATCCCTGAAAGGAGGCAAGTCACCAGGGATTGACAACATCCCGGCTGAGCTCATCAAGAACGGAGGCCCAGAGATGATCAAGGCATTAACAATCATCTGCCAACGCATCTGGACCAGCAAAGAGTGGCCTGAACAGTGGACCCAATCCATCATAGTTCCACTTCCAAAGAAGGGAGACCTGAAGAAGTGCCAAAATTACAGAACAATCAGTCTGATAAGCCATCCAAGCAAAGTTATGCTACGCATTGCCTTGAACAGACTGAAACCACAAGCAGAAGAAATCCTATCAGAAGAACAGGCAGGATTCAGACCAGGTCGAAGCACTGTCGAGCAGATCTTCAACATCAGAATGCTCATAGAGAAGCATCTCCAACATCAGCTACAGCTCTACAACAACTTCATTGACTTCAAGAAGGCCTTCGACCGAGTGTGGCAAGAAGCTCTGTGGCAAGTCATGAGAGACTATAGCTTCGACGAGGACCTGATTCAAGTCATCCAGGCGCTGTATGACAGCTCCCACAGTGCAGTCCTCATGGGTGGAGAAATCGGGGAGTTCTTCCGGACTTCAGTTGGAGTTCGACAAGGCTGCCCGCTATCCCCCGTTCTTTTCAACGTGTTCCTGGAGAACATCGTGCAGGAGGCCCTCCTTGACTTCAAGACCACAATCACAATAGGAGGAAGGCCAGTCTGCAATCTTCGATTCGCAGACGATATTGATCTCATGGGCCGCAATGAAGAAGAACTCCAGGATCTCACCACCAGACTGGAAACATCAGCCAATGCCCACGGTATGGAGATCAGCACGGAAAAGAGCAAGATCCTAGTGAACAGTACCACACCGACCACTCCCACCAGCATCAAGATGAGTGGCGAGACACTAGAGGAGGTGGAAACTTTCAAGTACCTTGGAGCAGTCATCACCAAAGAAGGCACGAGCACACAAGAGGTGAAGATCAGACTTGCTGTGGCACTCTCCTCCATGACTAAGCTGGTGAAAGTGTGGAGAAACCACAACATCAGAACCCACACTAAGGTCACACTCTACAAGGCACTCGTCACATCCATTGCCTTGTACAGATGTGAAGCATGGACACTTACTGCCGATTTAGAACGTCGCATTCAAGCCTTTGAGATGAAGTGCCTCAGGCGAATTCTGAACATCACCTACAGAGACCGTAAAACCAATGACTACGTCTGGCAGCAGATCGAGGCACTGGCTGCCAAACAAGAACCATTGCTAGATACAGTCAAACGGAGGAAACTGAAATGGTTTGGCCACACAACAAGGCATAACAGCCTGTCAAAGACAGTCCTGCAGGGAATGGTGGAAGGAGCAAGGAGGCAGGGACGACCACGCAAAAGCTGGATATCCAACATCAAGGAGTGGACCGGCCTCACTGTACCAAACCTCCTGAAAGCAGCCCAGGACAGAACCATTTGACGGTCCACTTGCAGCGTCCGTGCGGGTACCCCAACGGTCGTCCCGACCAAGGGATGAGTGAGTGAGTGATTGACTGTTATTGTTCTAAATCATGCAATGTTTATTTTCTATATACAAGTATGCATTTTACTCAATTGAAATTGTTAATTGTTTTGTTTTAATTGGTAGACATATTTTTGTATGCGGATGTTTTTTGCAGACTACATCTTAGCTTGTTTATCATTGATAGCTGTATCTTAAGTGAGAGAGGTTTGTGTGGGTGTTTTGGTACATGCCATTTATCTAGATGATCACACAACCTGGAAATGTACTCTTTCTCACACACACACACACTCTCTCTCTCTCCTCTCTCTCTCTCTCTCTCTCTCTCTCTCTCTCTCTCTCTCTCTCTCTCTCTCTCTCTCTCTCTCTCGCTGTACAGCCGTTAACGCTGGCAGGCTGTTAAACAAACGATGGTATGTGAAGACCAGGGTCATAGTTTGCTATTTTCTGTCATTGTCACTTTTTTTTTTTGGTCTGGCTGACTGATTGTCTGATTACCTGGACGTTATTCTGCCGATCCCTATCTCCGTCTCGATATGTTTGTCTCTGTTTCTGTCTGTCTGTCCGTCTGTCTGTCCGTCTGTCCGGTCTGTCTGTCCGTCTGTCCAGTTTCTCTCTCTCTCTCTCTCTCTCTCTCTCTCTCTCTCTCTCTCTCTCTCTCTCTCTCTCTCTCTCTCCCTCTCTGTGGTCCAAGGATGAATCTGTGGATGAATAAATGGATGGATAACTGCATACCATCTGTTTTGAGTGAGTGGATGATGAGTAAGCAACCGAGTGCGTTGGTGAGTAAGTGAGTAAATGAGGGAGAGGAATGAATAAATGAATGAATGAATGAATGAATGAATGAATGAATGAATGAGGGCAGGAAAGGGAGCGAGTGAGTGAATGAGCGAACGAGCCAGCGAGCGAGCGAGTGAGCAAACTTACTAGTAAGTAAACAAATGAGTCCCATACCCGCTGTGTCTATCATAACCGTGTCTAGCGCTGTACTGTGCATGCTGAGTTTCACCCTATCCATAGACCTTTTTCCAGAAAGTCCTCCAGAAACACAGCAGGAAGGCCAGGCTGAGAGTTTCATGAAATCCGCAACGTGCATATTATGAACGTGTTGGTTTAGAGCGGTGAATGCCGGGTGGCAGGACAAGGGGAGAGGAGGGAAGATGGCCATAAAATCATCTCATTTTGTGGTGATCATCACACTCACACACACAGAGAGAGAAGACGACATCATCTGGCGGTTATTTGATGAAAAGCTATCAAGAGAGAGAGATGGGAGGGAGAGCTATTTTCTTTTTGTTAAGTATCACATAAAAAGACACTACCCGAAAAGAGAAGTAGAGAGAAGGAGGGGTGAGGGAGAGAAAGGCAAGAGAGACACGGGTAGACTACATAGAGAGAAAAAAACGGTGAGAGGGAGAAAGAGGGAGAAAAAAAATGAAAGAGGAGAGACACAGAGAGAGTGTTAAAATTACAGCAGTGTGTAAATGAAGTAAAACGCAAGAAGATGAACTTACATTCCTTCTTTGACACAAAGTGAGACAGACAGACAGACATAGAGACAGACACTTGAACAGAGAGCAGAACAAGATACACAGAGCTACGGGAGCAGAAACGGATTTTGTTCAGTGTTTCTAGATTGGGAACATGTACTCCTCCCCCTACCCCTTCCACCCCCCCCCCCCCCCTCAAACAAAAAGAAATCCTGCTGAAGCCAAAACACTATCATCATGAGCTAATATTGTGCTGATTAAAAAAAATAATAATAAAGATGAGAAAAAAGCGATAATGGAAAGATAATTAGAGAAATGAAAGTCATAAGAAAGACGAAGAAAATATTAGCAACGACCTCCAGCATTATGACAACAGCTGCAACACGTACACCGGCAGTGCTCACCATGATAAGGGTGCAGATGCCAGGTATGATTGTACTGGTGGCTAGAAAAGTAGTGACAATAATTTTGAAATTAGCTAAGAAAATAATAATCCCTGATGGTTAAAAAGGCGGAGGGCGATTGTCAGGTAACTGGTACTCTTATAAGAAAATTCCTGGGAGAAAATGTGTCCCTACCTAAACCGCAGGACCAAAATGTTGTCAAAGAGGACAATATGTCGGTAACACCGGCCTGAAATCCCCCCCCCCCCCCACCCCATTAACAGACGATAACTGAATCACTGGTCTGAATACCCCCCCCCCCTCCCACCCAGCTAACAAACGCCATCTAAATCACCAGCCTGAAATACCTCCCCCCCCCCCCAAGTTAACAGACGCTATCTGAATCGCCAGTCTGAAATAAAAAACGGCCAGCATTCTCTGTGTGGACAGCGGTCTGAAAAGCCCGTGATCGACAGCTGCTTCCCAAAGCCCCTCCTTGGACAGCTACCCTGCTGGCAGTCTCAAAGCCCTGCAGCCGTCATGTCAGACTTCTTCTCTCTGAATCAGCAGCCTGACTGCTCCACAAGTGACAGTCATTGTGTGAAGAAGCATCAGTCCCTAACCCTTTAGCCGACGGACGGACGGACGGCCACTGGATTGCCTTCAACTGTTCTCACTGCAGGGTTATTTCCCTTCCCTCTGAGAGTTGTGTTTAGGAGGGTGCTTTGATTTCTTTGCTTTGCTGAGCTGTCTGACCCCATTGGCAGTCATCCCTGAAGCAAGCAGTCAATAAAGGCTTAAACTCTTCTCTCCCACTGTTTTGTTTCTCTAATGATAAAAAAACACCTTCTTTGTTCTTCTCTGGATGATTAGAATTACTATATTTCCTACTCTTTTGATGATAGGAATAATTTTGGGTCTATTGGGGTTTTTTTCTCTATCAACTTACAAAAAAGTTTGGTTCAGGATCAATCAACTGAATGCATATAAAACTGGTTATTAATCTCAACATTATATTATTATTTTCTTTTCCTGTAGCTATGAATCAGAAGAAGGGATGAAATATTAGCAAAAAGTTCAGTCTACCAAAAGTCAGTCATTTGCTCAGATCAGCGCAAGCAGCCACGATTTTACGTGTTGTTGTTGGTTTAATTGAATTAACAGATTGTGTACAGGCTTAAAGGAAAATTCATACCGTCAAATTTAAGAAATAATCAAAAACTACCAGAGGTAAAAAAAGAAGAAGAAAGCTTTTAGGTAATAATTACTGCCGATAAATTGTTACATTTTATTTTCTCATATATCCTGTGTTAGGGAATACAGCCATACACCGTGTCTGAATAGAATATCACGGTTCTCCTGTCCCTTTTCTCTATCATTGCCTCCTTTCCTTGATGCCACCTTACAGGATAACGTGTACACAAGGTTTTGTCAGTTATTATTGACCAACTTCTTATGATTAAGATGAGTTTTGTGTGTGTATGTCTGTAAATAAGACCACGTTTTCACGTTGCAGCAAAATGGATGATCACACGTCCACAACTTAACTTCATTTAGCTGTGCTCCTTTGTTTCGGGGAGAAAATTATCCTATGACTAGGATATTTATCTATTTATCTATTCTTTTATATCGAGGATAATGGAAGAAGCACTCATGTGCTTTTTTACATCCAGTCCCCGTGTGTATGCGGTTTTGTAAATTTTGTCATTTGTTCCCACCGGCACACAATAGCCTACTCTTTCGAAAAGCGGAACAGGATTTAACGCGTGCGCAAGATGTTCTGTATGCGTTCGCACACGGGGCCTCAGTTTATAGTCTCATCCGAAGGACTTTGATTTTTTTTGTCAAACTGGGAAGAAAGGGCGAGGCTGGGAATCGAACCCACAACCTCACGGCTTACTTGTTGGCAGGCAAACATCTTAACCATCCTGCCACCTTCCTTCGGATCACAATCGTTCTGTAATGTTAACAATGTTCTGTTAAAGATAAAAAAAGAAAGTGTAAATATTACAGGTGATGAAAAGGTGTTGTCAACTTGAGAGAAACAAAACAGCTACAGTGGTCTACGACAGACAGACCTACATTGCTGTATACTTTACAGAAACTTGCTAGTGCACACTTACCGATATCATTTCTTTTCGTTCTTTGGCTTAAGCTCCGAGGTTCACCAATGATGATATTTTGCGTATGTGACCTTTGGCCCGCCTTTGAGGCAGCCACATTCCGACTTTGGAGATGGTGTCTAACTACGACACCAGTGTGCGTGCGTTTTGTTTGAAGTTTGTCATCCATTCCTACCGGAACTCATTGGGGTTTTAACGGGTACACAAGTTTTCTGCGTGCGTTCGTGCACGGGACCTCGGTTGACAGTCTCATCGGGAGGACTTTCGGGGGAGTATAGTCGGTACTGATGGTAACTCCAGGAGAAAAAATCCCTCGAACGAGTGTCTTAATGGTGGCTGGAATCCGCGCCATCAGACCGCGAGTTCAACTCTCTGACTCCTAGACTGTCGTCCTCTCCCCCGTGCATTTTTAATATGAAATGATGCCCGAAGTCGGAATGACGCTACCTAAACGGTGACAAAAAACGGCCGCATACGCATTAATCTCACCATTGGTAAACCTTGGAGCTCTAGCCAAGGAACGAGAGGAAGCACATTAGATAGAAGGTAGAATAGCACACCTAAGAAAGTGGTAGCCACTGACAGTGTGTAAGGCCATCCAAGCAAAAAAGACTTCGCTGATCCTTAGGAAAGTCCTTCAAAAATCTCACAATAATTATAAAAACCTGACGTAATTCCAGCAAAACACAAAAAATTGATTGGCTGGATCCAACATCCTAAGTGATGCTGTGTAGGTGGTGAAGTCCAAACTAACTAATCTAAAATAAAAGTGCCAATTAATCTTTACTGCTGAGCTTTTTTTGTTCACGTTTTTATATTGGCATTGCCTTCAAAGCAGTTAAAGCACAGCGCCGGCTTGAGGACATATTTCTTTCAGCCCGCCATATTCTGCAGAAACGTGTTGTTATGCTCTACGTGTCCCTGTGGGAGCGCTGCCAATGTTGCTCTGGTGGTTTCCTTTTATCTCTCTGCACCGCACTCCTCTCCAATCTGTCCGTATCCTTGACGTGAAGGGAAAATTAACAGAGGCAGGAATGCTCCACAAGTATTTCTACTAAATTATAAAAAGGCGTTCATTAACATTTACCATTTTTGTAATTTAACAACTACATTCTTTCTGTGAAAATGATGCGTGGGAAGTACCATGTGCTGTGTGAATAAACTTGCAATCTATGGTTTCTTTATCGTTTTCTCGGTGGATTTGGATTTGCAAGTCATGCAACGGCTATTGGCAATATCTTGTGTTGCTTGCATTCGGTGATATTATGTAGATCGGGATAGATATTCAAGACGGCAACTAATTTTTTTTCCAAACAAATACAATTCAACGGTGAAACTGTAGTTGTACACTGAGCTTGTAATTCATCATTTAAAGACAAAAGTTGCGCCGAGAGTTGCAGAAACTGGGTTAGATATCTTATGTCATGTTTCTCTGGCAGAAAAAAATCTTTATTTTCATCACGTATCAGGCTTTCACGAACAAACTGCGTTGAGTATGTTCCTCTTTGATTTTATTTGCTATTCATATAACTATTCTCTCTTTTTTTGTATTTCAGGCATCTCTGCTGCGATGTGATCTGGGTTCTAACAGCCATTACAGCTGCTTCGGAGAGGAACAAAGTCTTTGCCTTTTGCTGGCTATTTCAACTCCACAAAGAAACTTTCCATGTACAGATAGTCTTACATGCAGACATGATCTTGAAAACTCAATGGATTCGTTCCTCGGCTAGAGCTCTGACGTTCTCCCACGGTGAGACTGTGTGTGTGAAAGCTGCTACCCGCCATTTGGCAGCCGCATGTCAAGATGGAGGAGGATGTCTAAACACGACAGCAGTGTGCATGAGTTGTTCCTTTTCAGTTTTGTCATCCGTTCTTACCGGCACACAGTAACCTACTCTCCCCAACGGCAGAATGGGTTTTATAATAATAAGAAGAAGAAGAAGAAGAAGAAGAATAAGAATAAGAATAATAATAATAATAATGTATGGAATTTATATAGCGCTGAATCTTGTAAAGCAACAAATCAAAGCGCTCGGTTTTAGCATGTATGCAAGATGTTCTGCGTGCTATTGCCAACAAGACTTCGGTTTATAGTCTCATCCGAAAGACTTTTGGGGAAATGAAGTCAGCACTGATGCTAACTCCGAGGGAAAAGGAAAGAAAAAATAATAATGGGTGGCGCTGCTCTAGTGGCGACGCGCTCTCGCTGGGGAGAGCAGCGCGCATTCCACGCGGGTAAATCTGCGTGACTTAAATTGGTATGTAATACAATACAATGCAATACAAAAATCCCCTTGAACGGGCGTTTCTTTGGTAGCTCAAATCTGGGATCTATCCCAGGCCGCCAGATCGCGAGCCCAACGCTCTAACCACCAAGCTATCCCGTCCTCCAATTCTTATATAATTTACAATAAACAAAAATATCATACCATGTTATAGAAAGCAAGAAAGTTCAAAACCATCAAGGGAAAATCTACAAACTAAGTAATCATGCCACTCCAGTCTGAGCTATTTTCCCTCCCTTTCCCTCCCTTTCGCCAAGCTATTGCCACGACTACTGGGTTCCATGCAGTGTTGGGTTGATATTTTTCCCAGTGCATTGCTCCCTGTAGGGATTTCTGTTTATCACCGCCCTTCACTTTGATTTCCTCGCTTTGCCGAGAACCAGCGCGCTAATATCCCTGTTGAAGGGAATTGATACAGAAGGGAATATGCCTGTGTTGTTCCTTGGTAGGATCCAGTTTGTTCAGCTGGGACACTGAAATGTTATGTGCTTTGTGAATATTTTGTAACATCGCTGTTGGTTTTTTCCCCTTATCAATAATATAATAATGATAATATATGGAATTTATACAGCGCTGTATCTTGTAAAATCAAATCAAAATGCTTATATTCAGCCTATTCTTACACATGCGGCAAATCACAAATAATTATATTAACAAATTCAAATTTACACACACGCGCGCGCTCGCACGCGCGCGCACGAAGGTAATGCACTTTGGCGAGGTAATGGGGATTTCGGCTCTTGAAGGCAGATTATGAGATGAACAGCAAAGGGAAAAAAACAGTAGCTTGGAAATAAGTATGTCTTGAGGCTGGGTTTAAAAATGCCATAAGTGGGGTTTTGGCAAAGGGAGAGTGGGAGGTCATTCCAGATGGATGGACCAGAAACAGAGAAAGAGTGACGGCCAAAGATGAATTATTTGAATCTTGGTGTAAGCACAGGGTGTCTGCTGCAGAGCGGAGGAAAAAAGATGGAGTGCACAGGTGAAATTCACAAAGGTAGGAGGGTGTTGTGTTGTTGAGATATTTGTAGCAAAGGGTACTGATTTTGTACTTATACATTTGTTTCATACGACATGATAATTGGCAAGAACTTTACATTGAAAGTATTCAGAGATGTTTGACATTCACCGACTATCTATCTTGTCACTAACTATAATATTACGAGAAACAGAGGGTTTTATTTTCCACACAGACAAGAAAATCTTGAATTCAATTATGTTTTTGCAGCAAGTTTGTGGTTTTTCAAAGTGTATTACTTTGTGTTCGTAGCTAATCTTTTCATCGAAATATGATCACCCATATCCACCACTGAAGGTCCAAATCAATGGACGGAAAAACGTCTGCAGCATACTGGGTTCAAACCAGCAACTTCTCACTCTGACTGCTTTAATCTGAGGGCCCCAGACCAAGAATAAACTTCCGCTTGAGCAAACATGGCTGTCAGGCTCGAAAAGGAAATGGAGAGTTTGCAAATAGCACGACCCTTCAGTGTGTCTGCAATCAGAAGCTTTTCAAGTGCCGGTGTTTTTAACGTAAAGTGCCGGTGTTTTTACCATCAAGTGCTGGTGTTCAGCGTCAAGTGCTGGTGTTTTTAACGTCAAGTTGCTGGTGTTTTTAACGTCGTCGTTTCGTCGTGATCTTAACATTGAACTGCTGAGTGTGTGAGAGACGGAAGCAGACTGCCAGTTGCCTCCCTTGAATCAAAACATTGACGTGACAAACTTTGTAGGACTTGGGGTATGATTTAAGAATTGAGGCTGCCTTAGATTGAGAGTCCAGTCCAAGCATTGGTCACGTTTCAACGAGTGTTTATTTGTATTTGACAATAGAATCCAAGCTTTCATGGATGTCTGACCCTTTTTCGTTCCTATTTAGATAGCAGATGTGATGTGGTGTCCATGAAATATCCTGCTCTCTGTTAGACTTCCGTAAAATCTGAAACGGAACGTGAAACTGTTAAAGTCTCCTTCAAGAATCTGGATTAACATAGTTATGTCACTTTCTTCTTTTGTTTTCTTTCTTCTACCGTTCTATAAAGAAGTCAATGGGACAATACACTGAAATTGTCTGGGAATTTGTTTGGGGCAAGTCGAACCTAATGAAGCATCCCCTCCTACTGGTTGCATGCAGATAGCAAGTCTTCACCTGCCCGCTCTATCTAGCTCCGTCCGTTCTGCCACAGACACCTTACTGTGCTTTCAAATACCCTGATTCAAAAATCCACTGTCGGTCCTCGTTCTTTATCTATTTCTGGTCCATCCATCTGGAATAGCTTTCCCTCTATCTGCAAGACATCCACTCAGCAATGCCTTCGTATATTAGCTGTATAACACAGCGTGCTGTATAACTTGTCTTCAGAGACCAGCCGCCATGGCGCAGTGGTTAGCGCCTTGGGTTACGGACTGGAAGGTCGCGGGTTCGAATCCCATAAGAGTCATAGGGATTTTTCGGACTCCGGCCGGCTCCTACCCAGAGTGAGTGTGCTGTGGGCTCAGTGGGAAGACTGGGACCACACAGTCGAGCTTCATCCACTTAACGGATGCGAGTTTGAGAGTGTTGCTCAAATTACCTGACCAGCACTGCAGGTGTCTGTATCTCTCGGGCCCGGTTGACGCCGGGATATATCATGATAGTAAGCGTAGAGTACAACCCTGTCAAGTAGTCTCAAAGCATATGCACTTCCACAGCAGCATAATTACGTCATCCTCATTGTCATTGATCATCATGCAATTGAAAAAATTGCCTCTGATTCGGTGGTCCCAGTTTTTCTGGTCTCATGGTGACCTCAGATTCGGTTTGCCCATACACTTCTGTGCCTGTGGTGAGTTTGTGTCAAAGCCTTTGGGGTTGGAGGTTCGCGGGGGACGGTCGTTGGAGGGACGTTGTGGTGGTTGCCACCTCGGGTGGGCAACTCACTCAGTCTGGCTCCGCGACTGAGCTAATACTGTCGTTAGTAGGGGGCTTAGTAGGTGGTGTCCTGCGTATGTTAGCTCAGAACAGGCACCACTGAACACCGCCAAAGTGACCCAGCAGCAGTGCAGGGCCCCTCTGGCTGGTGGCCCCGCGGCGGCCTGATAGTGATGGGCTCCCTGTGAGCCTCCGACCCTGAGGATGAGAAATAACAAATCTGGGTGTGGCTGTGGCAGGGAGATTGAAATGAGCGGCGTGGGAACAGCAGGACGGGGGACGTCACAGAAGATGAGGCAGCAAAAGCAACAACAACAAAAAAAAAAACTTGTCTTCAGAGGCGTGCTGCAATATTTCGTACTTCACAACTCGCTAACGTTGGCGTGAATTACAAGTATTTCTTAGCATATATGTGTACTTTTACAAACGCATATGCACAGGCAAAGTTAAAGCACTGGCAGGTCTGCAGCTTGAAGTAGGAGGTGACTAAAACGCTCAATTAGATGACTGATTACAAGACAGAATGTATCTTGAATATGCTTCTTACTCTGAGGACTCGAATGCGCCGGGTTTCATCTTTAGAAGACAAGCAAAGATATGCATACATCTAAACTTGATAGAGGCTGTGTAGCTTTCTTCTAAAATACGTTCCCAACTTTCGTAGAGCAAACGCTTCCCGGAACAGTGGATCAGGTCTACTGATCTAGATAGCTACCTCTCTGCCTGCACGTCGACTTACCTACATATTTACCTACCTACCTACCTACCTACCTCCCTGCCTGCCTACACACACACACACACACACACACACACACACACACACACACACACACACACCACAACAGAGAGAACTCTGAACTCTGAACATTTTTAATTGTACTTCGGCCTTGGGCCACAATACAAGTGAAGAGAATTAATGGAAACCGTCATATTCAGATAAACATTTTTCTATATACTGTCTAGTGATACAACACATTCTTCAAACACATAGCATACGTCTAAAAGCGTCATCGTTATCATCATTCTCAACACAGGATGTCATCGTTGTCAGTGATTACATTCAATTTCAATCATCGTTTACTTTAACGTCTCCATCTTCATCATTGTTTATGCTACAAGCTGTAGTTCATGAAAGTAAAATCTTGGCATTACTTTTGTTTACATCAGTTGAACAATGATACTTTCCATCATTGCTAGGGTTTTTTCTGTGTAATATCGAGAGAGAGAGAGGGAGAGAGAGAGAGAGAGAGAGAGAGAGAGAGAGAGAGAGAGAGAGAGAGAGAGAGAGAGGAGGAGGGAGAGAGAGAGAGAGAGAGAATCTAAAGTCACCTGAAGAAGATATACAAGAAAATCCTCTTTACGATCCTCTGGATAACATCATCCAAAGCAACGGAAGAGAGACAAATCTATGTCTATTTTTCAAGAAACAGGAGGTTGATATCCACATGTAAAACAGGAAATGTCCCAAATGACCAAGAGACACCAGCGTTCGTTTTATATGCGCTGTAAAATCTGCATCAAGGGGACCGGATAGTCTAGTGGTTAGAGCGCTGAGCTCGTGATCTGAATGCACGGGTTCGAGCATCCACTGAGACGCCCGTTCCAAAGGATTTGTCCCCTGGAGTTAACATCAGCTCTGACTCCACTCCATCAAAAGACCTTCAGGTGAGACTACAAACCGATATCCCGTGTAGGAACACACGCAGAACATCTTGCGCACATGTAAAAATCCCGTTCTGCCTTTAGGAAGTGTAGGCTAATCTGTGCTGGTAGGAACGGATGACGACAACATTTTGAAAACGCATGCGCGCTAGTGTTCTGTTTAGACATCGTACCCAAACTGACGACGCGGCTACCTTCATGTTAAACGTACGGTCACATAACTATGCAACATCTCACCCTTGGTGAACCTTGCAGCTCTAGCCGAGGAACGTAAAAGAAACCAAAGAAAGCAAAATAATCTACGCGAAGAAATACCTGATAACGAATGTAAACATATATTTCGTTTCTTGGCTGACTGGTTGTTGGTACTTAAAACTAGCATTCGGCTTTACTCAAAACTTGTCCTTTTTTCTAGTTTCCTCATCGTTTTTCCATATTTCTTTGACCACTGGAGTCTGTCTGCTTCCATGAGGAAGTTCATGTATGAAGTCTGTGTTTCTTGAGAGTTCTTTCTGTGTTGATCCAGAACGTTAACTATTCACTTTGCCTATGCATCTCCACCCTGTTTAGTTCTCTCTATGACAAAGTATTCTAGAGATACGAATAAACTCGCTGTGTTTTACAAAGTCCCAGTACAAGCCTAATCATTTTCCAATTCATATTGACACAATACATACCAACCCTTATTTGGAGGGTGTGGCACAGTGTACGCCATTGATCACAAAACTTTTTTTTTTAATTTAAATAACCAAATTCATCGTCTCGGGCCTATAACCAAAACATCATATAGATAATTATTTATGTTGACAGTTAAATACCAAACCAACATTCTTGATTTTTAAGCTTTAGTTACACAGTCAAAGCATTTAACACATAACAGAAAAATATATGGACATAAGAACAGAGAAACAATTTTCTAAATGAATTATTTGTGTTGTATCCAATGAGACAGGAACGAAGCCTTATTCTTGTAAACACCGCCTGTCTGGTCAGAATTGAAAACGAAACCATGCAAGGGACATCACCGATCAGCGTGTCAGCTCTCAGAAGCTTTCCAAGTGCCCTTGTTGTTGACGTCATTTGAAATGGACTGCCAGTTGCTTCCCTTGAGCGGCATCATGAAGGGATAAAATCAAATGTCGTTATCGTTAGACTTGGGTTCGCACTAATTGTTGGATTTTGCCTGAAATTCAGATTAAGACTAGAACAACAACAGGTTTCTAATTGTGGTCTGACTTTGTCACCTTTGAGGTCATTTGCGTACTCAGAATTATTAGAAGTAAACACCTGGCTGGTTTGGTTCCGTTGTCATGGAAATGAAGCCATGCCTGCCTAGTTGCAAAGTCTGTTCCTCATGTAGCTGAAGCTAACTGCTGTTTGCTCTTTATGTAAGTATGCTTATTGGCAAAAAGGAAACGTGCAAGAAGTACTCCTCTGTTGGGCTTAAGACTGCAATTTTTTATGTCTTGTTTATGTTTTAAAAGGTATGGTCCAGTCTGGTTCGAATCAAGACAATTCAGTTCATGATTTTCTACTTGAACTTGCTCCCAGCACAGTAAATTCTTGTTCTTTATTGCTTTTACTTGCCTTCAAGTATAGGATCTGCAATATTACTTTGGTGGGTTTTTTTGCATATTGATAAGGTGTATCATAACTTTTGTTTATAGTCGACATAATCTGATGATTAATTTTTAGAGAAAAGAGTTGGAGAAGATAGGACCAGAGAGAACAGTAGGCAAAAGTTGATCTACATCACCAACAGACTACAAAATTGTGCTCCTTCAACCCATGGCAACGACTCGATTTCTCTGGGAGCCAGACAAATAAATCAAAACCAAAGATGTATTTTCTGATAGCGATCGATCTCACGCCCTCCCCACCAAAGATCAAGTGCTCGTCTAACTCATAACAACAACTTTCGTCAAACATACTCTTTCAGCTCAGATTATATTATAAAAAGTGGCTCAATAATGCAGTCAGATCACGGCAATAACTTCAGTCAGCAATGCTCATCTAGTCCATAACAACAATCATCCTTAATATTGTTCATTCAGCTCTTAACAACTACTCGATTTTGCCTAGAACTTCCTTTACCTTCACAACTCCTGTAGGCTAATAGCCCGTTGAGGCACCACTGAAGATTTTGTAACCAGCTTCCTCCTTACATCACGGCTCTCAGCTTTCCATAGTCTGGAACTTGCTCTAGGCAACAAAACGAAAGGTGACAAATATGTGTCTTGATTAGGAATCAAACCTACTACCTCCCAACCCCTCACCCTGGGCGCTAACCACTGTGCCGCGTTGTTGACGTGTGGTCAGCCAGGAGGGAGGGTGCGGCGGCACATCAAAGAACCCTGATACCTGCCTGCCTCTCCAGACAGCTGGGGATAAGCTGTGTGCCCAGAAAGAAAAAAGGCTGGTGATTGGGACAGGAATAGATGGGATGGGCAATTTGGCCAAGTGGCTAGACCAAAACAGCCACCTGTGAGGTCAGTGACCTCTAAGCAATAATGATCATGCTGCAAAGATCAAGCTCACTTTCAAATGATGGTCTAGAACTGTTTTATAAGCTTTTGTATTCTGTGAGTATGAAATAACTGACAGTTCCAAGCTGACAACCTGCTCTGTGAGTGTGGCTGACTGTGTGTATTGCTGTCTGTGGTGAGATCAGCAGAGGTTCTGCCCTATATTGTATACTTTTCCTTTCATGTATGTGTTAACTTAGCACTACAACTGAATGATGTAGATACATTTTTGGATTTATTATGCTGGAATTTTTAATAGCGTTCCAGCGGATACACAAATACACACGTACATGATCCCTTAAAATATGTATAGAGCATAGATGCATAGAGAAAATTGACTAAAGTCATCCACTATAAAGAAATACCTTCTCTAATTCACATCAGATTATCCACCTTGATGAATGATAAAATATGACAGGGAAATATTGATTAAAGACCATTGTTAAAAGCAAAAACGTGGTAAGAATTGTTGCTGCATACGACCATCTGATCAGAGGGCCCACACTACGGCTATGAAAAAACATTGACATATTTCACAATTACAAAAGATCTGGGCGGTTTCCACATAAACGACAAAAAAACAAATTTAGATTATTCATGAAAGAGTACACTGTAAATGGGGAGATGGCAGCTAAAAAAAATAATAATGCGAAGGAGCCCCCTTAAGTCATTATGATGACTCAGTATTTGGTGATGTCCACCCACGCCACTTTCAAAGCAATTAAAACAGGAGCCAGCTTGAAAATACATTCCTGTGGGGGTTCCCTTGAAAAGTGTTTGAACAATGGGCCACAGTGGGAGTCCGCTTAATGCTACTTTAGCGTTTTTATTCCGTCAATTAGTTCAGCTTGCCGGTCTAATCGTTTCGAATTCTTGGTGTAGCACATCAACACTAGTATGAAAAGTCCCCAAGGGCTTCGTTCAATGACAAGAAGGCATTGATTAGCGACTGCCTTTTTGTCATTGAATGATAAAGCCCTCACTGTCAAAGTAGAAAGTGCTCTTCATTCATCAGCATGAACTATGTGAAAACATTGCCATGTGATGTTGCTTATGGGCCTCAGTGGATTTGGATTTGCAAGTCATGACGCCATTGTTGACAAGCATTTTGCTGTTGCTTTTGTTCATAGAGATGTATAGATGTTTATGACATTGTGACATTAAAATAGATGCAGTCTTTGAATGCATTACTGAAGACAAACCGCGTGGATCCTAATTTACGGAAATGCAGAGAGAAGGCCACAAATACTGTGTTATCTGTTAATGTCTATCATTTTTTGTGAAACAAGTATTTTTTCTGTTTTCATCAGGTATCAAACTTATCCTATGTGAAATGAAGGGCAGCTGTGTCCTTGTTTTGGAATTCTTAGGTTTTCATAACAAACCTCTCCTTTTGTTTTTTTCCTAAAAATGTTGTCAGAGTGTCATTATGATTACTTAAGTATTTATGTCTTACCAGGGCCTAGCCTTAGAGCTCTTTGGTAGTCATCTAGACACTGAATTAGATTGAAAACACTTCGTGTAGTCTGCATACATGGCTTAACTCTTATAACTTCTCAGATACATAGACAGGACTTCCACTTTCAAAAACGGAGGAAAGTATAATTCATAAATTTAATGAATTGCACCACAGAAGGTGTTTTACATGACCAAAAAGGCAGACACCCAATGGCAAATCCACAGACTCCCCAATCATGCCAATAAGCTTTGAGCCATACTCATTCTCTTCTTTTCCAAAGCTCTGACTCCAAGGCAAAGCCTGACCACTCCCCAAACCACAGCCGCCACCCTGTTCCCCCTGAGTGTTTTCTCTGCACCCTGTGCCCCCTTGGGATTTCTGTTTAGCCTCGCCCCTCCCTTTGATTTTCTGGCTTTGCTGGAATCCAGTCTCTGCTCCTACCTCTGTTGAAAAACAAAGGAACAGAGATGAAGATCTGGCTGCTCTCTTCATGATCAAACTGAGCCACCCTCGTTTTGCCTTCACTGGTTGGTCCAGCAAACAGAGCGCCTTTGTTTGTGGGATCAATAAGAACGCTTCCATTGCAGCGTGCTTTGTGAAGAAAATTACCTCTTGACATCAGTGTTGATCTCTCTCTCTCTCTCTCTCTCTCTCTCTCTCTCTCTCTCTCTCTCTCTCTCTCTCTCTCTCTCTCTCTTGCTCTCGCTTACTGGCTCTATCTCTCTGTTTATAATAAAATTTTACTTGATATAAAGCAACTATAAGCAAGCAAAGTACGCTGTCAGGATTCATTACTGTTGTTTAGACCACCATTGATTACGAAACCCGTCAGAAACCTTGAAACTACAGTAAACAGAAAGCTTGCAACAGCCACAGTGAACAAAAAATGTGGAAATTATCAATGCTTGGTAGGAAACATGTCGAAAGTTAAGACGGTTGTAGGTGATGATTTCTCAAGACGTATTTCTAATTTGCTTTAATTAACCATGAAAAAACCAGCTTCTGATCAGCTATGATGCTCATGTTGTTTGTCTAAAATAAACAAAATGTATGACCCATCTCTTCCATTTGGCTGTTACAGAAGGGGGGAAGGGTGTGGTTTTTTTAAAAGCACATTTTAATTCAATGTTCACAGAAAAAGTATCTTGTGTGATCGAAAAGAATAAGAAAATAATCTTTTAAAACAATCTACATGAATAGCATTATAAGATACCCACATGAAGACATTTTTAAAACCCTCAGTCACAACATGCACACTCTTATCTCTGCTCTAGCCATCTGCGCCTGTCGTCTGCAACCAGTTGATCTACTATATACCGTCACACTGAAGGTAGTTCAGTCTCCAGACATCCTCGCTCTCTCTCTCTCAGGCTTTTCTTTCTGTTTGGAGAGTATCCATCTCCCTTTGGCGTTCTGTTTATGTTAGACTCCCGCTATGATTTCTTGGCTATGCCCTGCTGTCCAGTCCTATTGGCCCCAGCCTTGATGCAGGTAATTAACCGAGAGATGAGTGCCCAGCTGGTTTATGCCGCCATCGTTTTTTGCTTTTCTCTGTCATCCATCAGAGAAACTTTTGCCAGAGTTGTGAGCATACTTCAAGCCCTATGAGTTATTGATAATATTGTTCTGTGATATTTCTGGGGGGTTTCTGTAGCTATGAGTTTAAACAATGCTATGTTGTGGTTGTAATGTTTGTTGTATGTCTCGTGACTCATAGGCGAATATTGTGAATACTTTGAACGCTCTTGAAGACGTTTAAAACTGGCCAGATTTGTCACCAACAGGATAAAAACAAACCAGAATTAGAAAATCAGCGGCCACCTGCACCGAACAAAAGTTGGATTTTGCCTGACAGGAACATAAAATTTGCTTCCCTTTGCTGTCAAGGTTTGTCCAATGATCTACAGATTGACAGGAAGTTAGAGACATCTCTAATTGTTTTTTAAAATGTCCGAATATACTTTTAAAGGAAGAAAACAACATCTATCTTTTCATCTATTTGTGTAGATAGATAGATAGATAGATAGATAGATAGATAGATAGATAGATAGATAGATAGATAGATAGATAGATAGATAGATAGATAGATAGATAGATAGATAGATAGATAGATAGATAGATAGAAAGAAAGATAGATAGTAGGACAGACAGACAGACAGACAGATAGATAGATAGATAGATAGATAGATAGATAGATAGATAGATAGATAGATAGATAGATAGATAGATAGATAGATAGATAGATAGATAGATAGATAGATAGATAGATAGATAGATAGATAGATAGATAGATAGATAGATATCTTCAACAGTAAACTTGCTATCAAATAAAAAGGTACATTGTATCTGACTCTCATGACTTTTCATCACCTTTAAAATGATGGTACCTTAGGGATAATGACTGTGACCACGCAGAAAACAACTTTTTTGTTGTTGTGGTTTTTTCTATGAACTGCTACAAGACATTTCCACCCACCCGACTACCCAAGGTCTGGTTGAATGCAAACTTTCAAACAAAAAAGCCCTGCGTTGGGTCTGGTTTCGAACTACTGACCTTTAACGTTGTAGCTGACTGTTTTAGTCTGGGGGCTTCAAACAGGAAGTGAAACTCCGTTTCAGCAAATATGGGTTGTAGAATGGAAAAGGAAATTGAAAGTTTGCAAACAGCACGCCCCATCAGCGTGTCAGCAATCAGAAGCTGCTCAAGTGCCGGAGTTTTAACGTGGTTCTATCACGGTTTCAACTGTGGGCTGCTGAGTGGGAGGGAGGTGGAAAGAGACCAGCTGCCAGTTGCTTCCCTTGCTTCAAAACCTTAAGGATAGGAGACAGCTTGGAAAGATTTGGGAAACATTTCAACGGTTAATGTTTGAATTAGAATCAAACGCTGAAATTTTGTTTTTTAAATACGCTCTGGTCTTAACGTTTGTATTTTCAGCTGTCATTGAATGGTTATTTACATCGCAAAAACCCAAATATGGCGCTTTATTATCGTTTTAGCTCATTAGACCACGTTTGGTGACATACCAGTTGAGTGCAGATTGTGTGAAACAGTCTGCAAGCAGCGACCTCTTCATCAGAAGCTTAACTGAACCTGCTGTACACATTTGAATATGCCGGTCTGATTTTGAGGATGAAAGCAACAAGAGTGAAAATGTATTCGTCATATGCTATTTGCTTTTTTTCAGAATTAGAGCCTGGTTCAATGGACGGCTTGGGCATTCAGACTGGCGGATCAAATGTTGAAGTTACCGGTACTGTTTTCTTGATTTCGGCAGCTGCTCTGTGCTCTCTCTGGTCCTGTCTTCTGTGTGAAAGCAGGACAGTAAAGCATTACTGTGGGCAGATTAATTTTGTTTGCGCCAGATCTGGCCTACTCTTACCAGTTAGAATAAATGCCTCACCACAACATTGCCATGGCCTTCTTCTTGTCTGTGTTTAAAGCTGTCTAGTAGAGTGTGCTCCGTGACCAAAAGTTTGCCACAAACAACATTCCTGCTGTCTTGAATTGGTTAACATGTACATGCCAGGTGCATTGGGACTATTGCATGTCACCCCAACGAAAGGCTTGTATTAAATGAACTATGAAATATGTTATTGGTGAGGGAGTTTGGCTTTGTATGGGGTTTGAGCCATATATCTCTCACTTTCTTGATGGGTGACTTAGCTTTTGGCCACTAAACCACAAGACGTGATGTGTGGGAAGAAGAAAAAGCAGGGCAAAAGTCCAGTGGGAAGGTCAGAGAAGTGCTAGCTGGCCTTGACACCACTAACTGTCAAAGGTGATGGAAAAGTTTCAAGGAAGCCCAATGGCTTCCAAGAGAAGTGAGAAGTACCTTGGGAGTATCAATGCAATATGGAGAGTGAACACAGCTTGCCCTATTTAGTGTGTATGTCAGGCGTTTGCTATTGCCTTGTTTGTTTGCTTGCTTGCTTTTTTGTTTACTTGCTTGTTTGTTTGTTTCGCTTGTTTTGCTGTGTTTGCTTGCTTGCTTTTTTGTTTGCTTGCTTGTTTGTTTGTTTGTTTCGTTTGTTTTACTTTGTTTGTTTGCTTGCCTACTCGAACTAGCAAACTGTACCCACCTTTTTGATCACCGACGGATTAGATTCCCCCCTATATATATATAATATATATATATATATATATATATATATATATATATATATATATATATATATATTATATATATATATATATATATATATAATATATATATATATATATATATATATATATATATATATATATATATATATATATATATATATATATATAGTTTCCTTTTATATTCGATCAGAATCTAATTCACTTGCCCACCTGCCAACTTAACACAACATTTTACAACATAACATCATTTTGGTGCAGGCCTTGGCAATTGGCTGACATCAATAACTGACACAGCTTTTGGCCTGGGCCACATCTCTCATCATATTTACACCTACTGAAGGAAAAGACAATGAACAGGTGGACAAAAGATCACATGTTCTTCCTCTCATTCTCATTCGCTCTCTATGTTTTGCATGCGTGAGCACACATACACGCAAACACAAAAGTATTCAGAAAAGTATACACGTGTTTTCTATGAGAAAATATTAACCGTCATGTTTATGGAAGGTGGACTTCAATATCGAGAACAAAAAACCAAATATTCCACTTGAATTGACTTGAAACCACGCCTCAGTATGGTTTTAGCAGTCGACTCAATGACAAAGGCCACAGCATTGATTACAAAAAAAATCATTATAAAAATTCATAAAGAAAAAAGATGATTTCATAATTTCATTTTATGAATTCATTGAGAAATTAAGATCCAACTCATTAGATATGCCCAATACCTGCGACAGGGAAAAAAACTCACTGCTCCAAACATGGTCTTTTTTTTTTTTAATATTCATCTCTAGGTTGACAGTACACTTCCAAACCGTCATGGCCCCCATTTCCGGTCGGTGGCACAAAACAATTTATGAATCACACCACAGGCAAATAGTGTAAAAATCAATTAATCAACATCAAGAAACTATCTGCTTTCTTCTTAATTCAGTTTGTGTTGAGGCCGGAATGAAATCTTGTTCATGAGAAAAACGCAGCCTGGTCTGATGAGAAAGGAGAAGGAAGCCATGCAAAGTTATCCCCTGCCTCCCCATCCCCATCGATCAGCGTGTCAGCGATCAGAAGCTTTTCCAGTGACATTGTTTTGGCGTCATTTGAAATGAACTGCCAGTTGCTTCCCTTGGGGTAGGTGGAGAAGGGAGAGAATCAGACGTCATCATGGATGATCTTTGGCTCTAATCAAGAGTTGGGGTTTTGCTTTCAGTTCACATTGGGGTCAGGACAACAAAGCAAGTATCTAATTAAGGCTCAAGTTTGTCACCTTTTATATGCATTAGCCTGATCAAAGTGTGTTGATAATGATACTGGTAAACAAACACCTTGTTCTTTTCTTGTTGTTATCGAGTAAAAGAATTAATATCTGATTACGAAGCTCATCAACAGCCAGCATTAACAGCAACCAGCATCTGGTCGGATTCTTCTCAAGCTAAGGCTGGCCGCCGTTTGTTGCTGATTACTGTGTGTTTATCACTGAAACTGAAACGGTATACTGCAGATGGGTCTCTGTGTGTGTCTTTGATGTGTAATCCAGCTGGGGGGGAAAGCATTTTAAAACTTTTGAAATTATCGTGTTTTAATTGAACCGTTTTTGCTCCTGTCTGTTTCTCAAAGGTTTTACTTGTCTTTGAATCTCTCCTTTTCAATTTGTGTGAGGCAGAATGAACTGGAAAAATCTTCTAGACCAGACACAATGCTAAAGTGTCAGAGGCTAGAATTTTTGATTGCCTTGTCTGCTTGTTTGTGTTCTGGTGGACAACAATATTCCCTCATGGTTTTCATGCGCATCAGCCATTTTTCTCTCTAAAAATGAAAGACGTTCAAGAGGGTGAAAGACAGGAGACATTGGAAACAGGACAATTACAAAATAGCGTTTTGCTGATGCCATCGACGGCCTAGCTGGAAAAGAGCAAGAGCTGGTCATCTTGATAAATCACCTTGATGAATCAACGTCGGCATATGGCATGCAGATCAGCGCAAAGAAACCCCAGCTGATGACAAACAGTGTTAATGGCATCGGCACTGACATTATTACAGATAGAAAAAAAATTGAGACCATCCATAGCTGTAAATATCTGAGAGCTATAGTATCGGATGGAGGATCAAAACCTGAAATTCTCTCCAGGATAGCCCAGACCACAGCTGCAGTGACCGAACTGAAAGTTCTCTGGAACAACAAGAACATCGCCATCAGCTTCAAGATCATACTGATGCGTTTCCTGGCCATTTCTGTATTTGTACGGATGTGAAATGTGGACCATAACCGCAGAGATTGAAAGAAGGATGCAGGCAATTTAGTTGAAATCGTTTCACAAACTCCTTGGTACCTCAAACAGAGGTCATGTAACTAACGAGGCAGTGAAAATCAGAAGTGAAAATGCCATCGGACCACAAGAAGAGCTCCTGATTTCAGTGGGGGGGTGGGGACACCGCAAGCTGAAGTGGTACGGGCACGTCACACAAACATTACGAAACTTTTACTGGCCAAGACTGTCTTACAGGGAATAGTACAAGGGGGAAGCCGAAGAGGCAGACAGAGAAAACGATGAGAATACAACATCAGAGAATGGAGTGCCCCTGAGTGGAATGACTTGCTACGAAAGCTGAAAATGTCTAGCACAGAATTTGCAGAAGGTGGGGATGCCATTAATTTTGTAATGACGGGCTCCCAACATCCACACAGGGGACATGGGAACAAGATGAGAGATAATTGTCAGGACTATCGTATCTCTATTTTCTTAATCTCAACACCTACAAACAGAAAACGATTGAAAACGATCCTATTTTAAGCACAGTACTTTCCTCACAGCAAACTCAAGGCAAGTTCTACAGCGTTCAATATTCAGCAGAAGACCCTTAGTCATATCGTTCACATAGCTAAACAGACTCTTCCCCAATGAAGGAAGTCAACTTACCTTCTTTTTCTTCACACTAGATAGCCAACAAAGAAAAGACGCTTAGCATTCTGCCGGCGTTTTCCTGAAGAAAGGGAATGAAATGGCATGGCGGGGCATGGAAGAATTGACAGGATAGGAGGATCTTACGAACAGTTGGTAGTCTATGGAAATCTGTACATACTCTGAGTCTCTCTCTCTCTGTCTCTGTCTCTCTCTCTCTCTCTCTCTCTCTCTCTCTCTCTCTCTCTCTCTCTCTCTCTCTCTCCCCCTCTCTCTCTCTCTCTCTCCCCCCCCCTCTCTCT
>CM054144.1:18372798-18405298 GCA_028751875.1 Rapana venosa | reverse complement strand
AAAGAGTGAGAGAGTGTGGGGGTGGGGAGAGAAGATAGAGAGAGACAGTCAGACAGATAGACAAACAAACATACACATTAAAGGGGTAGAGAGAGAGAGGGGGAGAGAGAAGAGAGAGAGAGACAGTCAGACAGATAGACAAACAGACAGACAGTGAAAGGGGGAGAGAGGGGGAAGAGAGAGTGGAGAGAAAGGGGAGAGGAGAGAGTGAGGAGACAGAGAGATGGAGAGAAAGAGAGAGGGAGGGAGAGACAGACAGACAGACATACAGACAGACAGACAATGAAACGGAGAGATGAGAGAGAGAGAGAGAGAGAGAGAGAGAGAGAGAGAGAGAGAGAGAGAGGTAGGAGAGAGTGAGAACACAGAGAGATAGACAGACAGACAGACATAGATGGAGAACATTATTATATCCTCTTCGCCTTTTTTTCATCACTCTATCGGTATTCCATTATCTCAGATAATCAGTTTTGCTGGTGTAGAAACTCAGAAATATTCAGCAGCTTGCTATTTTAAGCGCCCTCCTCCTCCTCCTCCTCCTCCTCCTCCTCCTCCTCCTCCTCCTAAGGAATAAAAAACAAAGCCACTTCTGTAGGAGGCAGACAAACAGACTTTTATGCGCCTTCTCTATTTATTTCTCTTCTTTCTCCTTCTCTCAATCAGTAACGACATATCTGTTTACTTGATTCTCTTAGGTTTTTATGTCCTATTGGCCAGAATAATGTGTGTTTTGCCTTTAGCAATTCGGAATGGTTTGTTGTTGTTTTTCAGCATACTTGTTACTTGATCAGTGTGTGTGTGCGTGGGTGTGTGGGTGTGTGTGAGTGTGTGTGTAAGTGTGTGTGTGTGGGAAGATAGATATATATACATTATATATATATATATATATATATATATATATATATATATATATATATATATATATATATATATATATATATATATATATATATATATATTCGATAAGCAAGATTAAAAAATAAAGTGACACAAAGTCTGGACTATTTTGGGGGGGAAAATACAATAAATTCAGTAACACAGAATGTTTTCAAACCTGTCGCAATAATATTGAGGAATAAATAAAATACAAAAATAGATACTGAAATCAACAATACCAACAGCTGCAACAAAAATATGACAAGGACGTACATGAAAAAGAAACACTCTTTTTCAGGGGGGGGGGGGGGCGGGGGAGAAGAGAGAGAGAAAAGCCTTACAGAAACATGCACATTTGCACCCGCACGCAATCACACACACACGCACACATACACACACACTGCTTATCCCATTCGCCGTCCTATCTCTCAACTTTCCCATTGTTCTCAGTTGGAGGGCAGTGACAAAAGTAATACCCATTTTTAGAAAAACCTATTAGGGTAGGGTTTCGGGGGGGAGGAAGGTTACACCATGGTGCCAACCGTGGATTTGTAACAAACATAAACTCAGATCTAGCCCTAAAAACCAGATGATGGTAATATTTCGAAGAGCCACAATAAGCTTACGTTGATACACTACTAAAGATAGTTCACCTCTCTCACTCCCGGAATGAAACCTAAAAAAATGGCCTTTTTACCAGATACAACCTTTTAAAATAATGATGACTGGCTGTGCCTTCCACCGGATGAGATAAAAGGTTGGCAGATAATTAACCAACAATTGTTCAGTCTGGCTTCGTGACAAAGCTGTCACTGCCGTGATCGGGGGCTTTAGGTGGTGTCCTATACACAACATTGGCTCAGAATAGGCACCACTGAACGCCATCGAAGTAAACCCATCAGCAGTGCGGGGACTGTCTGGGCTGGTGACCTCACGGCGGCTTAACATCGATAAGCTCAAGGTGGACTTCCGACCTTGATAGTGCAATTTACAAGCCTAGAGTATAAGAGGGGCGGGCATGAAACGTCTGAGAAGACAAGACAGCCGCAAAATGATGATAAGAACAATACCGCCTTCCTCAGAATACCGCATGCCCGCATCAAGTCTTTATATCATGTCTTTACACGTTAAATCCTGTTCCGCTTTTCGTAAGACTAGGCCATTGTATGCCGGTGGGAACAGATGACAGAATTAACAAAACCGCATACACCTGGGGACTAGATGCAAAAAAGCACATAAGTGCTTATTCCATTATCCTGGATATAAAAGAATAAAATTTTAAAAATAAATAAATAAAAATATCAGACAGTCCCTTCATTGCAGTCCTCCCCCTCCAAACAGACTGATTTATTTTTAAATCGAGGAAAATATTGATTTGTGATTAATTAGAATGAAACCTTGTTAGGCCTCATTGTAGAATATCGATTTTCATTCAAGACTGTTTCAGTTAATTGAGTTTGCCGAACATTGCCCCTTCAGGGCTGAAAGAAGCTCTGTGTTTTGTTCTTTCTGTGATTTGAGGGATGCACAGTTAGGAGGTTCTGGTCACAGTCGTAGTCTTGTAAAATGCGGTTTTGTTTGAATCAGTTCAATATATTTTTGAACATTCACAATAAGGCGATCAGTTCAACATATTCTTGTGATATCTGTTTTCTCTCAGATGTCTTCAGTTCTCTATTAACGTCTTTACCTTTATGTCGATAAGTGTCTGGAAACCTTTATATGACTTTGGTGATATTACAATAACTGGAAGGGGCGGAGAGAGAGAGAGAGAGAGAGGAGAGAGAGAGAGAGAGAGAGAGAGAAGAGAGAGAGAGAGAAGAGAGAGAGAGGAGAGAGAAGAGAGAGAGAGAGAGAGAGAGGAGAGAGAGAGAGAGAGAGAGAAAGAAAGAAAGAAAGAAAGAAAAAAGAAAGAAAGAAAGAAAGAAAGAAAAGAAAGAAAGAAGAGAAAAAGAGAGAGAGAGCTGTATGTGTCTGTCTGTCTGTCAGTCTGTCCGTCTGCGTCCTTGTGTGTCTTTGTGTGTGTCTATGTGTGTCTGTGTGTGTGTCTGTCTGTGTCTTTGTGTCTGTGTGTATGTGTCTTCGTGTCTGCGTAACTGTGTGTCTACATCTGTGTGTCTATATCTATGCTGTAAAAGAAGTATGGATTGATTCTTCATATCAAAGAAATCGATGGTTTGTAGACAGTAACAGAGCTTTAAACAAAAAGGGAATCAGAATATGTAGACAGAATCAAGCCAAGGGCTGTAGTAAACAAGCGCCAAAGTTGTTATCAAAAGAGCATCAAGTAAAACTCCATATCAAAACAAAATACATCTATCACCACCACCACCCACCCCCCACCCACCCCACAAAAAAATCCGGGGCTTGAAAAAAGTTTAAACTGTTTGTATCTTTTTGAAATATTGTTTGCTGCTGACAAGGAGAGAAATCATCTTTAAATTGTTCTCTGGCTTTGTGGCTTTAGTCTTTTTTTTTTATTCATCAGTTTTTCTACTTCTTCTACTTCTTCTTCTTCTCCTCCTCCTCCTCCCTCTCCTCCTCCTCTTTCTCCTTCTCCTTCTCCTTCTTCGTCTTCTTCTTCTTCTTCTTCTCTTTCTCCTTCTCCTGCTTCTTCTTCTTCTTCTTCTTCGCACTTCTTCGCAATTCTTCTTCGCAATTCTTCTTCTTCGCAATTCTTTTTCTTCGAACTTCGCAATTCTTCTTCTTCATTGCAATTCTTCTTCGCAATTCTTCTTAGCAATTATTTTTCGCATTTCTTTGCAATTCTTCTTCTTCTTCTTCTTCTTCTCCTCCTCCTCCTCCACCTTCTCCTCCTTCGTCTTCTTCTTCTTCGCAATTCTTCATCTTCTTTGCAATTCTTCTTCTTCTTCGCAATTCTTCTTCTTCTTTGCAAATCTTCTTCTTCTTCGCAATTCTTCTTCTCTTCGTCATCCTCATCCTCCTCTCCTTCTCCTTTGTCTTCTTCTGTACAGTGAATTGGGGCACGTACACTCCCATTATGTAATACCCAGGATGATTCCGAGAAAAAGAGTCAGTCTATGGGTAAATGGTTACATTATGGAAGTCAAGCCATCACACCATTGCCAAGTAGTACAGCAGCCCGTTATTCTTTGGAGCTCCTCCGAAAGAGTTATACAGATATGTGTGTACAGATTGCAACGGTGTTACGTTAAGTTTTGATATATAAACTTCTAGACATAGTTCCACAGATACGCACAGAGATACAGTGCCAATACATAAAATAGATGCGTAGATACACAGATGCACACACAGATATTGTGCCAAATGCATGAAATAGACACGTACATACACTGACAAACACACAGATACTGTGTCAAATACAGAAATAAATATGTAAATACACACAGAAGCAAACATATACTGTGTCAAATGCATAAGATAGAGACGTAGATATGCAGAAACGTAGAGATACTGTGCCAACTACATAAAAAAGATACGTAGATACCCAACAAATACACAGATACTGTGCCAAATGCATAAAATAAATATGTAGATACACAGATAACCACACAGACACTATTCCAAATAACTAAAATAGATAGATACTGTAAGCACATAGATACTGTGCGAAATACAGGGGAAAATAGATTCGTAAATACACATAGAAGTATCTGTGTGCTAGATACTGTGCCAACTACAAAAATACATAAACACAAAAAACAGCAGACACACGGATTCTCTGCCAATTACAAAAAATACGTAGAGACAAAAACAGTAGACACAGACATTCAACGCCAATTACAAGAATACATAGACACGCAGAGACTGTGCCAATTACAAAAATACATAGACACGCAGATACTGTGACAATTACAAAAACACATAGACACGCAGATACTGTGCCAATTACAAAAATACATAGACACGCAGATACTGTGCCAATTACAAAAAATACATAGACACGCAGATACTGTGCCAATTACAAAAAATACATAGACACACAGATACTGTGCCAATTACAACACAAATACATAGACACACAGACACTGTGTCAATTACAAAAAAATACATAGACACGCAGATACTGTGCCAATTACAAAAATACATAGACACGCAGATACTGTGCCAATTACAAAAATACATAGACACACAGATACTGTGCCAATTACAAAAACACATAGACACGCAGATACTGTGACAATTACAAAAAAATACATAGACACGCAGATACTGTGCCAATTACAACACAAATACATAGACACACAGATACTGTGCCAATTACAAAAAAAAATGTATAGACACATACATACTGTGCCAATTACAACACAAATACATAGACACGCAGATACTGTGCCAATTACAAAAAAATGCATAGACACGTACATACTGTGCCAATTACAACACAAATACATAGACACGCAGATACTGTTCCAATTACCAAAAAAATACATAGACACCTACATACTGTACCAATTACGAAACAAATACATAGACACGTACATACTGTGCCAATTACGAAACAAATACATAGACACGCAGATACTGTGCCAATTACACAAAAAAATACATAGACACGCAGATACTGTGCCAATTACAAAAATTACATAGACATGCAGATACTGTGCCAATTACAAAAAATACATAAACACGTACATACTGTGCCAATTACAAAACAAATACATAGACGCGCAGATACTGTGCCAATTACAAAAAATACATAGACACGCAGATACTGTGCCAATTACAACACAAATACATAGACACACAGATACTGTGCCAATTACAAAAAAATACATAGACACGTACATACTGTGCCAATTACGAAACAAATACATAGACACGCAGATACTGTGCCAATTACAAAAAATACATAGACACGCAGATACTGTGGCAATTACACCCAAAAAATACATAGACACAAAAACCGACACAGAAACCGTGTCAAGTACAAAAACACATAGACACACAAAAACAGTCACACAAAACACTGTAACCCACCAGCTTATATCTCCACACGTCCAAAACAAGCACAAAAAATCAACCACGTTGTCCTTATGAACGGACATCCACAGCCGGCTGTTTGCCATGCATCCATGCCCTTGGCAGAGAGAGAGAGAGAGAGAGAGAGAGAGAGAGAGAGAGAGAGAGAGAGAGAGACAGAGAGAGAGAGAGCGACAGACACAGACAGACAGAGACAGAGACAGAGAGACACCGACAGAGAGAAGAGACAGACAGACAGAGCCAGACAGAGAGAGAGAGAGAAGAGAGAGAGAGAGCGACAGACACAGACAGACAGACAGACACAGACACAGAGAAGAGAGACAGACAGACAGACAGACAGAACCAGACACACAGAGAGAAAAGAGAGAGACACACACAGACATAGACAGACAGAGAGAGAGAGACACACACACACACATACACACACACACACACACAGACAGAGAGAGAAACAGAAACAGACAGAGACAGAGAGGGACAGACAGACAGAGAGAGACACAGAAACAGACAGAGAGAGACAGAGACAGAGCGCGACAGAGACCGACCGACAGACAAATAGACAGAGAGAGAGAGAGAGAGAGAGAGAGAGAGAGAGAGAGAGAGAGAGAGAGAGAGAGAGAGAGACACAGAGAGAGAGACAGACAGACAGACAGACAGACAGAGAAACAGACAGAGACAGAGAGAGACCGACAGACAGACAGAGAGAGACAGACAGAGAGAGACAGACAGAAACAGAGACAGAGACAGACAGACAGAGAGAGAGAGAGAGGAGGACCAAGGAGGAGGACATAACTCAGGCGGGAATGTCTGCCTTGCTGCGCGGAGCCATGACGTGTACATGCCATAAGACAGCAGAGGATGGACACACGTCTGCCAAGCAACACGTCTTCTCCACTAGCCCGGCCCGGGGTCACTCCAGGGTCAGAGACGGAGGAGGAAGGAGGAGGAGGAGGAGGAGGGAGAGGGTGTGCATGCGGGCTGTGGTGCTCCAGATGAAAGTAGAGATGGACGAGAGTTCCATCAGTGTGGGAACCCATGGGTTGGGGCGAAGGGAAGAGGTGAAGGATGGTGAGCGGGGGGTGGGGGGTAGAAGAACTTTTGAGACGAGTCAGATTTTTTGAATGTTTGTTTTTCTGGTTTGGGGCTTGATTTGGAGTGACTTGACGAAAGAAGAATTTTTTTTTGAATAATAATGATGTATGGAATTTATATAGCGCTGAATCTTGTAAAGCAACAAATCAAATCGCTCAGATGACCTCTTTTTTTTCGAGGATAATGGCATAAGCACTCATGTGCTTTTTTTTACATCCATTCCCCGTGTGTATGCGGTTTTTTTAATGAGGGGAAGTGATGATAAATCTTCTTTTAACTTATTTGGTTGTTGTTGTTTTGTTGTTGTTGGTTTGTTGGTTGTTGTTGTTGTTTGGGGGGGGATTTGTTTTGCGTTTTATTTTAATTTTTCGGGTGGGGATGGCGGTGGGGTCGCTTCCTTTAAGGTGGAGGGATGAGGTGTGAGAAGATGTATTTGAAAAAGAAACATAACAAACTACCTAACAAAACTCGTTTTAAAAATTTGCTGATTGAATCAACCCATAATTCTCTCTCTCTCTCTCTCTCTCTCTCTCTCTCTCTCTCTCTCTCTCTCTCTCTCTCTCTCTCTCTCTCTCTCTCTCTCTCCTCCTCTCTCTCTCTCTGTTTCTCTTTGTGTTTCTCTCTATCTATCTCTCTGTCTCTCTCTCTCTGTCTGTCTCTCTCTCTCCAGTTTAGATACTCACGCCCCACAAGCTTGATCTCAGCACTTACGTAACCCCCCTTTACCCTCTATCCCCCTCCCCCACACTCTTCAGTCTAGACACCCATCTTCGCATCTTCCACTCTGTAGCAGCAGACATTATGAAGAAAGTGAAGGTTTGACTGTATAAGTCGGCACTGATGGCATGCTTTGATGTCAGCTGTACACACATACACACACACATACACACACACATACACACACAGATATAGAGAGATAAGAAGATAGAGAGAAGGATGAGATAGATAGATAGATAGATAGATAGACTAGACAGACAGAACATAGAACAGATAGAAGATGATAGATAGATAGATAGATAGATAGATAGATAGACAGACAGACAGACACATGATAGATAGATAGATAGATAGATAGATAGATAGACAGACAGACAGACAGACAGACAGATAGAAGATAGATAGATAGATAGATAGATAGATAGATAGATAGATAGATAGATAGAAGATAGATAGATAGATAGATGATAGATAGATGATAGATGATGGATGGGATGATGGATGTGGGTGGGTGGGTGGGATGGATGGATGGTGATGGATGGATGGATGGATGGATGGATGGATGATGGATGATGAGATAGATGGATGATATGATAGATAGATAGATAGATAGATAGATAGATAGATAGATAGATAGATAGATAGATAGATAGATAGATAGATAGATAGACAGACAGAGAGAGAGACAGACACAGAGACACAGAGACACAGACACAGAGACAGAGACACAGAGACAAAGATTTAATGTGATAAGTAAGATACCCATTCACAAGGGGACAGTGGGGAGGAAAGGGGCTGGGCACAAAACACATAATATTATATACTGAGAACTTAACTTTTTAGCCCAAATAGTCATCATGGCATGGATTCCATAACATGGTTACAGTAAAGGTTCACATCCTTATTTTTATCTCAAAAGCTTTGGTGATCCCTTGCAATGAGAATTGTCGAAGGAGGGGGGGAGTTTCTACAAAACTGTACAAATCCAAAATCAACATCTCACAGCAAACTGGTCATCAACAAGAAAACAAGGTCACAATGTCTCTGCTTCCTCTTTTTTCATGGCCTGTGCAACTTAAAACCGCTAATACGTGATAGATTTGTGATAATACAGGTGGCATGTAGCTACAGCTATGAGAGAGAGAGAGAGAGAGAGAGAGAGAGAGAGAGAGAGAGAGAGAGAGAGAGAGAGAGAGAGAGAGAGAGAGAGAGAGAGAGAGAGAGAGAGAGAGAGAGATTATTATTTTATATCGAGGATAATGGAATAAGCACTCGTGTGCTTTTTTTACATCCAGTCCCCGTGTGCATGAGGTTTTGTAAATTTTGTCATCCGTTCCCACCGGCACACAATGGCCTACTCTTACGAAAATTGGAACAGGATTTAACATGTGCGCAAGATGTTCTGCGTGCGTTCGCACAAGGGGACGGGATAGCCTAGTGGTTAGAACATTGTGTTCGCAATCTGACGACCCGGGTTCGATTCCCGTTCAAGGGGATATTTTCCGCTGGAGTTAACATCAGTGCAGACTCCACTCTCCCAAAAGTCTTTCGGATGAGACTATAAACCGAGAGAGAGAGAGGGGGGGGGCTGACATGGCATGCTTTCTAATCAAAGTTGTAAAGCAGCCAATCTTTCTGAAGGAGGAAGTTCCACACTGTTTTCACACACTCTCATATTAAACATTGGGGTCAGGGCAGATGAAAGGCTCGAACACAAAATGGACATTCCATTCAAATGATAACAAATCTGTGTTCTTGAATTAGTTTATAACACCCACGCACGCACGCACGCGCAAGAGAGAGAGAGAGAGAGAGAGAGAGAGAGAGGAGAGAGAGAGAGAGACAGACAGACAGACAGACAGACAGACAGGCAGACAGACAGACAGACAGACATACAGACAGACAGACAGAGAGAATTCGAACTTGAAAATTATTAATGAGGATAACTGGGTTTGCCAAAGGCTTCCCGACACAAGGCCCGCGTGGACGGTTAAAGCAAAGGGGTAATTGTGTTTTAAAGAAAAGAAACAAATGTTTTAGACACATATATATGTCCGTACATGTTTTTTGCACGAATTAGAAAAGATATATTACACACAGTCATACTCATATAATTAATCCTTTTTCCCCAGAACAATTTGCAATATGCCCCCAAATCATCACGCAGCCCCAAAATACAGCATTAAGAATAATGACTGAAGCACTGTGTACAGGCACAGTATTATAAAAGAGAGATAAAGAGAGAGGGGAGAGAGGGAGAGAGAGGGGGAAAGAGAGACAGAGAGAGAGGGGGTGGGGGGGGAGGTGGGGTTCGAGACATCAACAAGTCGCCGATTCAAGAGAATTTTTGTCCCTGGAGTTAACGTCAGTACCGACTCCACTCCCCCGAAAGTCCTTCCGATGAGACTGTAAACCGAGATCCTGTACGCGAACGCACGCAGAACATCTTTCACACACGGTTAAACCTGTTCTGCCTTTCGGAAGAGTATGCTATACGTGCCAGTAAGAGAAGTTGACGAAAAATATATCTCTGAAAAGCCGTGTGTACTGGTGTCGTTTTTAGACATCATCCCCCAACATCGGAATCCGGATACCTTAATTGTGGGCACAAACAGTCGTATACAAACAAAATCTCACAATTGGTAAACTTCGGAGCTCTAGCCGAGGAGTAGAAAAGAAACAAAGTCCTGGCGAAAAATTTACTTGAACGGACACCTCAGCGGAAACATACACGGATCTGTGCCCTCCGTTACTCTCCGATAAGGAGCAGCTTGTTTTCACTGCATGCCATACCGCCCCCACAGTCAGTCACCCAGCCATTACAGCCAGGCTTCATCACTCAAAGTGTCGGCTTTAAGGAACATCACTATGCAATCATTGCCTCATGCTGGTGGTCTGCATCAGCGGTGGAAAACAAGCTTTGAGGTTAAAAACAAAGCAAGAACATCAGTAAAACGCAAAAAGAAACAATGCTGACTGAAACAACAACAACAAAGACAACCTAACTACTGTGCATTTAATGAATGGGCACTAGGAACTAGAGGGAAGAACAGGGAGGTTTGTAATGACCCTCCAAAAAAGAAACGGCTCCAAGGACGCAATTAGCTTGAGCTGAGCCATCTTGCGTGGCGATCAATATTCCACAATGGAGAGAGACCCCGTGGTTTCCATTCGGATCAGCTACAAAGTACAGCGATCTGCAGGATCTTCCCATCTCACATGGTGCTTCAGTTCAGAGCACGAACTGGGAAAAACAAAGACCCCCATGTCACCTAGCCCGTACAAACTTCAGCATACCTTTGAATTGTTAGTATAATTCTGTTTGTAGTTTTATATAGTAATTGTTTTGACAAAGAAAAGGATGGCTGATGATTTGTACTTAATGTAGCAATTAGTCCTTGTGAGTATGTTGCAGAGAAATGTTATATCGTTGTCTTGATGGCAATGTTTTCACTGATTTATGTTTTGAAATGCATGTGTTCCAATCAATATATTATTATTATTATTATTATTATAATAATAATAATAATAATAATAAATGGAATTTATATAGCGCAGTATCTTGCACAGACAAATCAAAGCGCTTGCACTCAACTCATTCTTACACAGTCATGAAACCAACAGCAAGTAATAGTTCTAACAAGTCCAAATGCATGCACACACACACACACACACACACACACACACACACACACACACACACACACACACACACACACACACACACACACACACACACGTTATACACTTTGGCAGGGTGATGGAATTTTTGGCTGTTGAAAAGCAGGGATAGCTATGAAATGAAACAGGAGAGGAAATTCTTAGGTTTGAAACAAATATGTCTTGAGGCCAGATTTAAAAGAGTCACAGGAAGGCGTTTGGCGAAGAGAGATAGGGAGGCCATTCCAAATCGATGGACCAGAAACAGAGAAAGAGCGACGGCCAACAGTGGACTGGTTGAATCTAGGTGTTTGTAAGCACAAGGAATTTGCAGCAGACTGAAGGGAACGAGAAGGGGTGTACAGGTGGAGACATTCACAGAGGTAGGAGGGTGCTGTTTTGTGGAGACATTTGTAACAGAGAGTACTGATCTTATAGTTTATTCTTTGTGGCACAGGCAGCCAGTGGAGAGATCGCAAGAGAGGGGTAATGTGCTCAGATTTTTTCTTTCTGAGGACTAGTCGAGCTGCAGAGTTTTTAATACGTTGAAGGGAGTGGATGGATGATGCTGGCAGACCAGCCGAAAGAGAATTGCAATAGTCCAGACGTCAAAGAATGAGAGATGCCACGAGTTTTGATGTTGCGTCTGTGGACAGGTACTTTCGAATTGTACTAATACGCCGTAATTGATAGAAGCAGGACTGGCAGGTCTGGGTGATCAATTTTTGCATAGAGAGTGTGTTGTCAATAATGACCCCTAGATACTTTACAGCAGTGGATAGAGGGACTGATGCATTGCCAAATTCTATTGAAGCTGTTGTAATGGAAGAGAGTTTGTTTTTGGTCCCTACAAGCATGGCTTCAGTTTTATCAGCGTTTAGTTGTAACTTGTTCTCTATCATCCAGTTTTGGATATCTTGAAAGCAGTAGGCCATATTCATCAAGAGGGAAGGCAGATTTTCAGGAGTGTCACTGCTTAGAATCTGAGAGTTATCTGCATAAAAGTGATGGTTGATCTGATGACGGTTAATTTTATGTGACAGTGGAGCGGTGTAGAGAGTGAAAAGAACAGGGCCCAGAACTGATCCCTGTGGGACTCCACATTCCAGTCTGGCAGGTACTGACTGAATCTTGTTTACTGTGACTGTCTGGAATCGGTCAGTCAGGTATGAGCTAAACCAGGTGAGGGCTGTACCAGTAACACCAAACGTTTCTTGAAGACGGGAGAGAAGGATAGAGTGGTCAATAGTGTCGAGGGCTGCAGATAAGTCGAGTAAAGTGAGGAGGGAGATTTTCCCTGAATCAGAAGCAAGTAGAAGCATGTTTAAGGTGTGAACTATGGTGGTTTCAGTGCTGTGGTTGGCGAGATAGGCAGACTGAAACGCAGGAAGAAGACTGTTGGAGAGAAGGTTGTTGTTGAGCTGTTTCAGAACTACTCTTTCAAGGACTTTAGAGATAAAAGGTAGGTTGGAAACAGGTCTGTAATTCTTCAGAATGTTAGGGTCAAGGTCATGCTTTTTGAGTAATGGTGTGACTAAAGCAGTTTTGAGAGCTGAAGGAACATTTCCAGAAACAAGAGATGAGTTTGCGATCTTTGTGATAGCGGGTATAAGCTGTGGCAGTCACTGCGCGAAAAGAGAAGCAGGTATGGGGTCGAGATCGCATGATTTTATAGTCATTCCTTTATATATTTATATATATAGAGAGAGAGAGAGATACGTATGTATGTGTGTATGTATGTATATGTGTGTGTGTGTGTGTGTGTGTGTGTGTGGCGTGTGTGTGTGTGTGTGTGTGTGTGTGTTGTGTGTGTGTGTGTGTGTGTGTGTGTGTGTGTGTGTGTGTGTGTGTGTGTGCGTGTGCGTGTGTGTGTGTGCGTGTGTGTGTGTGTGTGTGTGTGTGTGTGTGTGTGTGTGTGTGTGTGTGTGTGTGTGTGTGTGTGTGTGTGTGTGTGTGTGTGTGTGTGTGTGTGTGTGTGTAACCCAACATCAACATTTAACCAAAGTGAAGAAGATTGAATGAATACTCTTCTGTGGGAAAGGGAGGCAACTCGACATTCTCAGATACATGACCTTGTGCATTTCGAAAACGCTGATGAAAATTTCTCCGTTCGACAGTTCGCTGAATTTGATTTTGGACGTGCAGACTTGACATTCTGCATAAAGGGAGCAAGGCACTGGCAGGGTCTGCACGTAGTTTGACCTGGAATCTGGAAAAATTCACACACGAAATCTATGGAACCCAGCCAAGGTTTGAAACATCGCAATGCGTCTTCAGAACAATTGATATTAGAAGCTTGTCCACTAAGCTTTTTGTGCAAACCCGTAAACAAGAAGCAATGATGAAAAAGCAATAAATATTTCAGCTCGCCATGTTTCGGGTACGAAGACTGAAAACCAAAGGAAAATGGTTTGCAGCTTGTGTAATCATAAACCAAACTTGAAACTGCAATTTTTGTATGTTGAAATGATGTAGGGATAAAATTTGACCCCAAGGGACCCCTTTTTATGTCAAAGAACTGACATGGCTCGGCAGAGTAAACAAACAATAAACATGCACCATTGCATAAAGCCAACTGACAAAAATGGAGCCATCTAGTGTGAAGCTTTTCTGTGTGGCACCTAATAACTTCTCAAGAAGAAGAAAGAGGAGAAGAAGCAGAAGAAGAACAACAAGAACAACAACAAGAACAAGAACAACAAGACACAGTAGCAGCAGTAGTGATGTTCGCACTCTTCTATTACCACTGTTCTAAAGGTACAGTTTATATAAATAAATAAATAAAACCGGGTGGCGCTGCTCTTGTGGCGACGCGATCTCTCCGTGGAGAACAGCCCGAATTTCACGAAGAGAAATCTGCCGTGACAAAAGTGGTATACGATGCAATACAATATATTATAATACCATACAATACAATACAGTACAATACAATACAATAGTATCCCTTTTCTGTACTCTAAAAGCATTGGAGACGGACAGATAATCAGTCAGACATACAGAGATAGACGGACTGACTGACTGACGGACTGACTACGGACAGATAGACAGACAACGAAAAGTCAAGAACAGTACCATACTGGGTGCAAAAACATAAAGTGGCGGCAGCGGAGATGAACACACAGGTCTGTGAGTTAGTGCTCCACACTCAAAGTCAGAGAATCGGGATAGCCTGGCACCGCTTTTCCCTTGGGACCTTCTTCAGTGTTTACTGACTGATACAGATAGAGACAGAGAGGGAGAGAGAAAGGGGGAGAAAGAGAGTGCGGCGGAAAAAGAGGCAGACAGACATGGCGACAGACGGATAAGGGTAGAAGTGTAAGAACATAGCACACAAGTACATAAACTGTCATCAGATTGGAAATGAACGGAAAGGTCTCTGTGAATTAGTACTTTATATAATGTACTGGGGAAAAAACAGACCTGGATCCTATTTACTTTGTCATTCTGCTTAATGCAACTTTATTAGCGGAGACAGACAGACGGACAGGCAGGCAGACAGACAGACGGACAGGCAGACAGACAGACAGACAGAGAAGAGTTAAGAGCAGGACCATACAAGGTGACCAAACCTGAACTGCCATGAAATATGAGATGAGCAGACAAGTCTGTGAATTAGTACTGGACAGACACTATATCATGTCAGGGGACGGACACAGAGAGACAGAGACAGAGAGAGACAGAGAGACAGAGAGAGAGTCAGAGAGAGAGGGTCACAGAGAGAGACAGAGAGAGACAGAGAGAGACAGAGAGAGAGTCAGAGAAAGAGGGTCACAGAGAGAGACAGAGAGACAGAGAAGAGGAGAGCGAGCGAGCTACATAGAGACAGAAAGAGATAAAAAGAGGTAGAGAGAGAGATAAACACACAGAGAGCGAGTGAGCGAGCTACATAGAGACAGAGAGAGAGAGAAAGAGAAAGACAGACAGACAGACAGAGACAGACAGACAGACAAACAGAGAGGTTGTGAAAACAGTGAGAGAGGGGAGAAAAGAGAGAAAGATAGAGAGAGAAAAAGAGAGAGAAAAAGTCACATACATACACACATACACATACACATACACTTACGCACAGCGCACGCACACGCACACACACACACACACACACACACTTTTCTGGCTCTCCAAAGAATACTTCATTCGCCCGCTAATACGCCTAGTTACAAACTTTGTTTCTCTCCTCCAGAAATTCGCAATCCGTTCGTCTAACCACACCCAGCCCACCCGCACCGAAATCCCCCCATTCCGTCCCCCCACGACACCCCCCCCCCCCCCCCCCCCCCCCCCCCCCCCCCCCCCCCCAAACAGCAGAGTCACGTTTAGTTAGCCCCTCCAGCTTCGTCACAGTAGAGTACATGACAGTAGAGGTAAAGGTGTCCCGTAACCTATGTGGTCGTAGGGGAGCGAGGCGTCATAGACCTCACTTCTCCAGGGGCCAGCATATTGAGGGCGGCGCCCATCTCCTCTCTCTCTCTCTCTCTCTCTCTCTCTCTCTCCTCTCTCTCTCTCTCTCTCTCTCTCTCTCTCTCTCTCTCTCTCTCTCTCTCTCTCTCTCTCTCTCACTGCTTTACCTTCCCTGACCCTAAAGAGGGCAGGTACCCATTTACAACAGCTGGGTGAACAGAGGGAACTGTACTGAAGCCAAGGAGCTCAAACGGTCACCCATCCAAGTGGTAACCACGCTCGACCCTGTTTAATTTGGCTGGGGGGGAAAGCGAGTGCTCCGACTACTGAACTACGACAGTACAGTTGGTTTAATATCCTGTTTTAATCTGTATATTACAGTTTTAATCTGAGATGTAAACTTTTACGAGGCGTCAGCCCTGATATGGCCTCTGTGGTCGGCGGGGCTATAAACAACTGGATTGGATTGGATTGGAGCTGTTGTTTCTGTTGATCTTGTCAATGATGTTCTGAACGTTCCCCAACGTAACATCCTGGGGGGGGGGGGGGGGATGACCTGTAATATACCGTCATTTGTAGATATCCTCTATGAGACATGATGGTTTACTGCGCTCGATGAAAAGACAGGATGTCTAGCAGTTGGTTTTTTCCCGTGCCACACCACATAGGCAGCCACATTCTGATTTCAGAGGATCCTTTTCTCTCTCTTAAAATCAATACCGAAAAGTTGTTTAATACTAAGACCTGATGAAGACAATACCCCACATAACATCTCAATGCCTAACAATATTCTATCCTTGGCCTCAACAGTTTACTTAAGTCAATAACTTGCAGTATTAGATCATTAACCCTTAAGTCAATAATTTACAGTGTATGATCGGCAACACTTAAGTCAATAACTTACAGTGTATGATCGGCAACACTTAAATCAATACCTTACAGTATATGATCGGCAACACTTAAGTCAACAATTTACAGTATAAGACCAACAACACTAAAGTCAATAACTTACAGTATAAAATGAACACACACCATCAGCAACTTTCAGTATAAGATCAACAATACGTAAGTCAGTAACTTGAAGTATAAGATCAGCAACATTCAAGACAACAATTTACGACATATGATCAACAATACTTCAGTCAACGACACTTGAGTCAGTCATTTACAGGCTAAGACCAACAAAGTTGTATGAGTCAAGTAGCCAACGTCAAAACAATTCCATAAACGAACATGTTTCTGTGATGAGTGTTAGAAAAATGCCTATTGTGTAACATGGGCTTTAACTTCTGCTACGTAAACAAGACAAGGTGATATTAAAAAGTTAAAAAGATGTGAACCTAATACCAAAGTTAAACGCTCACAAATACTACGCCCACCTCCTGTGTGTGTGAGGTTGTTTGTTTTGTTTGTTTTGGTTTTTTTTGTTGTTGTTGTTGTTCTTTGGGGGGAGATTCGAGCAAGAAAGGTAGATTAGAGTCAGAAAAAATGCAGAACATTTTTTTTATTCTTTTATTTCGAGGATAATGGAATAAGCACTCATGTGCTTTTTTTTATCCAGTCCCCGCGTGTATGCAGTTTTTGTAAATTTTGTCATCCGTTCCCACTGGCACACAATGGCCTACTCCTCCGAAAAGAGGAACGGATTTTAACGTGAGCGCAAGATGTTCTGCGTGCGTTTGCACACGGGACATCGGTTTATAGTCTCATCCGAAGGACTTTGGGGGGCAGTGGAGTCGGCACTGAAGTTAACTCCAGAGGAAAAATCCTCTCGAAAGAAGGAACCCAGGTTAGCAGATCACGAATACACCACTGTAACCACCAGGCTATCCCGTCCCCAATTTAAACATGAACATTTAGTGGTTAGTTTCTTTGCCAGAAAAGAAGCAAAAAAGCAAAGCAATGGCAAAAAGAAAGGGAAGAGCTTGAGGGAAAGGAGATACCAGACAAGAAATCAGCCCTTTTTATAGAGAACTTTCATTGGTGATGCCTGCTGAAGAAGGACATTAATTAAATTGTGTACCCTTCAGCTTTTGGAGGCAACAAGTGAAACAAAGGTCCTCGCATTGTGTGGTGAGCGCACTGGCGTGCATCCAAGCGCGTACATAAATGTCCGTGTGTGTACGTGTGTGTGTGTGTGTGTGTGTGTGTGTGTGTGTGTGTGTGTGTGTGTGTGTGTGTGTGTGTGTGTGTGTGTGTGTGTGTGTGTGTGTGTGTGTGTGTGTGTGTGTGTGTGTGCATGCGTGCGTGCGTGTGTGCGTGTGTGTGTGTGTGAAAAAGAAAAAGACAGAGACAGAGACAGAGAAAAACAATATCTGACAGGACCAAATGGCATGCTTTCTGAGCTCTCATTATTTTCAATCAAGATTCATTGCAATGTCCTTCCCGTTTAACATCACCTTAACTTTGTCATGTAATGTGTTGGCTGAAGACACGACTGACATGGAAGTTGTGAGTGTGTGCTTTGCATTTGTCTGGCCGTACAGTGTTGCCGGTAACTGGCCGGGAAAACTCCCTTCTGGGTGAGGTCATATTTCAAACTGCCTACCGTGATTACTCAAAAAGAAAACTGGGATTCACTAGTCATGAAAACGTCTTTCATGGTTTTGCTGTGTGCTACTTAATAATGCTGCATCTCTTCAGCTTAAAAAAATCAGAAACAAACAGAGAAACAATGGAAACAAAGGAAACAAAAGCAACTAAAGAAACACAAAATAATGTTCATGCATAATCTTTTGATAAAACCCATTATTTAAGTATTCTTCGACATCTGTACTTCTCTGGGAAGCGGGGGTGGTGAAAATGTAAAATTTGGATGGTTGCATAGTTCAACAGAAAAAAGTTTAAAGTCTACGTACACAAGTTGTGATTTTAAATACCATAGTTCTACATAAAAACTGACTTGTTTTAGCAGCAAATTGTTCTGGCGATCCAATCCAATCCTGTTGTCTATACTCCCGAGTCGTTGTTTAATAGTCGGTAAGTCTTTTTCTTAACCAAACTTTCTGAATCGATTCTTTCTGTCGATTTTGATAGGTGGGTATTGACATCAAGCCCAAACTGATTTCTTCTAAAGTTGGAGTGTGGTGGCCTATATGGCAAGATTTCTGAAACATCCAAACAACGCAATCTTCTCACCAAGTTTGCTCTTGTAGTCTCACGATAATTTCCGGGTGTAATGAGGGAGGCAGAGTGCTTGACACTGTAGAACTCTCACCAACAATCTCAACATTGAATTTGGTCAATGTGAAAATGTATGAGAAGTACAAGGGAATGCTTTACCTGAAGACTTGACCTTGCAGTCTCGCCACTCATCAATATCTCCTGACTCCTTTTTCAGCTGTACTTGTGAGTTTTGACTATAGTATTTCATCATCTTTTTCTATTACTCAAACCGTAGATGTTTGCCTGTTATTATAGTACACATACACATTTACAGTGTGCTGGCAACTGCATGCCTAACAGACCTGTCTTTCTGTATCACCACAGACACTGAAACAGATTTTTTTAGCTCGAGTCTTTGAATAGATACGTATATGTATTCACAGATGAGCTTCAATAAAAAGATATATGTCAGCATGGGAAATCAGAAGAAGTTTCTACTTTGTTGGTAGGGCCTATATGCCTGAGGCAGGGAAAGAAGAAGTGACATACAGCCTACAATGCAGCTCTTTCCATCTCACCACTCACAACACACACATATTCATTATTTGTCCCTCCCATAACCAGTCTTCCCCAAGGAGTTATCAATAATGTGGTGTGGACAGAAGATGAGAAATTAGAACACGGCCCTGTCGGTGCGACAGATGATGATGAGCTTGATTTTATTAACTTCATTATGATCATCACTGGACGTCCTGTCCTCAAAGCTGACAGTGCATGTTGTGACCACTTGGCCAAGTTGCCCCTCATGTCCATGTCCTGGGTCAGCCACCACGCTCCTTCTTCTTCTTCTTCTTCTTCTTCTTCTTCTTCTTCTTCTTCTTCTTCTTCTTCTTCTTCTTCTTCTTCTTCTCTCTTCTTCTTCTTCTTCTTCTTCTTCTTCTTCTTCTTCTTCTTCTTCTTCTTCTTCTTCTTCTTCTTTTTCTTCTTCTTCTTCTTCTTCACAGCACAGACCCTCCTCAGCAGCTGTCTGACACTGTGGGACACCCCCCCCCCCTGACTTTCTGTGCTGGGCCGTGGCCCTCCTGTCCCTGCCCAACAAGCCCTGTCTGTGGTCAGTGTGGCTGAGAGGCTTCAGTTACTGGTGTAGCGGTTAGTGCTGTTGGTTTAGTGTAGCTTGGTAGGTCATCAGAGCAATTCCCATCAAATGCAAATATTTGTCTTATAGTTTAAGCGTTGATCAGCTTCTACACAAAGAGTATATATATATATATATATATATATATATATATACACCAGATTAATGTGATATGTCCTTCGGATGAGACTATAAACCGAGGCTCCGTGTGCGAACGCATGCAGAACATCTTGCGCACACGTTAAATCCTGTTCCGCTGTTCGAAAGAGTAGGCCATTGTGTGCCGGTGGGAACAGATTACAAAATTTAAAAAACGCATACACACGCATTAAAAAAAATCTGAGCCCTTTGATTTGTTGCTTTACAAGATTCAGCGCTATATAAATTCTATACATTATTATTATTGTTATTATTATTATTATTATTATTATATTATTATTATATGAGCAGACAAGTGTCTGTAAGTTTTTACTCCATAAATGAGGCCTGTCGAAACTATTTTTTCCACTGGCATTCATAGTTGTTTTTTTTAAATCAGTAGCCATTGACATGACTTCTACTTAAGTTTCATGAAAATACTATGGAGTATTGCACTGAATTTTACAGGACATTGTGTCTGAGACAAGTTGAAGCTGGTTGAGCCCATGTCTCTTGAAACCATAGGCTGCATGCTTGGCATATCTGTGTCATGAACGAATGTGTGATAATTTCATAATGTAAAAAAAAGACTGAGGACAAGGGAGAGAAGAAAGGAAACGAAACGAAATTGTATTTCATGCGGGAAATAAACTAAATACATACAAAGACTTTATTCATCCTGAAGAGGGGAAGACGGAAGATTGAGAGGGTTAGAAAGAAGAAGATGAGAGAGAGAGAGAGAGGAGAGAGAGAGAGAGAGAGAGAGAGAGAGAGAGAGAGAGAGAGAGAGAGAGAGAGAGAGAGAGAGAGAGAGAGGAGAGAGAGAGAGAGAAGGGAGAAGAGACATACAGAAGCACAGACGGTCGGCCAGCCAGACAGACAGTTATCTGACTCTCCAAGATACAAGTTCCTACGAATACTCGAGTTCATTTTATTTCGACTGCCACCTACACAAACACAGCGACCGTTTTTGTCTAGCATCATTACACACAAAAGCCTGCAACTAGCTTGTTCGGCATAAGACGAAACAATCCAAACAAGAGAGTAATGTTTAACCTTTCGTCACATCCAAATGTTGCCCTTTGCATCAGCTACAATCATCAAGTTCTTGTTTTGTGTTAAGTTTGTTTTGTTGTTTGTTTGTTTTTGCGTTTTACTTGTCGTTTTTGTTGCTTTTTTCTAATCTCTAATTCAAACTGCCTGGAGTGTTTGTTTTTGGTGGTGGTGCTGCTGCTGCTGCTCCTGCTGCTGCTGGTGATGATGGTGATGATGATTGTTCATTTTCTTCCCTTTTTTCCCAGAAAGACTTTAAATATAACAATTCTCTCCCAAACCGAAGTTGGGTGCGCTGGGCCTGACTTGTAAGGTGCATAACGGCAGCGGGATGCATTCTCGTTCAAATGAGAGACAACAATAGCTGCTGTCTGAGCGTTCGACCAAGTAAAGAAAAAGAAAACATACAATTGTGTAGTATGGGCTTTAACTACTGCAAGGTAAACAAACAAAGGGATTACAAAGCTCAAGAGATGGAAGTCTAATGCCAAAGGTACCCGTTCACAAACACTACGCCTACTTCCTGTGTGTGTTCAGTCTTTTTCCTTCAAGCTAGAAAAGTAGATTACGGCAGGGGGAAAAAGTTCCAGAACAATTCTTAATTTCTGTGCAAAAAGTAAAGTGAAAGAAGGAAAAGGCTTGAGGAAAAGGATAGAACAGAAAATAAGGAGAAAACTTTACCAAAGAACTTCTGTCAGTGCTAGAGGGTAAAAACAGTCTGCACTATTTTTGTTTGTGAAAGCAATGTTCAGTTTCAAATGTACACAGTCATACACACAATGTTTGCCCATGTGCCAAGGGGCATCTATTTGTGTACGTTTGAATACAAATGATCGCGATGTGTGTGTGTGTGTGTCTGTGTGTGTGTTTGTGTCTGTGTGTCTGTGTCTGTGTGTCTGTGTCTGTGTGTTTGTGTCTGTGTGTCTGTGTGTCTGTGTCTGTGTGCATTTTCAAGTACTTGTATATGTGCTCATATGCGTGCATCTACTGCGTGTGTTTGATTGTGTGTGTGTGAGAGAGAGAGGGGGGGGGGGGAAACAAATGGTATCTGACAGGACCAAAGGGCCTGCTTTCGGTGCAGTCTTTATTTTCAATAACGGTCCATTTCTGTGTCACTCCGCTTTTATGTGACCTTAACTTTGTGATGAGTTGGCTGCAGAGACGAATGACACGGAAACTGTGAGTGTGTGGTTTCCAGTTGTCTACACCTGGCCGTAGAGTGTCGCGGTAACTGGAAAAACTCGCTTCTGGGTTAGTTCATGGTTCACACTGTTGATACTATTACTCTGGAAGTAAACTAGGATATAGCAGTCATGGAAACATCTTTCAGGATTTTTCTAGGTGTTACATGTACATCTCCATGATTAAAAAATAAAACAAAAAAACAAAACAAAAGCAAAGAAACAAAGAAATGCAAAAAAACAAAGAAATGCAAAAAGTGATTATAACGCCCGTACCTAACTTTCCTTAAAACCCTTGTTCTTCTTTTCTGTGATATCTCTACAAGTCTGTTTCTGTGTGATGTGGAATAGTTTTGTTTGTTTTTTTTTGTTTGTTTTTTTTTGCTGCCTCATCTTCTGTGACGTCTCCCGTCCTACTGTTCCCACGCCGCTCATTCCAATCTCCCCGCCACAGCCATACCCAGATTTGTTATGTCTCATCCTCAGGGTCGGAAGTCCACAGGGAGCCCATCACTATCAGGCCGCCGTGGGGCCACCAGCCAGAGGGGCCCTGCACTGCTGCTGGGTCACTTTGGTGGTGTTCAATGGTGCCTGTTCTGAGCTAACATACGCAGGACACCACCTACTAAGCCCCCTACTAATGACAGTATTAGCTCAGTCGCGGAGCCAGACTGAGTGAGTTGCCCACCCGAGGTGGCAACCACCACAACGTCCCTCCAACGACCGTCCCCCGCAAACCTTCAACCCCAAAGGCTTTGACACAAACTCATCACAGGCACAGAAGTGTTTGGGGAAACCGAATCTGAGGTCACCATGAGACCAGAGAAACCGGGACCACCGAATCAGAGGCAATTTTTTTAATTGCATGATGATCAACGACAATGAGGATGACGTAATGATGCTGCTGTGGAAGTGCATATGCTTTGAGACTACTTGACAGGGTTGTACTCTACGCTTACTATCATAATATATCCCGGCGTCAACCGGGCCCGAGAGATACAAACACCTGCAGTGTTGGTCAGGTAATTTGAGCAACACTCTCAAACTCGCATCCGTTAAGTGGATGAAGCTCGACTGTGTGGTCCCAGTCTTCCCACTGAGCCCACAACACACTCACTCTGGGTAGGAGCCGGCCTGAGTCCGAAAAATCCCTATGACTCTTATGGGAATCGAACCCGCGACCTTCCAGTCCGTAACCCAAGGCGCTAACCACTGCGCCATGGCGGCTGGTGTGATGTGGAATAGTAGTGGCTACCTAGTCTGAGTAAAGAGAGCACCAACATGTCAGAGGTAACGGTCTAAGCTGAAGCACCATTTCTACAGAAAGAAGGGAACGTTTTCGCTGCCCATCTGTAGGCCTTGTCATCCCCGTGGTGTAGGCAGCTCTGTGTAGATCACTACCACGGCATAATCTTTCCACAGTCAAATTCGGTATTTAGATGCCGGTATCGGCCCCCAAACCGATTTCTCTGAAGTCTGAGTTTGGCTGCCTATATGGCAAGGTATTCCAAAACTGTTACACACAATCTTACCATCAATTTTTACTTGCAGAAAATCTTGCGCACACGTTAAAACATGTTCCGCCTTTCTGAAGAGTATGCCAGGTGGGAATGGATGACAAACTTTTTAAGATAACATGTACACCGGGAGTGGAAGTATAAAAAAGCGCACGAGTGCTTAATCCATTATCCTGGAAACAAAGGAACAGAAAAATGATAACTGATATCCCTCCAGTGCAGTGAGCAAGGCAGAATGCATGAGGCTCAGAACTCTCGGCAGTACACCCACAACACAAATGTGATCAAGTAGACAAAAAACAAGTTAGGCAGAGAAGTGGTTTATAACCCGAAAGAATACACCATGCAGATCCAAAACACGTCAGTATGAAATCACTGTTTATATATATATATATAATGACCTAATAGAAAAAAATGTCCGGTTGATGAGTTGTGACTCTAGCATTTCCTCATTGGTGACTCTGGGTTTAAGCGTCTATCCGTCTTTGCCAAACGCATATCCATCCATTCACAGTGCCCCGGTGGAGCAGCTGCATGCCTGTGTGATAGGATTGTCTCTCTGGTGCAAGACAGTCACTGCCATGAAATATGGATTTTTCAGCTCAGGCCTTTGAACATGTACATATATGTGTTCACAGATGAGCTGCTATAAGAAGGTACAAGCCAACATGGGAAATCAGAAAAGTTTCCACTTTCTGTCTTTTTTTTTTGGTACGGAGTGGTGGACTCGGGGCAATGAGGAATGATATACAGCCTAGACTACAGCACTTTCCATCTCACCACTCCCAGTACATACACCATCATTCTTTTCCCTCCTCTGGTCAGCAGTCCACAGGGAGCTGTCAATACTGCGGTGTGGACAGAAGATGTAAACGTAGAACACAGCCCTTCCATACTATCTGTAACTGAGATGGATCCCATTTCACCTCATTATCATCAGCACTGGACGTTACTGACCTCAGAAATGGCAGTGCATGTTCAAACCACTCGGCCACATCGCCCATAAAATGCATTTCTGGTTTAGCGACCACGCTTCTTCCGCACAGCCCCGATTACTCACAACTGTCTGGGTTTGTGGTTCCGGGACCGTCATCAGTTTCTTTGATGTGCCACCACCCTCCCTTCCCCCCAACCCCTGGTCTGTGGTGCATGTCTCTGAAAGGCTTCAGTACAATCAGTCGCTTGGTGTAGTGGATAGTGCACTGAATGGGGACGGGATAGCCAAGTGGTTAGAACATTGCGATCGCAATCTGACGAATCGGGTTCGATTCCCGTTCAAGGGGATATTTTCCCCTGGATTTAACATCAGTGCAGACTCCACTCTCCCCAAAAGTCCATCGGATGAGACTATAAACCGAGGCCCCGTGTGCGAACGCATGCAGAACATCTTGCGCGCACGCTAAACCCTGTTCCGCTTTTCGTAAGAGTAAGCCATTTTGTGCCGGTGGGAACAGATGAAAACATTTACAAAACTGCATACACACGGGTACTAGATGTAAAAAAGCACATAAGTGCTTTTTCCATTATACTCGATATAAAAGAATAAAATAAATAAATAAGAAATAAAATGTAGGTTTGGTCGTTCGTAAGTTTGAATCTCGTCAAACATAAATATTGGTTAGATTATCATAGCTTTGACCAATTCCGGCATGAAGTCAAGTTGCTGCTATGAATTAAATCAGCTGAGCATTGCATTGAGCTCACGATCTGACAGCCTGGGATCGACCCGCTACCGAGACGCCCGTTGTTAGGAGATTTTTCTTCTGGAGTCAACATCAGCACCGACTCCACTGCCCTGAAAGTCCAGATGAGACTATAAACCGAGGTCCCGTGTGTAAACTGAAGCAGAACATCTTGCAGAAACATTAAAAAGCCATTGAACCATTAAATGCCGGTAGAACAGGATGACAGTATTTTATCAAACCCATAGACATTATTGTTGTGTTTAGACACTATCCTGAAGTCGGAATGTGGCTACCTTAGCGGCGGGTAAAGGGTCGCATACCCAAATATCTCCTCGAAGTTCTAGCCCTGGAACAAAAAAATAGTATTTGTTGCTATCTCTGGCCACTTGAACACAATATATTTGTATGTTTTGTTCGTTTTTCTAATCTCCTGTTTCTCCAACGCAGCCCCTCAGTATTGTCCATAACTCAGATTGATGTTCATTCTCCTCATTCTCGTCATCACTGGACGTCGCTGTCCTCAAAAGCTGACAGTGCATGTTGTGACCACTTGGCCAAGTTGCCCTTCATGTCCTGTCCTGGGTCAGCCACCACGCTCCTTCTTCTTCTTCTTCTTCTTCTTTCTTTTCTTCTTCTTCTTTTCTTCTTCTTCTTCTTCTTCTTCTTCTCTCTTCTTCTTCTTCTTCTTCTTCTTCACAGCACAGACCCTCCTCAGCAGCTGTCTGACACTGTGGGACCCCCCCCCCCCCCCTCCTGACTTTCTGTGATGGGCCGTGGCCCTCCTGTCCCTGCCCAACAAGCCCTGGCTGTGGCCAGTGTGGCTGAGAGGCTTCAGTTACCTGGTGTAGCGGTTAGTGCACTGACTTTCATCGTGGTAGGTTGTAAGCTCAATTCTTACCTAAAACACAGAGTTGATCGATCGTTTGTGTTTTGACCAGCAGTCCCTAAACACACACGGGTTTTTTGCCATGAGCTCAATGAGTACTGTCTGTTGCTGTCTGTGAGCCAGGGGTTCAACGTTCGCCCATTTTCTAATCTCCACTCTTCTCACTATCCTCATAAAAAAATCAATCAATACCCAGTTCATGTCAACAGACTTTAAGAAAACTGACCAATCAGTCAAGTTTGTGACCCATGTAAAGTTTCAAAACCTAAGTGTACTTATGTTCAGGAGTTGACCACTGGCTTCAGTTCATGCCTCTCTGTGTAAGGACAACAACGGTATTTTTCTACGTTAATTTCTCTGTTTCGATATAATAAACTATTTGACTATGAATTTTAGTTCTTTTATGAAACTTTCTTTACTTTAGCGAAACGACTTTTATAGCTGACAGGAAAGCAAGTTTCCTAACAGAAAAAGTTTCTATAATACAAAGGTTACAAAAGCTATATGGAAATAGGGGTTTTAACTACCGCCTAGTAAACACGACAACAGAATTAAAAGTTCAGAAGTTGTGAATCTAATGCCAAAGGGAAACCTTCACAAATAGTACGGCCACCTCTTGTGCTCATTCAATCTTTTATTTCTTTTATCAAGCTAGAAAAGTACATTAAAGCAGCAAAAAAATTGCGGAACATTTTGTAATTTCTTTATAAAAAACAAAAAAGGGGGAATAGTTGAAAGAATAAAAAGAGCTTAAAGCAAAAGAGATAACAGAAAATAAAGAGCAAACTTAATAGAAGAACTGAATGTATAACAGGGTAAAATTATGTGTGCACTGGTTTAGTTTGTAAAACGCAATATTCAGCTTTAAAAGCGCGGTGTGTTGCAGAAGAAAGCAGAGGACCGCCGCGAGGAGTGGAGGAAGCTGGTTGCAAAGTCTTCAGTGGTGCCCCCCACGATCCACGGGAGTACGGGATAGGGGAAGGTGAAGTGTTGGAAGTGCCTGCACTCAAGTGCGCGCGTGCATGATTGTGTTTGCAAGCTGGTTGTCTGGGCATGTGTGTACAAGTGTGCATGTGTGCATGCATGCAAGTGTGCATATGTGTGTGTGCGTGGGTGCTTGCACGCGCGGGCGTGTGTGTCTGTGTGTTTGCTCATTTTTGACTCTGTGTGTGCACTAATGCATGTCTAAATGAAAACACAGAGACAAGCAGACAGACAGACAGACAAACAAACAGACAGGCAGGCAGGCGGAGAGAGAGAGAGAGAGAGAGAGAGAGAGAGAGAGAGAGAGAGAGAGAGAGAGAGAGAGAGAGAGAGAGAGAGAGAGAGAGAGAGAGAGAGAACAAATAGTATCTGACAGGGCCAAATGGCATGTTTTCTGAGAGGCTCTCTATTTTCAATAAAGATTCATGGCAGTGTCGCTTCGTTTTCATGTGACTTGAACTTTGTAATGTGTTGGCTGAAGACACCAATGACATGGAAGTTGTGGGGGTGTGGTTTGCATTTGTCTGGCCGTGCAGTGTCGCAGCATCTCAACCAGTTCTCTTCTGGGTTAGGTCATTTTTCCATCTGTTGTGATTTTCAGTCAGACAGCAATCCCGGAATCCAGCAATCATGGATGCATCCTTCTATAAAACAAGGCAGGAAGAAAGGAACAAAGCTATGAAATAGAAAAACTTATTGCTAGGTATACCTCAAGTTTGTTATGTTCCATTTATACATGTCTTCTTTCTATGACGTAGTATCTCGCTGGCTTTGTAGTTCAACTGATCAAGATGTTTATTTCTACACATTCCTCCACATGAAAAGTGACATTTTTACTGCCAGTCTACATGTGAATGTCTTATGCTGGAGTGGTATGATTATAGGTAAATCCCTTCCTTAATACAACGTTTCCGATTGATTTTAACAAGCGGGTGTTGATACCAGATCCAAACTGAATTCACCTGAAGATGGAGTGCAGTGGCTTAGACATTCCAAAACTGTAATGCACGCAACCTCCTCATCCATTTTGCATTCGTGTTCTCACAGTGATTTTTATGTGCAAAGAGGGAGTCAGAGTGCATGCCACTGTGGAACTCAAAGCAACAGTCTAATGCTCAATTTGCTCAAGTTGAAGTTGTATCCAAAGTACATAGAAGGGATTTACCAAAAGAGACCATACAGTCTCCAACTCAGGTCAGTATCTCGTAATTCCTTCTTGCAGCTGCACTTGTCATTTGTGACTCTAGTATTTCTCCATGTCTGACTGGGTGTAGGTGCCTGGCCGTTCTTGTTGCACTCATATCCATGTACAGTGTTCCCAGGTTGCAGGCATACTACGATGGTCTCTCTGGGCCTCTGCGGTCACTGACATAAAATACAGATTTCCCTAGTCACGTCTTTGAACATGTAGGTACATGTATTCGTGGATGAACTGCAATGATAAAAGATCTAATGTCAGCATGGGAAATCAGAAAGGTCTGCAGTTTTTCGGTACGGACTGGCTGACACAGGGGAAGAAGGAATGATACACAGCCTAAAGCACAGCTCCATCAGTCTCACTGCTCACGGCAAGAAAACCACTCTTTTCCCATCCTCTAGCCAGTAGTCCACAGGGAGCTACCAATACTGTGATGTGATGTGGACAGACGATGAACACTTAGAACACAGCACTTTCCTATTGTCCATGACTGAGACTGATCTTCATTCTCCTCATTATCATCATCACTGGACGTCGCTGTCCTCAAAGCTGACAGTGCATGTTGTGACCACTTGGCCAAGTTGCCCCTCATGTCCATGTCCTGGGTCAGCCACCACGCTCCTTCTTCTTCTTCTTCTTCTTCTTCTTCTTCTTCTTCTTCTTCTTCACAGCACAGACCCTCCTCAGCAGCTGTCTGACACTGTGGGACCCCCCCCCCCTGACTTTCTGTGATGGGCCGTGGCCCTCCTGTCCCTGCCCAACAAACCCTGTCTGTGACCAGTGTGGCTGAGAGGCTTCAGTTACTGGTGAAGCGGTTAGTGCACTGACTAAAGTCTGGCATGACGGGTCACAAAATTGATTCCCACCATCGGCATATAATTATTTGTCAGATGGATTTGGCTTTGACCAACTCCTACACCAAGTTCAGTTGTTGCACTGAGATGGAGAAACATTATGAACTGGACTTGTTGTTGTGAGTGGAATGAGCATTTAACAAAGAGTAGTGGAGGGGGGTTAATTGCCATCCATATAAAAGTCAAATATCTATCTTTGGTTGCATGGTTGTAGGGGTTTTCCCTTACAACTGAGTTGTTGGTTTAAACAAAATTCTATTCCACTGAGTTGTTGCTATCAGCGGACTATGTGCTGTTTATTGCAATCTGACGGCCATGTATTCAAACTAGTGTCTGATTTCTTCAAGTAAGACAAACAGCAATCAGGGAAATAAACAAACGTAAAGACACACACGAAACAAAGAGAGACAAGCAAACAGCCATCTTCGATATAAACATATAGACAGAGACACACAAAACACCGAGAAACAAGCATTAATCAGACAATGATATAGACAGATACACATGAAACAAAACAGACAAACAAACGGCAATCATAAAGACAAACATATAGACAGATATACAAAAACCAAAGAGAAACAAACAGCAATCAGACAGACAAAGAAAGATGTTGACCGATACACACGAAACAAAGACAGACAAACAAACGGAAACCAGGGAGACAAACAAACATGCAAGATTCAGCCCTATATAAATAAGTTGTACTAGCAGCAGCAGCAGCAGCAGCAGCAGAAGTAGTAGTAGTAGCAGCAGCAGCAGCAACAACAGCAGCAGCAGCAGCAGCAGAAGTAGTAGTAGTAGTAGCAGCAGCAGCAGCAGCAGCAGCATGAGGAGGAGGCGGAGGAGTAGTTGTTGTTGTTGTTGTTATTGTTGTTGTTGTTGTTGTTGTAGCAGCAGCAGCTGCAGCAGCAGTAGTAGTAGTAGCAGCAACAGCAGCAGCAACAGCAGCAGCAGCAGCAGTAGTAGTAGTAGTAGTAGCAGCAGCAGCAGCAGCAGCAGTAGCAACAGCAGTAGCAGTAGTAGCAGCAGCAGCAGCAGTAGCAGTAGCAGTAGTAGTAGTAGCAGTAGTAGTAGCAGCAGCAGCAGCAGCAGCAGCAGTAGTAGTAGCAGCAGCAGCAGCAGCAGCAGCAGCAGCAGCAGCAGCAGTAGCAGTAGTAGCAGCAAGCAGCAGCAGTAGCAGTAGTAGTAGTAGTTAGATAAACAAGAGCAGCACAGCAGCAGTCAGCAGCAGCAGCAGCAGCAGCAGCAGCAGCAGCAGCAGCAGCAGCAGCAGCAGCAGCAGCAGCAGCAGCAGTAGTAGAGCTAGCAGTCAGTAGTAGTAGTAGTAGTAGTAGTAGTAGTAGTAGTATATAAACAGATACACACGAACCACAGAGAAACAAAGAGAGACAAACACAGACAGAGGCCTGGCACTCAGTACAGGGCCTGTTTCACGTGTTCCAGACCACACCATTGCCGCCACACTCAGGCAGAGAGAGAGGGGGGGGGCGGGGGGAGAAGACAGACAGACAGACAGACAGACAGACAGAGGCCAAGTGCCGGAGACCTGGTTTCTGTCTCCTCTCCACGCTGCCTGCACCAGTGCCCTTCCTCACTCTGAGCGACAGAAAGCAAACAAGCGAGAGGAAGAGAGAGACAGAGAGGCACAGACAGACAGACAGACAGAAAGACAGACAGATAAACAGAGAGTGAAAACGACTCATAGAGAAATAGAAAAGAGATAAAAAGACAGAGACAGAAACAGACAGACAGAGAATGGTTTGCAAATGGTTTATTCAAAAGGCCTTGGCCACATTTGAAGGGAAAAACACAAACCACACACTATCTTACAAGTAATATTCACATAAACAATCATTTCACAAAACATCAACACATGATCATTTTTCAAGAATTAATAAGGGTGTCCCGCAGTCTAAATGCTTTATAAAGAAAGAGAGAGAGAGAGAGAGAGAGAGAGAGAGAAGAGAGAGAGAGAGAGAGAGAGAGAGAGAGAGAGAGAGAGAGACAAACAGACACACAGAGAGAGGGAAAGAGAGAGGGAAATAGATGGAGAGGGAGGGGGAGGAGGAGACAGAAAGAAAGAAAGACACCGAGATATTGACAGACAGAGAGAAACAGTGACAGAGGAACAAAACCTTAGCAAACACGCGTAACAAGGCAGAAAGGGAAGGAAGATAGAGCATCAAAGAAACAGAAGCGGAGAACAATTCTTTATTCTCAAGTTTTGTGTAATCATCCCTTCTCCTTTTAGTTGTCTCAGACCAAAGTAGTGTCACCACAGATAACACAACACAATGACGGCACACAGCAGACAGCTGGCAGAGACAGTTTTCCTCACCTGACCTACATGTCCACATCCACAGCCTTCCAAAGACTGCCAGCCATCTGTGACATCGCTAGTCCTGTCCTCCATGGCTGCCCTCACCTTCTCTGCTAACTGTTCTTTTCACAGAACGCATATAGAATACCCAGAATTGTATCTGACAGCCGCAGATGATTTTTTTTTAAAGCATTCTTGTAGATTCCTAATGACCACAGTCCAACAAACAGTCTAGACGCGACGCTTCCTGCTCAGTGTTCCAAAGTTAGTTACGTTGGTCAGAAAACAATCACACGCTAAGCAGTTTAGCTCTGATTGCCCTATCAGGAAGTCTCCATGAGACAAAACAAAAATATCTCGGGGTTGGATTATGTAGAATGGTATTGGCTGGGTGACGTTCCTTGTACATGTACATTATCAGGGATCTATATTCTATAAGCCTTTATATATATATATATATATATATATATATATATATTTATAATATATATATATATATACATACTTATGTGTGTGTTCGTGCGTGCGTGTGCGCGCGTGTGTGTGTAATATTCTGTATACATTAATATCCTTTTAGAAAATCAGAAAAGGAACTGACAGTCTCTTCCTATCCAGAAAAAATGTGATCGTATAATGGTTACTTTGGGGAGAGGGAGGACAGTGTTCAGCTGGCAGTCTCATGGCGCGGGTTGAAGCCATCACTTACACCTCCTGTCCATGGGGACTTTTCCCCTGG
>CM054144.1:18352798-18367798 GCA_028751875.1 Rapana venosa | reverse complement strand
GTCATTCATATTTTCGTGGCAAAAGGAGGTCCTACCATTTATTTCTTCTGACAGAGGCTTTTTTTATCCTTTTTGGGGGGGAATGAAAACCTATCCATTTTTCCCTCTCAAACCCCATTCATTTTTCCTGACAGCGACCTATACATGCTAACTTGTCCTCGAAAATAAAATAAAAAAGAGAGTTTCGTTTTCGTTGAAAAGGTTCCTTTTTTCCTCATTCGAGAAAACTTACTTATTCATGTATACAGTATTCTCTGCATTTTTTTGGTCGGTGAGAATGTATCAGGTCTCACTTAAAAACGCATAGAATCAAATAAAATGAAATTTTTAAAAAATATCAAGTATAACAAAATTGAATAAGATATATAGAGAATTTTGTTTTAAAAACAAGAAAAGGAAATGGTTGACCAATGATCATTGTAGTAAGTGTGATTAACCTGTCTTGCAGGGAACAGAACACAACAATCGCTCCGCTTTCTCTGAACTAATAAAAATTATTGTATGCAGCACAAAGTATCAGACAGGCGGAAATGTCCTGGAGATACCATCTTTGGTCCTAGACAGGAAATGATGCTACTAAACCAAAACAAAGTTTTAATAAAATACAAACAATCCAAATTAGATAGAAGATTTCTTGAGGCTGTGGAGGGGAAAAAACCCAAATCCGTGCATCCAATTCATCACAGAGAAACAATTATTCTGAAAAGATACTGATGCTGTGGTGTGGAATTTTCAATTATTTCTTTTTCAAAGATCAGAAAGAATACAATATCTGGTGCGAAACAGGATCGAGAAAGGGCAGCTATATAAGAACAGGAACTCTGTAAATATACCAGAATTAAAAATGCAACTCAGTGTAGATAGATAGATAGATAGATAGATAGATAGATAGATAGATAGATAGATAGATAGATAGATAGATAGATAGATAGATAGATAGATAGATAGATAGATAGATAGATAGATAGATAGATAGATAGATAGATAGATAGATAGATAGATAGATAGATAGATAGATAGATAGATAGATAGATAGATAGATAGATAGATAGATAGATAGATAGATAGATTGTTACAAGAGCCGTCAAGAAAACGGCTTGGGGACAGCTATGGTGTCATGTTGCCTCTCTGGAAATATCCAGCTTCTTCAGGCTGCAGGAGAACGTAGAACTTTACCTGGTATTGATCCCCTCTCTAAGAACCAGCAGCTGGTTCCGGGGAAGATAGGACGTTGACTTTTGTAATAAATAGAGGAAATTTACTTTTGTAATAAAGAGAGGACGTTCACTTTTGTAATAAAGAGAGGACGTTGACTTTTGTAATAAAGAGAGGACATTGACTGTTGTAATAAAGAGAGAACGTTGACTTTTGTAATAAAGAGAGGACATTGACTTTTGTAATAAAGAGAGGACGTTGACTTTTGTAATACAGAGAGGACATTGACTTTTGTAATACAGAGAGGACATTGTAAAAAGAGAGGACATTGACTTTGTAATAAAGAGAGGACATTGTAAAAAGAGAGGACATTGACTTTTGTAATAGAGAGAGGACGTTGACTTTTGTAATAAAGAGAGGACGTTGACTTTTGTAATAAAGACAGGACGTTGACTTTTGTAATAGAGAGAGGACGTTGACTTTTGTAATAAAGGGAGGACGTTGACTTTTGTAATAAATAGAGGACGTTGACTTTTGTAATAAAGAGAGGACATTGTAAAAAGAGAGGACATTGACTTTGCAATAAAGAGGAGGCATTGACTTTTGCAATAAAGAGAGGACATTGGCTTTTGTAATACAGAGAGGACATTGACTTTTGCAATAAAGAGAGGACATTGGCTTTTGTAACACAGAGAGGACATTGTAAAAAGAGAGGACATTGACTTTATAATAAGAGAGGACGTCGACTTCTGTAATAAAGACAGGACGTTGACTTTTGTAATAAAGAGAGGACGTTGACTTTTGTAACAAAGACAGGACGTTGACTTTTGTAATAAAGACAGGACGTTGACTTTTGTAATAAAGAAAGGACGTTGACTTTTGTAATAGAGAGAGGACGTTGACTTTTGTAATAAAGAGAGGACATTGTAAAAAGAGAGGACATTGACTGTTGTAATAAAGAGAGGACATTGACTTTTGTAATAAAGAGAGAACGTTGACTTTTGTAATCAAGAGAGGACATTGACTTTTGTAATACAGAGAGGACGTTGACTTTTGTAATAAAGAGAGGACATTGACTTTTGTAATACAGAGAGGGCGTCGACTTTTGTAATACAGAGAGGCCACTGACTTTTGTAATACAGAGAGGCCACTGACTTTTGTAATAGAAAGAGGACGTTGACTTTTGTAATAAAGAGAGGGCATTGACTTTTGTAATAAAGAGAGGACGTTGACTTTTGTAATAAAGAGGAGGCATTGGCTCTTGTAATAGAGAGAGGACATTGACTTTTGTACTAAACTCTCTACTTCCTAGTTGTTGTTTTTTCAGAAGAGGAGGAAACCTAGTGATCTGGGTGGTGTTTTGCGTAAGCATTGGCATGTACCCAAAATAGCGGCTTTCCGGATTGGAGAACACTGACTTGGCTTGGCTTTGTTTGTTTTTCAATGCCAATTCTTTAGAGCTTTTGTATTTTTCTTCGAGGCAGAAGAGAACACTATTTTTTTATTCTTTTTTTAAAAGTTGAGAGGTGACAGCCCTGATATGGCCTCTGTGGTCGGCGGGGCTATAAACAATAGGATTGGATTGGATTGGATTGAAAGGGGTGGGGGTATTTTCAATGGTTATTTAGTCGGAGAGAAGGCAGAAATAACCCACACTAGATATCGCCCAACGACATACATGTCTTTCTGCTGAATTTGGTGTGCAAAACGAGGGATCAAAAACTCCATGGGCTGGTACGTGTTTCTTTGTCTTTTTTTTCTGTGTGTGTGTGTGTGTGTGTGTGTGTGTGTGTGTGTGTGTGTGTGTGTGTGTGTGTGTGTGTGTGTGTGTGTGTGTGTGTGTGTGTGTGTGTGTAAGTGTGTGTGTGTGTGTAAGTGTGTGTGTGTGTGTGTGTGTGTGTGTGTGTGTGTGTGTGTGTGTGTGTGTGTGTGTGTGTGTGTGTGTGTGTGTGTGGTGTGTGTGTGTGTGTGTGTGTGTGTGTGTGTAAGTATGTATGTATGTAAGTGTGTGTGTAAGTGTAAGTGTGTGTGTGTGTTGTGTGTATGTGATTTATGCTTTTATTTCGAGGATAATGGAATAAGCACTCAAGTGCTTTTTTCCATCCAGTCCCCGTGTGTATGCGGTTTTGTAAATTTTGTCATCTGTTTCCACCGGCACACAATGGCCTACTCTTCCGAAAAGCGGAACGGGTTTTAATGTGTGCGCAAGATGTTCCGTGTGTGTTTTTGTGCGTGCGTAAGTAAGTAAGTATGTGAGAGAGAGAGAGAGAGAGAGAGAGGAGAGAGAGAGAGAGAGAGAGAGAGAGAGAGAGAGAGAGAGAGAGAGAGAGAGAGAGAGAGAGAGAGAATGACAATGACAATGACAATGACAATGACAATGACAAATTCTTTTATTTCGAGGATAATGAATAAGCACACATGTGCTTTTTTACATCCAGTCCCCGCCGTTAGGGATACATCTTAATACTAATAACCCAATACTTATACAGTCTCACAATAAAAACAAGGGGAAATAACCCTTTTCAAAACAGCTCCCCCCCCCAACAACCCCCCACCCCACCCCAAAGCAAGCAAATAAAAGAAAACCCTAAAAATACCCCCACCCCCACCTCCCAAAAAAAACCCTAACCAAAACAAACAAACAAAAGAGAAAGAAAAACCAAACCAACAGAAGAAGATAAAAAAGAGAAAAACAGACAAACAACAACAACAAGAACAACAACAGAGCCAAGAAAAATAACACAACCAAACTTAATAAGTCATAAAGATAAACATCTACACATTGTCAAATGGTACACATACTTGTTACACATAATTATAAGATATTGAAATAGGGCACTCATTAAAACTTAAGTACAGAGGCAAGTCCAATAAAGTATTGAAAATATAAAATATGAATCCTTTATCAGGATACACTATAACTATAAGCAAGACGATAAAAGGTGTGAGAGAGACAGAGACAGAGAGTGTGTGTGTGTATTTCAGAGATAATATCCAATATATAATTCCCAAAACAGTATGCGATCCCATCAACGCTCATTTTAGATTATATTCGTTTCAAATTATATGTCATGATAATGAAATAAATTTAATACCCATACATCCCACAATAAAAACAAGAAATAAAACAAGGAAGAAATCTAAACCTATACAGTCATTGAGGGAGAGAATATGAGTGAGTGAGTGAGTGAGTGAGTGTGTGTGTATGTGTGTGTGTTTGTTTGTGTGGGGGGGGGGGGGTGAGTGTTGTGTGTGGGGGATGGAGGGGGGGGTGGGGGGTGTTTCAGGGATAATACTAAATATGTAATACTCACATAGCACACGATCAACACAAACACTTTTTAATTATACTCATACAAATTGAATGTCATGATAATAAAATAAGTGCAATACCCATACACTCACATAATAAAGAGGGGGAAAAAAGCCAATAAAGTCATAAAAAGAACATCTACACATTGTAAGTAATAGAAACAAATTCTTTTTTTTCCAGGATAATGAATAAGTACTCATGTGCTTTTTTACATCCAGTCCCCGCCCGTGGGGTCACATTTGAAAATGCACTCAGTACTCATATTTTCAAACAGTAGAAGCAAAGGGAAAAAAGCTTTTTTTGTTTAAAAAGAAAAAGAGAGAAAAAGAAAAAACAAACAAACAAACAAACAACCCCCGACGAGCAAACGACAAAATACACCCCAGAAAACCCCCCAAAAAACAAAAACAAAAAAAACAAAAAACAAAAACAAATAAATAAATTTAAAGAGAGAGAGAGAGAGAGAGAGGAGAGAGAGAGAGAGAGAGAGAGAGAGAGAGAGAGAGAGAGAGAGAGAGAGAGAGAGAGAGAGAAAGAGAGAGGGAGAGAGAGAGAGAGAGAAAGACAATGACAATGACAATGACAAATTCTTTTATTTCGAGGATAATGAATAAGCACACATGTGCTTTTTACATCCAGTCCCCCGCCGTTAGGGATACATCTTAATAATAATAACCCAATACTTATACAGTCTCACAATAAAAAACAAGGGGAAATAACCCTTTTCAAAACAGCTCCCCCACCCTCACCCCAACCCCCCCCCCCCCCCCCCCCCCAAAGCAAGCAATTAAGAGAAAATCCTAAAAATACCCCACCCCTACCCCCACCCCCAAAAAAACCCTAACCAAAACAAACAAAAAAACCCAAAAGAGAAGAAAAAACCAAACCAACAAAAGATGAGAAAAAAGAGAAAAACAGACAAACAAAAAGAAGAACAAGAGAGAGAGAGAGAGAGAGAGGAGAGAGAAGAGAGAAGAGAGGGAGGGGGAGAGAGAGAGAGAGAGAGAGAGAGAGAGAGAGAGAGAGAGAGAGAGAGACGATAACGATAACGATAACGATAACGAAATTTTATTTTCTGAGGGTAATAGAATAAAGACAAGACTTTTTTACATCCAGCCCTCGAAAAGAAAGAAAGAAAGAAAGAACGTAAACGGACAAAAATATAAGCAAAGTGAATCATAATAATCACAATAAACATCACCACTATAATCATCATTGTCATCACCTCTATCATCATCACCACCATCATCATAAACAAAATAATTATGAGAAAGAGAGAGAGAGAGACACAGAGACACAGAGACAGAGACAGAGAAAGAGAGAGAGCCGCGTGCTGCTATATTAAGCGAGCATTCTACGGTGTCATTTCGCCCTGTCTCCGGTTTCTCTTCGCTTCTTTGCTGTTGTTGATGTGTAAATTGCAGGCCCTCACAGCGCCCTGAAGTTAATCGGCATTGGCTTTGTGTCAACCCTGTCTGCTGATAGCCAATAATCTTCCCCAGCGCATCATCGACTGATAATCCCACCAAGTAGTAATTTTTAAAAATCTTGCTTGTTTTCAATTATTTTGTCAAGCAGGGCCCAGAAAAAGGTGTAGGAGAAACACTGTGTAGTTCCCGTTTATGCATTATGTGCCCGAGACATGTCTGAAATTTTGCTTGTCCGTGTTGTGTTTTATAAAGAACCTAGAACTTGTTTAGCAATCTGCACTTTCTGGGTATAGGAATGATTGGCATAAATATGTATAACCTTAATTGTTAACATTTTTGAAATATTGAAACTAGGGCAAAGTCACATCTTTGTCTGGTGAGATTCTAGAAATATAATTTTTTTCAAACTTTTCTGGGATTGAAAAGACTGTTATGAGACAGGACCGATCTTTTCTCATGCTCAAAAGGGCTGAATTTTTTTTTTTAAATTAAAACAGTGCTGTTGGCATTTGCGGTTTCTCCCTAACATTATTTGCTTAGATTCTGCAAATGTTTCTTAACATAAAAATGTGGCATAAATATTTCATTAACATATCCCCCAATGGCAAAATGTGGCATAAATATTTCATTAACATATCCCCCTAATGGCAAAATGGGGCATAAACATTTCATTAACATATCCCCCTAATGGCAAAATGTGGCATACATTTCAATAACATATCCCCTAACGAGAAGTATGGCAGAAACATTTTACTACCATATCCCCCAACGGCAAAAAAAACGTGGCAGAAACGGTGTAGGCGGCAGGCGGAATGAACTGCCCTCAATATCGATGGCCTCAGATCTACCACACAGCCTGATTTCACTGCACACACTGACCCCAGAGCATTTAATCCACAGAGGAGAGGAAATAGGAGAAAACGGCTGGACTGATACTCACTCCTCTTTGCAAGCGGCCAAAGACATAACGGGCAGACATGTCCTCTACTGTGTGACAAGCTACAGGTACTGGTGGTAACTAAACATTCGATATGTAAGGATAGAAGAAGGATCAATGTCTCTTTACGAGCAACACTGGCTCGCCTTACAGAAAATACTTCTTCTTCATCCTTCTTCTTTATCGAACGCTCTGACAGCAGCTATTGTTGTATGTCATATGAGCCGAAATGGGTGATGCTGCCCTTAAGCGCCTGATAAGTCAGGAGCAGCGCATCCGTCTGTCCCTCTAGCCACTGCTGTGAAATATCTAGAGGTTTTTTTTATCGACAACACACTCTCCATGCAAAAATTCATCACCCAGACCTGCCAGTCATGCTACTATCAATTACGGCATATTAGTGCAGTTCGAAAGTACCTGTCCACTGATGCAACATCCAAACTAATCACGTCTCTCATTCTCTCACGTCTGGATTATTGCAATTCTCTTCTGGCTGGTCTGCCATCATCATATATCCACTCTCTTCAACGTATACAAAACTCTGCCGCCCGACTAGTCCTCAGAAAGAAAAAAATCTGAGCACGTTACTCCTCTCTTGCGATCTCTCCACTGGCTGCCTGCGTCACAGAGAGTCAACTATAAGATCAGTACCCTCTGTTACAAATGTCTCCACAAAACAGCAACTTCCTACCTCTGTGAATGTCTTCACCTGTACACTCCTTCTCGATCCCTCCGCTCTGCTGCAGATACCTTGTGCTTACGAATACCTAGATTCAACCAATCTACAGTCGGCCGTCGCTCTTTCTCTATTTCTGGTCCAGTGATCTGGAATGACCTCCCTCTCTCCCTCCGCCAAAAGCCTACTTTTGACACTTTTAAATCCAGCCTCAAAACACATTTATTTCAAATCTAAGACTTTCCCCTCTTGTTTCATCTCATTTCTGTCCTTACCCTCGATAGTGGAAACCCCCACCACCTTGCCAAAGTACACAACCTCTGTGTGTGTGTGTGTGTGTGGTGTGTTGTGTTTTGTGGTGTGTGTGTGTGTGTGTGTGTGTGTTTTGTGTGTGTGTGTGTGTGTGTGCGTGGGGCGTGTGCGTGTGTGTGTGCGTGTTTACATTTCAATTTGTAAAAACTGATTGTAACTTGTTGCATGTGTGAGAGTAGATGAATGCAAGCGCTTTGATTTGTTTTTGCAAGATATAGCGCTATACAAATTCCATTTATTATTATTATTATTATTATTATTATTTAGAGTCAGGTCAGAGACTCCCTCTGCTACTGGTAACCATGTAACCCAGTACCACCTGCCACATGTGGGGAGTAAACCCAATCAAAAAATCCGACCTGGAGAGGGATGGGCTCCGCCAGGTTTGATTTGCCCAAGATACACCAATGACAAAGACAGCCAGAATTTCCATACCGGATCGGTCGTCGCCCGGGTTACCACCATCAGGACAGAGGTCGAAAGTATGCTACTGATGTAAAACACAACAAAATCCGTGCCAGAAACAACACCATCATTGGCACATGGAATGTACGGACACTAAGAGCTGCAGGCAAAGTGGAAGAACTGACACATGAGATGTCCAGATATCAATGGCACATCCTTGGGCTTTGCGAAGTCAGGTGGAAAAACATGGGAGAAACAACGATCCAGGAAGACCACAAATTATACTACAGTGGAAAACAGGATAAACATGAACACGGCATGGGGTTTCTCGTTCACAAAGACATCGTGAACACCGTCACGAGCTGTCAGCCTGTGTCCAGCAGACTTATTACCATCCGCCTGAGAGCAACCCCCTTTAACATAACTGTAGTACAGGCATACGCCCCTACATCAGACTGCACAGATGAAGCCATAGAAGAATTTTATGACCAGCGACAAGGGGTTTTCTGAATCAAACTCCGAAGAAAGACATCCTCGTTGTGCAAGGTGACTGGAACGCCAAGGTAGGAGAAGATGCATGGAAAGATTGGGAGGGCGTTTGTGGGCCACATTGTAATAACCAATCAAATGAAAGAGGCTTTAGACTCCTGGAGTTTGCCAGTAACAACCACCTCCAGCTAGTGAATACACTTGGCCCACACAAGAAATCCAGAAAATGGACATGGCATAGCCCAAATAGATAAAAACCAAACCAAATAGATTACATCATGGTGAAAAGACGGTTTCAGTCTAGCGTTAACATCGCACAGACACGAAGTTTTCCAGGAGCAGACATAGGGAGTGATTCATGATCTTGTGATGATGACTTTCCGACTACGTCTAAAGAAAATCCACAAGCGAACAACATCAGATCAAATTTAAACCTCGAGAAGCTGAAGGACCCAGAGGTATTAGAAATTTTTCAAGCAAGGATAGGTGGAAAGTTTGCAGCACTCACTGTGATAGACTCAGACATAGATACACTGACGAATAGTTTCAATACAGCAGTGACTGAAACAGCAAGCGAGCTTCTTGGCAAACACCGACCATTCAAAAAACCATGGGTCACACCTAACATCCTACAACTATGCGACAAGCGTAGAGAGTTGAAGAAAAAGAAAAATGAAACAAAAGAAAGAGCAGAACAATAAAAGGGCAGTCAACAAAAGAATCAGGAAGTCCATGACGGAGGCAAAAGAGAAATGGATCGGTGAACATTGCCAAGACATGAAGAGAACATCAAGAAAAACAATAGCAAGAAAGCATATCAGCTGGTGAAAGACCTGACTAGCACAAAACAGGGAAAAGGTTTAACAATCCAAGACAAAAATGGAAGTGTCTCACTGACGACCAGGATATTCTCAACAGATGGACAGAATACTGCTCCGACCTGTATAACTATAGAACCGCAGGAGACCAGATGTCCTTAATGTACCAGCAAGCAAAGACACAGACAGTCACCCTATCCTCCGAGAAGAAGTGGAAACAGCAGTCAGATCGTTTGAAAAGGAAAAGTCAGCAGGGGCTGACAACAGTCCAGCTGAGTTGGTTCAAGCTGGAGGGGAGGCCATGATCAGCGCCCTACTAAGAATCTGCAACAAGATCTGGCAGACGGGAAAAATGGCCAACACCATGGACACAGTCACTCATCATCACCCTCCCCAAGAAAGGAAATCTACAACAATGCCATAATTACCGGACAATCAGCCTCATATGCCACCCAAGCAAGGTCATGCTGCAGATAATATTGAATAGACTGAAGCCACAAGCAGAGACCATCATTGCTGAGGAACAAGCAGGTTTCAGAGCAGGGCGCAGCACAACAGAACAGATATTAAACCCTCAGAATACTATGTGAGCGGTACCTTCAACATCAACAAGACCTTTACCACGTATTTATCGATTTTAAGAAGGCATTTGACAGGGTGTGGCATGCAGCTTTGTGGCCAACGATGAATTTGTACAGCATCAATGCAAACCTGATCAGAGTCATCAAACAGCTGTAACAGCGAGGCCACCAGTGCAGTGTACTACAACAACAACATTGGAGAATGGTTTCGAACAACAGTTGGAGTAAGGCAGGGCTGTCTACTCTCACCCACTCTTTTCAACATCTTCCTTGAGAGAATCATGGCTGATGCACTGGAACATCATGAAGGATCAGTCAGCATTGGTGGCAGAACTATCACAAACCTCCGCTTCGCAGATGACATAGATGGAATAGCAGGATCAGAAAGAGAGCTTGCCAGCCTAACAGAACACTTGAATAAGGCCTCCAAAACATACGGCAAGGAAATCAGTGCAGAGAAGACCAAACTGATGACTAATAACACCAACGGCATTAGCGCTGATATCAGGGTTAATGACCAGAAGCTGGAAACAGTTCAAAGCTTCAAGTACCTGGGAGCCATTGTATCAGACCAGGGATCCAAGCCAGAAGTAGTATGCAGGACTGCACAGACAATAACGGCTTTGTCAAAACTAAACACCATCTGGAGAGATAAAAATATCTCACTTATCTCCAAGATCAGACTAATGCGCTCCCTTGTCATATCCATATTTTTGTATGCCTGTGAATCATGGACCCTGACTGCAGATTTGGAGAGAAGAGTACAGGCGGTGGAGATGAAATGCTTTCGGAGACTCCTTGGCATCTCCTACAAAGACCACATAAGCAACGAAAGCGTGCATAACAGAATCCAACAAACCATTGGGCCCTTTGAGAACCTTCTAACGATCGTGAAAAAACGTAAACTTAAATGGTATTGGCATGTCACAAGATCCAAAGGACTTGCAAAGACAGTTCTACAAGGCACTGTCCAGGGAGGAAGAAGAGGCAGACCAAGGAAGAGCTGGGAGGATAACATCAGCGAATGGACAGGCCTAGAACTCAACAAAACCCTGAGAAAGGCAGAACAGAGAGAGGAATGGAGGGAACTGGTTGTTGAGTCTTTGAGGGTGCCCCACGGTCGACAGACTACGGGACAGATAGATAGATTATTATTATTATTATTATTATCTGACTTCACAGCGTGAGAGACAATTGTTATCTGTTAAGTCTTTTTGAAAAAGGGCAGGAGAACGGACCAAGCATGCGGAAAATAGACGAGAAGGAGGTGACAGGAAGGAAAGGAACAAGGCAGAAACAACGATAAGGATGGAAAAGAGAGAAGTCCTGGCATATAATTTCCAGTTGTTGTGATTAGATGAACGTCCCAGCGGAGATTTCCGATTTAGGGATTGGGAATTTCCAGAAGGTGTAGATGCTATTTATAGTGACAGCCCCCTCTCCTCCCCCCCCCCCCCCTCCCTCCACGGGCATCCCCCCTACACGCGCGCATATTCACGCAGACATGCGTACACACATAGGAAAACAAATATACATGCAGACAAGAAAATTAAAAAAACGGCTAGCACTTCTCTTGAGGCCACGGGCTATCTCCAGTGCAAAAATCCAATTTGCAGGCAGAGAAATCTTCTGTGATTGACAGTAGCATGTAATACAATACGATGCAAAACGACTTTAGGGTCTTCTGCTTTTCTGACCTGTTTGTCTCGTGAGAGAGGTATTGCCCAGGTGTCCTGACTTCATGCCTCACATTCAGTTTCCACACTACCTAATACTTTGTCCATTGGGGGTTTTTGGTTTCTAGTAACTCACCTTGACAATTATTGTTTACCTTAGACTGAAAAGAGATATGTTTTAAATTGGTAGTTGTGCTAATAAATTTGATGTGTTTGCCGATGTGGCAAGACAGAAATGAATTCATCATCCTGTATTTTCTACATTTAGAAAAAAAAGATTACATCAACAATACACGTAATGGTTTAGACTGTATCAACAATACACCTAATGATATAAATTGCATCAATAATACACCTCATAATATAGATTGCATCAACAAAATGCCTAATGATATAGACTGCATCAACAATACACCTAATGATATAGATTGCATCAACAATATGCCTAATGAAATAGATTGAATGAGGCTTTTATTTTCATCATCATCAGACCCGTGACCTTGGCGGTCGTGGGGGAGACATGAAAGACGATGCTGTGGTAAGCCTCCTCCATCCATCTCGGTCCTCGGCTCTGCGCAGTAGTGCCGAGTCATTCATCCTGGTCCATTCTCTGATGTTGTCCATCCATGACTTGTTCTGTCTTCCCCTCCTTCTGCCACCTTCGAGTGTTCCCTGCAGTACTTTTGGGCAGAGTGTTGTGGCGGGTGACGTGGCCGAACCATGTCAGCTTTTTCTTCTTGACGATGGTGAGAAGGGGTTCCTGTGGACCTGCCAGCCGTGTTATTTGACTCTTGACAAATTCATTGGTCTTTCGTTCTCTCCAGGATATGCCCAGTAGTTTTCTATGGCATTTTGTTTCATAATGTCTTAATTCTTTGTCTTGTTACTGTTTTTCAATGTGATTGTTTCAGCGCTGCACACATCTCAACAGCATATTCCCCAGAGAGGAGCTGTCAGCAGACGACACATTGGCAGCGGGAGCAGCACACACCACCAACAGTCTCTAGTGCTGATGGCCACACATTTATCACAGGGGCCACCACTACCACCCACCCACCCCCACCTCCCGGACAATTCATCCACTTAAGACGAGATACAAATGACAGTAATGATCTTTTTTTATTGGCTGGGAAGCTAAAGACTAAATGCACCACAGCCTTGACTTGCTCTGCTACATAGCAACAAAACACAGATGGTCAAAAGCTGGTACGGGTCCATTATCCAGTGAAGTGCATGGCTAGAGAATAATTGATCGCTGCTAGGAACCTGAGTACCATTAACTGGACGGTATGGAAATGGCAGTGTCAAATCAATCTGTATTATAATTGGCAAGAGCAAATCAGTCTTTGTGATAAGTAGCAATGGAAAATCAATCTTCATGGCGTATTGATCATCATTGGAGGGTTGACCACTAACAGATGATTTACACTGCAGAATGAAACGCCTCTTTTCCTCTGGTGCCAACAAAACAAGAAAAACAGTCGATAGCATTTTATGAGAATAACACTTTATCTGACTCTGTGTGTGTGTCCATAGAGATGATACTTCTGAGCTATAATTGATGCACTTATTAAGACAAATGTATCGCTAACTTCTTTGTGATTCATAATTTATTGTTTTCCTAGTCTTTTTTTTGGTACAGAGGTTTCATGATTTTCCGGCATCTAGAATCCTCTTAGCCTTAAGTGGCAAGGCCAACCTTTACTAAAATAGTTCGTTTTTTAGTTCATCAAAGAATTAATTATGATAAGTTCTTGATACGAAGCAATTTTCTTAATAATTTACGATGTATCCTATTTTTTTCCAAAAGCTCTTTTTTTTAAAAATATGGTGAAATTTGGGGAGAGGGAGGGGGGATTGTGTTTTCGTTAAATTTGAAGTTTCCCACGTGAAAGCTTGTTTGTCATTCTGTCTGTCCCGTCACTCATTTTCATTTTCTGGTCTACCTACTATTCAGACTATTGATCCCTAAGTTCGATTTGTGGTAGTCTGATGTTTATGACAGGTCAGTTCCTGTTATCCATTATAAAACTACCCAGTGAAACTCATGATAACTGTTTATCTTGTATTGAAACTTAAACTGTTAGCTGATAACTTTACAGATAACTCCGTGCGTTTATCAACAGGATATAACTCTTCATTATCCGACTTTTCCGATCTTAAAAACTGTTTGTTGAAAAGAGAAGCGCAAATCTAGTTATATCAGTCATTCGATATCAAATGTAATCTTGTAATTTAGTCACCCTTTGTGTTGGTTGGAGTCTTACACAAACTATGGAGAGGACCAGAGTGGACAGGCCGCAGAACGAAGGGCTTCCAGTATTGATGCCCGCAGATCCATCAGACTGACCATCGCCACGACAGGGACTGACCTCAGAGTCATTAATCCACTTAGGAGAAGGAAAAGATAGGACCAGCTGGATTGATCCGCATTGCCCAGGGACTGAAGACTAACTACACGGGCAATAGTTTTCACTGCCTCTGTGCCCTATCCGCAGATAAAAGGTAAAGGTGTTCCACAACCTATGCGGTCGATGGGTAGCAGGGTGAGAGTTTAGCTTCTCTTGGGGTTAGCGTTTTTGATGGCGGCGCCCATCTCCTCTTCCTCGTTTCTTTACCTTCCCTGTCCCTTAAAGAGGGCAGGTATCTTTTCACAGCTGGGTGAACTGGGGGACTGTACTGAAGCCAAAGCACATGAACGGTCATTCACCTGCGAGGCAACCACGCTCAGCACTGCTTAACCTAAGCTTGGGGAGGATGATTACTCTGACCACTGACCTATCCCATTTTCTATGTTAAAAACAAGCCACTGTCCAGGAATACAGAGAGGAAATCAACGCCCAGTTAGGGTGTGAACTCTAAACAGACTGCATAAAAAAGGGGAGAATGATGGCCACATAAAAGACAATGGGAAGTCAGTTTTCAAGGCACTAACTTACAGCCAAAAGAAACCAACACACAATCAAACTGATGAAATGGCAGCTAAGGATCATATGTGCACAACTGACAGAGGAAGGGTTGGCATTCTTTGGGAGTGCAAGTAGGACATCTAATTTCTCTTATCGACTTAAGATATTTATCTGAATCCATTATGTCAGCTCGTGAGATGAAGGCCATGCAGCACTCTTGGATCAGTGACTAGGTTGGCCCAGGATAGGCAGGAGTGGAAGTGCTTTGTTGCTGCCCTACACACCGCTGGGTGTAATGG
>CM054144.1:18332798-18347798 GCA_028751875.1 Rapana venosa | reverse complement strand
TTCTCTGATGTTGTCCATCCATGACTTGTTCTGTCTTCCCCTCTTTCTGCCACCTTCGAGTGTTCCCTGCAGTACTGTTTTTGGCAGAGTGTTGTGGCGAGTGACGTGGCCGAACCATGTCAGCTTTTTCTTCTTGACGATGGTTAGAAGGGGTTCCTGTGGACCTTCCAGCCGTGTTATTTGGCTCTTGACAAATTCATTGGTCTTTCGTTCTCTCCAGGATATGCCCAGCAGTTTTCTATGGCATTTTGATTCAAATGACTGGATTCGCTTTGCTGTTTCAGCAGTCAATGTCCAGGTTTCACTTCCGTACAGCAGGATAGTCTGAATTAGGTCTTACCACCCGGCTATAGCGTCTGTCGTATTCTGCATGAAAACAAAGACAATAGCCAATCAGAACAGCTCTTCCTAAGGAATGACAAAACCTCTTCTCCTTCCACTGCATGAGGCAAGAGGTGTTCTCTCCCCTGTGGACATCGCTGTGTTATCAGCCTTACGCTTACAGATGAGATAACAGCAAACCTGACCATACAATAGTGCAGTGGGTCTATTCTTTAAAGATTTTGTTCTGCCTTAGCTTGATATTCCTAAGCATTCACAAATCATGATTCTACAATATACTGTACGAAAATCGTGTCTCCGTCTCAAAAAGAAAATTCATGAAAGACTCATTATAGAGTTCTAGCCTAGAAATGGACAGACAGAACACTCCAAACAATTGTTGCTCCTGATTGTCTTCTTTGGCGTCACCAAGTCAAATTCATGAAGAAAAAATAACAAAAGTATTGATTAGGGAAAAAATGTTCAACCTTGACCTAGCCAGGTATGTGATTGCGCCACAGTCAACTGACCCAGTCCCCTCACCTCCCTGAGAAACCATGGCGGCAAGAAGAAGGCGGGCAGCAGACAGAGTACGTGGCGTCCTCCCTTGATGTGAGGATCAGTCACACCAACCACCAGCCAATCCAAGCCTGGCTTCTTGGTGATATTGCTACTCAAGGTATGGAAATGCCGGTTAGGACACACGCAATCCATCGGCTCTGACCCACATAGTTATGAACTTGAAAAACAACTAGCGTCTGGTCATTGGCAGACTTTTAATGATGGAAAAAGAACTCAGGATCCACAGTTCCAGTAGAATGCAGACATGCAAAACGTTGGGGGGAAACTCAAAACTGGCTAGGACTATGGCACTGCACTGGCCATACCCCTAAGCAAATGTCTAAGATGGAATGCCCTTCAAATTCAAATTCAAATACTTTATTATCCCAATACAAACCGCCAACTGTTTCAAACACTTCAGTATCTTTTTATTCCTGTTTGTCTTCCCCAACTGTTTCGTGAAGAAGTGGAAGAAATGGTTACACTTACGATTTTAAAAAATGTAAACAAAACAGCAACAAATTTCGTGAAAATATAAACCAAACGTTCTGGGTTTTTTACAGACATAAAGTTGTGTTTTGCCAAAAATGTCAAACCTCAACAAAAATACTTTCATTAAGTTGTAGTGAAAAGCCTGTTAGCCTTCATTTTAGGAACACATTCCGGATTGTGTTTCACCTTCAGTGTGAATTGAAAGATGAGTACAAGATCGATAAACAGAACTTTAATTATGCATCCTGACTAGCTGGTGCCCGGGAACACTCTGCCTGATACAGGGTTATTTCTCTCATGTACAGTTTGACCTTTCTTTACTTCATTTTGCCCATCAAGCAAATCTTTCTGACGGCTTGTCAACGGTATCTTAACCGCTCCTCTTAGCTTCCTTCTTTAATAATAATAATAATGATAATAATGATAATGATGATGATAATAATAATAATAATAATAATAATAATAATTTTAAAAAATGGAATTTATGTAGCTCTATATCTTGCAAAAAACAAATTAAAGCGTTTGCATTCAATCTACTCTTACACATGCAACCAATTACAATTAACAGCTGTAACAAATTCAAATACACACACACACACACACACACACACACACACACACACACACACACACACACACACACACACACACACACACACACACACACACACACCACACACACTTGGGGACGGGATAGCCTAGTGGTTAGAACATTGCGCTCGCAATCTGACAACCCGGGATCGATTCCCGTTCAAGGGGGATATTTTCCCCTGGAGTTAACATCAGTGCAGACTCCACTCTCCCCAAAGTACTTCGGATGAGACTATAAACCGAGGCCCCGTGTGCGAACGCACGCAGAACATCTTGCGCACACGTTAAATCCTGTTCCGCTTTTTGTAAGAGTAGGCCATTGTGTGCCGGTGGGAACAGATGACAGAATTTACAAAACCACATACATACGGTGACTGGATGTAAAAAAGCACACAAGTGCTTATTCCATTATCCACGATATAACAGAATAAAATTTAAAAGATTAATAAGATAAAATAAATAAACGCGCGCGCGCGCAAAGGTTATGAACTTTGACAGGGTGATGGGGATGTGGGCTGTAATGATGTGAGATGAACAGGAGGGAGAAAACCTCAGGTTTCTGTGATGCTGAAGCCTGGGACTGGAGCACCCAACGATCCACGTGTCGTTAGCACAGCTGATTGCCTCAGCCTCCCGGCCCGGTAATGGCTGCTCAAACAAACATCATTGCCCGGCAAACACATTAGCAGCCGTTAATCCGGGGTTCATGGCTTGTAAATGGCCTCCCTGATGGGAATTTATCATGCTGTAACCGGATTTTCATCATCCCTTGATTTAATGACCGCAGCAAATGGTGACAGGAAGACCTGGCCTGTGTACACAATGCAATCATAACATCAACTAGCCGACTATCCTGACATGGCCTCAACTAGCCGACTGTCCTGACATGGCCTCAACTAGCCGACTATCCTGACATGGCCTCAACTAGCCGACTATCCTGACATGACCTCAACTAGCCGACTGTCCTGACATGGCCTCAACTAGCCGACTATCCTGACATGGCCTCAACTAGCCGACTATCCTGACATGGCCTCAACTAGCCGACTATCCTGACATGACCTCAACTAGCCGACTATCCTGACATGACCTCAACTAGCCGACTATCCTGACATGACCTCCGTGGTGGGCTGGGATGTAAGCAACGTGAGATGATCTGAACCAGGGACACTGTGACTTAGCTTTGGAATCTTCAGCCTTTTCTTCTTCTTGGTGGAAGCTGTGTGTTGACTTTAGCAGATAGGAAGGGGGGGGGGGGGGGAGATAGCGGCTCATTCCCTAGAAGGATGGTGTTGGCGGGACGTCGCTGAGGATGAATGGCGCCCTGTATGGATGTCTGCGATCAATCACAATGACTACTGCGGCTGCACACTATGACCCCACAACGATCTGTTTATTCCAAGCGATCAGGGTGTCCAGTGAGGACAAGCAGTACCATCGTTTATCCCATTGTGCACAGCATGGCTCTGAAGACAAAATGAAGGCTTGTGTTGTGTGCGCTAAGCTTTTTTTGTCTGTATGATACTGAAGACAATATGAAGTGTGTATTCACAGTCCTCGTGTTGTGTGCATCAAGCCCTTTTGTGTGTATCATACTGAAGACACAATGAACATTGTATTCATTCACAATCCTTGTGAGCATTAAGCTCTTTTGTATGTATGATACTGAAGACAAATGAAATGTATATTTACGATTCTTGTGTTGTGTGCATTAAGGTTTTTGTCTGTGTACTACTAAAGACAGAGTAAACAGCATATTCATAATCCTTATGTGCATTAAGCTTTTTTGTCTGTTGTCTGCTTCATTTTACAGGGACGACAGCTAGTCTACTTGTCTCTGAATGTGGTGGGGACTGTGGTGGTTTTGGAGGGTGGGGTATTTTTACAGTTGCCTAAAAAAGCAAAACGTCTGTCTGAGCTGGTTAATTTGCATAATCCACAGTGTAAACGCCCTATTTTACACACGTCATCCATTGTCTCCTCTGAAAGATTGGCATTCAGACAGTTTAATGCAAATGGAGGGAGAAGACAAATGCTTGACCTGAGTGACTTTTACTCTCAGCCTCTCTCTCTCTCACTGGGGAAGTAGTCTGCCCACCAAGTGCCGCCCAGTTTGTGACTGCTGCAAATGTACACTGGGACAGGACAGGGCCATCAATGAATATTCAAAACCTGACAGGAGTGAAGCAAGACAGGAGACTGAAACAGGGACTGGGGATCTCATCTCTACCAGGATGGCCAATGGCGTGTGCCTAAGTCACGGTACACGGACATTTACATCTTGTGTTCGGGGAATAATGAGTACTAGAATTTGACCCGTGACCTATCCCAGCACATTAGATCTGCAATCCAGAAATATGTACTCACATTCCAAATAATTAGGTTTTCCTCGTTTGTTTTCTTAAGATACTGAGAGATATGTTCTGCCGGATAGTCTTTGTTAAAAAAAAAATTTTCAGAGTTCTGATTTTAAGTCGTTTGTGACCATAGCATACAGCAACAACAACAACAACAACAAACAAATATGTTGGTGATGGAATTACGCTCATGCTTTTCCTTAGGGCAAGTACCATCATACGCCATAGCAAGAGGAAACGGTAGCCTTTGCCATTGTGACAATTCTGTCATGAGCACAGCAATCTTCAGTGTACCTGGTGATATCCACTGCAAAGGAACACACTGTCGTTCTGATGAAAAATACTGCTCTCCGAAGTGACACAAACTGTCTGCTAAAGCAATGCAGTGACAGGCTCTGTAGGTTTAACAGTCAAGCTGTGAGCTATAGCAACTATGGGGCAAGTTTATGCTGGACTCAATTCAAAGCGAATCTTAGCCAGGATGGTCATATACTGTGTTTATTCACATTACACACAGGTAATCCAAAGCCATCTTTAAATCAATTCCTCTTACTCAGCATTCGATTTTGAGATACCCGTGCACTCTGCCTTGCACAATGGACGGGGTGGGGGGTACTGGCTTCAAGAACTCTGAAAGCAGGGACATTTTGTGTAGACACCGAATAATGATCATCGTGGAAGACCAAAACCTAAGTGGACAGTTCATTGACTCTACGAGGTTTTGTATTCTGGCACTAAACTTTATCAGTTTTTGTACATGTGCTCCAATTTAATGAGTCTGAAGTGAGCATGACATCAACAAAGCACCAGACAATGCAACAAAAGGGAATAGTGATGCTCAAAGAGATGGTAGATGATAGTACTAGTAGTGGTATAATCATAGTAATTGTGTTATAGTAGCAGCTGTACTAGCAGAGGTGCTAATCTAGTGCTTAAACATGTTATGCTACAATACTACGCCAAGGAAACTGGCCCCTGATGTTTAAAGTGTTTCAGCCGACTAAATATCCATACCATGCACTACTGTGGTTTTGTGGTGGTGGTGGTGGTGGTGGTATCATTCTTTAATGATTGTGCCAGTGTTCGATTCAAAACTCCAGTAATAGAGTATTTAATTAATCCAGCAGTGCAGCCAACTTTTTAAGTATGAAATTTTGGAAAGATTACGTTGGCAGTAATGTCTATTCCCGGGTAGCATTCAGGCACATGACGCCAATACACTGTGAAAAACCCGACGTCAACTATTGGACTGATGTGCTCAAACCGGCAGAGAAAAGTTATTTTTTACGTCAGTTGGAGGATCAGATAACTTTTTCGTCAGAATTTACGACCAACTTTGACAGACACAATGCGTGTTTTGGAGTGCGGCCTACTTTTAGTCTGGGGACTAATTGGGAGTCTCCTAGAGACTCCGGCTTCGTGTTGTCAATTCCCTGAAGGCAACATCTCCTTCTTCTTTGACAGAAAGGAAAGCTTAGTCCTGGAGGATGCCTGATTGATTGCTTTGCCCAAACTGAAAGTTTGCCAAAACTAAAGACAAGAAAGCTAAAGCCAAAAAAGGCCTGCCAGTTTTGCCCAGCTACTTGTTTGCTTCTTTCAATGAGCATGGTTGTTAAGAGACAAGCGTTAGTGATGACAAACTGGGATCCATGCATGCAGGGGTTCTACTTTCTTCTGCTCCCGATGATGCTGGATAAGTTGTAGTGCCTAAAACCAGAAGACATTCTAGTAATCTATGCATTTGTCTGTGTTGCGTAATCTTCCGGCAAGAAGATGTTTCATCCACGCTGAATAGATTGTCTGCTAAGCTAGTGCACTTTAAAAGAATGCCGTGGGCTAAAAAAAACAACACAACAAAACGACTGTGGTTCGCCACTCATAGATAAAATATAGGTCATAATAATACACAAATTAAAAAAACTAAACTGTGCCCGTTATCATATTTGAGCCAAAATTTGGCTTTGCCTATTGTTCACTTTGTTCCGAGTCTTCGGATTTAATTTACGATTTCATGTTTTCAATTCATTCATGCGCTTTACAAAAGGCTTGCTAATGAGTTCAGAACAGTTAGCTTTAGATAACATTAGTGCAAATGGGAAGAAGTTACACATTATTAGAAATTGTATGGTAGTGAGCTTTAATATGTCGAATAAAATGTAATGAGCTTCAAAATGATGTAACAAACCATTCTATACATGCTACTAAAATGAAGCTTGCACCTACCTTTAATAGCAGGATCTATGCATTTGGCCAATGGGTAAAACGACTACGAGAGGTGTGCATTGAAAGCTGTTTTGTGCAGTGTTTTTCATTTTCATACCACTTTAAGTCACGACAGATTTCTCTGCATGAAATTCGGGCTGCTCTCCCCGGGGAGGGTGCGTCACCACAAGAGCAGCGCCACCCATTATTTTTTTCTTTTCCTGTTTGGTCATCAGGCTATAAGAAGACAGTCGTGGAAGGCACTTGTCATGCTTTCATATTACATCACCTCCACAGTTACCACTTCCAGTTCAGTCGCCATCATGAAACCAGCACTACGTGATGATAGCCCTGATGTGGCCTCTATGGTCAGACTGGATGATACCCGCGATGCTATCACGTCCGTGCTCTATAATCCTGTTTTCATTCATTCATTCATTCATCCATCTTCTTTCTCCTCCTCGTTATTCTTCATTTATACCTCATTGAAATCCCACTAGAAACGGTAATAATGTAACAGAAGACTTTTTACCACTACTATACTGCTGCTGCTGCTGCTGCTGCTGCTGCTGCTGCTGCTGCTGCTGCTGCTGCTGCTGCTGCTGCTGCTGCTTCTTCTTCTTCTTCTTCTCTTCTTCTTCTTCTTCTGCTGCTGCTGCTGCTGCTGCTGCTGCTGCTGCTGCTGCTGCTGCTGCTGCTGCTGCTACTTCTGCTACTTCTACTACTATTAGCTATACTACTACTACTACTCTACTTTTGCTGCAAATATTTCTGCTGCTGCTACTAATACAATCACTGTTGTTACCAATTTTACCTTTGTAACTGTACTTTAGCCACCATTTCTGATTTTAAGACTGTTGCTGCTATATTAAGTAATCCTATCAAATAAATCTATAAACACTCATATGTCAAGAATATCCAAAACCATGCGTAAGAGTTATGAAATAGAACCCAGTATTACGCCAAACAATCATTCATATAATTATGTGCAGCCAAACAAAGTGCACATCTTTTCTGAATGAATAAAGAAAACTTAATGATTGATGAAGAAACACTAGAAGAGACGGAATAAAACGAGAACTTGTATTCACTTTTGGAAATTGTTTCTTTAAATTCTAAAAGAAAATCTGCACTCATTTCCCGACTGTTCTTTCGTTGGCTGGTTTGGAAACACGACACTTAACGAGCAAACATTGGTGCAGAATTTGTTTTAACTCCTGTGGCAGATCAGGTTAAGTGATGTTGGAGAGTGTTTAAAAATTCATGGGAAAGGCAAATAGAGCGCATAATATGATTATGATGGACACAACTTTTGATCGATTCAAAGGGTTAAGGCCTTTTTTATTTAATTTCAAAAATGTTGCATAAACTTTCCGGGACCTTAGTTGTTTTTCTATGGGAAAGAAGTTAGCAGACACTGAGTGTGTTGTTTAACCATTCGTCATTTCAGCAGACACAATTCCATCCACAGGAACGTCTATGATCAATAATAAAGATATATTACCTCTCCGAGTTTGTCTGTTTGTTTGTGCTTGTTTGTCTGTGTGTCAATCTGTAGTGTCTTTTTCTTTCTTTTTTTATGTTCGGCAGGGGGTGGGGTGATGTTGTTATTGCTGTTGTTGTCTTTCGCTTATTTTAGAGGAAGATGGGGGGAGGGGCTTTTGTGGATGTTTTTTTATTCATTGATTGGTGAGTTTGTACTTGTTTTTGTTTTTTTGTTTGTTTGGGATTTTTAAGTTGAAGGTTTAGAGGGGAATGAGAGGGGATTTGTTATCGTAATTAGTTTCGGAAAACAGATTACGCGGGAGTGATCAGTCAAATGTTGTTTGCGCGCTTTTTATTTTACACTCTGACAGCGTTTCATCTTGATTGACTTCCCTGAGACACGTCAGCTCACATAAAGGCACACTGATGCGTCTTCGTGTCACATCTGAAAAGACAGATCCCAGCTGTCAAGTGTCATCAATTAAAACAACTGGCGTATAAATGCGAAATGCTACGCCCCCTCACCAGCACCACTCTCCATTTCCCTCCAAATGTAAAAGTGTTTTTCTTTGTTCTGTAGCATGTGGATGTGCCAGTCGAAGTTTTAGTTTCGGCTTCTCTGGTGAGTATTGGCACCAGCTGTGTGAACATCACCCTGACGTGCTCGTACTGTGGAAATCTCTACCGCACTGTTATTTTAAACAAGAGAGATAGACAGACAAACAGATAGACAGAGATAAACAGACAGAGATAGACAGACAGTCAAACAGTCAAGTCAGACAGACAGATATACCGACAGACAGACACGGAGATCTTGCTATTGCAGAATGAAGAAGCTTCCTTTTCAATGTAGAGCTTGAGAGGATGCTAATTGTAAATTTTAAATGAAATCTTGCAAGTGTGTCAACTGATTCCATTGCAATAACAATAAACCCCCCACCAGTTTCGAAGAAAAACTCACTGCCAATTTTTCCGAGAGTAAATCTGAAGATGATCATTCCAAAATTCAAAATTGTAAACTGCATGTAGGAATCTTTAGCAGAGATTTTGAATGCACACTCAAAAATCCTAAGAGTTAGCACATGTTCTCAGTCTGACAGACGCCATGTACACTTTGTAGCGAATACTTTTTCTTCCTAAACCTGCCAAAGTATCTTCAATCGCTCATACGATTCCTTCTTAAACTGCCCAGTCCATCTTCCTTGCTCGGAAATCATCGGTATCAGCAAGGGATAATGCTGTGCACATGTCCACGTTTGAACTAGTCCTAGGTCACTACGTCTTCTTTGTGACTTTTTAGAATAATATCGCAGAGAATGTTTCCAGGCACATGAGTTCCACCCACGTGAATTTCTCTGTTCTTGAGACAATGCAGTAATTGAATTTGAGTTATATTGTTACCATTTTGGCAAAAAGTCTCTACTCTTGATAACAATGTCTGTATTCACTAACTGAGGTAAACAAATACTTGTCCTTTTTGTCTGTGGATGCAGCAGGCAGACTGTTGCGAAATGTTCGGTCCTTTAGTTCTGTAGGGTCCACGTTTAGTCATGGGCGCATCCCTGTCACCTTTTAAGGAATTGACCGAATGAAGTCAGCCTGCGCAAAGACAAGACTGATCCATTTGGAGACCGAACCGTGTGCTTCGCCCACGTAAACAGACATCACCTGTCAAATTTCATACCAAAGCAGATGGGAACGTCGATTGTTGCCCACAAATGATGCTAAGTTAGTCTCGGGCTGTACCACCGTGGGTGTCTTAATCCGATATGTTGGTTCTGGTTTTCTATAAACAGTACCGGCATCTTGTCTCTCACACAGCGCTACCCTTCTGCCCCTTCCCGGGGCACAGTCTATAGTGTGCTGGGCATTGAGCATGTGGATGGCACTATCATTAACATAGACGACACGTGTCAGTCCTGCTCCAAAGTTTCCTTTTTTTTATTTCAGCTTTTTACTTCTTTAAAAAAAACACAATAGCCACAACTCGTAATGGAACAGACCCTTTTAACTCATTTTAAATGCACAAAGCAGAAAGGTTTAATATACAACATAAAAAATTAATGTTCATACACTAGTGATATTGCCTATGCTGATGTATTTTAATTTGGAGTAAAAGTGAAAGCAATAAAGGACGATTTGCATTTTTCAAAGAGAAAAAGTCACGCAATACTTAAAGCCTTCTACACTAACAAAACAGATGATATCCGTTATGGACTTTCTTATAAATGTTTCTAAAAATGTATGACTTGGATAATGAAACAACATAGGAAGGCAGACGCATCAAACATTTGATGATTGCCGTGTATTTAGTTATCAGGCTATATGACAGGCTGATACAATACACAATGTGTAGTCGTCTTTCAAGAATAGTCAATGTAGTTCTACGCCCACAATGACTATTGTTTGAAGTGGGTCATCGAGCTATCCGCCATTTTGAGAAAACGAACTCTGTTCTTTCTTTTCTTGTCGTTCCTGGGCTAAAGCTCAGAGGTTTTCCAAAGGTGACATTGTTTGCGTACGCAACTATTTTTTACCCTACACCACTACGATAACCACATTCCGACTTCGGGGATTCAGTTGGGAATTGAGCCTACCAACTTTGCCAGGACTCACAGAAGAAATCATGGAAAAATATCACTGTTGCGTCTTCTCTCATGTCCCCCTACGTCCTTTGGGACATGGGACTGAGTGAGTGAGTGACAGAAGGAACCTCCCTGCTCTTTTCAATGTTCAACTGTCATGGCTTCAGTTGACATGCACAAGTCCATAAAGCACACGGACCTGACTGGTTTAGAGTCTCCACCAAAAGACGTGACATTCAGTTTGATTTTCCTGTCAAACTGGGGAGAATAGGCAGGGCTGGGAATCGAACCCACACCTTCACAGTTGACTTGTTAGGCAGGTGAATGTCCTAAACCATCCTGCCACCTTTCTTCTTGGAGTCTGCTTTGCACGTAAGTTTTGATTTGATGTGTGTGTGTGGTGAGTGCTTGCGTGCGTGTGTGTATGTATGTGTGTGCGCGTGCGCGCGCATGTGGGTGTGGGTGCGTGGGTGTGTGTGTGTGTGTGTGTTTGTGTGTGCGTGTGTGTGTGTGTGTGTGTGTGTAAGAGGGTTTTTTCCAAGGCCTAAGACTTCAATGCTGATCCTGCACATATCTACTCCGAAGCGGAGCTATCAGTGTGAACATCCAAATGCTTTGAATATTTTACTTTCAGATCAGTTTTCAAAAATATCTGGGGGGAAAATAATGTAAATAACTTTCTCTTTCTTTTTCTGTTTGACGCAGAAACGTGTACTGGCAATTCCCAAGAGAGCATCAGTAATGCAGGAGAAGGTATTGCAGGGTTCGTGTTAGATGATGTCCAAAAATTCTAAAGCGTTCGATATCCTCCTACATAAAAATATGTTTCGAGGTTTTTCACGTGCTCTTTTCCAGATAATATTAGATCAACTCTTTTCTCTGAATTTTCTATAGCTGTTTGTTGTTTTTTACAATATGCGTCTTTCCGCATCAACAAGAGGAAACATAGAAAATCGGGTAAGGGCGGGGGTTATTGTTTTAATCTGATTTGGACACCCCCACCTCACCCCACGGTACACGCCCTCCCCCCCCCCCACCCCCCACCCCCCAAAAAATGCTGTCTGTAAATGTACCTTTCTTCAGAAAAAACATAACTCGGCTTTTCTATAACTCTGTCGTCTAGCACTGCAGTGGATATGTCTGGCAGTGCATGCTGTGCACATTGAACTTGGTGGAGCACATCCCTCTCCGGGTCATTGCTGCATGCTGGGTATGTTCGTAGTCGTTCATACAACAAGACAGAGCTGGCCTCCTCTTTTACGAACGGTAAACGATTTCAACGTATGGGCAAGACGTTACGCATGCGTTTACACCCGGGACCTGAGTTTATAGTCTCGCCCACAAGACTTGCAGGGTAGTGAAGCCAGCACCAGTGTGAACTCCAAGGGAAAAGTTAGTGGACACCACAGGTGTGAACGAGCAGGGTTTCGCTAGTGACTGACCTCATGGCGGCCTAACAGTAATAGCTGTGTGGAGTTTGTTGACCCAAAAGCCCAGTGCCTTGAACTTGAACCCTCAGATCATGGGTTCAAATCTTGGACCCCCTAGACTGTCCCACCCCTACTTCAGGAGAGGCGGAGAGATTCCCTGACTGTATTTAATATTGATCTCTACCAAACCATTGAGCTGGTTCAGTGTGGCTGAATGTTGTGGTCCTTACCCTGAAGAGAATGAGAAACTGACTTCAATAAATTTGAAGTTTCTCTTGATTTTAATCATTGTAATATCGATATCTTTCTCCCGTTTTAATTTTGAAATAAGCATTTTTTTTTCACTTTAAGGGCTGTATCCTCAACAACAAAACAACAATAACAAACAAGAAGATTACTAGCACTTTTTTAAAAAATCAAGTTTGTTTTGGCCACAGATATTTCTCACCTATTTCACTGCATATAATTGTTTGCTCCAATGCTATAATGAAGACTAGTCCTTTAACACACAGAATTCTTGAGGGAGGATAGCATTGCCACCAAAATGTTGTGCCACTTTGATAGACAAGGAAAACATATAAAGATTAAAAATCGCTGGTGTGGAAAAACGCAGAAAAGATTGCAGAATGTTGTTTCAACCACTTCAAAACTGAATTATCATCAAGTGTTTAGCAAGTTTAGAATGTTTAGAATTCTATAAAAAAAATATATATAAAAAAAAACAACAATGTAGGCCTACTGGATGTCGAAAATGTTTGGAGCATGCAATAAAAGGAGAAACAACCCTGGCCTTTTTCGTGCTGTGGTGCTGTGGTTCCTCCCCTCCCATGCTGCTTATTTCCATCTGGCCCAGCACAGGCACACACAGACTCCACTCATGGCACCCCTGTAGCCAACAATCTCCACAAAGCTACCACTGCCAGGCCGCCATGAAGCTACTCACCAGCAATAGCCTTGCTCGTTCACTCCAGCGGTAGTCACTGATGCTCTTTCCAATCCAACATATTCTGGAGACTCAGTATTAAACCGCCTACTGATGACACCACGTATCAGTCCTAGTGCTGTCGTAGACTGTGTGAGATGCCTAAGCCTAGAGGGGTGGTCCTACGTGACAATCCTTGATTCTGCAGACTGAAGGGTCTGACGGTGAGCGTGAAGAAGGTGGACAACACAAATACTATGAAGTGTCAAGAGAGTGCATAAGTTATAATTCTCCATTGCCTGATCATCAGTAACAATGAGGAGAACACTCACGCAGTGACCTGGTGGTTTACAAAGTATAATCATGACATACTGTACTCTACGCTTCCTTTTAGTTTGTTAGCATCACCAAGTCAAGTCAAGTCAATTCAAAATTTTATTTCCAGATGGTACATTGAATAAGCAATGCATTTGCTTTTTTTCATCAAGCCTTCTTTTTAAGAACAAATTTCTTAATGATTATACACCAACACCTGCTGAGTTAGGTATTTGGGCCAGATGTGTAGTCACATGCAGAGAGTACATAACAATCAACTGCACAAGCGCAGTCATTACACTGAGCTGATACCACACTCCACCTTGCACCAGGCTAAGTCAAGGCCAACGCCGTCCCTCAGGGTGAACTTCTCCCGGAACTGGAGCCCTCAGTCCCCCAGCCTGTGGCTCCCCGCCCTCTCTCCGCTCTGTGCCGGCATGGCAGGGACCAGAACGGTGTTAGGGCCAACATCATTTACACATCCTGCACCCCCCTGGAGCACATTTTTCTTCAACCTGCCACATCCGATTTCTCATCGCCCATCACGTCCCTCCTCTAAAAAGCCTGTAATTCGATTGACCCGTCAGACCATCTACTGGGCCAGGGGGCCATTAGTTCTCACCGGAAGATAATTCCACGCACGCATGCGCATTTGATCAATAACAAGCCTCCTGTGCTCGTTACTTGCAAATCTGTGCACATTTTTTTTAATTAGGTCGGAAAGACGGGGGCGTTTAGATGCATGCACGGCTTGTAGTTATAACAAGGAACTGTTGTGCCAGCCCTGTGCCATCGATGACAATGGCATGCCGGGTAAAAGGGCGGGAAACTGTTCTCACGTTCAGCTCTCCGCCATCCCCACCCGCTTACTCTTCCTTTAGGCTGATTCGGGAGGGAGACTATGAGGGAAGAGATCAATCAGATTCTTTGCTTGGACTATTTCAGTCATCACCATGATGCAATCGACTGACTGAAGTCTGTTCAAACAAAGACAGCCGTGTTGTTTTGGGGTACCCGGGGTGTGCCGCACCCAGACACACAGACAGTTGTCTGTCAAATCTTAGACAACGGCCTGACATTCAAACACCATGTGAATACCCCCACAGATGACGCAGAATGTCACTTTCTTGTGTGCCCAAAGATAGGGTACATTAGTTCTACAACTATCTCTTTTGGTTTCTGTTTGGTTGGTTTTGTGTTTGTTTTTGTTGGGGGGGGGGGGTTGGAGGGGGGCGTTCGTTGGAGAATATTGGCAAGAGTACTAAACCGCGTCATGCCTGGGCTTTATCACAGTTCTTGATTAAACCATTGACGCTGGGGGCAACAGCAAAGTGAGAGGCTGTATGACCAGTGGCTTTTCCACTCATGGAATTCCACTTTACAGCTTAGTCTTTAGTGATCGACTATGACTCTCTGACTAGGAGGCTTGACTTGCACAGTCCTTATGTGCTGCAGCCCTGGGGGCTGGTTGGCCTTTGGAGAGCATCTCCAACGCTGACTGTCCTTATGCTCACTTGGCCGAGAGAGTGGAGATGTGCTGTGGGCAAAGCATCTCCACTATAATCAAATTTCTGCCCAGTTTCCAAAACAGCATCTGCCTCCTCTGCTGTTTTGGAGGTCATCGTCGGACACGACGGACAAACATACACTAAACCGGGTGTGTGTTTTACTCATCAATCTTCAGTTTTGCCATGGCGTTGTTCCTGGACGCAGAATATTCTCAGCTGTATGACTGTTGTTAT
>CM054144.1:18325298-18327798 GCA_028751875.1 Rapana venosa | reverse complement strand
GTGAGAAAGAGATCAAGGAGAGAGAAAAAGAGGAGGACAATGAAATTAAGGAGAAGAAAGAGGAGTGAGAAAGAGATCAAGGAGAGAGAAAAAGAGGAGGACAATGAAATTAAGGAGAAGAAAGAGGAGTGAGAAAGAGATCAAGGAGAAGGAAAAAGAGGAGGACAATGAAATTAAGGAGAAGAAAGAGGAGTGAGAAAGAGATCAAGGAGAAAGAAAAAGATGAGGAAAGCAGATGGGGGAGGGAGGAAAAGAAGAAGAAGAGGAAGAACAATAACAACGACCACGAAACCAAAAACAACTACAATGATGACGACGACGATAACGGCGGCAAAAACCTGAACAAGAACAACAGCAACAACAACAACAAAGAACAACGAGAGAAAAAAGGCACCAAAAAACCCGAAAAACAAAACAAAAAACAAAAAATCACCTAAACGTGCATGGTTAGAGCGTTGCGCTCGCGATTTGACGGCACGGGATCGAGCCCGGGTTCGATCCACCACCATGATGCCCGTTCAGAGGGATTTTTCCCCTGGAGTTAACGTAAATACTAACTCCACCCCCGCACCGCCACCACCACCCCCCCCCCCCCCCCCCCCCCCCCCCCCCCCCCCCCCCCCCCCCCCCCCTTTCTTCGAAAGTCCTTCAGGTGAGACTATAAACTGAGGCTCCGAGTGCGATAACGAACACGCAGAACATCTTGAGCACATGTTAAAAATGCCATTCAGCATTTCAGAGGAATAGGGCATTGTGAACTACTGGAAACGTTTGACCAAATTACAAAACTGCATGCACATAGGGACCGGATGTAAAAAGAAAATGTTAAGTAAAGCACAGGGCTGTTTGTTCCATTATCATCGAAATTAAGGAACTTGAACATGAATGATAAAAAACAAGCTGCCATTTTCTCAAAAACTACATTTCAACAGTAATGTATCCCAAAGCCGGAATGCAGCTACCTTGGTGCTGGGCAAAATCGGTCGCAAACGTAAAAAACCATCACTGTGGTGAACCTCGAAGCTGAAGCTTAAGAACGAAAACAAAAGACCAGCAACTAATTGCACTGATGTGGCCGTTCTGGAAGTGACTTGTCAAACCCATAGCCATTTACTTAAACGTTTACAAAATCATAAACTCTATAGTCTTTGCATAATGTTTATCAAGTCATAAGAACATGGCTTTTTACATAAAGTTCCCATATCATAGAACCCATAGCCTTTTACATAAAGTTTCCAAAGTCATTAAACCTATAGCATTTACATACACTTTCCGAAGTCATTAAACGCATACCCTTTTACATATAATTCCCAAGTCATTAAACCCATAGCCTTTTACACAGTTTCTACAATCACTGAAACCATAGCCTTGCACATCAAATTTCCTAAGTCAGTAAACCCATAGCTTTTACATACAGTTTCCAAAGCCATATCAAACCCGTAGCCCTTTACATACAGTTTCCAAAGCCACATCAAACCCGTAGGCCTTTACATACAGTTTCCAGAGCCATTAAACCCATACCCTTTTATACATACAGTTTCCAAGGTCATCAAATTCACTACCTTTCCTACAACAGTTTTACAGGTTACAGAACCCATCACTTTTTACATAAATTTTCCAAAGCCATTATAAACCCGCAGCCTTTTACATAAAGCTTCCCTAGTCATTATTCGGAGATTTCGGCAGAAAGACAACAACACGAGCCATGACTCTGGCTCTGGCATTAGTTCTAGAGTTCATTATCTGGCGATTTACAAGGTACAGCAGGTGTAAATCTATACAAAATCGATACATCAACAACATTTCAACAGAGCTTCTTGTTGAAAAACACAGACAGAACGTGATTAACACAGTTCTTGGGTTTTACTCCGTTATCAAACGATTTTTTAAAATGAATTTTGCTGCAATGAAATCTTTTTTACAACCATGGCGTGTTTTCTAAGATCATTGTATTTCGGTCTTCAGTTTGTATTTTTATTAAGGTGTATCAATGGGATCATTCCAAATACCGTGTGTGTGTGTGTGTGTGTGTGTGTGTGTGTGTGTGTGTGTGTGTGTGTGTGTGTGTGTGTGTGTGTGTGTGTGTGTGTGTGTCCTCGAGCGCGCGCGCAAACTGGTAAAAAGAAATCCAATTCGCGGATGCTTGACCAACTCTCAAACCAAGGGCAATGATGAAGCCTGAGGTGCATGCTAGGCATTTCAGTGCTCCTGCAATATAACAGAAGTCTTTAACATGCATGCTTGATCCTCTGTGTACATGTTTACACGAGGAGGACAAAGGCACTGGCAAGTCTACGCACAAACTGATCAAGGAGATCGTTAAAAATCTTCACTTTCTCAATCCTAAGGTCACGCCGAAATCGGATGCGCTGGGCCTAACTTGACAGGCGCTTAACCGCAGCGCAACACTTTTTCTCTCATACGACAGACTAACAATAGTTTCACTCTCAGCATTCGACGAAGAAGAAGAATTATGAGGTGCTGCTCAGGTTTGAACGCC
>CM054144.1:18315298-18317798 GCA_028751875.1 Rapana venosa | reverse complement strand
ACAGAAAGGCAGACAGACAGAGACAGACAGACAGACAGAGGGAAGGAAGGAAGGAAGGAAGAAAGAAAGAAAGAAAGAAAGACAGAAAGACAGACAGACAGAAACAAAGAAAGAAAGAAAGAAAGGAAGGAAGGAAGGAAGGAAGAAATGCAGAAAGAAAAAAGAAAGAAAGAAAGACAGACAAAAAGAAAAAAGAAAGGAAGACAGACAGACAGACGGAAGGAAAAAAGGAAGGAAGGAAGGAAGGAAGAAAGAAAGAAAGAAAGAAAGAAAGAAAGAAAGCACAAAACTATAAAGAGAAGGAAAAAATATAATCAAAACTTTCAGTTACACAAAACAAACACACAGGAAAACAAACACCCACTCAAATCAGCACAACACACACACACACACACACACACACACACACACACACACACACACACACACAAACACACACATACACACACACACACACACACACACACACACACACACACACACACACACACACACACACAAAACATTCAAACACAAAACCCAAACCTACTCACCTTCTTCATCCCAAAAAAAAACCACCACCACACCGCCAACAAACAAAATAAACCCTCCTCAAATGCAGAAAAAACCGCGCAAACACAACAAAGTCAACACACCAGTAAACTTGTTTCAAAAAAAAGACCCCCAAAAAAGACTCCACACACACACACTAATCAAAAACAGGTTTCCTCAGTATCTCATAGAAAAGAGAAGAAGAAAAAAAGAACTAGTATCGTAGCATCATGTTTCCCTACAATCGCACACACAACCACATATTATACACACGCTATCACACACACACACTCACTCACACACAGTGAGCAATCAAGGAATCAAACTTCCTCTGACAAGCAAGAACTATCGAGGGAAGTAGGTAGGTAGGTAGGTAGGTAGGTAGGTAGGTAGAGAGCTTCCGTCTCTCACACGCGCACATGCTCTCTCCCCCCCATCTCTCTCTCCTGACACTCGCTAAGCGGCTGGCACCGAGCACTGAAGAAGAAGCAGCGGCGGCAGAACACAAGTCTTCGGGAGCCCAGGAGTGCGACCGTACTGTGTCGCCTCGCCCAGCCCAGACAGCCCGCTTAGTGCTTTGCTTCGGTCGACTCCACCGAGTTCGTGGGCGAGAGAGAGAGGGGGGGTGGGGAGAGGGGGGGGGGGTAAGGGAGAGAGAAGGGGGGAAGAGAGAGGAGGAGGAGGAGAGGGGGGAAGACACGGGGAGAAAGAGAGAGAGAGAGAGAGAGAGAGAGAGAGGAAGAGGAGAAGAGAGGAGGAGAGAGAGAGGAGGAGGAGGAAAGAGAGGGGGTGGGGAAGAGAGAGAGGGGCAGGGTAAGGGAGAGAGAGGGAGAGAGAGAGAGAGGGAGAGCGGGGAAGGGGGTAAGGGAGAGAGAGGGGGGTGGAGAGAGAGAGAGGGAGTGGGTAGGGGTGGAGGAGAGAGAGATAGTAAGAGAGAGAGAGAGAGAGCGGAGTGAGAGAGAGAGAAAGACTGATCTGAGGTAGTGTAGGTGGGGCGGGGTGGGGTGGATGGAGAGAGAGTGAAGGAAGAGGGAGATGGGGGAGAGAGAAGAGAAAGAGAGAAGAGAGGGAGAGAGAGAGAGCAGAGGGAGAGAGAGAGAGAGTAGGGGGGGAAAGGGACAAAGAGAGATGGGGACAGAGAGAGAAGAGGATTAAGAGGAGGAGGAGGAGAGAGACACACAGAGAGAGGGACAGAGAGAGGGGGGAACAGAGAGAGAAGTGAATGAAGAGGAGGAGGAGAGAGACAGAGAGAGAGGGACAGAGACAGACAGACAGAGAGGTGAGTGGAGGGAGGGGTAGAGAAATAGATCAGTGAACAGGAGAGGGGTTGTCAAAAGAAGAAAAAAGATAAACGTGTGTGTGTGTGTGTGTGTGTGTGTGTGTGTGTGTGTGTGTGTGTGTGTGTGTGTGTGTGTGTGTACGTGTGTACGTGTGTGCGCGCGCGCGTGCGTGTGTGCGTGTGCGTGTGCGTGTGTGTGTGTGTGTGTGTGTGCGTGTGTGTGTGTGTGTGTTTTAGATCCTCACACACACACACACACACACACACTCCCCGCCTCTCTCTCTCTCTCTCTCTTCTCTCTCTCTCTCTCTCTCTCTCTCTCTCTCTCTCTCTCTCTCTCTCTCTCTCTCTTACCTAATTACCTTCATTAAAAATGTCTAGTTCGAGTTCTTTGTTTACGCTGTATGATCGCTATTTCCACCAGGTTCTTTGCATTTTTATGGTGGAGTGTAGTGTAGTGTAGTATAGTGTAGTGCAGTGTAATGTAGTGTAGTGTAGTGCAGTGCAGTACAGTGGAGTGGAGTGGAGTGGAGTGTACACCACTTTAAGTCACGACAGATTTCCCTGCGTGAAATTCAGGCTGCTCTCCCTGGGCAGAGCGCGTCGCCACAAAAGCAACGCCACCCACTTTTTTTTTCCTGTCTGCAATTGTATTTGTTTCCCTATCAGGGTGGCTTTTTTTTTCTCTAT
>CM054144.1:18265298-18310298 GCA_028751875.1 Rapana venosa | reverse complement strand
CCTACTACCTTACTAGTGATAACAAAACGTACTACCTTACTAATGATAACAAAACTCACTAATGATAACAAAACTTACTACCTTACTAACGATAACAAAACTTACTACCTTAATAATGATAATTATACTTACTACCTTACTAGTGATAACAAAACTTACTACCTTACTAGTGATAACAATACTTACTACCTTACTAGTGATAACAAAACTTACTACCTTACTAGTGATAACAATACTTACTACCTTACTAGTGATAACAATACTTACTACCTTACTAGTGATAACAAAACTTACTACCTCACTGATGATAACAAAACTTACTACCTTACTAATGATAACAAAACCTACTACCTTACTAATGATAACAAAACTTACTACCTTGCTAACGATAACAAAACTTACTACCTTACTAGGGATAACAAGACTTACTACCATACTAGTGATAACAAAACTTAATACCTTACTAGTGATAATAAACCTTACTACCAGAGTAGTGGTAACAAAACATACTAGTGATTACAAAACTTACTACCTTACTAATGATAACAAAACTTACTACCTTACTAACGATAACAAAACTTACTACATTACTAACGATAACAAAACTTACTACATTACTAACGATAACAAAACTTACTAACGATAACAAAACTTACTACGTTACTAACGATAACAAAACTTACTACATTACTAACGATAACAAAACTTACTACATTACTAACGATAACAAAACTTACTACATTACTAACGATAACAAAACTTACTAACGATAACAAAACTTACTACGTTACTAACGATAACAAAACTTACTACATTACTAACGATAACAAAACTTACTACATTACTAACGATAACAAAACTTACTACATTACTAACGATAACAAAACTTACTACGTTACTAACGATAACAAAACTTACTACATTACTAACGATAACAAAACTTACTACCTTACTAACGATAACAAAACTTACTACCTTACTAACGATAACAAAACTTACTACATTACTAACGATAACAAAACTTACTACGTTACTAACGATAACAAAACTTACTACCTTACTAACGATAACAAAACTTACTACATTACTAACGAGAACAAAACTTACTACGTTACTAACGATAACAAAACTTAATACCTTACTAATTATAACAAAACGTACTACCTTACTACTGATAACAAAACTTACTATTTTACTAAAGATAACAAAACTTTCTACTTTAGTAACGAAAACAATACTTAATACCTTACTAATGAATACAAAACTTTCTACCTTACTAATGAATACAAAACTTTCTACCTTACGAATGATAACAAAACTTACTACCTTACAAATGATAACAAAACTTACTACCTTACTAATGATAACAAAACGTACTACCTTACTACTGATAACAAAACTTACTACCTTACTAGTGATAACAAAACTTACTACCTTGCTGATAACAAAACTTATTACCTTCCTAATGATAACAAAACCTACTACCTTACTAGTGATAAAACTTACCACCTTACTAATGATAACAAAACTTACTACCTTTCTAATGATAACAAAACTTACTACCTTACTAACGATAACAAAACTTACTACCTTACTAATGATAACAAAACCTACTACTTTAGTACTAATAACAAAACTTACTACCTTACTAATGCTAACAAAACTTACTACCTTACTAACGATAACAAAACTGACTATCTTACTAGAGATAACAAAACTTACTACCTTACTATTGATAACAAAACTTACTACCTTACTAACGATAACAAAACTTACTACCTTACTAATGATAACAAAACTTACTACCTTACTAACGATAACAAAACTTACTACCTTACTAATGATAACAAAACCTACTACTTTAGTACTAATAACAAAACTTACTACCTTACTAATGCTAACAAAACTTACTACCTTACTAACGATAACAAAACTTACTATCTTACTAGAGATAACAAAACTTACTACCTTACTAATGATAACAAAATTTATTACCTTCCTAATGATAACAAAACTTACTACCTCACTAATGATAACAAAACTTACTACCTTACTAATGATAACAAAACCTACTACCTTACTAATGATAACAAAACTTACTACCTTACTAATGATAACAAAACTTATTACCTTACTAGTGATAACAAAACTTACTATTGATAACAAAACTTACTATTGATAACAAAACTTACTACCTCACTAGTGATAACAAAACTTACTAGTGATAACAAAACTTACTACCTTACTAATGATAACAAAACTTACTACCTTACTAACGATAACAAAACCTACTACATTACTAGTGATAACAAAACATACTACCTTACTAATGATATCAACGTTAAGCTTTTCGTGAAAGACTAACATTCACTACTCACTTGATTTTTATCCAACAAAATTGAAAAATCTTTTATCAGCTCTTAGGCGAACATTGTTCTGTCTAATTTCTATGTTTCTCTGGTAGTGGGTTTGCAGGATAGAAGGGGGGGGGGGTGTTACGAAAATCTGCATGCATGGGGTCATCAGGGCTGGGTATACAAGCAATCCACATATTATCATCATTGTCGCCTTTTAATTGATCATCTGATTTAGCTCTTTATATCTTTGAAGCTTCAAAACAAAAGCCAAGTACTTTTTTATAACTTCACAATCTTTCAAACTAATCAGACGATTGTTTTAAAACAGTACTAGGCAAATTATATGGTAATCGGAAAAAAAATCACAGGAAAAAAAGTCACAGAAAAAATTCACTGGAAAAAAGTCACAGTAAAAAAAGTCACAATGGTAGGGATGTCCAATGCAGGGGATGCTTTTGTCATGTTTCACAGTCAACATGGCGGAAGATCCAGGAGTTAGGTCTAGCACCCAGGTACCACGCTGACCAAGAGTTTCCATTGTTTTGTGGAATGATGGACGATTTGGCCTTCCTTCCTCCGAATGATGTTCAAGAGGGTATGGCCTTTCTGAGGAACAATCTGCCCCAAGACCCACCTGAAGTGGAAGACCTCCTCAATTACTTTGACCAAACATACGTTTCTGGACGCTACCGCCCGATTCAACAGCAACCTGCAGGAGATGGAGCGGCAGCTGCACCTGGCAGAATGCGCCGAATTCCACCCCTGTCTGCCCCTGCAATTTGGAACGTCCACAATGCAACCATTGACAACAACCCACGTACGAACAACATATGCGAAGGATGGAACAACAAATTCAGGAACCTTGTTGGACACTACCGTCCTTCCATATGGCGAACAATAGAGTGGTTTCAGAAAGAAGAGGCCACTGCCCGCACAATCATGCAGCAAGATGCTGTAGGCAATCCACCAGCCAAGCAAGTCCAGCGACGATACTGCAGATGCAGGAGCGACTGCGAAATCTCTGTATCGAACGTCGGGATGGGAGGAAGTCTGTCGAGGAACTTCTTCGAGGAGTTAGCTGGAATATCAGGCTGAACAGAGCTGTGTGATGTACTCTCTTCTACAACAAAAAGTGTGTGTGTGTGTGTGTGTGTGTGTGTGTGTGTGTGTGTGTGTGTGGTGTGTGTGTGTGTGTGTGTGTGTGTGTGTGGTGTGTGTGTGTGTGTGTGTGTGAGAGAGAGAGAGAGAGAGAGAGAGAGACCTAATCTTAATTGATGCACATGCTAGACTGCTATTGTTGCAGTGTTAAAAATCGTTTAGTGATTGTCTGGAATCTATGACATTGGCTTTTATCCTGCTCAGATGAAATAAATAGTTGTTGACTTGAACTTGTTTTGACTTGGCTGATTGTGACTTTTTTCCTGTGACTTTTTTTCCTACTCAATTTTGTGACTTTTTTCCTGTGACTCTTTTTCCTAAATTCAATTATATACCTTGACTTTTCAGTACAATTGTGGAGTGTGACCTTCATTCTGAATCTACAAAAAACTTCTATGGTGGCTTGGTGATCTAGCGGTACGGGCCTGTCTTGAAAGTAAGACACGTATGGTTGGATTCCCGTCTAAAGCTGGACTTTATTTTTGGTGCATTTTGCTAGACTCTTGAGTGGTGATCAGGGTCTATATTCTCGGGTAAGACAAAAATACCCCCAAATGTTCGGTGTGCATCAAACATTAAAGACATGTAATAGAACTTCTGGCAACATAATAGTTGTTCTTTCAAAATACCAATGAGAAAAGCTGCTCTTATATATTTTTTTATTCTTTTATATCGAGGATAATGGAATAAGCACTTATGTGCTTTTTTACATCCAGTTCCCGTGTGTATGCGGTTTTGTAAATTTTGTCATCCGTTCCCACCGGAACACAATGGCCTACTCTTACGAAAAGCGGAACAGGATTTAACGTGTGCGCAAGACGTTCTGCGTGCGTTCGCACACGGGGCCTCGGTTTATAATCTCATCAGGACTTTTAGGGAGAGAGGAGTAAGCAAACGTATGCAATGGAAAACAAGAACAAATAAGGATGCGAGTAGCGCAATGCTGTGGAGACAATCTTCCTGTCATCTTTAGCATCACACAGGAAATACAATACTGTTTAACAAGTAGGTGGCACTGCTGCTGTAGCTAAGACCTCTGCCCTGCGCGAGCTGCCCGAATTTCAGGCAGAGAAATCCGCGGAGACTGAAAGTGGTGTTGTACACTACATCTGCATCATCATCATCATCGTCGTCGTCGTCGTCATCATCATCATCGTCGTCGTCTTCGACGACGTCGTCGTCGTCGTCGTCATCATCATCATCAGCAGCAGCAGCAGCAGCAGCAGCAGCAGCAGCAGCAGCAGCAGCAGGTATGTATACACACCTGCTTCTGTCCATGTTTGTTGGCGTGCATGTCTGCCTGCCAGTGTCCCATCAATCTCGTTATTTGCATGAAGAGAGAGTGCGAGTTGAGTAAAGTTTTGTTTTGTTTTATTTATTATTCTTAAATTGTTGTTGTTGTTATATTAAATTATAAACCTGCAGGACACACACCACACACATACACACACGCACGCGCGCGCGCGCGTAGTAATATCAATTAACATGAGAAAAACGTTTACATTAAGAACACACACACACACACACACACACACACACGTCATGATTATAAACGCCTAAGCCACGAGCGATATATTGAATGCATCAATAGCCATCATCTTAACGATGCTTTTCCTCTCCCCATAAATCGGGATTACAGCTAATCCCTCCCTTCTTATCCGCTTTCCCAGGGAGGTTGTTCAGGGGAAGAGGGAGGGGGGGGGTGAGAGGTCTGTCGTTTGCGGAGCTGTCAATCTCAAAATGCTATTAAGTGCAGTTATTGGGAGAACGCGTTTATTGATACGGTTTTTTACGACGACAGCAGCAACAACACCACGAACAAACAACAATAAAGAATGCACCGTTGATTGGTACTATGACAGCATCAACAATAACAACAATGACAACATATTTGTTCTCTCTCTCTCTCTCTCTCTCTCTCTCTCTCTCACACACACACACACACACGCGCGCGCGCGCACACACACTCGCCGTTATAGCCATGCATGCAGACATGCACTTACACAGGCAAGCATAATTATACACATCTCACAGTATGTGCGAGTGGGGTGGGGGGGAGAGGAGTGGAGGTGGAGCTGGATATGCCTTTTGTAATTATTTGTCATGAATAAAGTGAGAGCCAAGTTTATATAGGCATGTGCATTAAATGTGTGTTTTGTGGAAGAACAGATCGATCCATGCGGTGATAAGATATCAAAGTAAGATATCTGTCTGGGGTGGGGGGGGGGGGCGTTCTCTTGTATTTTATCACTTTTTTCTTTGGTTTTATTGTTGTTGCTGTTAGAGTGGGTGGCTCATTTTTGTTTCGCGTTTGTTTACTTGCCTGATTACCTTTCATTCGATGGATGCACACAAAAACTAAAGAATAGAAGCACGTATGCATGTTTGTGGGTGTGGGAGTGGGGGTAGTAGGGTTGCATTCTTAACACTTTTCTCCTGCTTACGCTAATAAGTGCCTGATCTATGAAGAAGTATAGATGTGTGTTTGTGGAAGGAACAGACAAGGAGAAGAAATGGGATGAGTATTGTGCTTGTCAGTGTAATGTGGTGCGCTTATTTTTCGCTTTGTTTTGGGGGTGGGGTTGGGTTGGATTGGGTGTTTTTAGGGCGGGGAAGGGGATTTTTAATGTTCGTTTTTGTGTGTGTGCGTGGGTTCTTTGTTTTGCTTTGTGGGTTTTTTACATGTTGAAAAATTCTATTTTCAGTATCTATTCTTAGTGTATTTGGTGATGAGGGTCTGTTCGTTGAACGCTCAGACAGCAACTATTGTCTGTCATACGAGCGAAAATGTGTTTCGCTGCCGTTAAGCGCCTGACAAGTCAGGCAAACACACACACACACACACACACACACACACACCACACCACACACACCACCACACCACACCCCACCCGCACCCGCACACACACACACACACACACACACACACCACACACACACACACACACACACACACACACACACCACACCACACCACACCACACCACACCCACACCACACACACCACACACACACACAGTATTATCAAAAGCAGTTTTTTTATAATGTGAATATAAATATGTCAAATGAAAAAGCATTAATTCAGTAACAAAAATATACAGTCAACATAATATCTAAAAACATCACAAATTTCTGACAAAAAAGAAAAACTCTAAAAACATATCACAAATTTGATAGATCCATCATTTATAGAGAAAAGACAGAAAAGTCATAAGTCAAAAGCATGTCACACATTTGAGAAACTCAAATATGTCATAAGAAAACTGAATACGGTCACAAGTCAGATATATAAAAAAAAAATACCCGCACTCAAGCGCGAAACAAAAACAAACCCCTATAATAAAACTTAGAGACCATATCAATCTTGAGATTTAAAATCCCAACAGAAACACATACCAGTACCCAGTTAATTTTTTCCTAACATTCCCGGCATCCTATAGAGGAATATTTATTTTAAAAAACAGTTTACACACATTATGCAATGCAATAGACGTTAATTCATTTAAAAACATCTTTTTAAAAAAATTGATATATATGCACACATTTGTATATAAGCATTCCTTCCCTCGCATACACACAGGGACTGGATGTTTAAAATAAAGCACATAAGTGCTTATTCCATTATCCTCGACATTAAAAAAATAAAGTAAAATAAAAAGACAAACATCCTTCAGGGGGAAATGAGTAAACATAGCAAACACCAAACCCAGGAATGAAATCTTTAAACACATGAATCATTGTCTAAGAGAGATATAGAGAGAGATATATAAATATATATATGTATATATATATATATATATAAACACCAAAACCAAAGTTTCAACACTATTTTACAAACTACGTACCGGTTCACAAGCGTCACTACCCTAACAACATTCTTCCTTAGAAGAGTGGGGGACATACAATCAACCGAACATGGACATATGACTCAGGAGAACTACTTTTAAGCCATTTATATAAAACAAATAGAAAAAAATATTACGTATAATGTATACCAAGACACAAGCACCCTTATTCCAATAACCGTCCTTTAGAAGAAGAAAAAACAAGTCACACCTGCTATATTATGATAGAATAAGAAAAAACCGACACACCCTTTAATAACTGGAAGTTGTTAAAGCACAAGATTTTAACAAAAATTCAACAAAATGACCTAGACACGTTATGACTGTATTACGACTTAAATCGTTTGAATATGCGAATATTTTTAACGACAATATGGACATTTCGTCCCTATTACCTCCCTCAAAAGAAAGAAAGAGAGAGAGAGAGAGAGAGAGAGAGAGAGAGAGAGAGAGAGAGAGAGAGAGAGAGAGAGAGAATCTTTATCTTTAAATGAATGAATAATTTTTCAAGGGATACAGAAAAGCATTCACAGACTTTTCTTCATGAAAGAGAAAGTGTGTGAGTGAGAGAGAGAGAGAGAGAGAGAGACAGAGAGCGTGTGTGTGTGTGTGTGTGTGTGTGTGTGTGTGTGTGTGTGTGTGTGTGTGTGTGCGCGCCTCCCTCCTTCCCTCTTACACACACACATACACATATGCTCGCGCGTGCGCGCTTTACACACCAGTTGAATCTTTCAAATAACTGTTTTGTAAGACTCGTGTATAGTCTGCAAAGCTCTGGGCACTCGGTGAAGGATCAGCGCACAAGAGTCGCCACCTACACAAACTTGCTCTTCACGACATCAACGCCATCACTATCGACATTTCCCAACCCAAACCTATCATACTGTTTAGAGCCCAGCCGACCTCAGAGGCCATATCAGGGGTGTTATCTGTTAAAATGAAAATCTTAAAACTCTGCAACTTTATACAGATTAAAACAAGATTGAAAACCGACTTTTGTCGCTCCTCGTTTTAACGCTCTAGTCGGATCCAATCCAATCTTGTTTATAGTCCACCCAACACAGGCCATAATACGGCTGTCACCTCGCCATTTTTTTAATCTCGGATTAAAACTGTGCAATATATACAGATGCAAACAGGTTTTAAAACCAACTGTCCTTCCTTGTATCAAGGCCCTGGCCAGCCATAAGGGCCAACTCAGTCAGGCACAGCGTTGAGGGAGAAACCACATCAACCACATGCACATAAAATCAATCCAAAACCAGATTCCTTAAAACAACCTTGTTCTTAGTGACCATCTATGACACGTTCACTTTATCTTACGAAAATGGCCGATTCTTCAAAGAAGTTGAGCGTTGTGCGGTGGAAGAATGCAAAACACGATCTGTAAGGAATCTGCAGTGAACTGGTTTGCCCAATATCCTGGACATCTCCAACAACTCAACATGAAAAGAACAAACCAATTTAGCAAGCACCTGTGTGTGTGTTGTGTGTTCCTCCCTCCTTCCCTCTTACACACACACACACTTTACACACCACTTAATTTGAAAAAGTTTTCTAAGAAATGTGGATGCAACGTCTGTAGTTTTCTTCCCAGTCAAATGGAAGATGTTTTTCAATTCAATCCAATCATTGTTTATGGCCCCATGACCACAGAGGCCATATCAGGGCTGTCACCTGTTGAAATTAAAACTGTGCGACTGTATACAGATTTCAAAATTCAAAACTAACCGCATTTCCTTGTATCAACCCCCTGGTCAACCATAAGGGTCAACTCAGAACGGGCACCGCGTTGTGGGAAAACCTTCATTAAGGACACACCAAAGGATTAAAAACAAACGCCCGATTCCTCAAAACCAACTTTGGACATACTGAACTCAAATGGAAAATGACCTATTCTCTAACAGATCATTTTTGTGGCTCTCTAGAAGAAATTGACGACTGTCTCATTGCCCTGAATGCTCATAAAAATGCTCAGATCTTTGTCAAAACAATGTCATACCTGTCTCGTTTCAAGGATGTATACAGATCACAGAACTTTAGGAGCTCTGTATGAATTATATTCCTACAGGCAATGATCTCCGCACTTAAAGCAAATCTGCACAGACCAATTTTTCTCTCTCGAGATTGCTAAACCATTTTTAGGGTCAAAACAAGTGCAAACATTCAACAGCGTACACCAAGCTATTGGAAGGCAAATGCTTGAACACTGCAGATTCTAAGATGGCAAGACAAGATGCGGCACTGACCACCTCTTCCCGAGACTTTGATCCATCAGTGAAAGACGTTTTTGTGTCCGACAGGTAAGACTGACAATCCCAAGAAAAGCCCTCAGACTATTAAAGTGATGGTGTCCTATCAAATTAAACAGATTAGTTTCCAGTCTCCACAGTTTGGTTTTTTTGGGTTTTTTGTTTTTTCCAAAGAAATATGAAGAGACTGTACGAGATCACGAGAACTCTCAGGAAAAAAACAACAAACCTAGCTGCCCTGTCAAAGATAAGAATGGCAATACCATTCCAGGTGAGGAGGACCAGAGAGCAAGATGGGCAGAGCACTTCAAAGAAACGCTCAACAGACCTGCACCACCCATGCCTCCAGACATCCCCCCCACCTACTGAAATCCTTGGCATCAACCCCGGCCCCCCCTACCAAGAATGAGTTCACCAAACCCAAATCAATTCACTCAAATCAGGCAAAGCAGCAGGCCCCAGACGGTATACCACCTGAAGCACTGAAGGCAGACATCCAAACTTCCACTGAGATGTTATACCCACTCCTATACAAGATCTGGGAGTAAGAGAGTGTACCAGAAGACTGGAATAAAGGCCATCTCGTAAAGCTGCCAAAGAAAGGGGACCCGTCCTCATGCAACAACTGGAGAGGAATCATGCTACTGTCCATCCCAGGGAAAGTGCTGACAAAGATCATGCTAGACAGACTGAAGACAGCACTGGACAAGACACTTCGGGATGAACAGGCAGGCTTTAGGCAAGACAGATCATGCACAGATCAAATCGCCACAATGCGCATCATCATTGAGCAGTCCCTGGAGTGGCAGACCCCCCTATATTCAGTCTTTGTCGACTTTCAGAAGGCATTTGACAGCGTCGACAGAGATGTCATTTGGAAACTGATGCATCACTATGGCTTTCCACCAAAGTTAATCACCATCATCCAGCAGCTATATGAAAATGCCACCTGTCAAGTCATCCATGAAGGGAAACTGACGGAAGCCTTCTCCGTACAGACCGGTGTTTGTCAGGGCTGTCTGTTGTCGCCAACCATCTTCCTGTTGGTGGTTGACTGGATAATGCGGCAAGCCACAGCAGGCAGGAGAACCGGCATACAGTGGACCCTCATGAAGCAGCTGGAAGACCTGGACTTCGCAGACGACATCAGCCTTCTCTCCCACAGGCAACAAGACGCACAAGAGAAGCTTTTTCGTGTTGCTGACGAAGCTGAAAGGACTGGCCTCCAAATCAACATCGGGAAGACAGAGATCATGAGGGTGAACAACAAAACACATGACCCAGTGCGACTGCAGCAAGAAACCATCAAAGAAGTCACCAAGTTTATTTACCTGGGCAGTGTCGTCAGTAAAGATGGAACAGATGAAGACATCAAGTGCCGAATCAACAAAGCCCGTCACGCCTTCACCGTTCGGCCAATTTGGAGGTCAACAGTCCTCTCATTTCAAAACAAGATTCGGATCTACAACACCAATGTCAAATCGGTCCTACTTTATGGCTCAGAAACTTGGCGGGTAACAAAAACCAACACCCACAAACTCCAGTCTTTTACCAACAAATGCCTCAGGTACATCCTCAACATCAGGTGGCCGGAAGTCATATCCAACAAACAACTGTGGGACAGGACCAGACAAACCCCAATCGAGTCCATTATTAAACAAAGGAAGTGGGATGGATCGGCCATACACTCCGCAAGCCTGCGTCAAATGTCACCAGACAGGCCCTTGACTGGAATCCACAAGGGAAGCGGAAAGTTGGTCGACCAAAGCAGACCTGGCGCAGAAGTGTTGAAGAAACGAAGGCAGCCGGAATGACATGGGCCGAGCTGAAGAGGATCTCCCAAAACCGAGTTCGTTGGAGGGGTGTTGCAGCCCTATGTTCCCCAAGGAACCAAGAGGCATGAGTCAAGTAAGTCATAGTTTTTCAGGAACTTGGGAAAGACGGGTAACGTCTAAATATCTGCCTTTTAGAGATCATGAAGAATGCCAGTTATCCAAAGGCATGACGGCATCAGCACATTCCTCAAACGTTGTCTGGGACTGAAGGACTAGGAACAGTCATACACGTGATTGTTATACTCCGAATTAATTTTGCTCTTTATTAGTTTCAGACAGCAGGTAGACACTGCAAACTGGTGAAGTTTGAAATGCTCCAGAACAGATTCTAAACCCTTGGATGGTGAATGGGGCCGAAAGACTCCAAATACAACGACCTTGCTGATCCCAAAATGTCGCAACCATAACCATGTGCCCTGTAGAGATACAATCGTGCGCGCGTTTTTCATGCTATCGTGAGAAAAACAGCTATCATAGCTATAGCTATCATGCTATCGTGAGAAAAACAATTTGTACGCCTCTGTCTATTCTGTAAATCTATACCATTGCACTCTTTCATTCATGAGGAAGATCACAATGTGCCAGTGTCAGTGTAATTACCTAGTTTATGACAGCATGGCCTTGGAGAGTAAATGCAATCGTCTTCTGATCTGCTACCCACCCAGTCTGTATGGTCGACCACCTCAAAATACTGCGATGTGTGGAACACTGCAATATGAGATGATCAAAACTGGATGAATATTTCAGAAGGCACATAAACGCATTAAAATGTAATAGTCCCAGACATGGTTGAGCCACAGCATTTTAGCAACAGACAATGTTCTGAAAAAGTAACATTGTTAAAAGTAATAAATTAACGTGCCTTCTGTTCTGTGAAAGAAACCGTTGGTCGCCTATTCTCTGCTTGCAGCGAAACTTGTTTTTGGAATGATTGACAAGGCTTCCCTTTGCAAAAAGTGTGCGTGCAGCTTACACACGATTTCGTGCTGTCAAAGAAACAGACATTTCTATTTTATTTTTACCCAACCCAATCCAATGCAGTTAGATTGTTTATAGCTCTGCCAACAACGGAGGCTATATCAGGGCTGTCACCTAGTAAAATCAAAACCTCAAAACTAACCTTGTTCGTAGTAAAATATGAATTTAACACATCAGACAGGAAACGCCCGATTCTCTCAGAAAGTTACAAATACTGTCCGATGGAACATAACAAAAACGGGATTTTTAAGGAATCTGCAGTAAACTGCTTGTGCCTAGGAGACATTTCAACACTCCAGAAGCAGATGCTTGACAGTTATTTGTACATCACAACTCACACACCATGGAATTCCCCAGCTAAAGAAAAGAATGTGTCATGTAAGGTTACAAATTTAAAGTGACAAAAAGCAACAAAATACTTGAATTTATTAATCACCGATTGTTTTATATGCAAATCCAGAGTTTAAAGAAGAACCTCCGTTTCATATTTTTTATAAATTAAAAATAAAATTAAGCACAAGTTATAGTCTCTGTTCTTTTTATTCAAGTGGCACCGACAGAAATGAGTTTGTTACAATAAATGGCCACCCATTTTTTACCCTCTCCTGTTATTTAGAATTCCACAGGGCTCGAAGCTTGGCCTTGCGTTCTTTGTATTATGAACGACCCCTCTCTCAAACCCAGCTGTAAAAGTAAACAGTGCAGCAAGATTTTGCTGATGACAAGCTTCTAAAATCAGTTTTCCACATGACATGAATTCAGTAATCGCCGATGTGGATCCTGCACAAATGACATTGAAAACTAGACGACTTGAGAATCGGCTAAAACTTCATAACACTGAAGCCCTAATGTTCTCTCTTCTTTCTTCACCTTCCTCTCGTGCTCTGCCATCATCAATAGCCATTGGTGTACCTACCATTTCTTTCACACAAAAGGCCAGAAACCGAGGTTTTACTCTCTATTCAGAAAAGGCCATGACAGTTTATTTCAGGAAAGTCTAGTTACTTTCCTTGAGCTTAATCTTTTTTTTTGTTCCTCAGCTACAACTCCAACGTTCACTGATGGCGATATTTTTGCGTATGCGGCCGTTTATGCCCCGTTTCTTTTCTTCCCATCATCTTTTATTTTTTTACTTTTTTGGCCCATTCTCATGCTTTTATATCCAGAAAGACCTAACCTATAACGATTCTCCCCTATGCCGAAGTCGGATGCCCTAGGTCTGACTTGTCTAGCGCTTAACAGCAACGCAACGCATTGTCGCTCATGTGACAGCCAGCAATAGTTGCTGTCTGAGCGTTTGACACCCATGAAGAGCACAGGGCAGTGAAATAATGTGTGATAGACAAATAATAGCACAACTAGTGCACATAGCAGGCGTAATTCATGATTTGTCATTTCTATATTTTGTGGGCAAGACATTATCGAAATGAGTTCTAACAAGTTTTGAGCACATATACTTTGCAAGAAATAAATTTTTATATTGTGATAAACTTAAAACTTGTATTGATAATCAATTCTTTCACTAGAATATTCTGAGGCACGTTGATTTACTAAGGAATTTGTCAAATCATTCCAATAAAGACCGGGATGTGATGAAACGCAGCCTAAATTTAAACCAATAACTTTGGATGCAAGAACTTAATAGAAAAATAACGGCATTTCTCATTTTAGAGTCCCAATGTTTCAAACAGTTTAAAGCCAGTTTTGAATCAGCACGAAAAGTAATGTTGTAAATAGCAAGAGAAGGACTTTAAAGGTAATTCAGTACCATTGCAAATAATTCAGATGTAAATATCAAAACATTTTCCGACAGAATTCTTTTCACTTTAAAATCAGGTGTTAAATGCAACCTCGCGCTGACCCAGTGCTAAGACAATTCCATCCAATTATACTGATCAACGATTTGGCTGTGAAGAAGTCACTGTGAAGACGATTTCAAACTTTAATTTGATTTTGATCCCATCCACTCTTTGTTGTTGATAGCCCCGCCAACCACAAAGGTCATATCAGGGCTGTCACCTCGTCATTTTTTTTTAAATCTCAGATTTTAACTTATTATAACTGTGTAGCTATATACAGATTAAAACCGGGTTTAAAACCAACTCTACTGTTGTTCCTAGTAGCAACTCCCTGGTCAACCATTAAGGAACAACCCAGGACGGTCTCTGCGTTGTGGGATAAGCACATAAACGACATATTGGATAAAACCAAAGCCAGAATTCCTTCAAACCAACCTTGTTCATAGCAACCAACTATGACATTTTCACTCATATCAGACCGGAAATGTCGATTATCTCATTAAGTTAAAATGTTCTGTGGAGCATCGCGAAAAAGGATCTTAGGGAGTCTGCAGTAAAATGCTTCAGCCCGATATCCTGCCCATCTCGACAACTGATTTGATCTACATCCTTTATTTCTGTGAAGTCATCAAATTTTGCTTGCTCTCGTTCCCGTCATAGAATGTGTGCTACTGCTGTTAAAACTGCGATTATTGCTTAATCCATATTTTTCCTTCATAAAGTCATGTATAATAAAAGGTGGCCTGAAAAGAAAACTAGTTCTTTTTTGGATATTCCTTTTGCTTGATGAGGTTGAAAACCCTTCGGGTTCTCAGATATTCTCTTGCATTTTAAGAAAAATAAAATCTTTTAAGATAAGTCATTTTTTAAGTAGCCCACTCCTTTCTCAAGTGTGTGTGTGCGTGTGTGTGTGTGTGTGTGTGTGTGTGTGTGTGTGTGTGTGTGTGTCTGTATGTGTCTGTGTGTATGACCAGTTTTCAGGATTCATGTCTCTGACCACTTTGTGTGTGTGTGTGGTTGTGTGTGTGTGTGTGTGTGTGTGTGTGTGTGTGTGTGTGTGTGTGTGTGTGTGTGTGTGTGTGTGTGTGTGTGGTGGCGTGTGTGTGTGCGTGTGAGAGTAATGAAAGCACTTTTTTTTTTAATATGTATAAATTATCTTGTTTGAGCCTTCGGAAAAAAGCAATTCAGATTTAAAATATTATTATCATTGTTATGATGATGATTATTATTATTATTATTATTATTATCGTAATTATTATCAGTATTATCGTTTTTCGTTATTATCACCATTATTTTTTTTTACGTTCTTCGGCTAGAGCTCCGAGATTCACAAATGATGAGATTTTGTGTATGCTACCTTTTTGCCCACACTGAAGGCAGCCGCATTCCGATTTCGAGGCTATTATTAATTATTATTATTATTGTCATCAATGTGATATCGACAGCAGTCCATCAATGTGATTTTCCCTCCTAAATAATCTAAGAGTAAAATGTGCAAATTCAAAAGATAAAAACTACACTGTCATCTTCAGTGAACCTCCAAAAGGAGTCTGGATGGAGCTGTCATACTACATCAAGCACCTTTCTGCTGGCTTATAAAAGCTACATCAGCGACAGATTCCTCATGATCAAACCCGATGCAAAACCAGTCCCCATCCACATTATCAGTTATATGTTACAATGCCAACCCGCTCACAAAGAGGAGATAGAATCGTTCTACAATGATGACCTCTGAACAGCCAGAGACGAAAGTATGACCATGGAAAACTTCGTCGCGACACAAAAAGTAGGCGAGGGAAAAATACAGTGATACTGAACCTTTTGGACAGGGCTCTAGAAACAACAGAGGAGACACTTGTTTCTTTGTCAAGCAAACAGTCTAAAAATAGGAGAGATACACTTGTTTCTAGTCTGTCAAGCAAACAAACTAAAAATGGCTGGGTAGATATACACTTGCTTCTTTCTCAAGCAAACAATCTAAAAATGGCTGGGTAGATATACATTTGCTTCTTTGTCAACTAGGCAATCTAAAAATGGCTGGATAGATATGCCTGCTTCTTTGTCAATCAGACATCTAATCCTTACTGAAACCCCCTTCAAATACCCCTAACTGCAGGTACACATGGATCTCACCACTAGATATAGAGTTGCCAACAAATTGATTATAACCAAGTGATAAAAATTTGGTAAACATCTGTCGCGAATGCCAGAACAAGACCAGGAGCAGACAGTGACTCCAGTCACTTCCTCGAATCCAGGATTATAAGATTTAAGGCAATAAACAAAAGTAAACACTTAGACCCTGCAAATATAATTTGGATGAACTAAATGACACTTAAGCTAAAAGTGCTTAGAAACAAATTCACAATCGTTCTCAAGTACTTCTAAAAGAACAAAAACCAGACAAGATTAGGAATATCACAAAAGGTATTATACACAGAGGCTGTTCAAAATAGCTTAGGAAAGAAAGAGTAAATCACCAAAACCCTTTTAAGTGATGAAGTTCGTGATGAAGTTCTATCAGCAAAAGAAAAACGCTAGAAAAGATAACAGAACAGAAGACTACAGAACACTTTAAAAGCGACAAGAGCAAATATTAAAAGAGAAAATTTTATTATTTGAAAACAAAATGCAAATAAATATTGGCAAATGCTCAGAAGAAATGTTAGGCAAATTTAAAAAGGTAAAAGGGGGGTACCTGGTCTATTCAAAATCGGAGGCCAAATGACAAAGACAGAAAAACTTTTACCAAGGCGAATCAAATATCAGACAGATGGCGTGAACACGGATAAAGTGAAACCACCACCAACAACGGCACTGCTAGTGCACGGACCTGCAACAGCTGGAACCTTTCGCCACTAACAACAAAACGAAAGTCGATCCTGTCACCAACTAACAGAAGGCAAATCCGAAGGATTGGCTAACATCCCAAGGGAGCTTTTGAAGTGCTCAGACCCATCTAGTCTTACAGCAACTTTAGCGCAGGTTTCGCAACTGCATGCATTGCTAAATACCAGTGGTGTACCATTCCCAGGATTGGTCTGTAGTGCAACTCTCTCCCTCTCTCTCTCCATTCCTTCGGACTTGAAGTGCTTTATTAACTCCCCTTTTCTACACTGCATCCCCAACCCCCCCCCCCCCCCATATTATCTCCCTTGCCTCGGCATGTGCACGCACATGCGTGCGCGCGCACACACACACACACACACACATATTCCTCAAACACTCCACTATTCCCAAAGATTGTCATTCACTCAGTACTACCACCCACCTTTTTTTTGTTTTTAAGTAAACATTCGTTTTTCCTAATATTGATCCTCCCTTCACTCTCCAACTTCATTATAGAGATTGGCTACCCCTACCCCCCCCCCCTCTCTCTCTCTCTCTCCTCTCCCCCCCCCCCCCCCCCCCCCCCCCCCCCATATTACAGTCACGGCCAAAGCATCCTAACCTTCCCCCTTTCTAGCATCTCTTTGCCTAAAACTCTTTACCTCCCTTCCAAACCCACCACCAAGAATAAACATGTTTTGCCATAGTGTCAGCATGAGCCACTGTCTCCACCTGACTGTTGTGTCCACATGCCGGGTCAGAGTTAGAATTAAAGGAAGTTTGTTAGGGTTAAGAGTTAGTGTGAACAGTTCGCATGCAGTGTCAGGGTTGTCAGTCAGTTCGCTGGTCTGTCCGCGTTTGGGGGCATGTGGACACAAGAGCACATAGACGCAACGGTACTCCGCTTTCCACTCGATGGCTTGGCTTTTGTTTGGGATTATAAACGACCAGTCCTATCAACGAGTAAGGTTGCTCTTTGGACTTGTTCGGATTCGCGTTTTTTCAGTTCAGCATTCACTAAAGTGACTTCAGCCCTTAAAGACATTTTTAACAAGTTGTATCCGTTTTAAAAATTAGAATTTATCCCAAAATAAACCATCTGAGAAAAAAGAATAAAGGGGTTACGCCAAAGTAACGAAGTGAGAAAATCGTTAAGCCGGCCTCCTCTTTCTGTCCCCACTGATCCAAACGTGTATCCTAACCCCCGCCCTCCCAAACACCTCTTCCCCTTAAGTACCTTTTACCGATCCCTATGTCCCCTCCTCACTACTACTGCCCACACACACACACACGCACACACACCACACACACACACACACACACACACACACGCACGCACGCATACACACGCACGCACGCGTTCTTACTAAAAATTATACAGCACTCGTTCTGCAAAATATGAAAAATACCTCACTTATGAGGAAAAAAGTACAGGCATAAATCTTATGTGTATATTTTCTCTACGCTGCAGCGCTAAACCTCTAGGAATGAGCATCCTGGCTCTACTCCGAGTCCGAAGATATTCTACAATGATGGCAGGAATACAGCAAAGCTTGAACCAACGGTCAGGAGAAGTTCAACCTAAAAATGATAGATTCAGTTTCGACATAAAGAGCACCGAGAGTTTGAATCTTTCCCCAGTGACTTTGACACAGCCATCGAAGAGCTTCAATGCAGAAAGTCACCAGGCCTCGCTAACTTTCCAGGAAGACTGCTGAAGAATTCAGGAGAAGGTGGGCTGAGAGCCACGCTGCGAAATCTGGAAGAGTGGTCATGGGCCAACAGACTGGCAGTCGTCACAGAAATTGTCATGCGCCATAAAATGCCGAAATGTAAATGATTGCAAGAATTACAAGACAATAGCCCCTATGTAAGCAATTAAATACACTTCCCCTGTCATGGTTTGCAAATGTTTTTGGTATTCGATGTGACGACTCTAGTAAAGTCTTATCGGACAGAAAGCAAATCGTTTCAATAAACGACATTTCATCTTCACTCTCCCCACTGTTTATCTGGAGTTCTGCAGGGCTCGGTACTTAACCCTGTGCTCTTTGTGTATCATAATAACACCGCTCTCAAACTAGATTGTAAAGCACACAGAGGCTTACTTTTTGCCGATGACAACTAAAATCCTATCTGCGTCATGAAATATATTCAACAAATATATTCAACAATCACTGATCTGGAATCCTTCACAAGTGACAATAACTGGATGACCTAGTATCAGCTTAGAATGAATTTTTTTTTAACTGAAGCCTTAATTTTTGCTTCTTCTTCACCTCGTGCTCTTTCATCCTAAATAGCGACTGGTTTATTAACATTCCTTTCACAGGGAAGCCTAGAAGGTTGAACTGGATTCAGATAAACCATGAATTATATCAGCACAATCTGTTGAGCTTTTCTTGAGCTGTAACGGATTAGTTCCGTTTGCAGAGACCTTAGCGAGGAAGCAACAAAACTGACGACTTGCATTTTACCAACACCCGACCACTGGTGCTTTTTATTTACGGGCATACTTCATCCTCTATTTCAACCACTTCACAAAGAACAAAATCCTGCCACACGATTTTCAAATATTTTTGACAACAGCCCACCACTCTACTTCAAAATATTGTGCCCACTTACCTGGCTTTGAAAGGGTTAATTCAAAGCTGCTTGCATCCCATCAGACAGCCCAGCTGCCAGACCTCTGTGTTCACCATCTGACGTCCTGGATTGATGTCGGGTTCAAAGCACCACCGAGACGCCCATTCAAGGGAATTTTTCCCCAAGTCAACATGATCAAGGACTCCGAGAGTTCTTCGGATAACACTATGAATCGAGGCCTCCTGTGCGAACGCACGCGCTACATCTTGTACACACTTTAAAACCCGTTCTGCCTTTCGAAAGGGTAAGCCATTTGTGTCGGTGGGAACAGATGACAAAATTTACAAAATCACATGCCCACCGGGACTGGATGTAAACGAAAAAATACATGGGTTTTATTGAAGAAATTACCTATCACACACACACATTGTGTGTTATTTCCAACTAGTTGTGCTCCGCCACCCGTCACCATTCTCCAATGGGTCCTAACACAATCACTAAACAGAAGTTTAATGGTCGCTTTCAATTATTAATTTATTATTCTGCCAAAAACGTATTCCAATCAAATCGGGTTTATTGCCCAGCCGACAACAGAGGCCATTTCAGGGCTGTCACGCCTGGTAAAAAATTAATCTCGGAAATAAAGTCGCAGGGATAGGTCAATCCCCCACTACCCACGTGCACTCAACCCCCTCCCAAAATCACTAAATGTGAATAGACGTTAAATTGAAGATCTCTCATTAATCTGATTAAAACTGCAACTATATACAGATTAAAACCAGATTTCAAACCAGCTTTTCCGTCATTCCTCTTAACGCCCTGGACAGCCATAAGGGTCAACCAAAGTGTGGTCACTGCAGTGGGTTAGAACCAAAGGAATGGAAAATTAATGAGAAAAAACAATACCCCATTCCTCACAACCAACCTTGTTGGTAGCAAGTAACTGACACGTTAACTCTTATCAGACGGGAAATATCCGATTCTCTCCGAGAATTAAAAATATATGTGAAAAAGGATCTTTATGGAGTCAACAGCAATATATTTGTGCCCAATATCTTGGACATCTCCAAACCCAGAAGCAAATACTTAGATTATCCGCATACTTATCAAAAGCAAGAAAAGTTGATAAAAATTCTACCGCACAATACCTCTCCAAACCAAACTCTGCCCCAGTGGGGATGATGCCGGGGACCCGTCAGTATAAACAGCATCCCCATCTTCTGGAAATTCTGTGCCGGAATTTTCTTTCTATCCCTCTGATTCTGCCTCGTCCGTCTTTCCTGTCACCTCTACTTTCTGCCTCCAGGGTCCGGTCACATGCCTTTCTTTCCAAAAAGATAGCTAGCTCTCTCCCACCCTGAAGTTGAATGCGCTGGGCCTGACTCGTTAGGCGCTCAACGGCAGCGCAACGCATTTTTGCTAATTTGACAGTTGCTGTCTGAGCGTTCGATAACGAAGAAGAACAACAACTGGAAGAGGAAGAAATAGAAACTGGGCTCAACCATGCAACAGATACTAATTCCCTTAAGTGCTATCAATCTGCAAGTAACACACTGAATAACACTAAATTACATACTACTCTATCAGCTTCCTTAAAAATAATAGCAGGTGATGCGGGTGCTTGTGTACTTCATTTAAAAGCATGCAACAAAAAATATTCAAAAATACATATAGCACAAAAAACTATCACCTCCACTATACATTTATATTTTCCACCACTTCTGATTGAAAATGGATTCTAAATTTTACCGTATTTTGTTTAAATATGCCTTGTAAATAATGAGCAGATTAAGCACCATTTTTTTCTTTATTTTTTTTTTTAGGAGGTATTCTTGTTTCCTTTCTAACACCATTGTCTGCTTTCAGTCCCTTTTTTCCTTGGTCTATTTTTGTCTTTGGTTGGGGCTTTTTGTGAACGTTCTACACATCTTTCTGCACAGACAAAAAACTGACTAAAAACAATGCTGTCCCTAACTTGTGACTAACGTCTAGAGCAATAACTGCCCTAGTGTCAAATGCTTGCTCTCTTAACGATTTTAATTTAAAGCTGATTACATTTGTCTGGGTTTGTTGCTGCTCTAGTGTATGCCGATGCACGCACAGTCATAATATGTAATTCAGTGATTGCATTTGTCTGGGCTGTTCTAGTGTGTGGTGCAGCGTTACGTGCCGTTACATGTCCTCTGTCTAATGTATAGATTTTTTTCACGGAGGTTGTCACTAGAACATGTACTGTACATAAAACACCTCACTTGTTCAAATATGATGCAACTTGCAAAAACAAATGTAGTTGACTTATTACTGGGGAGGGGGGGGATGATTTTCGTTTTGTTTGTTTTTCGTTTGGGGTTGGGTTGGGGTGTGGTTTTTTTTTTTTTTTGGGGGGGTTGTTTTGTTTTTTTGTTTTTTGTTTTGTTTTGTTGTATTTTTTTGGGTGGGATCGTTCTGAGCTCTGAGGTTCCCCAATAGTGAGATTTTGCATAAACCACTGTTTTTACCCACCATTGAGGTAGCTGCATTCCGACTTCGTTTTAAGTCAGACAACTTGCACAAACAAATACAGCCGACATAGTTCCTCGTTCCTAAAGTTGTACTGTCCGTTCGAACTGTTGCCTCCTGCTCCATGCTATTCTGGGGCGTTGTCAGAGACTTGGAGTGTCCTCTGCAACTGTCTGCATGATCCTGGATGACTGCAGGCGATGTTCTGGACTGTGGGTCTTGTCCTCGGCTGGCGTGGGCATTTTTCCATAACTGGGTCTGCTGGTCGTCCACTCTGACCAGATCCTGAAGAACAAAAGCAAGTATTTGTAAGGGCTTCGGTACTTAAGAATAAGTACAAGGCGTATGTTTGTGTGTAGGGAGGGTGTGTGTGTGTGTGTGTGTGTGTGTGTGTGTGTGTGTGTGTGTGTGTGTGTGTGTGTGTGTTGTGTGCGTGGATCCATCCGTATTTGCCTTTGAACCGACTTTTTTTTTAAGTTTCAAAATCCCTCCACTTATCTAAACATGGAGACATCTCACTTCATTGGAAAAATAACTTGACAAGGGCACATAATTCGAAAACAGCTCCAGGTATTAAGAATTCACGTTTTAACAACAATGAAGTGTGACCGAGCAGAAGACATTGCTGTCGAAGGTTAAAAAGTGATAATGCGGAGGAAATCGGAGTACAGATTCCCTCATTTGGTCTCTTTTTTTTTTTACAATGACAACCCTCTGTGTGCGTATACATATGTGTGTATACATTGTGTATGTGTGTGTTATGTATGTGTGTAGGTGTAAGCACCTATAAAATGTATACTTTTTTTTTAAAAGCTTCAAAAAGTTCAAAAGCTAAAAAAAAATTCATTAAAGACGTATTTTTCTTCTTTTTTTTAGTATATATATATTAAAGAGATTCGATCTTTTCATTTTGTAACGAAAATAAAGTCAATTTAACGTTTAAGATACTGACAATATTTCATCTTGTGCTTTCTTAGCTCAAACATTCATAGCTCAATTATAAAAATGGTTTAATCCCATTGCTTTGAAACTAAATTCGGAGATAAATTCTCAAATTTAATTGTCTATTTTTATCAGCTCAAATATTACAATAGTTTCATACCTTTTTGTAGCCCTTATCACTCTTCTAAAGCAAAAACCTCTATAGTTCAAAATGGCTGCCACTTCATATGTGGCACATGGTTCCAGTCACACAGCCCTGAATGCAAAGGAGTCCTAGTCAGTAACAACAGTTTGGAAGATTTTCTTGGCCAAGCATTACATACATCTGATCAGGTTACTTTGAAAATGTGTTAATGAAGGATTATCCTCTACAGCCTTTATCATTTACCTTCAATCCATTACGTCAAAGATTACAATTTCATTTCCATATTTTTCAAGAATAAATTTATGACCACTACGTAAACATTGACACCGCTTTATCCTCAACCCTTAATTTGGATAGAGTCAATCTTTTGAATTGATGATTACTTACGCAAATGTACAGAAACATACAGAAATTCTGATTTGTGACCAGAACATTTTACATACTTTTAATCCTTAACAATGATGGATACTGTATATTTAAGAACAAAAATTAAAGTGGCTTGGTTACAGACGTGACAGCACTTTTCTAACCTGGGTATTTTCTAGAAGAGCGTGACCACTGGCTTCCGCTGTAAGTAGGCATGTCTGTAGAACTTGACAGCAGCAACGCTTCTCTCCCTTTTCCGTGACAGATGGCGCTGGTCTTGATTGATAGAAACTGTTCCGCCTCATCTTGTCCCTGGTGAAAAGTGAAAACCACAAACTTTAAAATATAGAAAAAAACTAAAAATCGAACTAAAAGATAAATGTGCAAATACTGAAGAAAGAAATTTTGACTAGCTGCTATGGTGTACAATGCAACAATGGACTGCTGGCCAGTTGGTCAAGAGTTAGAATCCTAAAGAGGCTTAGATCTTTTCCTCTCGTTTTACTTTTTAACTCCAGCTAGCTCCTACCTACAGCAAAAGTGTTAAAGCCACAGGGTGAAAACTGAAACCACAGCATTGAGCATCAACCACTGAACAGGAGCAATATTGCACCAACACTGCAGGTCTGTTTCTCTCGGGTCTGACTGACGCCAGAGCATTCTATGTTAAGTGCAGAGTACAGCCCTGTCAATGTAGTCTCAAAGCTGGTGCGCTTCTTATTCTACAGCATCATCGTTGTTTCGCACACAGCATATTGCTACCAAGCACACTAACTTTTAGCTCTTTGATATATTATATATGTGAAATGTATGGATTTTATATAAAATTTCGTTTAAACTGGGACAGTCATATTCTCTATTCTGGATATTGATGCTGCCATGTCTGCAGCAGTCAAACATCACAAGCTCTTTACAAGGAAACTAAATGACTCGCGTTTCAGTAGAAAGTGAATGCATGGATTGAGCTAAAAACCGATACTTGAATCGTGTATATATAAAGACGCTCAACTGTAGCTGTGCTGTTCTAAAGTACTTACATTTACAAGGACTTGATGAAGACATCCCTCAGGAGATAGGTCCACCATTGAAGAGACGCTCTCCAGATGGTTCACATGCCTCACCAAGTCAGGCCCAGTGTGGAGAAAAGGTGGCCCCCAGAGGAGACTTCAGAGGAGGCCTCGTCCAAATGATCCGCGTGATGACTCACTAGGTCGAGACCCGTGTTTAATAACTAAAGTTGGTTAAGGATGCTCAAGGACAAAATGTGGTGAAAGGTTGACCGAGCCACGGTCCCTCGTGACTGCTGCCTTAAAGCCTTTGTGGAGAGTAGTGCTTTCAGACACCTGGACCATGGGACACCTGGACCATGGGACACCTGGACCATCTGACACCTGGACCATCTGACACCTGGACCATCTGACACCTGGACCATCTGACACCTGGACCATGGGACGCTAAGATTACTGGACAGTAAGGCCAGAAAACACTAAGACCACAGGACACTAAGACCACCGGATACTAAGACCGTCAAACACTAAGACCACAGGACACTACGACCGCTGGACACAAAGACCACCGGACACTACGGCCGCCGGAAACAAAGGCCACCGGACACTACGACCACCGGAACAAAGACCGCCGGACACTACGACCGCCGGAAACAAAGATCACCGGAAACAAAGACCACCGGAAACAAAGACCACCGGACACTACGGCCGCCGGAAACAAAGACCACCGGACACTACGGTCGCCGGAAACAAAGACCACCGGACACTGCGACCACCGGACACCCAAGATCACCTTCACCATGATTGCTTTCCTCCATTCTATTTCATTTTATTCTTTTTCTGGTTTATTTTGTTTTTAGTTTCCTATTTTTTTATTTTATTGTACGTTTTATTTCTCATTTATTTTATGTTGTTTTATTTCTCATTTTATCCTGTTTTATTTCTCATTTATTTTGTTTTATTTCTCATTTATTTTATGTTTTATTTCATTTATTTTATGTTGTACATCTCTTATTTTATCCTATTTAATGTCTTATTTTTCATCTATTTTACTTTATCTTATTTTACATTATTTTTATTCTTTTTTTTTTATTTAATTTCATCACTAATGTTTTATCTTTTAAAGAGGAGTACTAATGCAATCGAAAGTGTGGCGCCCAGCGATCGTTTTGAAGGCAACCGACAGGAAATCCAACAACAGACAACCCAGCTAAAAATTCCCGAAACTAACAGAAACTGGACTCAAAACTTTGAAACAACAGACAGAAACTCGAATAAAAACTTCGGTAACTAACGACAAAAACCCCAACTCAAAACTTTGGAAGCTAGAGACAAAAATCCAACTCAAAAGCTTCGAGAACAGATGAACGCCCAACTCAAACTTTCGTCTGCAACAGATGAAAACCTAACAAAACTTCAGGGACAACACATCAAAACCCAACTTAAAACTTTGGAAAATGACAAAAATCCAACTTAAACTTTCGGAAACAGACAAAAACCCAACTCAAAAACTTCGGGAACTGAAGGCAGAAATCCAACTCAAAAACTTCGGGAACTGAAGGCAGAAATCCAACTCAAAAACTTCGGAAACTGAAGGCAGAAATCCAACTCAAAAACTTCGGGAACTGAAGGCAGAAATCCAACTCAAAAACTTCGGGAACTGAAGGCAGAAATCCAACTCAAAAACTTCGGGAACTGAAGGCAGAAATCCAACTCAAAAACTTCGGGAACTGAAGGCAGAAATCCAACTCAAAAACTTCGGGAACTGAAGGCAGAAATCCAACTCAAAAACTTCGGGAACTGAAGGCAGAAATCCAACTCAAAACTTCAGGCAGGAACAACAGACAACTAAACCAACCCCTTCTGAGGTTGGTTGAAGTTATTCCATGTAGCTTACTGTTCCTCCTACCTTTATTAACACGGGCCTGACCAGGTTAAGTTCGTGGGGGTGGTTGGGATTAGGTCAAATATTGCGAAGTATCTGAAAAAGACATGAACATGTGGAAAAATGTGACACTGTCAATTTGAAAATAGAGGGGAGGGTGGGGAAGGTGTGTGTGTAGGGGGGGGGGGGGGCGTGTGTTCGCGTGCACGCGCGCAAACATGTACGTACATGTGTGAGTAAGCAAGCACCAACGCAGCAAATTTCTGCAGTTTTATGGAAAACTCAGACTGTGTTCCCTTGAGAGACGCACGCGCGCGCGCGCGCAGTGTGTGTGTGTGTGTGTGTGTGTGTGTGTGTGCGCGTGTGTGCGCGTGTGTGCGTGCGTGTGTGCGTGTGCGTGTGTGTGTGTGAGAGAGAGAGTGGGCCTCGAGAGTAAAGCGATTATTTGTATTAAATTAATTGTCTCCAATGCTCAAGAAAACTTCTGTCGCTCTGAAGTAGAAGCGAACACGTGTCAAACTCGGGGTAAGGTGGGGGATAGCCTAGTGGTTGGAGTTCCGCTCGCAATTTTGACGGCCGGGGATCGAGTCCAGGGTTACAGCCACCACCGCAACGACCATTCAAGGGGATTTTTGCCATGAAATTATCGGCATCGACTCAACTCCCCTGAAAGTCCTTCGAAAAATATGGTCAACCGAGGCCCCGTGTGTGAACGCTTGCAGAATATCTTGCCCACACGTGAAAATCCATTGTGCCTTTCGGAAGTGTGGGCTATTCCTACCGGCAAGAACGGATGGCAAAAAGTATATCTAGTAACCTTGTACACTGGTGTATGTATGTTTAGACATCCCCGAAATTGTAATGCGGCTACCTTAATGGTGGGGGGGGGAGGGGGAGGTCGCATACGCAAAATCTCCCTATTGGTAAACTTGGGGTTCTAGCCCAAGCATAAAAATCCAGATCAGATCACTTTCCTCTTACAGATTTTTCAGGGCACAGTACACTCTCCAACTGCGAGCAGTCTCAGAGGCGACACTCATATTGCTCCACCACCGTACAAGCCAAAGATAACCGCTTTTGCACAGTCAGATTTTTTTATTATCATTGATGGATGGACCCTATAACCCAGTGATTACGACTCTTCGACTTCCAATCCTATGGATCGATGAAGTCGTAGGTTTGAATCTCGGCGGCGTCTGATGCATTGAGGGTGGAGATTTTCAGATCTCCCAGGTCAACTTTAAGAGCAGACCTGCCAAAGCCTTAATTCCCTTGGCGCACATATGAATGCAGAAGATCAAGTACGCAAGTTAAAGATACTGTAAATCATGTGAGCGTTCGGTGGTTTACAGAAACATATCCCAAAACATTCCCGAATTCGGAATGCGGCTACCTTCATGATGGGCTAAAACGGTCGCATACACAACAATCTCACCCTGGTGAACCTCGGAGCTCTAGTCGGAGAAGAGATAAAAAGTTACTGAACAAAGTCAAGCAATAACAAAAATAAAGCAATTAAATTATATTTCAAACAAAGAAGTGTGCCGAGTCTTCAAGGAAATAAGCGAGTTGTCAATGTCGCCATTCTGCACACAGCACCAGGAAACATCGCACAATGGACAACTGCATTTTTTTTCCTCAGCAAGACCTCTGAGCTTTACCAACAGGAAGATTTCGCGTAAGCGAACTTTTGCCTACCATTATGGTAGCACATTCCGACTTCGGAGCTAAAATGCATTTTGATCTCAGCTTTGAAGAAAATCCGTTACAAAGATTTTTGAAGATATGACTAATAGATGGATGAATATATAGTAAATTTAGACACTTTCTTTTATTGTTTTAACATATGGCTTGTAAACCGCGCAAATTTCTGTGGATTTTTTTGAAGCTTTATTCGTAAACAAGGACAAGTTGTACAACCCGAGTTCCTTTTAAACGCTCAAGTAAATTGGAGGGGTTCACAGCAAGACTTCAGCCTGGACATGTTAAACTAAAAAGAGTGAATGAAAAATAATATTACCCACCATTGCATAGTAGAACACAGTCTGCCTACAGATTTCTGTCGGCATGTCATTCAGAATTTGTTGGAAGATGGCAGAGAAGACCAACCACCCTTACAAACAGCTTGCAATCTCAGTTGGAAGCCAAACCTCACATACACTGTCACCTGTGCAGGCTTCACGTGCTAACTGTACTCTGCTACATTGGCGGTATGCCTAGAGGGCTACCCCTATGTCGGACCAATCAGTGACAAGCATTGACTGACCCTGTATTTGACCAATCGGTGACGGAGCATCAATATGATGAAAATTTTCCACCAGGATATTTTGTAAAACTACGAGCACAGCAAAATTTCTGCACTCAACTTATTGGTGGGAATTAAACGAGGAATACATCCTTTATTTCACTTTTTTTTGGCTTTCAGTCACTTTTTCCTGCTTTTAGATATGCTACCATTCTAATTAATTATCCAACAGGCCTAACTAACAGGCAACTCAGCATGACAAGAAGTCAAGATGGCAACCCTTACCTGTAGCCTCCTGTCCACATGGCCTGCAGTGGCGACAGTGAAGTCTGGTCCACCTGTCACACAGGGAACCTCGATCTTTCTTCTCCGTCCCCTTCTCCCTTCTTCACCTTCTCCCAAGTCGTTGGCCCAGTGCAGGGAACTGTTTCAGGCCGTGTCTCCGGGCAGTATGGCAGGCGAAGTCCACCCCTTTCTCTCCACAGGGTGGAGTGAAGTGAATTGTCAGGGTGGTAAATACAGTGCACGCCCTCTATGGGGGGTGGGGTTGGGGGTGGACTCAGCCGTTTTCTCGTGTATCATGGAACATCAGTGTTGACCAAGTGTCACCACCCAGTGTTCACCTCTCTCTCGCTCTCTCTCTCTCTCTCTCTCTCTCTCTCTTAGGCAGGTGTACGTCTTAACCGTCCTGCCACCTTCTTTCCTGTACGTCAAGCGCTTTGATTTGTTGCTTGACAAGATTCAGCGCTATATAAATTCCATACATTATTATTATTATTATTATTATTATTATTATATAATTATGCAACCAACCATCAATCTAACGACCATGTTCTTGTCTTTATACATCAGTATTACATACATTCCCTCACTCCTTTTCCTTGGATGCCTAGTGATTACAATCTATACCCAAAAAATAGATAATGAGTAAGTAAACCATTTTTTAAATCTCTTCTCATTTTCTCACATCAGTAGCTGAAATAAAGTAAATATAGTTTTGCAAGCGCACAAGTTCAAAAAGTCCGCTTTTGGACACGACTTTTTAGTCTGTTTCAGGTCCATGTCTTTGAAATTCTCTCTCTCTCTCTCTCTCTCTCTCTCTCTCTCTCTCTCTCTCTCTCTCTCTCTCTCATGCTTTTTTCTTGCCAACTCGGCCCAATATCCTGCCTTGTTTCAAGCAAATATGATTTTCTTTCTTGTGAATCTTGTACTGAGTTGCCCTGAAGTAGCAATGTGTCAGCTGAGGCCAGCCGGTAGACCTTCTGCAGAGTCACAAGCACAGGAGAATAATAATAATGATAATAATAATAGTGTATGGAATGTATATAGAAGACCAGGTACTACACATTCTACTTATGTGGCCATGCAAACTGATACCCGACAGTATGATGCTCGTCCTAGGGTTTTCCAGACGATGACAGCGCCGGGCCTCCGGCCTCTGAGGGGTCTAACCGCAGCTACTGGAAGAGAGACACCAGACGTGGCCCAACCCGGTAGACCTCCAGAAAAACTGTGGGGACCGGCAGGGTCACTACGACAGACTGAGCCAGATTAAACATTGAACATAGCGGGCAACGCAGAAGAGGAATAACACATGTGTGTGTGTGTGTGTGGTGTGTGTGTTGTGTGTGTGTGTGTGTGTGTGTGTTTTGTGTGTGTGTGTGTGTGTGTGTGTGTGTCTCATTTTTAGATTATCTGTGTGTGTGGGGTGTGTGTGGTGCGTGTTGTGTGTGTGTGTGTGTGTGTGTGTGTGTGTGTGTGTGTGTGTGTGTGTGTGTGTGTGTGTGTGTGTCATTTTTAGATAATCTGGTTTAAACGTCGATGGCTTGAAATTTTTTTCTGTTTGGGCAAACCTTTAGCAATCAATTAAATCAATGTTGCCATGTGTTGTTCCGTGAGTTTCTGTGTGTGGTGTGTGTGTGTGTGTGTGTGTGTTGTGTGTGTGTGTGTGTGTGTGTGTGTGTGTGTTGTGTGTGTGTGTGTGTTAGTGTGTGTGTGTTGTGTGTGTGTGTGTGTGTGTGTGTGTGTGTGTGTGTGTGTGTGTGTGTGTGTGTGTGTGTGTGTGTGTGTGTGTGTGTGTGTGTGTGTGTGTGTGTGTGTGTGTGTGTGTGTGTGTCGCGCGCGTGCGCAAAAGCGCGTTAGCATGCTGGTATTTTATGTGTGAATACATAAAATTAATGTATGTGTCTATGTGTCTGCGTGCGTGTGCGTGCATGTGTTGTTGCATGCCTGCGTGCAAGTGTGCGTGAGTGTGTACATTACATTTCTTGATGCTTGATACTTCTGAGTGTCTCAATATTTGGCATATATGCACACATTTTTATATACCAATGAATGTACACATATATGTGTGTAAGGCACACCAGCATGTTAGTGTACACATAATTCTGTGCACGTGTGCATGGCGGGTGAAGGGGATGCATGCATGCCTGTGTGCACGGTATCTGCATCTGTGTGCAAACAGGGCTAAAGTAGTGAACCTAGATTTGCATGTCAAATGAGAGCCTGTGTACTGACGTGTGTACTTAAAAAATTAATAGTCATCTGACATGCGTACTTAGAAAATAAATAGCCATCTGACGTGTGTACTTAAAAAATTAAGTCATCTGACATGCGTACCTAGAAAATTAATAGTCATCTGACGTGTGTACTTAGAACATTAATAGCCATCTGACGTGTGTACCTAGAAAATTAATAGTCATGAATTTTGGAGCCGGTTGGGGAACAGATGACAGAATTTACAAAACCGCATACACACGGGGACTGGATATAAAAAAAAGCACATAAGTGGTCATTCCATTATCCTCGATATATTTTTTTAAAGAGCCTGTTTCTCCTTAAAATCGTCTGATGAGCACACAACCTAAAGCAGCCAGTACGTTTTACTTGCCATCAGCCATCAGGGTAACGATCATTTCCCTCACTGTCTTCATAAATCAGGATTTCTCTCAGGCCCTTCTTTGCCTTTGCCTGGTGCTGTGTTGTAATAATGATCTGGGGAGGGTGGGGGTGCAATAAACAAAAAGCTCATCTTCTTTTCTCAGATCAATCATGGATTCAGCGTGTTTTGTGAGCGCCCAGGTTTGTTGTTGGACATCATTGAGGGTTTGTGTGTGGTTTGTTTGGTTTGTTCGGGTGTTGCTTGTTTGTTTGTTTGTTTGTTTGTTTTTCGGAAGCGCCTTTTTTTCTGCATTTCTTTCCTATACACATATATCCTACGGTTTTAATTCAATTCTCAAGATTCTTTTATCATTATTGATAGTATCATTGTTGTTGTTGCTGTTATCATCATCGTTGTTGTAGTTGTTGTCAGTATCATCATCAACATCTTACTTCGAGGGAGTATTTATTATTTATATCATGTTATTCAGATTCGTACTTTGTAAGGTATTATTAATGTAAAAGCTCTTTATTATGTAATCATTGCAGTATAATGACGGTTGGTGTTATTGCTATTGCTACCTTTTTTCACATTTCTTCTATTACGGGTGTCATTGTTTGTGCTGGTTTAGATATTGCTGTTTGGATTTGTGGTGTGTGTGTAACCAAGTTGTCATCTAAATAATTTGAATTTTAATAAATTGGGGGAGGGGGGTCTTTTATTGGGATTTTCTCGACATTTTGGAAAAGGAAGTTACTGTGTTTTTCCCCGTGAAAGCAGAGACGAGTGCTTGTGACCACTTAGCTGTTTAACTGCAGAGTGGCAGAACATTTCTGGATTAATCAACTGTAATGGAATTTATTCAACTAATTAAACACGCCCCCTAAGAACCACAGGCATACTCTCCAGTGGCAGCAAGTGCTCCTTTGTCAGACTGGAAGACCAGGAAACAGCCGTAGTGTGAATCTGTCAGACATCAGCATGCCATTGCTTAATTTGTGCTTGACGACGTCATAAACAAGGTGACGTCATGCAGTTAACAATGACAGATCAGTTGCGTCAACACAGTGGGGTTTTTTTGTCCGATTTCTATTTTAGGCGACGAGTTCTATTTTTGTGTTTTCAGTGGCATAGCGTATTGGGTCCTGAACAGGGTAAGTCAATAGGTGCAATGTCGTTGGACCTTCATCATCTTCGTCGTCATCACTATCAACATTATCCGAGTCAGCTTAATCACATCATCATTGTCTTTTGACGGAGTGAAGCTTTGGAGTTTGGCACGCACACACACACACACACACACACACACACACACACACACACACACACACACACCACATTATATATTTATATATTTATTATATTTATATATATATATACTATATAACACTCTTAAATTTATATACATACAATCATACATTCATCATACATACATACTTACATAACATACATAACATTACATACATATCATACATACATACATAATACATACTACAATACATACAACTCATACATACATACATACATACTATACATTACATACATACATACATATACATACACTACATACATAATCATACATACATGCATGCATACATACATATCATACATACATACATACATCATACATACATACATACAAATACATACATACATACATACATACATACATATCATACATACTACATACATCATACATACATACATCTACATATCATCATACATACATACATCTTCTACATACATAACATACATATACATTACATATCATACATACATCTACATGCATACATACATACAACATACCATACATTCATGCTATACATACACATACATACTACTACATACTACATACATACATACATATCATACATATCATACATACATACATACATAATACATACATACATACTACATACATACATACATACATACATACATACATACTATACATACATCATACATACATCATATACATACATACATACATACATACATACTACATACATACATACATACATATACATACATATTACATACATCTACATACATACATACATACATACATACATACATACATACATACATACATACATACATTACATACATTCATACATACATACATACATACATACATACATACATACATACATACATACATACATACATACATACATCATGCATACATACATCATACATACTTATGCATCATACATGCATGCATGCATGCATACATACATACTACATACATAATAACATACATACATACATACATACATACATACATACATACATCATCTACATACATACATGCATAAATCATACATACATCATCATACATTACTACATACTACATACATACATTACATACATCATACATACATAACATACATCTTACATCATCAAATCATACATACATACATACATACATACATACATGAATAACAAATACATATTACATATAACATACATACATACTACATACATACATACATACATGCATACATCATACATACACATACATACATACATACATACATACATACATACATACATCCATCCATCCATCCATCCATCCATACATACATACATACATACATACATACATGCATAGATTACATCCAATGTACAAACACAAGTGCTAGTCTCATGCAGAGTGAAAATAGAACTGAAGCGTGCACGCGCGCGTGCACACACACACACACACACACAACACATACACACATACACACACGCGCGCATACACACACACAGACACACACACACACACACACACACACACACACACACACACACGCACACTTTGATATTCTATTTATTTATTCCGTTTTTCTTTGTTGATTCAGTTCAACAAATTTCTAATAACTACATGTTATAAATATGTGTAGATCATGTTTCATAATTATATAACGACATGTTGAACTACACACGCAAATGCATACATCCCCCTATCCAACTTCTTTTACATTGTATTCAAAATGTTTCATATGTAACCACATGATCAATTAGACACGCAAATGCATATATTTGCCAATCGAACTTCTGTATGTATATAATAATTCACATGACACTGCATGCTCAGTTATACACGCAAACGCATACATCTCCTCTTCTGCCCCTTTTCTCCTCTCTCCCCTACCCTTTTCCACACCCTATACTTGTCTAATAAGCTCGCTCGCTCACGCACGCGTGCGTATGTGCAAATGTGTGTGTGTGTGTGTGCGTGCCTGCGTGCATGCATGCATGCGTACATGCGCCCGTGCGTGCGTACTCCCGTGCGTGCGCGCGCGCGCGAATGTGTGTGTGTGTGTGTGTCTGTCTGCCTGTCTGTTCAGTTCTTTTCCCGCCAAAGTAAAGCAGACATAGCTACGACACATTTTCGCTGAACCGAGAAATAACAACAAAATCATATCAAAACCAACAGAAAAAGAAGGCAGACTAGTATATTCATTCACGAAAAATCGGGAGGGGGAAAATGTCCGTTATCACCATAACGAGATGGAGTTTATTCATTTCAAAATTTCAAGAACTACAAAAGAACTGACGTGTTCAAATTGTGGGCTCCTCTGTTATGTAAAATACGCAAGATTTCTGGATTGGAGAAGAAGCGCAACATAATTGCTTCCCTTGAAAAGCAATCGTCAGGAGATGAAAAGATCAAAAGAAACGACCTCAAAATGATGGCGGGGGAGGTGTGGGTGGGTGTGCTGCAAATATCTAACGAAACTACAATTCAAAACATGAAAACATGAAATAGCGAGGTTTGTTTTGTTTTTGTTGTTTCTTGTTTGGTTTCTGTTTGTTTGTTTGTTGTTGTTTTCCTCTTGTCATATTCATGACTCTAACGTCGAAAAATCCCTTCTTCCCTCTTCATTCATAGCCGTCATCTGTAGATTTAATCTCACTTAAAGCTTTAAAAAATCACATCTGTTGAGACCGCCTCCACTCCTAATCAATGAATGAATGGATTTGAATCTGCCCTCACAGCCTTACCCACCCCCATCCCTGTCTCACGCTATCTAGTCATCGTTTCCCGATGTCAGGTCTTTGTCATTGAGGTATTTGCATTCAATTTAGCCGTTGAAAAGAGGATGTGTCGGAAAATCGTGACCAGAAGATGACGTTACGGTATTCAATTATGAAAAACAATCTCTCTCATCATGTCCCTGGAGTTTGGATCTGTTGTGACACGGATTTCAATCCAATCCAGTCCTGTTGTTCAGAGCCCCGCCGACCTCAGGGGGGGGACAAGAGCAGGAAGACAGGAAGATGCTGAGGAGAGAGCATCATACAAACAACAGTGCGTCGGAGGGGTATTTTGGTCTGTAGTTTGTGTTTTTCTCAACTATCTTTTTTTTCTTTTGAACAATGATTGATTCAGTAAAAAGAATGCATTCAAAAATCACAGAAAATATAGCGAAAATAGTAGCTTTCTGTAGTCTTCCGCATTCTTTCCATTTAAATCCAAGAGTATGGATTTTTCATCAGTTTTTTTATTTACTTCTTGGACTTGTTTATGAAGAGAAACTGGATCAGCAACAATTGTTCCAACATGGTGATCATCCAAATGTAAGGAGTACTGGGGATTACTCAGTTCCATCTGAGTTATGTCAAGACCACAGGAAGCAAAACTGAAGCCGAAATTCTGCTATTGATAAAACAATCAAGTTGTCTCGATCCTGCATAAAAGCCTCATTAGCCTAACGCTGCTGTGTCTCCTTGCAACCCTTCAGCCAAACACTTGACAACAATGGAAGACCAGGCGATGAGATTTCTGTGTCTTTGTCATCTGAAACAGTCATGACACATGACAACAGAAACATGTCACAGCAGACCAACACTGGAGGGACGTGATGAAGAGCGTCACCCTGAAAAAGTCGTTTACCAGATTCCTCCATTTTTTGTTGACGGTTTGCCAGAGTGAATGCCATTGATATGACGATCTCTCTACAGGCAGGGCAGCAGTGATCTTTTTGGTTTGTTGGGTGATTTGGGGTGGGGGGGGGGGGGGGTGGTACTGTGTTAAGGATGTCTTCACAAGTCACAGAGTTGGATACGTTTCCTTGAAATTTAATTGGATACATTGGAGGAGTTTTGTCATCTCAGGAAGGTGTCTCTGAGTCGCACTTTATTCCAGTTACATCCGGTAAGCAACAAAAAAGTAAGGACAGGAGGGAAAACAACCAGAACATCAAGATCGCATGGGAGGAAAAAACCCCACAAAATTTCAAACTAGCGGAACCTTCACAACGACCCTCCACCGGATGTTAAGCTTAAGCTTCAAAGCTGCGTTTTCCAATTTGCGATGCTACTGTCAGCTGCATAGCAGTGTGAGTGTGTGTGTGTGTTTGTTTGGGTGTGTGTGTGTGTGTGTGTGTGTGTGTGTGTTGTGTGTGTGTGTGATGTGTGTGTGTGTGTGTGTGTGTAAGTGTGTGGTGTGTGTATGTGTGTGTGGTAGTGTGTGTGTGTGTGTGTATGTGTGTGTAGTGTGTGTGTTGTGTGTGTGTGTGTGTGTGTATGTATGTGTGTGTTGTTGTGTGTGTGTTATATGTGTGTGTATGTGTATGTTGTATGTATGTATGTTGTGTGTGGTGTGTGTGGTGTGTGTGTGTGTGTGTGATGTATGTATGTATGCTAGTGTGTGTATGTGTGTGTATGTTTGATGTATGTGTGTATGTTGTGTGTTGTGTATGCGTGTGTATGTATATGTGTGTATGTATGTGTGTATGTATGTATGTTTATGTATGTATGTGTGTGTATGCGTGTGTATGTATATGTGTGTATGTATGTGTATGTATGTTTATGTATGTATGTGTGTGTGTATCGTGTGTGATGTATATGTGTGTATGTATGTATGTGTATGTATGTTGTGTGTGTTGTATGGTGTGTATGTATGTTGTGTATGTATGTTGTGTATGTATGTATGTGTTATGTATGTATGTGTGTGTATGCGTGTGTATGTATATGTGTGTATGTATGTGTGTATGTATGTATGTGTTATATGTGTGTGTGTGTGTTTGTGCGTCCATCGGCTCATTATCAGTATTCGTCTGTCTGTATCTATATCCCTTCAAGGTATACAAACAGATCTTAACACGTTTATGTACACGTTGCTTCCATATCACAACGACTTACACTCTAAACGTCTTTGTGCCCATATGTACGTGCGTGCATTGGCATTTACGTTTTTGTTGGGGGGGGTACCCAAAGCATACACGTACATCTGCTGGCGTAGGTGGCACACAGCAGTTAGACACAGCCAGGCTGTGTGAAGCAGACAAAGAGGACAGCATTAAGAAAGACATAACTATCGACCTGACCATTGAGCTCAGCCAGTCAGACAGCTTCCGGTGGTGAGGTGACACGCAAACGACCATTGTGCAGACAATGGCAGAAGGAGAACTGTCATTCCCAGGGAAACTTTCCAGGTACTTCCAACGGATTTCACGACCTGACAGTGGGGCGGATATCTCGTTGACGTAAGGTGGCTCATTTGCAGTAGTAGGATAGCAGCCATCGACCATGACATCATGTACTACAGACTTTTTTGTCAATGAAAAGTTGGGATTGAAATGTGATGTTGTTTCCGTGAAAGTTGGGGATTAAATTATAATGTTGTTTCTAAGAAAGGTTTGGGATTAAATTATATGACGTTTCCAAGCAAGTTTGTCAGGTTTTAACTGAAGTATCTAATCATGTTATAATCATCGTAAGCTTTAAGTAGAATGGGGCGGGATAGCCTAGCGATTAGAACATGGCACTGGTGATCTGACAGTCACTTCTTCCTTCTTCTTCCTTGCATACTCAGCAACTATTGTTTGCCATATGAGCAAAAGTGCGTTGTGCTGCCGTTTAGCGCCTGACCAGTCAGACCCAGCAAATCCGACTTAGGCGTGGGAGAGAGCTGTTATGATTAAAGTCTTTCTGGAGAAAAGGCAGGATAATTTATTTTATTTTATTTTATTTTATACTGTTATATCGAGGATAAGCACTTAATGGATCAAGAAGGCAGACAATAGACAAGGAGGTGGTGATGGGAAGAAAAGGAACAAGGCACAAACGAAGAGAGGGATAGAAAAGAGGGAATTCCAAGCACGGAATTTCCAGAAGGTGGGGATGTTGTTTACAGGGACAGCTGGCCACCAGAAGCCCATTTGTAGCCCAAAATGTCTCCCTCTATTTAGCATCATTTTGGATCGATTTTCAGCAGTTCTTTCATTTATATTTCTGTGAAACGTCTCTGCCAGCAGACTGTTTTACACACGTTGTTCTCCATTATTTCCATGGTGAAAAATGAAGCCTCTGTGTGTGTGTGAACGTGTGGTGTTGTGTTGTGTGTGTTGTGTGTGGTGTGTGTGTTTGTGAACGTTGTGTGGGTGTGGTGTTTGTGTGGTGTGTGTGTTTGTGTGTGTGTGTGTGTGTGAACGTGTGTGTGGGTGGGTGGGCGGGTGTGTTTGTGTGTAAATTATAAAAGCTAGAGCTGTCCTAACCTTTTGTTTGACATTTATTATTCAATAAAAAGTGGAAAACTGACTCTGAAAACAATAATGGCTTATTTTTTATCAAGAGTAAGACTTTTTTAAACCATTTGTAAAATATTCAAGCCTATAACTCTGTAAAGATTTTGACAGACATTTCTTTTAACCATCATTAATGTGATAACAGGCAATTTAAATATGTGGAACCCCCTCCACCTAAGAATTAAAAAAAATAAATAAATAAACAAACAAGCTAAACAACAAACAAACCAGAAAAGTCAATTCGATCTTATTTCATAGACGTCCTTGCAAAACTTCGTGGCAGGAATATTGATAAACTGGAAAAACATTATTCAAAGCCAGTTTAATGTGCCCATCATTCCTTTCGATCTTTAAGAACGTGATCACAATTTTTGCGTCATTTAGACAAGGAAGTGACCACAGTTTAGAAGGCGGTGTGAAAAAAGTCATGCTTTATTGCTGGAAACTTTGCAAGTTGTAGTTGTTTGTGTGATGTAACGAAGGAAATGGCAGTTTTGTCTCGAGTGTAGGCTTACATTAAAGCTGGGGAACTATCCCGATTCTTATCGGGTTGGTTTTTCCCCTTTAAAATTTCACTCTCTCGCTCTCTCTACACGCGCGCGCGCGCGCGCGCGTGTGTGTGTGTGTGTGTATGTGTGTGTGTGTGTGTGTGTGTGTTTCTTAGTATTTCATGCATGCATACATATATACATGTTCGACTGTAAATCAATTAGGAATTTGTCATTAGTGAATTGCGTTTTCAGTTACAATAATATTCACCGCCCCATTGTCTAAAAAGTTTTAATGTAATTCTATATGGGCAGTCAAAAACCTCTCTCTCTCTCTCTCTCTCTCTCTCTCTCTCTCTCTCTCTCTCTCTCTCTCTCTCTCTCTCTCTCTCAGTTCCTGTACTCGCAGCACGAACACAGACTTTCAGAAGCACACACACACAGGCTCGCACACAGAATGTTCATTCCACTCCACTTCCCTGTCGGCCAGTCATCCCTCCCCCTCGTTTACTCTGCATCCTGTTTCAGCTCCCATAAGCACTTCAGCTCCCCGCCCCCGCTTCCCAGCCACAAGTTTGACAATTTCAACATATGGATATATATGTGTATATATATATATATATATATATAATTCTTTTATATCGAGGATAATGGAATAAGCACTTATTTGCTTTTGTTTACATCCACTCCCTATGCGTATGCGGTTTTTGTAAATTCTGTCATCTGTTCCCACCGGCACACAATGGCCTACTCTTACGAGAGTATATATATATATATATATATATATATAGAGAGAGAGAGAGAGAGAGAGAGAGAGAGAGAGAGAGAGAGAGAGGAGAGAGAGAGATTACTTTTGGTGTAAGTGAGGGAGAGAGCGAGATTACTTTTGTTGTTAGAGAGAGAGAGATTACTTTTGTTATAAGAGAGAGAGAGAGATTACTTTTGTTGTTAGAGAGAGAGAGATTACTTTTGTTATAAGAGAGAGAGAGAGAGAGATTACTTTTGTTATAAGAGAGAGAGAGAGATTACTTTTGTTATAAGAGAGAGAGAGAGAGATTACTTTTGTTATAAGAGAGAGAGAGAGAGAGATTACTTTTGTATTGAGAGAGAGAGAGAGATTACTTTTGTTGTAAGAGAGAGAGAGTTGCTTTTGATGTAACAGAGAGATTACTTTTGTTGTGAGAGAGAGAGAGAGATTACTTTTGTTGTAAGAGAGAGAGAGATTACTTTTGTTGTGAAAGAGAGAGATTACTTTTGTTGTGAGAGAGAGAGAGAGAGATTACTTTTGTTGTGAGAGAGAGAGAGAGAGAGAGAGAGATTACTTTTGTTGTAAGAGAGAGATTACTTTTGTTGTGAGAGAGAGAGAGATTACTTTTGTTGTGAGAGAGAGAGATTACTTTTGTTGTGAGAGAGAAATTACTTTTTGTTGTGAGAGAGAGAGAGAGAGAGAGATTACTTTTGTTGTGAGAGAGAGAGAGATATTACTTTTGTTGTGAGAGAGAGAGAGAGATTACTTTTGTTGTGAGAGAGAGATTACTTTTGTTGTGAGAGAGAGAGAGAGATTACTTTTGTTGTGAGAGAGAGAGATTACTTTTGTTGTAAGAGAGAGAGAGAGATTACTTTTGTTGTAAGAGAGAGATATTACTTTTGTTGTAAGAGAGAGATTACTTTTGTTGTGAGAGAGAGAGATTACTTTTGTTGTGAGAGAGAGAGATTACTTTTGTTGTGAGAGAGAAATTACTTTTGTTGTGAGAGAGAGAGAGAGAGATTACTTTTGTTGTGAGAGAGAGAGAGATATTACTTTTGTTGTGAGAGAGAGAGAGAGATTACTTTTGTTGTGAGAGAGAGAGATTACTTTTGTTGTAAGAGAGAGAGAGAGAGAGATTACTTTTGTTGTGAGAGAGAGAGATTACTTTTGTTGTAAGAGAGAGAGAGAGAGATTACTTTTGTTGTGAGAGAGAGAGATTACTTTTGTTGTAAGAGAGAGAGAGAGATTACTTTTGTTGTAAGAGAGAAAGATTACTTTTGTTGTAAGACAGAGAGAGATTACTTTTGTTGTAAGAGAGAGGGAGATTACTTTTGTTGTAAGAGAGAGAGAGAGAGATTACTTTTGTTGTAAGAGAGAGATTACTTTTGTTGTAAGAGAGAGAGAGAAAGATTACTTTTGTTGTAAGAGAGAGGGAGATTACTTTTGTTGTAAGAGAGAGATTACTTTTGTTGTGAGAGAGAGAGATTACTTTTGTTGTGAGAGAGAGAGATTACTTTTGTTGTGAGAGAGACATAGATTACTTTTGTTGTAAGAGAGAGAGAGAGAGAAGAGAGAGAGAGAGAGAGAGAGAGAGAGAGAGGAGAGAGAGAGAGAGAGAGAGATAACGATAACGAAATTTTATTTTCTAAGGGTAATAGAATAAGTACAAGACTTTTTTACATCCAGCCCTTGAGAGAGAGAGAGAGAGAGAGAGAGAAGAGAGAGAGAGAGAGAGAGAGGAGAGAGAGAGAGAGATTACTTTTGTTGTAAGAGAGACAGAGATTACTTTTGTTGTGAGAGAGAGAGAGATTACTTTTGTTGTAAGAGAGAGATTACTTTTGTTGTAAGAGATAGAGAGATCACTTTTGTTGTAAGAAAGAGAAAGAGAGAGAGAGGGAGATTACATTTGTTGTGAGAGAGAGAGAGAGATAGATTACTTTTGTTGTAAGAGAGAGAGATTACTTTTGTTGTAAGAGAGAGAAAGATTACTTTTGTTGTGAGAGACAGAGATTACTTTTGTTGTGAGAGAGAGAAAGATTACTTTTGTTGTGAGAGAGAGAAAGATTACTTTTGTTGTGAGAGACAGAGATTACTTTTGTTGTGAGAGAGAGAGAGAGATTACTTTTGTTGTGAGAGAGAGAGAGATTACTTTTGTTGTAAGAGAGAAAGATTACTTTTGTTGTGAGAGAGTCAGAGATTACTTTTGTTGTGAGAGCGAGCGAGCGAGCGAGCGAGCGAGAGAGAGAGAGAGTAGAGAGAGAGAGAGAGAGAGAGAGAGAGAGAGAGATATTACTTTTGTTGTAAGAGCGAGAGAGAGAGAGATTACTTTTGTTGTGAGAGAGACAGAGATTACTTTTGTTGTGAGAGAGAGAGAGATTACTTTTGTTGTGAGAGAGAGAGAGATTACTTTTGTTGTAAGAGAGAGAGATTACTTTTGTTGTGAGAGAGAGATTACTTTTGTTGTGAGAGAGAGAGAGAGAGATTACTTTTGTTGTGAGAGAGAGAGAGAGATTACTTTTGTTGTAAGAGAGAGAGATTACTTTTGTTGTGAGAGAGAGATTACTTGTGTGGTGAGAGAGAGAGAGATTACTGTTGTTGTGAGAGAGACACAGATTACTTTTGTTGTAAGAGAGAGAGAGATTACTTTTGTTGTGAGAGAGTCAGAGATTACTTTTGTTGTAAGAGCGAGAGAGAGAAAGAGAGAGAGAGAGAGAGAGAGAGAGAGAGATTACTTTTGTTGTAAGAGCGAGAGAGAGAGAGAGAGAGATATTACTTTTGTTGTGAGAGAGAGACAGAGATTACTTTTGTTGAAAGAGAGAGATTACTTTTTTGTGAGAGAGAGAGAGATTACTTTTGTTGTAAGAGAGAGATTACTTTTGTTTTAAGAGAGAGAGAGATTACTGTTGTTGTGAGAGAGAGATTACTTTTGTTGTGAGAGAGAGAGAGAGTACTTTTGTTTTAAGAGAGAGAGAGAGATTACTTTTGTTGTAAGAGAGAGATTACTTTTGTTGTGAGAGAGAGAGGGTACTTTTGTTTTAAGAGAGAGAGAGATTACTGTTGTTGTGAGAGAGAGATTACTTTTGTTGTGAGATAGATTGCTTTTGTTGTGAGAGAGAGATTACTTTTGTTGTGAGAGAGAGATTACTTTTGTTGTGTGAGAGAGAGAGAGATTACTTTTGTTGTAAGAGAGAGAGATTACTTTTGTTGTAAGAGAGAGAGAGAGATTACTTTTGTTGTGAGAGAGAGAGAGAGATTACTTTTGTTGTGAGAGAGAGAGAGATTGCTTTTGTTGTGAGAGAGAGATTGCTTTTGTTGTGAGAGAGAGAGATTGCTTTTGTTGTGAGAGAGAGATTACTTTTGTAGTAAGAGAGAGAGAGAGATTACTTTTGTTGTAAGAGAGAGAGATTACTTTTGTGGTGAGAGAGAGAGAGAGAGAGATTGCTTTTGTTGTGAGAGAGAGATTGCTTTTGTTGTGAGAGAGAGAGAGATAGATTGCTTTTGTTGTGAGAGAGAGATTACTTTTGTAGTAAGAGAGAGAGAGAGATTACTTTTGTTGTGAGAGAGAGAGACTACTTTTGTTGTAAGAGAGAGAGACTACTTTTGTTGGAAGAGAGAGAGATTACTTTTGTTGTGAGAGAGAGAGACTACTTTTGTTGTAAGAGAGAGAGACTACTTTTGTTGGAAGAGAGAGAGATTACTTTTGTTGTAAGAGAGAGAGACTACTTTTGTTGTAAGAGAGAGAGACTACTTTTGTTGTAAGAGACAGAGATTACTTTTGTTGTGAGAGAGATTACTTTTGTTGTGAGAGAGAGAGATTACTTTTGTTGTGAGAGAGATAGATTACTTTTGTTGTGAGAGAGAGAGTTACTTTGTTGTTTGTTGTTGTTGCTTTTGTAGAGAGAGACAGACAGAGAGAGGGATTACTTTGTTGTTTGTTGTTGTTGCTTTTGTAGAGAGAGAGAGAGACAGAGAGAGAGATTACTTTGTTGTTTGTTGTTGTTGCTTTTGTAGAGAGAGACAGACAGAGAGAGAGATTACTTTTGTTGTTGATTTCGTTTGTTGTTTTGTTTTTGTTGTTACTTTGGTAGTGGGGTCGGGGATATTTTTCGCTTTGGCTGGGGGAGGGGGGGGGGATGTTTGGGGGGTTTTGTTATCAGGGTTTTTTTAGGAAAGGGGGAGGTGGAGAGTTACTGAGGAGGGGGGAGGGCAGTTTAATCTCCGATCTTATCTGTCAATAACCTCTATGTTAAAAGTAAAATGCTATGTGTGTTGTGTTGTACACTTTGATTTGTTGCTTTACAAGATTCAGCGCTAAATAAATTCCATGCATCATCATCATCATCATCATCATCATCATTTTTATTATTATCATCATTATTATTATTATTATTAGTGTTCTGCTCTGTTGTGTTATGCTGTCCTGTGTTGAGATGTGCTGTACCGAATTACGTCAGACTGAATGCACTGTGTTGTAATTGATTCCATTAGGCTGGATTGGATTGAACCGGTCTGTTTTTGTATTGTATGGACTGTGTTGCATTGGACTCGATTGTATTGTATCGTATTACATTTCGTTGCATCTTATTTGCACTGCACTGCTTTGTTGTTACGACGAAGAAGTTCATAGAATAAAAT
>CM054144.1:18252798-18260298 GCA_028751875.1 Rapana venosa | reverse complement strand
TACAAACCGCATACACACGGGGACTGGATGTATAAAAGCACGTGAGTGCTTATTCCATTATCTTCGATATAAAACAATAAATAAAATAATAAAATAAGAATCCTTTTGGGGTATAGAGGATAATATCAAGTAACGCACTAAGAAAGTTAACATCACAATCGACCAACAACAAAAATAACATCGCTAAAAAGGTCAATCCAATAACAACACTATTTTGTACCTTTCCTATGATTCAAAATTTCCCCGACTTTAGACACACTGTCCTCTCTGCTTTAAAAAAAAAAACAACAACAACAACGAACAAACAAAAATTGGAAACTGACCTTGGCCTCAAACACTTTTTGGGCGAACAAATTGATTTCGAAGATCTTCAAATTTAGGATATCTCATAATGAAATTAAATTCGCCCCCAATTACACCAGTGTCACAATTGCAGCTTGTGATTGCTGCATCTAAATTGAAAAAGTAAGAAAACATATGCATCTGGTATGATTAGTATGTCACTTTCTCTTCCATACATTAGTTGAAGTTCCTATAACTCAAACATTGATTACTTCTGTCAAGACCATTACACAGATTTCAATGTATCTGTTTTGTAGTTCTTCACAAACAAACACATACACGCGGGCGCGCGCGCGCGCACACACACACACACACACACACACACACTCACACACACACACACACACACACACACGCACGCACATACACACACACGAACGCATACACACACACGCGCGCGCGCGCGCACATACGCATGCACGCGCACGCACACACACACACACACACACATTGTCACTAAGTGTTTATGCACACCAATACTTGCGCAAGTAGATGTGAGCATGCACGCATACACATGCATACACACATACTCACACCACGTGCGCGCACGTGCGCACACACACACACACACACACACACACACACACACACACACACACACACACACACACCACTCACTCACTCACTCTCACAGAGACTGACAGAGACAGAAAGCTCAAAATATGAACTCAAGCTGGGACAGAGAGACAGAAAGAGATGGAGTACCAGACAGACAGACCAACAGACAAAACAGACCGACAGACAGACAGACAGACAGACAGACAGACAAACGCAACCTGTATACACTAACATCGTCACCGCCAAAAAAGCGAAACAATTTCTCTGCATGTAGGCTACGCAGAGTGTTCTGAAAATAACCCAGGAAACAATGAAGAAGCATGCAGATCGACCTGTAGTTACCCCATTGCGCAACAGAAATCAGGTCTGCCATTAGATGAAACACAAGACTGCCGCAATAACAACACCCAAAAAAACAAAAACAAAAAACAAAACAACAACAAAAACCCAGTAACGAGAACAGAACAGAGAATACAAAACAGTCAAGCCATTTCGTGTCGATATCTTTTTTTCAAAACTCTTCTGCGCTTTTGACACATTCGGAAAGAATAGTATGTTGTTGTTGTTGTTGTTGTTGTTGTTGTCGTCGTCGTCTCCGACGTCGTTGTTGTTGTTGTTGTAGATTGTATTGTATTGCACTGTATTTGTGTTGTATGCCACTTGAAGTCACGGCAGAGTTCTCTGGGTGAACATTCCGGCTGCTCTCCCCGAGGAGAGCGCGTCGCCACAAGAGCAGCGCCACCCATTATTTTTTTTCCTGTCTGCAACTGTTTTTGTTTCCCCACCAGAGTGGCTCGTTTTTCTACAGAACTTTTGCCAGGGACAACTCTCTTGTTGCCGTGGGTTCTTTTACGTGCGATAAATGCATGTTGCAAACGGGATTTTGGTTTATCGTCTCATCCGAAAGACTAGCATCCAGACCACTACTCACGGTCTAAGGGATTAGGGAAAAGTTTCGGGCACAAACGGGGATCGAACCACCGCATACTTCAAACCCGGACTTTTCGCTTTCTAGGCAGGTGCGTTACCTCTAGACCACCACCGATCAACCCGTTGTTGTTGTTGCTGCTGCTGTGCTGCTGCTGCTGCTGCTGCTGCTGCTGCTGCTGCTGCTGCTGCTGCTGCTGCTGCTGCTGCTGCTGTTATTGTTGTTGTTGAGTGTTTCCCAGCTTAACACACTAAGTATTACACAGACTATGCACTCTTGTCTCGCGCATCCTACTTGGGATCACCATGGAACTGTGTGCATGGCTATTTTCAGGTACCAGTCCTCGCCGTGATATAGGCAGCCCTACTCCGTCTTCAGGAGGACTCTCCCTCTCCTGTTATGGAGAGTATTTTTTATTTTATTTTATTTTATTTATATTTTATTTTATTCTTTTATATCGAGGATAATGGAATAAGCACTTATGTGCTTTTTTACATCCAGTCCCCGTGTGTATGCGGTTTTGTAAATTGTCATCTGTTCCCACCGGCACACAAACCGGTACAGGTTGTTATGCTAGATACCTTGTCATGGCTGACTATAATCCCCACATGACATGGCACAGCATAACAGCGTGTTAGTTAGTTAGTTAGTGTAGGCAGGCCATGGCCCTTAGCTGACATCAGTGACTGATCAAAGCCTTTGGTCTGGACCTCCACACTGTAGGGATGCCAGGGGCTCTTTCAGTATAAGCAGCATACCCACATGCTGTAAATACGACGTCCTAAAAGATTCCTCTTTTCTATCACCCTCTTTGTTACTGTCATTTTCCTGACCTTCCTATCGTCTCCCTTGCTTGTTTTCTGCCTTCTCCAGTCCATGCGCTAGCCTTTTATTTTCAAGCAAATATAGCTCAGTGGTCGGAGCACTCGCTTTCCCCCAGCCAAGGTTAAGCAGCATCGAGCGTGGTTACTACTTGGATGGGTGACCGTTTGCGCGCCTTGGCTTCAGTATAGTCCCCCAGTTCACCCAGCTGTATATGGGTACCTGCCTCTTAGAGAAGGTAAAGAAACGAGGGTGAGGAGATGAACATCGTCCTTAATATGCTGGCCCCTTGAGAAGCTTAGGTCTCACTCCCCTCCGACCACATAGGTTAAGGGACACCTTTACCCTTACTGCTTCTCCTCCACCTCCTCCTCCTCCTCTCTTCCTTCTCCTCCCCTCTCGTCTTCCTCCTCCTCCTCTCTCTTTTCTTCGTCTTCTTTCTCCTCCCTCTCCTTCTCCCCTCCCCCTTCCTCTTCTTCTTCTTTCTTATTCCTCTCCTTCTCCCCTTCTTCTCCTTTGTCTTCTTCTTCTTCTTCTTCTTCTCTTCTTCTTCTTCTTCTTCTTCTTCTTCTTCTTCTTCTTCTTCTTTCTGATCAATTGTTGATTGGAGAACATGCACATCAAGTGAAAATGGATAGCCAAGCACCAGCTTCAACTTGTCAAAGTAAATAGCGATGTTTGTGGCTGTGCGATTTCATCTGGGCAGACAGACCCAGATGAGAGTTTTTCCCCTCCGCTTCAGCGGGATAGAATGAGGAGGGGGGGGGGGGGGATGGCTGCACCGAATATCTTCCTGGTGGACAGTTTGTGGATGGCTCTACATTTTTTGCTGCCTTATCTGATGTGACGTATCTGTTTGGATGTTACCATGCCGCTCAATCCCATCTAACTTGCCCTGGCCAGACCCAGATTCGTGAAGTAGTACCATCCTGGCTAGTAGTTCACAGCAAGCGTATCAATGTTAGGCCTCCGTGGGGCTACTAGCCAGAATGGCCCTGCAGTGCTGCTGGGTCACTCTGATGCTTTTCACCGGTGCCTGCTGTGATCCAACATCGCTCCAAAGTCCCCTGTTGCCGACAGTCTCTCAGCAACCGTCACAACGTCTCCCCAACGCCCCTGTCCATGAATCCCCAGATCCCAAAAGCGTGGACGGGTGCTGTAGCTGAGTGGTTAAGAACGCTCGACTTTGATCCATGGGTCCGTGATGTCGTGGGTTCGAATCTCGGCGGCGTCTGGTGAATTTAAGGGCTGAGGATTGTTACGACTCCCAAGCCAACTTTTGAGTGCAGACCTGCCAGTACCTGAATTCCCCTGGTGTCTATACACATGAATAATATCAAATGTGCACGTTAAAGATCCCGTGATTCATATCAGTGTTCGGTAGGTTACGAAAACGCGGACATACCCAGCATACATCCCCGAAGTCAGAATTCCGGCTACCTTTGTGGTGGGTAAAAACGGTCGCGTGCAAAAATCTCCCCATTGGTGAACCTCGGAGCTCTAGCCGAGGAACGACATACAAAAGCTTTGACAAGAACTCATCACAGCTATGTCAGTGTACCGGACACTAGAATTATGGTCTCCGTGAGAACAGGGCAACCGGTACCACAGAATCCAAGACTGTTCCCTTGATTGCACGATGATGAGGAGGAGGAGGACGACGACGACGACGACGACGAAATATGATGATGATGATGATGACGACGAAATATGATGATGATGATTATGATGATGACGAAATATGATGATGATGATGACGACGACGACGACGACGATGACGACGACGACGACGATGACGACGACGACGACGACGACGACGATGATGATGATGATGATGATGATGATGGCGGCGGGGATGATGATAATGAGGAGGAGGAGGAGGATGTCACAAGGATTCTATGGACCTGCACCAGCTTTGAGACTGTGTGTCACTCCACCCTTCCTATCATACACAGCCTTGACGTCAGCTTAATGAGAGAAATACCAGCGCCTGCAATGTTGGGTCTAGTCATGTTAGCAGTACTATCAAAATCACACTATCCTTGAAGTGAATGATGCTCGATTGTGTTACCCCGATTCTCGCCACAGTGCTTGTGGCAAACTCATCCTGGGTAGGAGCCAGCTGGAGTCCAAAGTACCTAGGAGGTTTATTCAAGTTGGAACCTGTGACCTTGTGAAAAGTTTTGTCATATCTCTTTCTTTCTGCCCTATTTGTAAGCTTAGGGAAAGGAGAAAACTCTCTCTCTCTCTCATCTCATCCTCCTCCTGTCTCTCTCCCTCTCTCTCTCTCTCGCTCTCTCTCTCTCTCTCTCTCTTTATAATATATATATATATGTGTGTGATGTGTGTGTGTGTTGTGTCTGTGTCTGTGTGGGGGTGTGAGTGTGTGTACAAGCCTGTAATAGTGTAGATGTCTAAGTGGGGACAGAAAAGAGAACCGCGAGGTGGGCCCCTCCTCGCCTTATCTCAGCGTGTTTTCTCACCGAAGAAAAATTGCGCAATCTTGCATGCAAAGATACACAGACACATCAACATGTCAAAAACCGTCGCGACAATCGTGAAATACCGCGTCTTTTCCCGCAGCTGGCTGCAACCCTATATGTCTGTGTTGCTGATGTCGTTGTTAGTGGAGGCTGTATGTAAAGTGGAATTATTCAGTGATGAGCGGTGAGAGGAAGGAAAGGAAAGGAGACCAAGTGATGCATGTGGATTGGATATGCCCAGTGCCGAGTTATCTCTCTTTAGTCAGGGTGGTGAGGGATGAATATTACAGGAGAATTACCAAGGAGTTTGAAGGAGGAGACACATGACTATTTGTGGGGGATGGGGGGGGAGGAGGGAGATGAGTCTGTGTCTGTGTGTCTGTATGTCTGTGCGTGTTATGATTTATTTGTTATTGCTCAGTTTTGTAGATTTTGGATATGTTTATTTTTTTTAATGTCTGGCCTTTCGCTTTTGATTTTTTACTCTACTTTGTTGTTGTTGTTGTTTTTCTTTTCAACAACACACACAACACACACACACACACACACACACACCCACACACACACACACAACACACACACACACACACACACACACACACCACACAACACCTTCCCAACTAGGTTAAAAGAAATACTGCAACAAATCATTACTATTATTTCTTTTTGGCAAAACAAAGCGTATCCCTTTGATACAGCAATTTTCAAGACTGCTAAACAACACTGAAAAGTCAGACACACAGAGACGAAAATTCACAACAATGTTCTTTAATAGCACACACTACCGTAACAAAAACAAGATTTCTCAAATACAAAGCCATATCCAGACACATCATCACAACAACACAACAAGTATAAAGCCATTTTTAGTCAACATAAACAACAGAACCATAGCCATCTCGATTCTTTCATCTTTAAAACAACAACACCCCTACCAAAGGAATAACCGACTTGTTATTGCATGTATCTGTTTTGAAGAAGAGAGTGGAAACTTCGACTATCAGGGAGGGTTTTTTTGGCAGTCTGTAATGGCATGTCCTTTTGGCAAACTGTTTGTGCCACTTTGTTTCTTTGTCCTGTGATTGAAAGACGATCAAAGGGCTCCTGGAATCACTTTGTGTCTGGGTCATTGGGTTTCATTGGATTGATGCCACTGTGGTGCTGTCAGGAGAGAGGGGGAGGGAGAGAGTGGGGTGGTGGGGTGGGTAGGTATTATGTGTGTGTGTATGTGTAGTGCATGCGTTGGTGTTGTGTATGTATGTGTTATGGTGTGTGTTGTGGTGTGTGTGTGTGTTGCGTTTGTGTGTGTGTGTGTGTGTTGTGTGTGTGTGTGTGTTGTGTGTGTGTGTGTGTGTGTGTGTGTGTGTGTGTGTGTGTGTGTGTGTGTGTGTGTGTGTGTGTGTGTGTGTGTGTGTGTTTAGGTGTGTGTTTTAGTGTGTTGTGTTTGTGTTTGTGTTTGTGTGTGTGTTTATGTGTGGTGTGTCTATTTTGTGTGTGTTGTTAGTGTGTGTTTGTGTTTTATGTGTGTGTTGTGTGTTAAGTGGTTTTAGTGTGTGTTTTGTGTATGTGTTGTCTGTCTGTCTGCGTGTGCCTTTGGTGTGTGTGTGTGGTGTGTGTGTCGTTTGGTGTTTTGTGGTGGTGTGTGGTGTGGTTGTGGTGTGGTGTGTTTTGTTTTTGTGTGTGTGTGTGTGGTGGTGCGTGTGTTTGTGTCTTTGTGTGCTTTCTCAAAATAAAGCTCGTGGGAGAGATTGTCCTTTATCACGCTCACATAATTATACCTGCATGTATAGACGTCGGCAAATAGATGGGACATGCCTACATAGTAGTACTTACAAACAGACAGACAGACATAAGACACGGGAAGACACGCAAAACTACGATACAAGACAGGCAGACAATAACACACGTACAGGCATGTATATTTACATTGTCAACGTCAGATGAGCCTGCAAAAGCATGCATTGTAACCCATACAACAACATACAAACACGCATAAACACACACAAACACAACACACACAAAACAACACAACAACACACCACCACAACACACACACAAAACACAACACACACACCAACACACACACAACACACCCCACAACAACCCCACACACACAACACAACACAAGCAACACACACACACACACACACACACACACACACAAACACACACACACACAACACCTCTCCCCTCCCATCAAGGTTAAAAGAAACACTGCAATAAATCATTACTATTCTTTCTTTTTGGCAAAACAAAGTGTATCCCTTTGATACAGCAATTTTCAAGACTGCTAAACAACACTGAAAAGTCAGACACACAGAGACGAACATTCACAACAATGTTCTTTAATAGCACACACTACCGTAA
>CM054144.1:18210298-18242798 GCA_028751875.1 Rapana venosa | reverse complement strand
GACCCGGACCAGCACTCCAGGTCTGGTGGACGGCAGGAAAGTTAGGGTTTTAACGGGGATCGAACCCCCACTCCTCGCTTCCTAGGCAGGCGCGTTACCTCTGGGCCACTGATGCCACTGGGTGTCAGTCGGTGGAGTAGGGAGGCTGTTGATACTGATCTTGTATTCTGACCAAAGCAGAATCAGGCAGGCAGGGACTAACACTGACAAAGATAAAACTAACACAGACAAGGAAACACTATCAAAGACACAAAAAAGAAGAAACACATGCAAAGAAATACTATCAATGACCAAAAAAAAATAGCACAGGCAAAGAAACACTATCACAGACAAACATAACTAACATATACAAAAGAAACGCTTTTTCAAGGGACAAAATAGCACAGACAAAGAAAAAACCTATCAAAGACAAAAAATAACGAACACGGACAAAGAAATACTAACAAAGACACAGAAGAAATTGACTCAGACAACCAAACACGAACTTAGGTACAGAACACGAACTTAGGGCAAAAGAAACCACGAACTTAGACAAAAAAAACCCCGAACTTAGACAAAGAAGCCCAAAAACTTAGACCCCAAAAAAAAAGCACAAACTTAGACCCAAAAAGCACAAACTTAGACATGAAGCAAAAACTTGACTCATAAACACGAACTTAGCAAAGAATCCAAACTTAGACGCAGAAAAACACTGAACTTTAAACCCAAAAAACACCCACTAGCTTAGACAAAGTACCACAAAATTAGATGAGCAAACACCAACACAAACAAAACACTAACACAGACAAATTATGCATACAAACACACACTAACATAAACAAAGTAAGCACAAAAACAAAGACAAAAATTTTTTAGCGTAATACCTTTCCTACACACCTAACACACAAACACCCCACATGATACAACGTCCTTTCTAACCGACACATTTTGCCCATACGGGAGCGGCCCGAAAATGCATAAAAAACAACAACACAGCAGCGAAAGAAACACATGTCTACAGTAGCCCGCATAGGGGCCAATCATGATTACCTTTCGTTCTTATTCTTCAGGTTTTTCTCTGATTTTCTGTTTAGATTTCAAGCTCAGGTATGGTCTAGGTAGGTAGCACAAGTGTGATCCTCTCTTGGTGGTTTTTAAAGGTCCCTCCCCCCGATATCTCCTGGCCCAGACTAACGCAAGCAAAACGCACGTGCACACACACAACACACACCACCAAACCACATTACCTGCGTATACATTAGACTCCTCCCCGCCACCCCCCCCCCTCCAACCCCGCCCACCCCCTCCTCTCCCCCCCCCCCCCCCCCCCCCCCCCCCCCCATCCCCTTTCCATTCCCCCCCAACCCCCCCCCCCCCCCCCCCCCCCCCCCCCCCCCCCCCCCCCCACCACCCCACCCCCAACCCCCCCCCCCCCCCCCCCCCCCCCCCACCAAAAGAATTGCTTTCTTTGGAAGGGGTTTTTTGGGCCGGGGGGGATAATTTTTTTGGGGGCGGTCCCCCCCTTTTTTTTTTTTTTTCGGGTTGGTTGGTGGGTGTTGTGGTGTTGGGGTGTTTGTGTGTTGTTGGGGGGGGGGGGGGTGTGTTTTGTGTGTGTTGTGTGTGTGTGTGTGTGTGTGTGTTGTGTGTGTGTGTTTGTGTGTGTGTGAAAGGGGGGGGTGTGTGTGCGTTCCCTTTTCCGCCCCGGGGGGGGTGGGGGGTGGCGAGTTGGGGGGGGGTTTGGGGGGTTTGGTGAGGAAGGGGCTTGTTTTTATAGCGAGTGGGTGGGGGTGGGTGTTGGTGGGGGGGGGTCGGGGGTGGTTTGTTTTGTGGGGTGGGGTGTGTGTGTGTGTTTTGGGGTGTGTGTGTGGTGGTGTGGTGTGTTGTGTGGTGTGGTGTGGGGTGTTGTGTGTGTGTGTGTGGGGGTGTGGGTGTTTGTTTTGGTTTATGGTTTTAATTGATGAACCAATTTTTTAAATTTTTTTGATTCCAAACATAATTACAAAGTATTTTTACACTCTTTTTACTCTACACGCTAAAAGCTTTATAAACCACGACGACCGCACAATAATACACAACACACAACCACGCGACCCACGCACGCACGCACTCAGAGAAAGGTATGTATGGACATACATGCATACATACGATCACTACACACAGAGCGCTTATACCGCCGTTCGGCTTTGTGTAAGCACACACACACACACACACACCCCACACACACACACAACCACACACACACACAGAGGATCATCTCGCGAGCGTGCATACACACACACGCACAGAGGACACATACACGCAAGCTATCTCTCTCTCTATCTCTCTCTCTCTCTCTCTCTCTCTCTCTCTCTCTCTCTCTCCCCTCTCTCTCTCTCTCTTACACACCACACACACACACACACACACACACACCACACAATAATATCTAATCAGTGTCTAGTTAGAATTAGATTAGTGTCTAATACCACATTTAGTGAAGAGACGTAAAACGAACTCGAAAACACACACACACACACACACACACACACACACACACACACACACCACACACACACACCACACACACACACACAAAACAAACACACACACACACACACACACAAAACACACACACACACACACTTGTGACTCTGGAACAACCAAGGGTGAGCAGAACAGTCATAACGTCTGCCTCTAGTTTAGTCAGCAGGTGTGCACTACCAAACACCAGGTCTCTGTTGACAGAGTTCCCTTTGGTTCTAGAGGTCTTGACTCCAACTGGTCATCTCTTCTTTGTCGTCGTCGAACGCTCAGACAGCAACTATTGTTGACTGTTATATGGGCGAAAATGCGTCGCGCTGCCGTTAAGCGCCTGACAAGTCAGGCCCAGCCATTCCGACTTTGGCACAAGAGAGAATTGTTATCTTTTACGTCTTTCTGGGGGGAAAAGGCAGGAGGATGGACCAAGAATGCAGAAAATAGACAAGAAGGAGGTGACAGGAAGAAAAGGAACGAGGCAGAAACAAAGAGAGTGATAGAAAAGAGGAAATTTCTAGCACAGAATTTCCAGAATGTGGGGATGCTATTTACACTGATAGGCCCCCGGCACCCCACGGGGTAAAGGTGTCCCATAACCTATGCAGTCGTAGGGAGAGCCAGGCATCAGAGACCTCAGCCCAGCATATTAAGGGCGGTGCCCATCTCCTCTCCCTCGCTGTTTTACCTTCCCTGACCCTAAAGAGAGTAGGTACCCATTTACAGCTGAATGAACTGGGGGATTGTGCTGAAGCCAAGGCGTGCAAACGGTCACCCATCCACTTGGTAATCACACTCAGTGCTGCTTAACCTTAGCTTGTGCAAAGCGAATGCTCTGACCTCTTAGCTATCCAGTTCCCAGACTAGGTATGAAAGAGCTAAGTTATACAGACAAAATTCGACACTTCAATACCGAACTTTTATTAGCAACTGTATAGGAAAGCCATAAGTACAAGAGACTGTATATATGAAGATTTCGTGAAGACTTAGGTGAGCATGCTCCTGCATTCTTTACTGTTCAAAAGGGGTCTAAATTCACGCCAGGAAGTTTGAAGACCAAAGACCTACATTGCCAAAGAAACGACTGCCATAATTCAATACTTGGTCATCAGTAACCTATAATGACCTCGACAAACTATCCACATTCCACACGAAGAATCTCAGAAGAATCTTGCGCATCTTCTGGCCTGAGGCCATCTCCAACCAAGAACTTTTTGCCCGTTGCAACCAGGAAAGCATGGACACCATCATCATGCATAGGCGATGGGGATGGATAGGGCATATCTGCCGTCGGAACAGGGAAACATCGCCCGAACAGCCTCCACTGGACCAGAGGGAAAACGCAAACGAGGACGACCCAAGAAAACTTGGCGTCGGACTGTCGAAACAGAGCTGAAGACCTTCCAACATACCTGGGGAACCATTCGGAAGCTGCCGGACAGACAGGAGTGGAGAACATTTGTTGCTGCCCTACGTGCCAATAAGGCACAAAGGCATTGATGATGATGATGATGATGATGATGATGATGATGATGATGATGAATGATGATGATGATGATGATGATGATGATGATGATGATGATGATGAGTAACCTATAAGAAGAATGCTGTGTGTCATGATTATAGTCAGCACTCCTGGTTTCTATTGTAAACGTGCTCATACCGTAAAGACAGATGGACGCTGTAGCTGAGTGGTTAAGGCCATTTGACTTCGATCCTATGGGCCGTGAGGTCCTGGGTTTGAATCCCGGCAGCGTCAGGTGAATTAAGGGTGGGGGATTGTTACGATCTCTCATGTCAACTTCAAGTGAAGACTTGCCAGTGCCTTTATTCCCTGCGTGTATGTACACATGCAGAAGATCAAACATGCACGTTAAAGATCCCATGAGTCACGTCAGCGTTGGTGGGTTATGGAAACACGAACATACCCAGCATACGCCTCCAAAGTTTTGAATGTGGAATGCGGCTACCTTCGTGGCGGGCCAAAAACGGTCGCACGCGCAAAATCTCACCATTGTTGAACATCAGAGCTCTAGCCAAGGAGCGAAAAAAAACATAATGATGACAGATATACACATAACAAAAGTTTCTTTAAGGCCTGTGCCAGAACTGTCTCCCATGACTCAGAGACACATCGACCACGAGCTGTCCTGAAATAATCTGCATCAATCTGCAGCAGACTCTGTGGACTTTTTAAGCCAAGTCATCAATGTGGATGACACATACAGTGGACTTTTTAAGCCAAGTTCTCAATGTGGATGACACATGGGGTGATCACTTTGCACTGGAAATACAGCAGCAGTCAAAGCATGGGGGTATTTCTATTCACTGTCTTGTTGGGAAGGACAGCCGAGTGGTTACACTGTTGAGCTCGTGATGTGACTGCCCGGGTTCAAGTCACTACTGATGAGCCCGTTTAAGGGCATTTTTCCCTGAAATCAGTTCGGACCCCACTCCCCTGAACGTCCTTTGGATGAAACTATAAACCGAGGTATCGTGTGCGAGCGCACGCAGAACATGTTTGGTATACGTTAAAAATCCATGCTGCCATTTGGAAGAACAGGCCATTTTGTGCTGTAGGAGCTGATGACAAACAATATTTTTTAAAACACATGCACACAGGTGTTGTGTACAGACAACATCGGAATGCGGCTAACTTAAAGGAGGAGTTGCAATCCAGCGAGGTTACCCAGTGGATGGTTTCATTACAGTAACTCTGTTCACCCAGCTGTAAATGTATGTGTACCTGCCCTCTTTAGGGTCAGGGAAGGAAAGGCAGCGAAGGGAGAGGAGATGGGCACCAAGCTCAATAATTATGCTGGGCTGAGGTTTCTGATGCCTCGCTCCCCTACGACTTCATAGGTTTGGGGACACTTTTATCTTTTTACCGTTTAAACAGTCGAATCATCATCATCATCAGACCCGTGACCTTGGCGGTCGTGGGGGAGACATGAAAGACGATGCCGTGGTAAGCCTCCTCCATCCATCTCGGTCCTCGGCTCTGCGCAGTAGTGCCGAGTCATTCATCCTGGTCCATTCTCTGATGTTGTCCATCCATGACTTGTTCTGTCTTCCCCTCCTTCTGCCACCTTCGAGTGTTCCCTGCAGTACTGTTTTGGGCAGAGTGTTGTGGCGGGTGACGTGGCCGAACCATGTCAGCTTTTTCTTCTTGACGATGGTGAGAAGGGGTTTCTGTGGACCTGCCAGCCGTGTTATTTGACTCTTGACAAATTCGTTGGTCTTTCGTTCTCTCCAGGATATGCCCAGTAGTTTTCTATGGCATTTTGTTTCGAATGACTGGATTCGCTTTGCTGTTTCAGCAGTCAATGTCCAGGTTTCACTTCCGTACAGCAGGATCGACTGAATTAGGGCTTTGTAGAGCTTTAGTTTGATTGGGAAACTGATCTCTTTACTTTTCCATATGGTGGTGAGTTTTGTCATGGAAGATGTTGCCATGGCTATTCTGACTTTGATTTCTGTCGTCGATCGCCCGTCCTTTGTGAGTGTAGCGCCGAGGTATTTAAAAGCGTCTACCTCCTCCGTTGTTGGCCGTTCATGTAAATTTTAGCGGTGGCATTGCTCGTGCTGTTCACAAGTACTTTACTTTTCTCCGAGCTCACCTCCATCCCATATGCTCCAGCTCTGTTCTCAAGTCTGGTCGTAAGATCTTGCAGCTCTGTGTTACTTCCGCCCATGAGGTCAATGTCATCGGCAAACCGTAAGTTGTTGAGGGGTCTGCCGCCAATGGAGATGGTAGGGTGGAAGTCATGGAGGGTCTCTCTCATGATGTTTTCCAAGAACAGATTGAACAGGACTGGAGATAACAGGCATCCTTGTCGGACCCCAACTATGGTTTTGAAGTAGTCTCCGACCTGATTGTTCAGAAGGACTGCACTGCTTGCAGTGTTGTATAGTGCTTGAATGGTTTGCACTAGTCCTTCTTCAATGCCAAACATTCTGAGGACCTGCCACAGGCCTTCGTGCCATACTCTGTCAAAAGCCTTCTTGAAGTCGATGAAGTTGTGGAACAAGTCTCTCTGATGTTGAAGATGTTTTTCCTTCATGATGTGGCAGTTAAAAATCTGTTCGATTGTGCTCCTGCCTGCCCTGAACCCAGCTTGTTCCTCTGCAAGGTGTTCTTCTGCCTCCTTCTTGAGTCGATTCAAAATAACTTTGAGCATGATCTTGCTGGCGTGGCTGATGAGGCTGATTGTTCTATAGTTTTGGCATTGGCGTAAATTCCCCTTCTTGGGAAGGGGTATGATGAGTGATTGTGTCCAGTCTGTTGGCCACTGTTTTGTCTCCCAAATCTTCTGACAGATAGCTGTAACATATGTGATGACTGTTTCGCCACCATGCTTGAGCAGCTCTGCTGGTATATTGTCTGCTCCTGGGGACTTTCCTACTGGTAAGCTGCGGATGGCTTCTTCCACTTCTTCCCTCAGTATAGGTGCTGTCTTCAATGACTGATGATTTGGTTTGAAGTGGTTTTGTGAGTTTCTTCAGGGTGTCGTATGCCTTTTTACTGTTGCCCACTTTCATGTTTTTTTCGATCTCATCACATTGATCACTGATCCACTTCTCTCTGGCCTTTAACATTGACTTCTTCACGAGATTGTTGGCCTCCCGGTATTCTTTAGGGTTGGAAGACCTGGTTGGTTTCAGTGCTCTTCTTGTATCGCAGAGGTCCAAGATGTCATTGGTAGTCCATGGCTGGTGTTTATTCCTCTGACGACCGAGTACCTCCTCTGCTGTTTCTCGGACTGCCTCATTGAAGTTGTTGGTGAGGTCATTGATGTCATTGTCCAGGAGGGTTAATGCCGCAAAACGTCCGCCAAGCTTAGCTTGGAAGATCTCCTCGACATCTGGATCTTTAAGTTTGTCCACGTCAAATTTGATACGTGGGTTTGCAGGCTGTTTGTTTTTCTTCAGCTTCATTTTGAATACCAGCAGCACAAGGTCGTGGTCACTGCCTATGTCAGCTCCAGGGTAGGTTCTTGTTCTGGCTCTGTTGAATGTCAGTCGAATGCCAATGGGCAAAAATCTCACCATTGGCGAACCTTGGAGCTCTAGCCCAGGATAACAAAAATCACCGTCTCTAAAGAAGACGAGAGTGACCCTGTCCGCTAGTAAAGGGATGGCTATAGTTTGGGGGATGTATGAGTTGACAGAACTTGTGGTTTGTTTGGGGGTTCTATTCTTTAAAAGGGACACACAGTGACCAGGGAATACTATGCCAAACTGGTGCACTGGTAACGGGATAATACCATTTCTCAGGACAGATGAAATTTCAGCAGAGGGTTCTTTTCCACTAAAGTAATACCCCCCCCCCCCCCACACACACACACACACACACACACGTGTTTGATGTTGCCATGGCAACAGTTTGTCAGTGTGGTCTTTGTATTGTTGATTATCCACCTTCTTCTCCAGTTTAGCTCCCTCTGTTTTCAGCCTGCTCCCAAATGGCCACAGATATTTGTCTGGCCGACATTTTACAACTGACAATGACGTCATCGTTACCACCAGAATTACCTCCAAGAACAAAGAGAGATCTACGAACCAGATTTGAGACACTGCTAAGTGTGTTTAGAAAAAACATATGTCTGGTGAGAAAACTCCTCTGATCACGCCTTAATAGCTAGATTATTAACTCCTTGACCAGCTCTCATACTGTGCAGGGACACAGGAAAATATGCCCGTGACAAAAAACAAACCCCCAAAAATAAGCCCCTGTGACAGACATACAACTCTGTTTTTAGTCACCCACCCCATGTCCATTTACTACAGCTGTCCCTTTAACTGTTACACAGGGTTTGTTTGTTTTTCTTTGTGTTTTCTTTGTTAGTTTGTTTACTCGCTCTACTGAACGCCTTAGGACCAAAAGGCACCCCGGCATTTCCAAAGTTCGTTTGGGTTTTGTTCTTCCTTGTCACTTATGTCTACACACTTTTATCTTTTTTAAACTTCTGATTTAGTCATGAACAGTTTGAGAAGACCAAGTGAAATAGTGAAACTGGCTTTAGTACCAAAATAAACATGTAAAAGAAAGAACAGAATTACGAGAAGAAAGATGGGAAGAAAACCGATGAAGCAAACAAAAGTTGTAAAAAAACCCAACCAACAAACAAACAAAAAAACACACGCTCATAAAACAGACAACAATAGTTGCCGTCTGAGTGTTTGACGTAGAAGAAGAAAGACACTAACCCACAACAAAAACGAAGAGAAAGGCCGAAAGGAGAAAATAAAATAACCAGTCAACATAGAAAACTGAAAGAAAAAAAAATCAATAAAAATATATATTATATATTATATATATATATATATATATATATATATATATATATTATATATATATATACATTATATATATATATTTATATATATATATAAACTTTGACAACAGGAGAAGAAGAAAAAAGGACAGAAACAAACTGGAAAAAAAGTGTATCAGAAAACATGAACAGAAAAAAAAGAAAGAGACCCAAACAAAGAAAGAAGCAAATAAGATTGTATTTGAATAATAATAGAAAAAACAACAGTGACAACTTTCAAAAACAAAACAGAAAAGTCTATACAGCAAGGCACTGGGAAAGAAAAGACTTGTGAACACAGACTTTTCAGTGTTTGCCATTGCACCTTCTGACAGAAATAAAGACAGACATCAACATCGATCTGTCTGTCCATCCTAGTCGCTGTTTGTTGTGTGTGTGTGTGTGTGTGTGTGTGGAGAAACAAAGGTAATCATGATTCATTATAAATCTGGAATGGTTTAATGATGAACGTTTTACAGGAAGAAAATAAAATCTTGGGATTTCCATCTCGTTAAAAAAAAAACACGAATCTCACACACACACACACACACACACACACACACACACACACACACACACACTATAAGGCTATGATTGTTATTATGTTCAAAACAAAATCGATACATAAAAACCATGATGTTGGGATTGCAGTATATTTAATCATTCCCGGAGGTGCCAGAATGTTGCGACCTTGTTTGTGAGAAAACCCCATTACATACGAAAGATCCCCCACCCCCACCCCACCCAGTTTGTGGATGTTTCGTTATGAACACGCTGTCTTGTCTTATGTTCTGGAGTTTGCCGTCCTGTTTCTTTCTCTGGTTTTTGGTTGGTTTTTGTTCTTGTTCTTGTTCTTGTTCTTGTTTTCTTCTTCTCTCTTCTCCTTCTCTTCGTCGTCTTCTTCTCTTCGTTCTTGTTCTGTTCTTCTTCTTCTTTCTTGTTCTTCTTCTTCTTTTTCTTTCCCTTCTTCTTCTTCTTCTTCTTCTTCTTCTTCTTCTATGCTTCTGCTCCTGTCTGAACTGTTTGTTTGCTTCCTTCGTTTTTGTTTTTGGGGGGTTGGGGTTGTTGTTTTTTTAGGGAATCAGAGGTTATCACAACCGAGTCATGCAAGGCTACAAATGTGCCACAAAAGAGAGAGAGAGAGAGAGAGAGAGAGAGAGAGAGAGAGAGAGAGAGAGAGAGAGAGAGAGAGAGAGAGAGAGAGAGAGAGAGAGAGAGAGAGAGAGAGAGAACAACAAACAAACCCATAAGAAATGCACTAAGGCCCTGTACTGTGCTGTATTTCTGCTGGATCCAAAGTCCTCGATCTGTCTTTCCTCTGCTAACTGTTCAAAGCCTCTGTTTTCTCTCTGTCACCTCTCGGGTGGCGGCAGACATGTTGATTCCACACTGCTGCAAAGGTCAGCCAACAGTGTGGTTCCTAAAGGAGAGATGGGGAAAGTGGTAGGTAAGAGTTTGGGGAGAGAAAAAAGTTCTAGAGATGAGGGGGGGTGGGGGGTGGGGGGTGTGGAGAGTTGAAAAAGCTGTATAAATGTGCACATATGTGTATGCTAGTGTGTGGGTGTGAGTGGGTGTGTGGATGGGTGGGTGGGTGTGTGGGTGGGTGTGTGTGTGTGTGTGGGTGTGTGGGTGGATGTTCGCCCTTTCTTCCCCCCTCACAATAGTTTTAATAAAACCATGGGATGTTGTAACGTGGCCGTGCACACGTAGTTGTTTTTTTTCCTCTTAATGTAAAGGTAAAAGGGCTCCCAAAACCTACGTGGTGGTTGGGGAGCCAGGTGTCAGAGATCTCGGCTTCTCTAGCGGCCAGCATATTGAGGGCGGCGCCCATCTCTCTCCCTCGCTGCTTTACCTTCCCTGACCCTAAAGAGGGCAGATACTCATTTACAGCTGGGTGAACAGGGGGACTGCACTAAAGCTAAAGTGCGCGAAAGGTCACCCATCCAAGAGGTAACCACGCTCAAGGCTGCTTAATCTTAACTTAGGGAGAGAAAGTGCTCTGATCACCAACGTCAAAATCTTTCTGAATGGACCTTTATTCTGACAATTTAGCGCACGTATTGGTTGGGAATATGGTTAGTCATCTAATGTTTATTGTTTTGCGATAACACCTCATTTCCATGCTTTTAACTCTTCTCTCTAGATATGCTATGCAGTGCCCGTTTCTAGCATGCATGCAGGAAGACGGAAGACTCCAAACCCCGCAGGAACCTTCTTTTGTGTTCCATAGATATGTTCAGTTTTTGTACCTGCACACAGGTTTCAGTACAAAAAGTCAATGCTGTTGCTGTTGTTGCCTCTGAGGGGTTTTCTGGTTTGGATCCCTCTCCACTGATGATCAATAGATCCCAGTTAAATGAACTTTTGAACTAGTCACAGTTTTCAGTTTGCCCATGGATCTATATGTAAGTGTCGGTAGTACGGTGTGTCTGTGTTTCATTGTCTACCGCATCAACTTGGTCTCCCCCGGCACTTATTTCTATTCCATTTCACCTTGATACTTCACTCCAGACAAGCTGACGAATTCTTGTCCACTGCTTGCGTGGCTATCAATGTCGTCTGCCAAGTGAACGTTTGTGCTTTTTTACCTCAAGTGTTGTATAGACATGATTTTCAAGTGTATCGACCATAATGCCGTGATAAGTTCCAGGACTGTATTGAACAGTGTGTGAGACAGAAAGTAAGCTTGACGAGCACCTACTGAAGTATGTAACAGTTCTTCAGCAGTGCTATTAATTGTCAGTACTGAAGTATGTAACAGTTCTTCAGCAGTGCTATTAATTGTCAGTACTGAAGTATGTAACAGTTCTTCAGCAGTGCTATTAATTGTCAGTACAGAAGTATGTAACAGTTCTTCAGCAGTACTATTAATTGTCAGTACTGAAGTATGTAACAGTTCTTCAGCAGTGCTATTGTCAGTACTGAAGTATGTAACTGCTCTTCAGCAATGCTATTAATTGTCAGTACTGTACTGGCTGTGTTTGTGATGTTCTTTACATCGAAATACATATCTTTTTAGCGGGTGTGTGTGTGTGTGTGTGTGGGTGGGTGTGTTGTGAGCATTGATTTGTGCAAGGATGGGTGCGTGTGCGTCCACGCGCTTACTCTGTTTATGTGTACAGTACAGTGACTGTCCTGCCCACATTATTGTGGCCAATGTCTTCCCTGTACCGTTTAGAACACAGCTTACCTACGTCGTGTAATAATGCAGTCCTCACTGAACCTACAATCTACCTCAACCAGTACTGACACGTCACAATGCGTATACTTGTGTTGTTCACTGACACTCAAACATCAACAAGAAAGAAAAAAGAAGAAAACAGACAGCACTATTGACCGTTTCAACTGAGTTAACGGCAGTGACGCAAGAGTTGCAATAACTACCTTTTGACATTGTCAGGTGAGAAGTTGGGAGTTCCATCCCCATGGTTATTTGGTTTTTTGTTGTTTTTTTGTTTTGTTGGGGTTTTTTGTCTGGGGTTTCTTGTTGGGTTTTTTTTGGGGGGGGGTTGGGGTCTGTTGTTTTGTTGTTGGGGTTTTTTGAAGATTATTTTTCATCCCGCCGGAAAGCTTTCGCTTAAGTGTTATGGCAATGCAAGCAGAAAGTCTGTGTGTTTAAAACCAAGATGAAAGTTGAAGGAGAGAGGAGAAGGATCATGTCTGTCCGTGTATACTTCAGTGCTTATTTATGCAACTTTCATTGACAGAAAGATGTCACATGATCGATCTGTCTTCGATGTTTCTCGCACCTGCGCGCGCAGCTATACAAACTGGCTGGCAGACAACGACACAGAGAGAGGGGGCAACTACAGTCAGTCAGACAAACCGACAAACAAAACAGGTACAAAGACAGAGAAACTATGAAAAACAGAGAGGGAAAAAACAAGAGACAGACAAAGAGACATACAGAGATATACAGGGACAAGGCACAGGCAGACACATGGATTTATGATATGTGCGCATGCACCCCAAAAACTTTGGGGACTGCAGTAACTTAACTTGGCAAACTCCTGGCAGTCTGTTTTTGTCTTTCACTTAGTGGAGCTGCAATAATGGTTGACCTTTCAACAGTCGAAGATGAACGAACACTCCCGCCACTGTTGTCTTGTGTGTGTGTGTGTGTGTGTGTGACAGAAAAGTCAAACCAACAAACTCCTTCAGCTCGGAGAATGGGCATAAAAAAAGAGTAGTCGTAGTGTATATAATTTGTTCAGCGCGAATTCTGGTGAGAACACATCAACAGGCTTGTATTGAAATCATTTGTGCTGTACAACCTTTTACGTACATTATGAAACCAAGTTATGTCATCGACAAAAAAATGGAGGAGAGAGAAGGGGGAGGGGGTGATTACTTATAGGAGTAAGAAAAGGAAAAAAATAGCGGAATTAGGGAGAGATGCTGGCAGTAAGAACAGTGGGGAAAACCCGGGTTGGAAACAGGAGTGTCTTGAGACAGGGTTTGATGAAGTCAAATGTAGGCTGTTGGCGAAGGTAGAGGTGGAGACCATTCCATATAACTGATGGATAAATAAATAAAAATTTAAAGGAAAAAGAACAAGGGCTGACAGCAGAGTGTTCAAATATTGGTGCTAATAAGCACAGGGTATTTGCAGAAGAACACAGAGAATGAGATGGAGGTTTATAAAGGTGAAGACAGTTACGAAGGAAGTGTAGGAGGAAATATCTTTGTGACTGATACAGTACAACAGAAGGTCTTTTTCTTCTTCTTCTCCCTCAACTCCGCTGGGAGTTATTGGAACACATATTACATACGATTTTTTTCACTCTTTTTTCCCGCTTAAGTCGGTTGTGTGCCAAGTCCTAGGACTATGCAAACAGCTTTCTCATCCATTCAGAATATTGTCCATCCATCGGTTTTGTTGTTGCTGCTGTTGATGTTTTTTCTTAAATCTGCCTACTCATTCGTTTCCTTTCCATCATAGCAGTTCCTTGGAGGACAGTTTTACGGAGGCCATTTGTGGCTCTCGTAAGGTGGTCCTTCCAAATGAGTGTAGATTTCTTTTCTAGGTTGGTGTCATCAGTCCGTATGGACCGACAAACTGTATGACGGTTGGTGTACTTGTTCATTGGGATACGTTGAATGTATCCAATGCTTCGAATATTGCTATAACACGACCCAGCATAATGCCATTAAGACATATTACAAAACCATGGAGGAGGGGTATATAGGCCTACTATTTTTGATACCTATGGGTAAAACAACAGACTGGTGAGGGTTTTTTTGTTTGGTTGGTTGTTGTTGTTGTTGGGGTTTTTTTGTTTGTTTGTTGTTGTTGTTGTTGTTTTTTTGGGGGGCAATTAGGGAGTATTCGATTTACGTTCACAGTCTTGACTAAGTTTCTATTTGTGTGACATATCTTTTTATTGGCATTATGATGGGTCATGTTTTCATGTGTGTTAATAAGCTGTTTAAAACTCATTTCCAGTTACGTTTTGACCAGATTCGTGCTATTGAATGCTTTTGTTTAGTTAGCGACAAGAAGAACATCTAATGACACCGCACACATGGCAGTTGCATTACTCTGTGTGTGTGTGTGTGTGTGTGTGTGTGTGTTGGTTGAAAACACTACTATATCGACGACAGACAGAGAGAGAGAGAGAGCAAGAGAGAGAGAGAGAGAGAGAGAGAGAGAGAGAGAGAGAGAGAGAGAGAGAGAGAGAGAGAGAGAGAGAGAGAGAGAGAGAGAGAGAGAGAGCCAGACAAACACTGGGAGGGCAGGCAGAGAAACGGAGGGAGAGAGGAAGGGTGGCTTTCTTGCTATGATGCACGTGCCGAAGTAGACGATGCTATCGAAACCCGAAAATGTAGAATGGGAAGCAACTCCTAGGCTGTTTCTTCTGTTACTGTTCCCTTCCCTTTTACACAGCTAAAACTTGTCACCTGGTTGGTTGTTGTATTAGTTGCTATTGCTGTTATAATCGACATCACCACCATCATCGTCACAGTTGTTAATATCATGGCTGTTACCACTGTTCTGATTCTTCGTCTCTTTACCATTACTGTTGTTGTTGTTGTTGTTGTTAATGCTCTTGTTGTTGTCCATGATGCCTTGCCCCTCATTTAGTAGCAGGACACACTCCCCTTATCTGGCCTACTCTACTGTGAGAGGTGGATAGGGTTTTATTACATGAGCACAAGCTGTTCTTCATGCATTCACACTCAAGGTCTGTTTACACCATCATCTTAAGGACTCTCTGGGGACTAGACGAAGTACCAGTGACAACTTCACCAGAAAAATCAGCTTGAACTAGCAACTTAGTGGAGGCTCAAATCTATAGATTTTCAGTTACTCACAGATCACGAGTACTATGCTCAAACCGCAAGAATATCCTGCCAGTTTTAGGACTGCACAATGGCAGTCTTGTGCCTGTCCCAGTATCTCTCTCTTCTCTCTCTCTCACACACACACACACACACACACACACACACACACACACACACACACACACTCATTACACACACAAACTCACTCACTCATTCTCACTCACACACACATGCAAGTTCATACACACACACACACAAATACACATGCACACCTTCATTGTAAATTCAAGATACATTTAATCATTACATGGTTAGACTAAAAAGTGTAAAATCACAAATACATAATTACGAATGGAATTGCACAGTAACAATACTGAAATACTGTGAACACAAAATACAGATCTCATGTAATTTTTTGTCCCAAAACAAGCCTGGAAACTATGGTCTCAACACATGCTGAAATTACATTATGTTACAATATACTTTCAAGCAAAACATTGAGACTAAATGGAGAAATGGTTTAAAGTACTTTTAAAGTGACATGAATAAGCAGTTAAATTTGCAAGGTGTGTGTGTGTGTCTTTGTGTCCATGTGAGTGTGTGTGTGTCTCTGTCTGTGAGTCTTTGTGTGTGTGTGTGTCTGTCTGTCTGTGTGTGGCACATAATCTGAAAGGAAACAGAATCACTCTCAACCATGCTGTGACCAGTGGGCACACTCTTAACAAAAATCAACTGAGAACAATATTTCACAATGATTGCTCTTTTCACAAAAAAACCTATTTCAAAGACCTTCAAAACACAAAACATGAAGACACACTAATGCAGGGCTTCCTCTTACTGGTAACCTTGTGGTGCCTGAACACAATCAGTAACTGCACCTTGCTGAATATCAGGTGTTTGAATACAGCAGAAGAACTTCAGTACATGATGCTGAACATGACCAACTACTGAGCACCACCAAAAAGGCCCAGCACCAGTGCAGGGCCCTTTCGGGTGGTAGCCTCAAAGAAGCTTAACAAAAATAAGCTTCTTGGGCCCATTGTAGACTTCCAACTCCAGAGACGCCACATACCGAATATGGCTGGGGCAGAGAGACTGAAATGAGCGGCATATGAACTGCAGGACAGGATCATCACAGAAGATGAGGCAGCAAAGAAAAAGTGAAAAGAAAAGCCAAGGCCAATGCATGACAGGGCATGGTAACCAGCGAATCACCTAGCTACCACTCACTGCAACTAATGCCACACTGTTTATAGCACTGTTTCTGTTTAGGTAACAGGCTTTGTTGAGAGGGAGGGGAGGGAGGGGGTGTTGTTCTGGTAGTGTTTTCATTGTTGTTGCTGTTTTTGATGGAGGTAGGGATGGGGTGGGGGTGGGGGTCTTTGATTTAGGGTGGGAGGGAGTGCAGGGGGACTTTTTTATGTGGGGCACTGCCTCATCTTCTGTGACTTTCCTGTCCAGATGTCTTCATGCTGCCAACCTTGATCTCTCTGCTCCACATGGAGCTTATCAATGTTAGCCCACTGTGGGGTCACCAGCCTGAGGAGCCCTGCATTAATGCTGAATCAATTTTGGTAGTATTCAGTGGTGTCCGTCTGACCCAACATACACAGGACATTACCTATTAAGCCACCTACTGAAGACAATAATAGCCTAGTGAAGGTCCCAGGTTGAGGGAGACCTCCCCCACCCTCCCAGTGAAGGGAGTCATTTGGCTTCATTTCTTCAGGACTGCATTGTCTTTCTTTCTTTTTTTTAATATTTCTATTTGTTTATTCCATACTATGAATACTGTCTTTCAAATATCATAATCAAAATTAAATTGCAAGTTGAATCATGCATTCATTAAATATACAAAATATAAAAAAACGCTGTGCAAAATATGTCTTAACAGAGTATTTTCAATGAAATCCTATCCATTTTCAATAAACATACAATAAAATTAATATCAACTTTCAATAAAATCATATTAATCTCAGTATAAAGACAGTATAATCAATATGTCAAAAACATATTTCACAGTGAAAAAGAAACAAACGTGAACACATCACTGGCTGTTAGATACAGACAATAAAAACGTCTGCATGCATTTGGGGGGAAATGTGAACACGAGGTTATTGCACAGAAGCAAGTAAACATCCAAATTGGACGTATTCACACAGAATAATACACTACACAACCATTTTTCTTTCTGTTTTCAGATCAGATCAATGCCATTTTCCTGTTAACACATTTGACAAAAGGAATCAAAGAACAAAAAAAATCCAGAACAAAATATCAACATTGACTACTTCCACTTTGTGGATGTACTGGCACCCAGTTTTTTTGAGTGTTCCTATTATGTGCAGTGCTCAGGTATGGAACAAGGCAAACTACCTCACTCACTGACTCAGTCTTCTCATCAACAGGCTGTTGGAGAGACTGGATGGATGTCTGCAGCAGACTTTGCCAGGAATCCCTCATCCAATCCACTTCTAACAAATTTCAAAATGTCTTTATTCAGTTGAAAACTTCACATTTGTCGGTTATTTTCATGTCATTCACCATATCACCTACGTGCATCTTGGACGCCTGCAAACTATGAATCAGTTTATAAACGGTCAGCAATGATGAGGATTAAAGATGATCTGCTTTCTTTACCTTCATACCAACAGACGCTACAGCCGAGTGGTTAGGACCATTTGACTTCAACTCCATGGGTCCGTGAAGTTGTGGGTTCGAATCTCAACAGTGTCTGGTGATTTTAGGGTGGGGATTTTTACAATCTTCCAAGTCAACTTCAAGTGCAGACCTGCCAGTGTCTTAACTCCCTTTGTGTATATACACATGCAGAAGATCAAATATGTATGTTAAAGATTCTGTAATTCGTGTCAGTGTTTGGTGGGTTGCAGAAACATGAACAGACCCAGCACACAGCCCCGAAGTCAGAATCTGGCTACCTTTATGGACGGCAAAAAATGGTTGCATACATAAAATCTCACCATTGGTGAACCTCAGAGCTCTAGCTGAGGAACAAAAAAGAGTTCATCCAAGCATTCTTGTGCTTAAACAGTCTGAGCTGATCAAATTTAATGCAGGTTATACACGTGACTGAACAATAAATTGACATTAAAATCAGAGGAAGACAAGTTGTGACCTCGGAATATCAAATGCTTCAACAAGCAAGCTTTTTGTTCTTGTATTTTTTTCAAACAGTTTCACTTTTCTAGTTTTACCTACAGGTCTGTTATAACTTAGCACTACATGATACAATGAAGTATGGTGCAATGCAATGCAATACAATGCTTAGTTGTGTGCAATGCAAAACAAAATACAACCACAAAAAATAATACTGGCATATATGAATTTAGAGAATGCAGTAGTCACACTGCCAATTGAAACCTTATCCACTTTTTGCAATGCATGGATAAATAAATCAATCACTCCATGAAAACAAAAACAAAACAGCAAAAACAATTTCTGGTGGAACACTTATACTATGCCATTTTTCCCCCCAAAAAATATAAAATTCACTGCTCAGCATGTAACCATAATATTCAGATCCTTTTCCACTCAACAGTCAGTCATAACAGACTGTTCAGTATAAAAAAAGAAATAAACAGAAAAACTTAAACTAACTTACTATGCATAAGAATTATTCTTTAACACAAAATCGGTGACCATTCACAAACTGTATGTGCACAAGCAATAAACTTGTATTTTTAAAAAATGCAAATCAACAAAGATCAAAAGTTTCTTCAGTTTCACCAACTTGGTCTTTTCCCTTAAAACTCCCTGAAAATTCACTGGAATGCCAAACTTAACAGCTGTTCACCCAATTCCTTCCTTTATGACAGTTGTGTGCCACACCATGTGTCTAGCCTTTGCCTTTACACAGACCTTGGCTTCAAAAATACAACATAAGAAACAAAACATGGACGTCAGTATGCATATCTACAGGGGCTTTGTTTTTTAGAGGTCACATGACGCTGCAGTCAGCCAATGATGGGAGTCTGTGTCACTGTCCCGTCAGCATCCACGAAGATACGCACCCTGTCTGGCCGCTCGTGTGGTGTGGTCTTCATTCCACTTCTGACAACTTGAACCTGCCCCAAAATTGGAAAAATAGCTTAAAGTGGGTTTTTGTCTTTGTTATTATTGATTACATTGTTGTTTTTCGAAGCTGTTGTAGCTCACTTGTAAATTGTTGAGATGGCTCTGGTGGTTGAACAGAGAGAGATCTATGCCCCTGTGTGTGTATGAATGACTGTGTGTATGTGTGTGTGGGTGTGTCTGTGTGTGTGTGTGTATGTGTGTGTGGGTGTGTCTGTATGTGTGTCTGTGTCTGTATTTCATACATATAAATCAAAACATCCATATCCTAAATAGAAATATGTAGTGTGGTGAGCAGACATGACATCACACATATTGAAGACTATATGCACAGCAAACATAAAGTATATCAAGTTTCCATAAAATACACAGGTTTAAAATGCACTCTTATGAATTGGCACACTCATGAACATACCTCAACACACAGACACATATGTTGTGCACATACTTGCAAAACACACACACACACACAAGCATATATGTGCCATTCCCTCCTTCCCTCTTCACCAACACACACACACACACACACACGCGTGCAATTTGTTGCATGCAGTAAACATTTCCTCAGTCATTGTACAACTGTTAAATTTTGTATTAAATTCATAACACTGACCAACATTAAACAATCTTAACTACTTTTTTACCATGATATTTGGAAATTCCTTTCTGATGAAGCTGCTCGCCTCTTTCCAGGGCTGTAAAAATAAAAAGGAATAAAAAATATTTTTAAAAACCAGTTACCACATTACTGTTTCCCATGAAAGAGATCAGATTGTCAAAGTCTCAAGTCAAACTTTTATTTCCAGATGATGTGTGTGTCAAAGTCAAAGTCAAAATCAAAGTAAAATGATTTGTTTGTTAGGCCACAGACCCATACAAATGAAGTTCATGTAACAATGTACATACTGTGTGTGTGAGTGAGTGTATGTGTGTGTATGTATGTGTGTGTGTGCAGGGGTGGTGTGCCAACTTTTAATCTCACCACTAAGGTATCTAAAGTCCATCTTTGTGATTAATGTCTGAATATGACATTGGAAAGCACATGAGTTTGGAGCGAGGGGAGGCGGGTGTTCGTTTAGTTGCTTGTATTTTTGTGTGGTTGTTTTATTCTGTTCCTCGGCTAGAGCTCTGAAGTTCACCAACGGTGAGATTTTTGCATGTGTGACTGTTTTTTGCTTACCATTATGGCAGCTGCATTCTGTCTTCCGGAATAGGTTCTTTTGACATGCACAAGTCCATCTAGGTTAGAGTCTCCTCTGAAAGACTTGACATTCATTTTGAATTTCCCATCAAACTGGCAAGAAAGGGCAAGGCTGAGAATCGAAACCAGAACCTCATGCTTTACTTATTAGGCTGGTGTACGTCTAAACCATCCTGCCATTTTCCTTCTTGGTTGCTTGTTTGATTTTTTTTTCCATTTTTCCTTGTCTTTTAAAAAAAAATTTACTTATCCATTCTTCCTCCCTGCACACCATGGCCTACACTCCTTTGGAAGATGGCATGGGGTAGACAGTGCAGACAAGATTGTTTCTGCATATAGCATTGTATGTATATACACAGGGTACCTTAAAAATATCAAGAGAAAGCTTTACTAGAGGAATATCATGAAAAAATGTGGGCTTTACAGTGAATTTTTCAACCTAGTAGAGCTCTGTAAATGGTGTTTGAACTCTTGACCCCTGGATCAAAGTTAAACATTCTATCCACCCAGCCAATCAGGTACCTTCTGAAAAGTCAAATGTAGTGATCTTTCAGGGGATGTTTTAATCCAAGTTCTCTTTCCTGACAAAGTTTTATCTCCACTAGGGTTACAACAATAAATAATGTGGGATTTTGATTTTTTTCCCCTTCATTGCAATGCAAATACTTAGCAAACAACACAACACAACACAAAAAAAGCTTTCATATATATATATATATATATATATAAAATATCTGATTTTAAAATCACTGACCAATACACTATTTTCTGCCCTCTTTAACCAGACATTCTTACAGAAATAACTTTTTTTAGAATAGTGTAAATGTAAGTGCTTTCTTCAGTAGTGAAAGTGATAAGTACTTAAACATCATCAACAGTTAAAATAGGTAGAGAGCACAATTTCACTGAAAGTGAAATTCAAATGATCTTAACACCACTTTTTCAGTGAGTGGATCAGTATCATAATCACATAAATAAATTTGATTTAGAATTACCATTCTGCTCTGATAAACTTAAACAGTGATATGAATGCATACTGGCACACAATGACACATGCTTGCAAGATGACAAAATTGACAAAACTGCATCCACAAGGGGTTTGAATGCAAAAAAGCACACGAGTGCTTACTTCATTATCCTAAAAATAAAAGAATAAATAATGGTAAACATTTTAAAATCAAAATGCACACATACACTCACAAAGTGGTATGAAATGAAATAAAATTAAATGAAACACACACACACACACACACATAGAATAAATAAAAATAGTAACATACCCTTCCTGTAAGTTCTGGCCAGGCTGTTTTAGACATTGCTGTCCAGTTGTTGAGAAGTGGTTTTTCATACAGTTATGTGCTCAGTTCAGCTCTGGTCTGTTTCCAGTCAGGATTCAGGTCTCCTTAGTTTAAACAGCTGCCTTCAGCTGGTCATCAGAGGCCCTCTCTCCTCAGAGGAAGCTGGCTTGAAAGTCCACAGTACACCTGTACACAGCACTTATTAGAATCATATGTTTATAAATAATGTATGTGAGTGCGTGCGTGCATCTCTGTGTGTGCGTGCGTATGTGTGTGTGCGTTGTGTGTGCACACATGTGCCTTTGTATGTTTCTTTCTTTTCCTTTTCTTTTATTATTTTATTTCGAGGATAATGGAATAAGGACTCATATAATGTTCTTTAACATCCAGTCCCTATGTGTATGCATTTTTGTAACTTTTGTCATCAGTTCCTACCGGCACACAATGTCCTACTCTTCTGAATAGCGGAACAGGTTTAAATATGTGGGCAAGGTCTTCCGCATGCATTTGCACACTGACCTCTGTTTACAGTCTCATCCAAAGGACTTTGGGATGGGACAGGGGGAGGGGGGAAGTGGAGTCAGCACTGATGTTAAAGCCAGGGGAAAAATCCTCTTAATAAATAAGATTTGAACCTGGGTCAGCAGATCACCAGCACAATGCACATCACTCTTGCCACCATGTGTGTGTGTGTGTGTGTGTGTGTGTGTGTGTGTTAGTATGTGCGTGTGTGTGTGTTCAAATGACCAATTTGACCCTTTTACTCTGGCATTTGACACAGTCATTTTCTATGGTCTTGTATTCCTTATAATATTATGTTAAATCGTTTAATTTCCACTGGCTGATTCACATACGCTTCATATTTGTCAATGGTAGGTCATCATATTCTAAATTCTTCTTCAGCAACAGATCGAACACGGAAACGGGAGCCACAATGGAGAAATTATCTCTTCCCAGCCAGTAAGCAGTTCAAAATCTTCGGTTCCAAGTCCAAATCCCTTCTCGAGCATGAAGGGAAAATGTCCAGATTTGCAGAGAACATGAAAGAAAGAACTCGTTGATAAATAAACCTTAGGCCTACCTCCAAAAGGCTGTTCGGAGACAGAGCTATCGCCGTCTGCATATCAATTTGTAAACAAAAGCTAGTGGTGCTTAGAGTTGCTGCCCTTGGCGTCCGTCAACTAAAGGAATCTCAATCTGGTAAGGTTGGAGAATATTCAGCTTTGACCTCTTTGTGGGGGGGAGGAAGGGGGGCTTTCAGCCTGGTATTCAAATAGCAATAAACGTTTCCTTGCGTTTTGAGTTGCAGTCTCTAAATAGGAAATACCTGCAGACGACTAAGTAATAAGAAGATGAGTGGCATCTCCGGCAAAGTAACGGAACTGAGAGAAGTAAACAGACAACAAAACAGATGGATGACAACAAACAGGTGCACATAGACAAGGAAGCATAGTACACTTTTACAGATGTTTCTTTTCTGATACGTCATATTTGCTTTCAAAACGTACAGCTCCTGGAAAACGGTATATAAAAAAATAAATATAAATAAAAATAAATTAATAAAAATAAAAACAGACATGGCAACAACCAAAAAAAGCGCACACACACATCCTCTCTCTCTCTCTCTCTCTCTCTCTCTCTCTCTCTCTCTCTCATATATATATAAATATATATATATATATATATATAATATATAGGTGGGTGTTGTTTTGTTTGTTGTTTTTGGTTGTTGTTGTTTGGTTGGGTCTGTTGTTGTTTTGGTTGGTTTGTGTGTGTGTGGTTGTTTGTTTTGGGTTGGGTTTTTGTGTGTGTGTGTGTGTGTTGTTGTTGTTGTTGTTTTGGTTGGACGGTGGCCAGAACAACAAACATTGGTGTGTGTTCTGTGTATCAGTTCGTGAGTTGGTGTGGATCGGCAGAATTGTTCAGAACTCAAAAAAGCCAAATTAAAGTGGAACTGGACTTAATTCAAAGTCCCCTGTCACACACCCGGCTGTACTGAGCTCATTTTGATCAAGTGTTAACTGAAAAAGTGAGACTGAAATTGAAAATTCATGGTACAACCACTGCAAACACTGACTCTATTGTCAAGCAGCCTCTGTCTCTAGTCCAATCAAAACTGGAGAGAAGAAAAGGCTGAGCTAAAATGGCAGACATAATAACACAGCTACAAGATTTAGTCACTGGGGGGATTTTAAAGGGCTGCTTAGATCTAAGGAAACAGATGACAAAATTTACAAAACCGCATACACACGGGGACTTGATGTAAATAATTTTTTTTTAAAAAGCACATGAATGCTTATTCCAATATCTTCGATATAAAAGAATAAATAAATGTTTTAAAAAAATAAATAAGGTCCTAGTCATGGAAAGTGGGACACACTGAATAGCTGTGGTTGTTCCATTATCCTCGATATAAAAGAATAAAATAAAATTAAAATTTAAAAAGTCCTTCGGATGAGACTATTCGAACCTACGCAGAACATCTTGCACATACGTTAAAAACCCTTTCCCGATGGATTTGTTTTAAAAAGCACATCCCCGAAGTCGGAATGCAGCTAACTTAATGGTGGACACAAACGGTTGCATCAGCAAAATCTCGCCGTTGGCGAACCTCGGAGGTCCAGCGGAGGAGCAAAGAATTACCGTTATTTTCAGTGTGTGCTAACACGAGATAGAAAGATGTCCATCTTTCATGGATGGTTTTCTTTATGGTATAAACTGTCTTGTCAAGGGTTTAATTTCTGCTCAGCTACCACAATGTCTAGCATACAATTCTGTAAATGCTCCACTGTCTGGATTTTTCTTGACCAGTTTCCCCAAAGGAATTATGGTAGATTCTTATCAATTGGCTTGAGGTGGTTTGTTTTTTTTCTTTGTTTTTGTTTTGTTTGTTTTTGTTTTGTTTGTTTTGTTTTGTTGTTGGTGGTGTTTGGTTGTTGGTTTTGTTTTTGTTGTTTGTTTGGGGTTTTGTTTTTGTGTGTGTGTGTTGTTGTTGTTGTTGTTGTTTTTGGGGGTCTTTTGGGTTGTTGTTTTTTTCCCTGGGTTTTAAACTGTGACAAAATATTTCATAAATTGTCATGTTTTCCGTTAAAATTTATGACTGTCTCAATCTGTCTCATTTTTATATCTCGAACTGCCTCAATTCAGATGTCTCTTACTGTGTAGAAATCGTTGTATCAAATTGGTGTTGTTTATTTTGAACACTTGTTGGTAGATATCGATTTAAATGTGAAAACAGATCCCAAAGTCTGATTTTAAAAATAGAGCCTATAGGGGACGGGATAGCTCAGTGGTGGAGCACTCGCTTTCCCCCAGCCAAGTTAAGCAGCGTCGAGCGTGGTTAACAGTTGGATCGGTGACCGTTTGCGCGCCTTGGCTTCAGTACAGTTCCCCCAGTTCACCCAGCTGCAAATGGGTACCTGCCCTTTTAGGGTCAGGGAAGGTAAAGCAGCGAGGGAGAGGAGATGGGCGCCGCCCTCAATATGCTGGCCCTAGAGAAGTGAGGTCTCTAACGACTCGCTCCCCTACGACCTTATAGGTTATGGGACTCCTTTACCTTACCTTTTTAGCCTATAGTAGAAACTGTTGATGTTAATTGTCAGTGTCTCAAACATGCCTCCACACTGTCCCAGCCTTCCTCAATGAGCGTTTCAAGCTGCACTCTGCTTGGTTGGTGTTTTTGATAGCAAAATGTGAACAAAACAACAACAACAACAAACCAGTTGCCCTTACTTAAACTGGCTGTGACTGACAAAGAACCCTTTGTTATAATAGTAATTGTTATGTGTTTCATCTCAGCAAAGTGAGAACTTGACCAACAGTGTCGGAATTACATCAATGTCTGACGAACGTTAAAGCGAGTAGTTAAGACTGTTTGACTTTCGTCCCATTGGTCCATGAAGTCAGGGGTTCGAATCTCATCAGCAGCTCCTAGTGAATTAATAGTTTTTGTTTTGTTTTTGTTGTTGTTTTTGTTGTTTTACAATCTCCCAGGTCAACTTCAAATGCTCACCTACTATGCCTTAATTCCCTTCGTATGTGTACACGAATAAGATCAAATATAGGCCTACACGTTAAAGATTCCGTAATTCATGTCAGGGGTCGATGAGTTACGGAAACTCGAACATACCCAGCATGCAGCCTGTACAATAAAATGAGCTTCTCTGAATTTGAATGTGCTGGCTGAGGCCAGAGGGCAGCTGACTTCCTGCAGAATGACGAGCACAGGAGGAGGAGACCAGGCACTAGGCACCCCACCCGGTAAGGGAACACAGAGAAGAGAGAGAGAGAAAAGAGAATTATAACCTATGTCCCATACGTGCTTTTCATCTCTGAATTATAACCTATGTCCGATACGTGCTTTTCATCTCTGACAAGAGTAAGTAGCCTATTTGGGCCATGTCCTAAGGTCTTCCGCGAGTATGAGTGAGTGAGTGAGTGAGTGTGTGTGGACAGAAAATGCATCTGCCGAGAAGCCTCCAAGTACTACACTACAAGAAGAGAGCTCACCAGAGTCTACGCCTGAAACTGACTCTGTTCGCGCTAAGTGTCATTAAAGTGACTTTATTTTCTGGCTAAGTTCTTCGTGACTTGTAAAGACTGTTTCTGACACTGTATTAGGAATGGCCAGAAACTGTTGCGTGTTTGTGTCTGATAGCTGTTGTGGATCTGTGGCAAGAGCAAGCATTTGGACCAAGTCTCGGGTTCATCTTTTTAATTGTGTAGGCCTATGTAGTAGCAATCATCTTTTTCTTAAAGCTTGTTCCTACCTGTCTTAGACGTGATTGTAAGAAATTAAAAATAGGAGAACTTACACAAGTGATTTTGTGCGCTGCTGCTGCTGCTTCTTTCACTAGTTTGTCGCTAAAGACTCAGCAATTTCTTCTTTGCAGACAACTTTTGTTGTCCGCCATATGAGGAAAACTGCGTTGCGCTGCCGATAAGCACCTGACAAGTCAGGCCCAGCACATCCGACTTCGGCATGGGAGAGAATTGTTATATTTTAAGTCTTTCTAAAAATAAAAATAAAAAGGCAGGAAAATGGACCAAGAAGGCAGAATATAGATGAGGAGGAGGTGACAACAATAAAAGGAACAAGGCAGAAACGAGGAGAGGGACATAAAGAAGGGAATACCTAGCACAGCATTTCCAGAAAGTGGGGATGCTATTTATACTGACAGGTCCCCGGCATCCCCACAGGGAGACTCAGCAATTTGATTTAGGCCTATGTGTTCAGGTTACGCCGCTGCCGCCGCCGCTGCTACTACTACTACTACTACTACTACTACTATTACAACAACAACAATAACAATACTGCTACTGCTGCAAGTCCTACCATCACCACCCACCACCACCACCACTACTACTACTACCACCACTACTACTACTAGTACTACTACTGCTGCTGCTGCTGCTGCTGCTGCTACTACTACTACAATACTGCTACTGCTGCAAGTCCTACCATCACCACCACCACCACTACTACTACTACTACTACTACCACTTCTACTACTACTACTGCTACTACTACTACTACTACTTCTACTACTACTACTTGCTGCAGCTGCTGCTATAAGACTCAGCAGTTTGACTTTTGTGTTCAGGTTACGCTGCTATGTACGCCAAACGGATAGTGTACACTGCCAAAGATATCGACACTATTGTCGATTCATTGATAATTGAGGATCCTTCCTAACAATCACAGGTGATCTGATTGATTGTGAAAAAGATGTTAAAGCTATAGGCATTGTTCCCTGTAACACGTTTTTTTTGTGACTGGAAGCATCACTATGATGGAATTCCTTGAAAATACAGTGGTTTTTGTGAAGGGAGCGTGTGATGTGGTAAAAAAAAAAAACCGAAAAGAAAAGGAAAAGATATTGACACGAAAACGTTAGGGTCCCCCCCCCCCCCCCCCCCCTCCCCCCCATTCTTTTCCTGGGCTAGTCCTCCTAGGTCCATGAATGGTGAGATTTTGTGTCGGCAACCGTTTTTGCCCATTCTGCATTCTGCCTCCAACCTTAAGGAACAGTTTCTTGATAACATTTGTGGTTTGGGGGTGGGGTGGTGGGGTGACTTATCTAGTTTCTTTCTTTTGTCTTGCACCCATTATGTCATAGTTGGAGAGTGTTGTGCATCTTGGAGCTTGATGTGCTGATATAAGGTACACAGTTCTTAAAACCTCCCCCCCCCCCCCCCCCCCCCCCCCGTCACTCTCTCTCTCGCACTCACGCACGCTCGCACGCACACACACACACAACACAACACACCACCACACAACACACACTCTCTCTCTCCTCTCTCTCTCTCTCTCTCTCTCTCGGGATGGGGGACGGGATAGCCTGGTGGTTAGAGTGATGTTTTCATGATCTGCTGACCTGGGTTCGATTCTTGTTCAAGAGGATTTTTCCTCTGGAGTTAACATCAGTGCTGACTCCACTCTCCTTCGATGAGACTGTAAATCGTGGTCCCGTGTGCGAACGCACGCAGAACATCTTGCGCACACGTTAAACCACGTTCCGCTTTTTGGAAGAGTAGGCCATTGTGTGCCGGTGGGAACGGATGCCAAAATAGGCAAATTGCAAACACACAGGGACTGGATGAAAAAAAAGCACATGAATGCTTATTCCATTATCCTCGAAATAAAAGAATAAAATAAAACACACACAAAGACACACCAAAACTCACTCAGATAATTATATACTCACACACTGATAAATTATACATTCATGTACACCTACACAACCAACTTCAGCATTGATTTACTACAACCAACATGTGTCTTTTATTATCAGCAGCTTATTCAGAGACTGGAGTCAAGAGAATCAGGATGCTGCCCCCAAAAATGGAACATTTGGTGAACGCAGGGGAGAAGGGACTGGCGGAGATCCATAGTGCTCTCCAGAACATCTACACTGTCAAGCTGTTATGTGGGGCCATGGAAAGCATCAGCTGAAAGCCATGCAGGCTGACCTGCTTTGTGCTTCTATCCAGCCGATATGCCATATAGGCTGACGTGCTTTGTGTTCATATCCAGCCGTCATACCATATAGGCTGACGCGCTTTGTGTTCATATCCAGCCGTCATGCCATATAGGCTGACGTGCTTTGTGTTCATGCCCAGCCGCCATGCCATGTAAGCTGACGTGCTTTGTGTTTATGCCCAGCCGCCATGTCATATAGGCTGACGTGCTTTGTGTTTACATCCAGCCGCCATGTCATATAGGCTGACGTGCTTTGTGTTTATGCCCAGCCGCCATGCCATATAGGCTGACGTGCTTTGTGTTTATATAATGTATGGAATTTATATAGCACTGAATCTTGTAAAGCAACAAATCAAAGCCCTCAGATGACTTTTTAAAAAAATGTATGCGTGTGTATACGGTTTAAAAAAAAAAATTGTCATCTGTTCCCACCGGCACACAATGGCCTACTCTTTCGAACAGCGGAACAGGATTTAACGTGTGCGCAAGATGTTCTGCATGCCTTCGCACACGGGCCTCGGTTTATAGTCTCATCCTGAAGGACTTTATATCCAGCTGTCATGCCATATAGGCTGATATGCTTTGTGTTCATATCCAGCCCTCATGCCATATAGGCTGATATGCTTTGTATTCATATCCAGCCCTCATGCCATATAGGCTGATATGCTTTGTGTTCATATCCAGCCGTCATGCCATATAGGCTGACGTGTTTTGCTCTTATATATCAGCCGTCATGCCATATAGGCTGATGTGCTTTGTGTTTCTATCCAGCTGTCATGCCAGGCACGTAAGCTTTGGACTGAATGCCTTATAGCTGACATGAGATTTTGGGCATGCAACTATATAGTCACCAACTTTGGGGAACTTCATCTAATAACCAGTCATTTATATTTAAAATGCTTTCCTGTATCAAGGAAATGTGAACTATTTGCTTAAATCTTTAGTGTCCATGTTTTTATTTAGTGGCCGAGAGTGGGGGCGATGTGCTTTTTAAAAAATGTGTTTTTACCCACTGGTATAAAATAAGCCCAATCCCAGGTTTATTATCTGCACTATGCTGTGTTCAGTTTTCTGTTCAGTACCGTTTGTCTCCAGCACTTTGCTCAATAACCACAATAGTTGAATTTTCAACAGGGTTCTAATTTAGAAGCATTAACCATTCAGCTGATGCGGTTGCAATATATCATTTTAGTTTATTAGTATAATCACAATGTTTTGGAAAATGGTAAAGGTTTATTGGGGTATTGCTCTTAATTCGGTTTTAATCATGAATTAGTTTTTTTACCCCTTGTGTAATAGAATAATAAACATTTTGTAAGATTTGACTGCAGTTTTTGTTGTAGGTTTTGTTTACCTGATTTTCTCTTTTCCACACATCTTCCCTTTTCTTTCCCAGTGTGATTCCTTCTCTTTGGATAATTTCTTTTAAACGGCACACTTTTTTTTTTTATCTTTTAAAAAATGGGTTTTATTTTGTCGGGGCCATTTATGGGTTTTTTTTTTAAGGGGTTTTGTTTTTTTTTTTTTTCTTTTTTCAGAAAAAAAGACTTGTGGGGTTTTTTTTTGTGGATGATTTTTAAAAAGTTTTCTTTTCCCCCCCGAACAAGGGGAATTCAAAAGAATGGGTTTTAAAATTAGTTCCAAATTTTAGGGGGTTGAAAGGGTTGGGTTTTTCTTTTTACCCAAAGCTTTTATTTCCACATCCCAGAATTTGTGCAAAAGGGGGAAAAAAAAAGGGGAATTTTTTTTCTTTTATTGTGGTAAACCCCATTTTTTCCTTTTTTCCCCCTGCCCAAAAACCTAAAAATTCAAAATGGTAAAGGGAAATTTTTTTCCCCCCCCCCCCCCCCCCCCCCGCCCAAAATTTCCAATTTAGTTTTTTTTTTAAGGGGCCCCCCCCCCCCCCCCCCCCCAAACCTCCAAAAAGGGATTAAATTTTGGGGGCTTTGGGGGATTAAACCCCGGAATTAATACCTCTGGGTTTTCCTTTACAATTCAAGTTTTCTTTAAACCCCCTTTCCCCAAAAAACCCCCAACTGGTTATTTCCCCCCAAAAAAAAAGAAATTTTTTTATTTACAACTGGAAAAAAAGGGACAAAGCAATTTTTTTTAAAAACCCCCCAATTTTCTTTTAAAGGGTTGAATCAAAACCCATCCTGCCATCTTCCTTTTTAAACAAATTTTTTAATACAAAGGGGATTTAGAAGAAAAAAAACCAAACCCAAAAAACTTTTTTTATATTTTTTCCCCAAAAAAGGCAAACCATAAAGTCCTCAATTAAACGCTTGGGGTTTAAAAAACAAACAAAACCACATCACCTTCTCTGGGTGGAGGGTTTTCCCAATTTAAAATTTCCCCCAAAAAAAATGTCCTGAAAAATTCATACCCACCCCAATATTTCCTTTTTTTCCCTTTTTTTTTAAAGACAACTAATTTTCCCTTTTTTTAGATATACCATTTTGTAACAACGGATAAGTTTAAAGGGAAGAAAGAAAGGGGAACAATAAAGATAGACTAAAATGACAAGAAAAGAGCAAAAAACCCAAAAAAAGGGAAAAACACAGGATTAAATTTTCTGCCAGAACAGACTTATTTCATATAATAGTACCTCATCCCAAACCCCACAAAAAATAATAAAGGGGAAAAATAATCACGTAATAAATTGCATAAAAAGCCCGCTGGAAAAAAACTCATTGAGGTTAGGCTAGCAAAAAACAAAACCGAAAGGAAACCTTTAAAGAACCCCCGTTAGTCTTTTGATTTTGGCTGAAAAAGTTTATCACTTGACATATACAACGGTTGAAACATGGCTTTAAAAAAAACCTTCCAATTAAAAACATTTTTATAAATTATTTTGCCACTCGAGACTTTGCGGTGAAGTTTTTAGTTTATAAAAAATCCTTTCTTCAAAACAAAAAAAAGGGAAATTAAACCAAACCAAAAAATAAGCCCAGCCGTAAATAAAAATGTCCATCTTGCTTTATGACATTACCCATTACTAAATGAAATTTATTTTTTACTTTTCCCTTTTTTAAAAATTTCCTTTTCATTGAAGCTAGTGCAAAACACTAGTATGAAAAATTTTTCGCAAAAAAAAAAAATATTTAAAAAAAATTTTTGTGGCTCATTAAAAAAAAAAAATTACAGCTCTCAAAACCCCCTCCATATAACTTTCTTTCACCGGGGACCCATTCTGCAGTTGGATGATATACCCATGGCAAAAACAAAAACTTTTTCCCTTTTTTACTTAAAAACAAATCCTTAAAAATTTTTTCTACACTCTGTCAAGCATAATCGGGGGAAAAGTAGTGTCCACAGTTCGTTTTAAAAATCCTGTTTCCCCCGGTGACAGGTAACAGTATATGAAAACACCCCCTTTCAAAAACCCAAGACTTTTTCTTTGGTATAAGAATCTTCAGACCCCGCAAGCACCAACACAACCATGTCTTTTGTAAATTCAAAAGAAAAAAAAAAGGAAGAAAAACCTCTTGGGATCAAAACCCAACATTTTTGACAATATGTTTTTAAAAAAACTTTTCTAAAGATACAGTTTTAAAATGACAAAAATAAAAAGTGTAATGACTTGTGACCAATAAGTTATGTTACCATTCCGCACGCACCAAAAACTAAAAATCATAAAGCAAAGGGTTTTTTCTTGAAAAGTTCCGAATATGTGACTGTGGAAGACAAAAGTTTGGGTGCTTACTTTCCGTTTTTCCAATTCTTTGGCTGCTGTTCATCCTTATCCCAACAAGCTGCCCGTCTTTTTGTTCACAAAAACCGCTAACCCGCGGGCCCCCGATATTTAGGAAACCCTTGGTATACAACTTCC
>CM054144.1:17887798-18205298 GCA_028751875.1 Rapana venosa | reverse complement strand
AAAACACATGAATGCTTATATTCAATTATCCTCGGAAAAATAAAAGAATAAAATAAAACACACACAAAGACACACCAAAACTCACTCAGATAAATATCATACTCACACACTGAATAAATTAAACATTCATGTACACCTACACAAGAACCACCTTCAGCATGATTTACTACAAACCAACATGTGTCTTTTATATCAGCAGCTTATCCAGAGACTTGGAGTCAAGAGAATCAGGATGCTGCCCCCAAAAATGGAACATTTGGTTGAACGCAGGGGAGAAGGACAGGCGAGATCCATAGTGCTCTCCAGAACATCTACACTGTCACGTGTTTGTGGGGCCATGGAAAGCATCAGCTGAACGCCTGCAGGCTGACACTGCTTGTGCTTTCTATCCAGCCGATATGCATAATAGGCTGACGTGCTTTGTGTTTCATATCCAGCCGACATACCATATAGGCTATCGCCTTTGTTTCAAAGCCAGCCGTCATGCCCATATAGGCAGACGCGCTTATGTGTTCATGCCCCCGCCATGCCATGTAAGCTGACGTTGCTTTGTGTTTATGCCCAGCCGCCATGTCATATAGGCTGACGTGCTTATGTGTTTACAACATCCACCGCCAAGTCATATAGGCTGACGTCTTTGTGTTTATGCCAGCCGCCATGCCATATAGGCTGTGACCGTGCTTTGTGTTTATATACTGTTATGGAATTTAAATAGCACTGAATCTTGTAAAAGCCAACAAATCAAAGCCCCCCTTTTTCGATGATTTTTAAAAAAAATTTATGCGTGTGTAATACGGTTTTAAAAAAAAAAATTGTCAACTTTCCCACCGGCACACAATGGCCTACTCTTTCGAACCAGCGGAACAGGATTTAACGTGTGCGCAAGATGTTCTGCATGCCTTCGCACACGGGCCCACGGTTATATAGCTCATCCCTGAAGGACTTTTATATCCAGCTGTCATGCCATATCGGCTGAATGCTTTGTGTTTCAATCCAGCCCTCATGCCATAAGGGCTGATATGCTTTGTAATTACAATATCCAGCCCTTCATGCCATATAGGCTGAAAATGCTTTGTGTTCATATCCGCCGTCATCCATATAGGCTTGACGTGTTTTTGATCTTATATATCAGGCCGTCATGCCATATAGGCGATGTGCTTTGTGTTTCTATCCAGCTGTCATGCAGGCACGTAAGCTTTGGACTGAATCCCTAAGCTGACATAAGTTTGGGCATGCAACTATATAGTCACCAACTTGTCTTGGGGAACTTCATCTAATAACCATCATTTATATTTAAAATGCTTTCCAGTATCAAGGAAATGTGAACTAATTGGCTTAAATCTTTAGTGTCCATGTTTTTCTTAGTGGCCGAGAGTGGGGGCTATGTGCTATTTTAAAAAATGTGTTTTTACCCACTGGTATAAAATAAGCCCATCCCAGGTTTATTATCTGCACTATGCAGTGTTCATTTTCTGTCAGTACCGTTTGTCTCCACACATTTGCCCAATAACCACAATATTGAATTTTTTTCAACAGGGTCTAATTTAGAAGCATTAACCATTTTTTCAGCTGATGCGTTGCAATATACATTTTTAGTCATCTAGTATAGATCACAATGTTTTGGAAAATGGTAAAGAGGTTTATTGGGGTAATTTGGCACTCTTAATTCGGTTTTAATCATGAATTGAGTTTTTTTACCACCCCTGTGTAATAGAATAATAAACATTTTGTAAGATTTTGACTGCAGTTTTGGTTGTAAGGTTTATGTTTTACCTATTTTTCCTCTTTTCCAACACAAATCCTCCCCTTTTTTCTTCCCATTGTGATTCCTTCTCTTTGGATAATTCTGTCTACACTGTTCTTTCTTTTAGTTCAGTTCAAATACATGTGAGATTGTCTATGTTGATGCTTGAATTAGCACATTTAAAAGTGGTGTCCTGTTGTTGTTGGTGGCAATGTGTGTGTGTTTATTATTTTATTTTATTCTTTTATTTCGAGGATAATGGAATAAGCACTCATGTGGTTTTTTTCCATCTAGTTCCCGTGTGTATGCAGTTTTGTACATTTTGACTCTGTTCCCACCGGCACACAATGGCCTACTCTTCTGAAAAGCGGAATGGGTTTTAACGCGTACGTGTGTGCAAGATGTTATGTGTGCGTTGGCACACAGGGCCTTGGTTTACAGTATCATCCAAAGGACTTTTGGGGAGTGTGGAGTCGGCACTGATAACTCCAGAGGAGTGTGTGTGTGCAAGAGCGAGAGAGAGAGAGAGAGAGAGAGAGAGAGATGTGTGTTCATTGATATAGCTGGTCAACAGACCCAGTTATTCATCTTTTTTACCCCAAATGCTACACAAAAACACTCAAAATAAGTGCATATAAGGTGGTCAAAGCATGTAATTTTATTTCTCATTTTATGTTGCATACCATTATAAGGAAAAAAATATTTGTTCCTTGGCTAGAGCTTCAAGGTTTACCAATATTGAGATTTTTGTGTATATACAATTAAGGTAGCGGCATTCCAACTTCACGGAAACCATTGGGGATTAAACATATTTTGCCAGGACAGTTGGGAGATACCGCTCGGATCTTTCTTATTTCTAACTGTCAAGGGTTCTATTAACGCCCATAAATCCATAAGCACACGGGTAAAACTGGCTTAGCATCTCCTCCAAAAGACATGACATTCAGTTTGATTTTCCCATCACACTAGGAAGAAAGGACAAAGCTGGGATAGCGATATGAACCAAGACCCTCACAGTTTACTTTTTAGGCAGGTGAACATCTAAACCATCCTGCCATCTTCCTTCTTAAACAAACATTTAATACGAGAATGGACTTAGAGAGCTAATGAGAACAATCACAAGACCGGTAGATAAACTTTTTCTCCTCTGATATTATTTTGGCAGCCCATGTAAAGGTCACATTACACATTAAAGATCCTGCAATTCATATCAGCGTTTAGGGGATTACAAAAACAAACACATCCAGCATGCATCCTGTCTCTGGGGTGGGATGGGGTTCACCAAGTTTAAATTGCCCAAGAAAAAATGTCCTTAAAAATTCAGTACCACACTCCAATGACTTCATCTTTCTCTTTTTTAAGACTATACATAATCTTTCCCTCTTTTTTTAGACTATACACACTTTGTAACAAACTGGATATAGTTTCAAGGAAGAAAGAAAGTGGACAGATAAAAGATTAGATCTGAGAAATGTACAAGAAAAGAGTCAAATCACAAAAACAGGGAATAACACAGGATTAACTTTTCTGCCAGAGACAGTACTTTATTTCATATAATGAGTACACCTACATCCAACCATCACAAAAATAATAATGGTAATAATAATCATCGTAAATAAATGCATAAAAAGCCAGCTGGAAAAAAGCTCATTGAGGTTATGACAAGCATAGCAAGATAAGACACCAGAAAGGAAACCTGTTAAAGAACCCAGTCTAGTCTTTTGATTTTGGCTGAAAACGTTTATCACTTGACATACGTACAATTCTGGTTGAAACATGGCTTAAAGACACACATTCCAACTTAAAGCATTTTTATAAATATATTTGCCACTCGAGACTTTGCTGGTGAAGTTTTAGTTTATACACAAATGCCTGTGACTTCAAATACATAAAATGGAATTAAAAACAAAACCAAAAAATAAGCCTAGCCTGTACAATAAAAATGTCCATCATTGCTTTATGACATTACCTATTACTAAGTGAACTTTGATTTTCTTACTTTTCCCTCTTGGTTAAAAATTTCCTTCTCATTGAAGTCTAGTGCAAAACACTAGATATGAAAATTATTACTGCAAAATAAGAAAATATTTAAAACAATTATTTGTGGCTCATTAAAAAAAAAAAATTGACAGGCATCTCAAACCCCATCCATAGTATATCTTTCTTACACCGGTACCTCACTTCTGCAGTATGGATGATATGACCGATGGCAAATAACAACATACTTTCCTTTATTACTTAAAAGCTAATATCCTTAAAAATCTGTTGCTACAGCTCTGATCAATGCATATATCGGAAAAAGTAGCTGTACCACAGTTGCGTAAAACACTCCTGTTTCCTGGTGACAGGGTATACAGTATACTGAAAACAGCCTATTTCTACCCTAAGACTTTGTCTTTGGTATAAGAATCTTCAGACCCTGGCAAGCACCACTACACAACCATGCTCTTTTGTAAATTCAAAAAGAAGAAAAAAAAGGAAGAAAACCTCTTGGCATCAAAACCGAACATTACTTGACAAGTACTGTTTATATAAAACTTTACTAAAGATACAGTTTACACATGACAATAAATAACCAGTGTAATGACTTGTGACCAATAAGTTATGTTACACATTCCAGCACGTACACCAACAACTAATAAATCATAATGCAATGGGTTTCTTGAAAAGTTCCGAATACTGTGACTGTGGAAGACAAAAGTTGGCTGCTTACTCCGTTTTCCTAATTCTTTTGAGACTGCTGTCAGTCCTTATCCCAGACAATGCTGCCTGTCTTTCTGTTCATCAAGAAACCAGCTCAACCAGCGGCCCCTGATATTTAGGAAGCCCTTGGTATGACAAACTTCCCCTCTTTTCTATGAAGCATCGACAATGCCCAATTTTTTCAGCTGACATGCTCACTGGTAGCTGTATCTTGCTCCGTGACTTTGACATTGCCTCTGACTCTTGTAATAATTTTTGGTTATTATTTGGTAATTCCTAACATACTGGACTAGAGATTGAAAATTCAGCTAAATCTGCAGTCAATACTACCTATTCTTCATGTGGCTTATACTCTGAAGTTTGTTTCCATCCAAGCAAATACGGAAATGATTTTAAGTTTAATTCGCATAGAGAACAGATTGTGCTAAATGTGGATACAATCGCTGGCTGTTAAGGTAACATTTCTGAACACAGGATGTCTATTTACCTGGATTGTTTGAAAAGTTTCAGCCTTAAGAATTTTTTCAAGTTCTCAGCAATTTTTGAGACCAGAGTGCAACAAAATGCAAGACAGGAGACTTCTGTCAGTGATAATCATCCAGTAGAATTTGAAATAAAAAGGACATCAAAGATGAAAATAAAAGTAGTATTTTACAAAAATAAAATGACTCCTACTGCAATTAGTACTAAACATCTTAACGACTTTGACCAACAATTGCCCTATACAAAAAAATGCAGTTACCAATATTGCCCAACAGCCAATGGAAACTGTAATGGTTTGTGGAAAAATTCTGATAACCTGCAGTCTGTGGAAGCCAATTCGATGGTGCCCAGAAGTATACTGAGCAAGCATACACTCATTGCCTGGCTAGTATCTGAACACCACAGAATATGATTTCTCTGGATTTTTTCCATAAGAAAACAAAGCACAGAGCAACATTCTTCTTTAGTGCTACATTCTTCTTTTCCTCAAAGAAAATAGTCTGAGTAGTGTTTTTCAAAGGAAGACAGATCAGATCATGTGATACAAACTAAGAGTCAGAATCATAGAGGGTGGAGAGAACATGTAAATGAATCATTCAAACAGACAATGAGAATGACGAGACACCTCACTGAATTGCACAACACTTCAGGTTTATGACTTTGAAAACAGATAAACCTATTTACAAATGTATTTGTACATAGACAACCAATACTCACAAAAGACATCAGCGAGAATGTCGTACAAAAACAGCATAGCTTTTTCTATCTACTTTCAAACCATACAAAAAACAAAGCAAAATAATCTCTGCAAGACAAACACAATACAGATCAAATAGATAACAATGCAGGTCCTCTTGTAAGCAGACCAAATCCTTTTATTTTAAGTTTCTGAGCTGGACTAATCAATCTAGCATGAATGTATCCTCAAACAGTTATCCGGGGCTACAGGTGTTAACAGTAATATGGCACACTCTTTTATTGCTTCTTTAATGAATAAGTAACAAGAAGAAAATCTGACATACTTCACCTAGCAGGCACTCCGAGAAATACATTTAGCCTGCAAGTCACTACAGTGTCAACTCTCTGATCATGAGTGAATGGTTCATCAGTTTGTTAAAATACCTGTCAGAGATTCAGTCCTCCCGACAGTTCTGAAGTGTCCCTCAGGTCATTCCTTGCACAGACAGCTGTTTTTCACTGATCTGTGTTGTACTCCCTGAGGAGTCACTGGGGCACAGCACTCAACTTTCAGGCAACATCTCAGGCTGGCTGAAACCTGGCAGAGACCTCTCTCTGCAGGTGGCAGACTGCATGCTGGGTATGTTCATGTCAATCAAATGACTGACAATAGCTGGCCTACTCTGGTATAAAAGATGGATGGGTTTTTAACAGGTGTAATGGTCTAACGCATGCATTTGCATATATGATACCAGCTTATATTCTTATGCAAAGGACATTCAGACAGTTCAGCAGCCAAACTTAATTCTGCACTCCACACTACCATCAGTCCATGAGATTCTGCATTCTGTGAAAGTGTCTGGCCTCTTAATCTGTACGCATAAATCACCTTATACCACCAGAAACTGTAAGAATATTTTGATGGGTACTGGTCATGCACTGTTTAAACTTTTACAAATGAAGTTTTCCACAATGCATACACTTACAGATGTTATTCATCAAAGGATGAGCAACTGTGGTTATGTTCAAGCAATCACACCTACTGCTGGCTCTGGATAATAGAAGACCCATTGTAAAACCGACAATAGATTTTCGTTTTTAGCTGTGCTGACCCTGACTTAAGCGCCGATTGAGAAAATGAGCATACAACACAGATAGAACTGACTGGACTTAGCCCTACACATGACACTTCCAGTCAGGTAAGAATTTGTGGGGAGAAAAAACTAACACCTTGTAGCACCCAGTCAACTTCTGTTACACTGTCATTCTGATTATAAATCCAGCTGGTTAAGACGTTTCCATCCTCTAAATCCTCCCATTCTACTAGCTCTTACTATTCTTGACGACAAGTGAAACACAACAAGTCTTTTACAAACCTGTAAACATATCCAACAAATCAAACTATTTCAATAAGACAAAATGACAATATGTAATACAGAGCTAACACAAAACATTATCATATACCAAACATAAAGAATAAGCACCACCTTAGTAAACAAACAAGTGTGTATAATCTGTTTTCTTGCTGTAATCTAACTACCAAACTGGCTGTCTTTGGTTGACTATGAACATTCTATAACCACCTTCTCCCCCTTACTAACAACAACACAGTGTGATCAATGAGGCAGAGTGCAATATGCTTGTGTGCTGGAGCAAATGAACATACTTTAAGCTTGCACACACAGGTGCACACACACACACAAACACGAGCACACCCAAAGAGTGACTGAAGTTTTCACACTACCTGGTAGAAATCTACACACACTTTCTGGAACAGTGGCTTGGATACTGCAATAAGTGCACAAATGTGACAACAACCAAAGTCCTGGATTAAAACCGGCATTAGATGATAGGACTCTCTGATCAGACTCAAAATTTAACTTTATACAAGAACATGAGACCGAGCCCCGATGATTCTGTTTCACTGTAGGCAATTAGAAACAAGCTGAACTGTGTTTGAGAACAGGGCTCTTCAATGCCTAGGTTTTCTTGGCAAGGTAATACATTCTGTTTGCAATCATGTTCATGTGTGTGTGTGTGTATGTGTGTGTGTGTGTGTTTGTGTGTGTTTGTGTGTAATCATCTGCATGTATCTCCAATCAGTTTTTCTTATGTGTGTGTGTGAAAAAATTATAAATGACTTGTTGGCTTTATTCCTTACCATCTCTTGATAGCCTGATACATCATTGTGTTTCAATCACAAGATGACCCACTCCAGTGTAATACACTGTACATGGCTCATTATGCAAGTGAACATATACATCTATGTCCATCACACACAGTGTGTGTGTGTGCGTGTGTGTGCATGTGAGTGTGTGTGCGCGCCTGCATGATGTGAGAAGGTGTAATTCTATGTGGTTTTCCATGTCCATTGGAGAACAGGTAAAGGGTATGCCTGCATGCTGGATGGTGCATGTGCATAGAGATCTACTTACACAAACTTTTACAAGAATGACATTATGTATCTTTCTTAAAAAACACTGATATTTTCCGCCTATTTCAATTTTTTAAGCTCAACCAAATTAGAAATGTGCATTTCATTTTTGTTTTGAATAAAGTCTAAGCATGCCATTCAACTGGATTCACTATACTTCAGATAATTTCTGCTATTTTGTGTCTAAAACTAAAAATTTGTTTGTTTTAACTGAAAAAGAAATCCACTGAATTTGGACGCAAAAAAAAAAGAAAAAAAAGCTATTACCATTTTCAAACAAATCAAACAAGCAAAAAATAACAACAATAACAAACCCAGACGAAACAAAAAGTCTTCAGGCAAGATTATGCTGTAAACAGTTGAAATTCACTGCTGTGAAATGCACCTACATCTGAATGCGTCAGAACTATTTTGCTGAACCTGAGATCATGGCACTCCGCTGCTAACAAAAACAAAACACGAGAAAAATATGCAAACAACAGAAAAAACAACAACCATAAAGCTGCTGTTATCTGAACAAAGCAAATGCTGCAGGCTTTTTCCAAACGCGAGTATCACAAAATAGTCCGATGTATTCTGAGTATGTAACATACAAGGGATTCTTTTTTTTTTTCTGTCCTTTTTTCAATTTGATTCAGGTCATTTAATAGAAGGGGGAAAACAGAGACAGATAATTTTAATAAGCATTTTACATGACAGAAAGAAGACAAACTATGTACACAATCAAAAATTAAAATCTTTAAAATCAGCCCTTCCCCTCCCCCCACCAGCAAAAATAACCAACAAAAACAAAAAGAAGGAAAAAAAAGAGAGACTAAACTAAAAAGAAACAACAGATTAATCAACTAACCTAAGAAAAAAGAGGTTCAGATAATAAAGATACTCTGAATAAGTCTGGAAATACAAATCACCATGTGACCAAAAATCTGGTACTTCATTACCAAGATTAATTTTTAAGTGAACATTTTAAATTAGCTGCACAACTTTCTCCTTATTTAACTTCTTGATCACAGACCTTTAGTATACCTTTTATGGGGAAGGCTTAAGACTGAGATTGACACTTCAATTTTATGTAACCTTTCTCTTCTATAGGAAAACATTTAAAAAAGAAAGAAAGAAAAAGTGGGGACACAAACAATTTACAGAAAAGATTCAAATAAAGAATCTCAACAAAGCAGACACAACCAAAGAAATCTTTCATGTTTTCTACAGAAAACTTAACAGTCCATGGTCTGTCGAATTTTTTTTTCCTTTATGATTTTTTCTTTCTTTTTTGTGTTTTAACTATCTTAAAGAGGCCATTTAGCTCAGGTGTTGGAAGAAGCGGTAGCACCACCCAGTTATTAATTAAGATGCAGGAAGTGTAGCCCAAAGTTTACCACAACTTGTGGGTTTTGCCTCCAGGGGGGTTGGTGACACGGGTGGAAGTCTGCACGTTTTGCATCTTGCCTTCCTTGGCCTGGTACACCCCGTCAGAACAGGGCAGAGGGGGCTGCTCCTTCTGGGGCTTGGGCAATTCCTGCAGCAACACCAACATTATACCTATATATTTGCAGCTTTCATTTTGCAGTGTCAGTCCAAAATTACCTCGTTCACACACGCACGTGCGCGCAGAGGACGGCAGGATCTCTTCTTGGAAATCAAGATGAGATCCTGCAGTCCTCTGCACGCGTGCGTGTGTGTGAAAGAGGTAGTTTTGGGTCGACACTGCAAAATGAGATTTAATACCCCTGAAACCTCTCATCTGATATATATAATATACTTATCTACCCCAACATCTTTCTGTTTGTTAACACCGAGAGATTTTGTTTGTTAGTTTCACTCTTTCATTCCAAGACCTTGTGACTGAAAAATTTACCACAAGATTGCTGATGCTGGGGAAAATTTTTAACATTTTAAAGCTCTTTACGCTAACAGCCATCTTTGAAAGCACACCTGTAGCAATGGAAAAACCCCACACCTGTAGCAACGACACACAGCTACCAGTCCTATTGATCTCATAAACCAGAATAAAACATTCCTCACATGTTCTCATTTCATTCCAGGTATTGATTGACGCACTGGATTAAAATATTCTCTACATGCCTAGCACAAGGGATCTCTACTGAAGCGGTGTTAAAGCTTTTAGATCTTTTCTTCCCTGACCCAGCCTTCCCCTAGGTGGATTGGTGCTTGCTGTACAATCACAGTAAAAATCAATAGCATATATACATGTACTTAATGAATAAGCCAACTTACTTTGACATGCAAGGCATGGTGGTTGGGGGCTAAGTCTTTGTAATCAGCACCGGTGATTGGATTGTAGTGACCTGCAGTGAAAACATTGAACAGTGTTATTCTGGCATTTAAATTCACTTGCCAAAGCACTCATTCTATATCTTTAGTTTATATACCACAATAAGTGACCTTTCACACTGTGCAATCATAGTTTAAACTACAAAGGCAAAATATGATATCAATTATTATGTCACACCATACATTCATGGAAAAAAACAATTTTTCTATTATCATACTGACCTTTTATATGATTTAATATGGCAATAAACTCTACATAAAAAGTATTATAAGCTGTTCTGGTTTCTTTCCCTGCTGCCCCCTAGCAGAAAAGCTGATTTTAATTTTTATAAATAGGGGAAGTATAGATCTACAAGAGCACAGTAATTACAAATCTTCACATATCGCACACAATTAACTGTTGATATAATGCCATGCACATGACATGAACTTTTCTCAACATATTTCACATATACTGAAAAGTAAACTGAAACAATGAAAGTTACAAATCTTTACACATCTTTTTTTTTCTTTCTTAAACTTAGAGAACAATTACTTCACAGCAATTGCATCTGCTGTTTCACATGACATTAATTAATAAAACAACATCTGTAAGAATATGGTGCAACATGCTGTCAACAAAATCATTGAGACCAAACATTTGGAATCTTTTCCAAGCTTTGTGAAAAGAAAATAGTTTTTCACCACACACAAAAAAAGAGATGTCATGCAATAAGATAGCAAGCATTAACCACACAAACAAGATTGATGTATTTGCAATGATGGTCAGTAAAAACTAGAGCATGTTGACTTTCCCATGCAAGCAAGAGTGGTGTGCAAAAAAATAAATTGGATTGACTTGACAACTGGCAAAACATACCCCCACAAATTACTTAACAATGAATCTAATACAAAATGAACCACCTCTTGAGGTACAAAATGTATCCTGCTCTTGCATACATGTAAAAGATTTGCACATGTTAATAATATTGTTATCAACTATATTTGTTATGTTACTGAAAATATATATATTTTTTTTTTAAAGTATTCAATCAAATCATTGCCATTCAATGAAAAATTGAAAGTGTACAGTTGATGACTGCATTATCACTGAGATTCAAACAAATGAATGCTTACTCATTGCCATCCATACGGTCTACTGAAATAATCTATGTCTTTAGAACTTTTCACAGCACTAATTTACACTGTTTACAATTTAAGTTGCGATACATGGCACATGTTTTACAACTTTTTTCTCTCTCTCTAAAACAATTAGCTTTGGTTTTCCTCTCCCCCCACCCCCCTTTGTTGTTGTTGAAAATAACAAACCAGAAGAATATAAAACAAACGTAATTCTGAGACAGAAGCACATGTACTTCAGAGTGCATCAACATAAAAACAACACTAACACTACAGATATAACATTTTCTGTGAAAATGCTCAAAATATTAACAGACAGAAAATTTAAAGCAGTAACAGAAACATGCAATGGGAAAATCTCAGTTAAATCTGCTAAACAAGTTGGGAGATGGAGAAAGAGGCAGGACACAGTTATATATTTATTGTATGACATAAACCAAAAGCTTAATGGAGATAGAAGTACCAAACAGACAGAGAGAGAAAAAGGGTGGAAATTGACAAAAGCCATAATCTCACCTTATACAGACAGTATAAATACATTTGTATCAATTCAAGCTCGAATCACCATACAAAGTCAGCTATAATAGCCATATAAATTAGGCACCAAAAGGCTGGAAGGAAGAGCAACATTTTCAGACAATAATAACAATGAAGCAATATACTAATATTCTATAGCAATGATCTGCACCATGACACCTGAAAGGGTATGTAAAAATCAATAAAACAAGCAAAAAAGCTGGGATACTAGTCTACAGATCTGCTCTCTACAACACCATTAAGGAACCATAAGTGTTACACATACAATACAGAGAGCATCACAGTGCATAGGAAAGAAGAGACCACAAGGAATCCACAGAATGCAGCCCACAAATGATTAGCATGTGGCAGCCTAAGAAAGGACTACATCACATCTAGAGAGAAAGGTTGTAGACCTGACCCATGAAAGGCTACCATGCAGTGCTTCAGCCCATCTGTCACACTTCATGACACTCACATTTCTTCCACTTGCCTTCAGAGAGTTCATATGACAGCACAGCTCCACAAGACTGGACAGATAATTACTTATAATCATCAACCTTTCTCCTTATATTTTCTTATTCTTTCGGTTTGCAGTTTAGCATCCCACTCTGGGCCATGACAGTGTCAAGGCTCAAAATCTTCTGTATAATTAGATTAACAAGTCACTTAGGGTAAAGATTAAAATGAAAAACCCAACAACTGGGAACAATTAAAACCAAACAGACAAATAATGCAAATAATGTCAGATTTTAAAAATTCAAACAAAAAGCTGATTTTTGTGTGTGGTTGAAATACTTAAAAACTTAACAGTCCAAGTACTGATGAAAAACAGGGTAGGCCTACATTTTTAAGAATTTCTTTATTTCCCCCTTCTAATTCTATGGTTTGTATAATAAACTGTTTTGTGAAAATATTTTTTTTTTAAAAAGATGTTTTAAAAGTAAGCTATAACGTAAACTGAAATATGCAAGGTTTAAAATACAAAAAACATGAGAACTTTGTGAAAATTGAACGGGTTAACAAAATGAAACCCAAACAGCAGGGTAAGGTATGACTACCAGCATACCCCTTTCTTTTCCTGAATATTTAAAGCGTCGCCCTTCCCCACTACCAGTTGTATCTTTTTCTCCAAAAATATGATCATGGGTGGAGCTGGATCTGGAAGAAATGTGTTGTGCAGGGGATGCCATATCCCCCCCGAACAGGTTGTCATGAGTATTGACACGTGGGGAAGCACTTGTGCCTTTGTGGCTAAGGGGTAATGGAGAAATGGCTTCTCCAAACAAACGAGTGAACGAATCATCACCATCCCGGGCAGATCGCTGTGCAGAGCCCTTCATGGATGAGTCTGACCCTGAAGTAAAGACACCGGCTTCTGTAGGCTTGCAAACACCTGGCCTTGCCTTGTGACTCGGACTGGAGTCGCCTGGGCCAAATATGTTGCTAGAACCCCCTCCAGGTGGCTTCAACACTCTGAAAAAACATACATGATACATGTCACACTTGTATTATTAAGCTATTGTAGTAAGAGGGAAAAAAGAAAAGATTCAAAAGGATAACTGAAAATGTAAAAGAAAAAAAAACAGTGAGAAAGGAAGAACAAAGAATATTACATTACTTACTGCCAAATAAAATGTTTTAAAAATTCAGCTACATCTTGTGACACAAACAGGCTGAAGCTGTCATCTTTTACACTGTCTTTCGAAGTTTTGCTGCTTTCAACATATTTCCACAAGCAATGTAATAGACCTGTAAGACTGAAACTGGAAAGTGAAACTTAAAGCAATATGATTTCTAATGTTACCAGACATTACCACCACCAATATAAATTTCCAACACCTGAACAGGTCATCTGAAACAAAGACAATATCCATTTCTAAGTCATCAACATGCACTGCTTAAACACTGAACCTTTCCTGTTCAGCAAGACTGAGTTTCACCTAACGAGGTAAACAGAAATAAGACCAGTCCTGCATAATTTAATAACACTTATTAACAGTTACCACAATAGAACAGCTACAGCGAGGGAGAGGTAGTGTTCGTTTGTGGAATACTTTATTCGTGTTTGTTTGTTTTGTTGGCTTTTTTAAAGCTGCTTCTCTATAGACTATAGTTCCTGTCACTTATTTTCATGATGGTTATGACATGTATTCAGAGATGACATTACTGGATTGAAATGGTAAATATCTTTTTTATAAACACACACACACACACATTGAACACATATCTGCCATAATTTTTTTTTTTACATAAGTACCATACTAGGTAGTTAATCGAATCAATGTGTGGACAAAAACAATTTAATGCCATAATACCCCTTGCCCATCTCAAAATATCAATGTTTACATGTGACAATGACTTGAATGAGTAAACATGCTATGACATTACTGGCAAAAGTCAATGATGCTTCAGACTTTGTTATCTAAATGTTCTGAAAAAATTGTTTGTGGGGGTTTTGTGTGTGTGAGTGTGTGTGTATGTTGTGTGTGTGTGTGTGGTTGGTTTTTTTTGGGGGGTGGGTTGTTGTTGTGGGGTTTTGTTGTGTTTTTTTTTTTTTTTTTTTTTGGGGGGGGGGGCATTTATTTTTCTACATTTAAGGTAAAAAACACACAAAATATTGACAATAATCTGAATAATGTTCAATTCTGTTCCCACATCACAGGGAAAAAAAGCGACACTACCGGTACCAACAGGCTTGCTGAGATTAGCTTAGAAGTACCATTCTCTATTGTCGCCACTGGATTATACAACATACATTTGTAATCCTTTGCCCTCAACCACACACCACTTTTATCATGAATATATTCACAGCTTTCAGCCTTTTTTTACAGCTGTAAGTGTAAGGGAAACAGAATACAGCCAGAAAGAAATTATACAAATAGGGAGGTTGGACCTGAGAGGTGGGTAAATAAATGGGGCAGAGGGTAGCACCCCCACCTTCATTCAGCTGGACTGGATTGGTTGAAATCTGTCCATCTGTATACATAAACCAATACTGATGTGAACAGCAGATAATATTTGGAAATTTTTAGTCTTGTGCTTCTTGAACTAGTTTTCAAAGATTCTAAAGACTGAATGAATGGCAGATGATGATTTATGGAGGATATCAAAATCTACACCCCTGTCAAAATCTACACTATAGACTATAGTTTACACTTTCTCAGAGTTAGACACATCATACAGTGTCTAAGCATGCATGTATGCACAAATGTGTGTGCTTTAACTTGTTAAACTAGTAGGCTATAACACACATGCAGGAGAAATCAAGCCTATTCACACAAAGTACTGCACACATTCATGGTTAGGTTAGTATCAACAATGCATTTGTATGGACATATTCAAAATATTCTACTGCTGAACTGCTTTTTAATGTTGATAATATTTTATATTTTTACTTTCTTAAAAATTACCTAAGACAGACTGGGTTAATTATTACAGCAACTAAACTATAAAGATTGCGGGTCAACAATGCTGACAAGTGACCTATCTAGTACAAGTGATCTGATCATCAAGTAGGCCTACACAAGTGGTTTGATTCCCCATCGGGTTCTATTTTTGGGTCTTTCAACATGTTGTGTAGGCAATGCATCAGTCAATGGATGTGCATTATTGAGTCTACCACCTCGGTGTAAAAGTAAAATCAAGTAAGCACCATATATTACAGCATGTAAACAATCATACTGCGAGTTAATTACCTAGATGCCGTCTTGGCATCCTCTTTTATTCCACTGAAGGTTGATGTTGTTGTCATTTTGGCTCTTCTGTGCCCACAATGTCCCGTAATTTGAGCAGCAGTTTTCGTATCGCAACAAAAGACAAGTTGATGATGTCATTAGGTCTTTATGCAAATATTGTCAGGTCACTTTAAATAAAAGCCTGACTATAAGGAATAGGTTCTTTAAAATCTGGGAATTGTTAAAATAGATCGAAAACTGATATGGAACTATAAAAATCAAATATATAAACGGTATACCATAAGAAATATACTATTTTAACCAATCATATCTTAGTGTATTTTAACACCATATTCCATGACAGTTAAGCTGAGACGGTTTCTCACAATACTTTCCTTTGATTGTTTTGAAAAAGCACTATCTTTTAGATAAGCTTAATGCTTATAATAACTGCTTTGAATAAGAAAACCAGACAACCAAATAATTATTAATGAGGTCTTTTCCGTTTGACGTAGGGATTTTACCACAATATTAGCAGGACCAATGAAAAAAAGGGATTCCGGGATTCCCTATATAATTCCCGCCAGCGCTCTCTTGTTTACTCCGCCTCCCTTTGAGCTCGAACTGGGTCCGTATTTTCAGCTTGTCTTTCCAAAGCAAAGATTTGTTTTCCATCCCATATTGTCATTTCTGTGAAAGAAAAATTGGTGTGCTTAGTGCATACCCCTTTGCAAAAAAACTTCTAACTTTTTAAAACCTGTTTTCTAATCACCGAAAAAAGGTGTTTGGTGTGTAGTTCTTCAAAAGTAGTAATGCAGTGTTTGTTAACAAATATAACTTAATGGTTTGAATATGACTGCATTTGTAGACCAGACTGATGCCAGAAAAAGATGTTTTAAGTAATAGGCAAACAAAATCACATATCCTTTAACACTTTATCAATACGTAGAAAATAGAAAAAACCTGACCGATTCAACCGTTCAATCAGTGTCCACCTCAGTGTGCCCTTGCCCAACACTTTTTTTTTTTTAAGGCAGTGTTAGCTTTTTTTTTTAAAGTGTCAGCATTATATATCAGCTTCCAGTTTTTCACATATTGAAAGAAAAAGAAGTAATTTTGATGATTTTTGTCACGTTCAATACTAGAATATTTATGGCAGCTTAGTGACCCATGGTCTCATTTGTTAAAGTATTCAGGCTGTCCAACTGACATGAAAATGGAAGCCTTTTTAAAATTGATGCAAAACACAAAGACCAAAAGTGCTGCAGGAAAACATGGAAAACATAAACTATCAGTTTTTAAATGTTATACAATGTTTATGCGAACAATCACCGACTCTAAACATCTCGATATGTTGAGTAGCAACACGCGAATTGCTAGGGACTGTTTTGTATCACTACTTCAGCGGCTAAAATAAACAAAATAATTGGAAACCCTCAATGCATCATTTTTCAATGTGTTTGATCCTGATGTTGTATTTGTTTTTCAGATTTGTACCACTCAGTTTTGCATGGACGAACTTGGAAGTAAATTTGTTTTAATACATTTACTGTTCTTAGGTCTAGCGGTTTGGACATTTCACGTCACCTCCTCTACCCTGTGTATGGTTTAGAAGAAGAGAACGCGTCAGTGTTACACTAGGGTTTTCTGGATTTTGTATGAACCAATGGTGTCTTATTGGTGAGAAAATTAAGACGCATGCCGCAACCGAAACGTAGAAAGCTGTCTTTGGATGAACAAGATGGAAAAGAAAGCGAAAAGAACAGGTAATACTATCTTATTCCACTGTCCTCCGAAACTCGTTCGGGTCGAACAGCCCGCCATGTTGATTAGTGTGTGGTTAAATTTTGAGATATTAATTCCAAACTGAACCTGTTTTTGAAGGGAATGTACTATCATGGATCTGTAGCGTAAGGTTTTGGTTTTGAGTATCCTGTGAACGATGCAATTTCTGATGTGATACGGAATACTCTTAAATCGGCAACAAATCGTTTGTTGTCGGCAGCCATGTTGAATTTACTTCGTCTAATGAGAAGTAAAATTGTTGTTTGCTTTCTTATCCATTTTAGTTGAGTTATAATTGTTCTGACTATCTATGTTGATTTTTAAAATTTTACAATTAATACGTTCCTCGTTTTTGTTTGCAGGACCGCTGCTTTATCGGATGAGGGAATAGAAAAACAAAGCGGCTCTTCTGGGCAGGCGAAGGAAAGCTGTCATGGCTTGCAAACGCAGTCCGATAAGAGAATACCACAGTCGAAGAGCGAGAGAAAAGCAGAAGGAACCGCCGTATCGTCATCGTCATCAATGGTTGCATCGGTAGAAGACGCAAAAGATGGAGCGGGGCTTTTGTCGACGGCAGGAGATGGATGTGAACGGGTATCTTCCAGCGGTCGTGTAATCAGGCAGACCAACAAAGGAAGATGTTTTACTGCCGCTTTAGAAGCAGCACAGAACAAGCAAGCAACTGCGACAGTCCAAGGGGTTGTCACCTCAGGTAGGTATTTTAATCAGATAGATGTGGTTTAAAAAAAAAAAAAACATGCAGAAAGAATGGTCTAAAATTTTGTGGGTGATTGAGACCTCCAAATTGAAGCAATTAAAGTAGGCCTACTGCACCCTTGAGGGTAGGAATGGGGGTGTCACATTGCAGTCAGTACTGACATGGGTGAAAAAGAACTTCAGATGTATCCTTAAACAAGTCATTGTCATTAATGATTAGAAACAGAAACATGGTGAAGGATGATTTTTGTTGCTTGTAATTTTTGTTAATAGACACATTGCTTTGAAATCGAGATGTTGCTGTGCCACATTGTCTCCTCAGTGAGTTTAAAAAAAAAAAGTTGTGCTAAGCTATTATTTTGCTCTATTAGGCCTGTACCAAAGGTGTAAAGTATCTTATTGTAGATTTATAATTTTTGTATAGTAAATGCCACTAGCATCTGGCCTTTCTCATTTCTTTAGCATGGGTAAGTCTAAGAGAGGGGTGCAGCATAAGACTAAGAGGCTGGCATTTGAAAACTTGTGCAAGAAATGATTTTGTCTCAGGTGGTTGTGTGTGTGTATGTGTGTGTATTTGACTGTGAAAGTGTGTGTATGCGTACACGTATGTGTATACATGTGTGTCTGGCACCGCAGTATACAATACACTACATAAAAAAATACATTTCACATGATGTCTGTCATAGTGGTAATGGTGAGATTCATTTATAAAAGGAAAACTGTAAACAATACACAAAATGCACATTTTTTATGCATGCATGCCCACAAACACAACAAAGCAACACAACACAACACTCTCTCTACACTAACACACACACAAGTTTACAATATATGCATACTCACATGCAGGCAAATCCCCACCCCCTCCCCAGCACATACACAAACACACACACTATGTCATTCATATAGATCTAGACACCATCACAAGCCACATCTCTTTATCATTGCCAGTCATTGCATTATGCACAATGCCATGTTCATTTAGTTGTCCAGACCATCATGTATTTTTTTTCTTTTTTGTTTTGTTCATTTAATCTCTCTTGTCATGGCTTTTGCTTCTTTTTTTTTGCTTTTTTTTTTTGCTTTTCATTTTTGCCCAGAAATTAGAGAAGGGGAACGGATTAATAAAATAACAGTATCTTTAACGTAGGTTGGTATAGGCTATAGCAGTCATTTTTAAAGTCACGCATGATCCATTTTTTTGGGCGCATGCTTTAAACGAATGCTTTATCCATGATAAGCCTGCATTATGCTATGCATTGTCAAATACATACCTCTTGAGTGCATTGAAAACTTATTTATATATAAAAATTATAAATATCACATGTATATATAATGAAAAGAAAAGAAAAAAACCCAGCATGATGTCAGTGTAAAACCGTATCCAGGTCAGTTCACACTATACATGCAACACTTCAGGTCGGCTTTGTCAGTTAATTTTCAGAGAATATTCAGCATTCAGTCAGATAAATTTACTTGCAAGTGTTGACTGTCACAGGGCATCCTTCATCCAAAGCGACTGTTGGCAAAAGTGCTACTCCCATACGCCGGAAGCGTGGACGGAAAAGAAGATCCTGGGATGTTTGGTGCAAATTTGAGCAGGATGCCTTTTTTGAAGGGCTGTTTGAAGTAAGTTCTGTTTGAAGCAACTCGGTAAGTTATACTGAGAAATGTTTTTTGTTCTGTTGTTTTATTTTTTTTATATTTCATACATGTATACATGTATGTTAATTTTTTTAATGGCTATAGCTGGCCTACTCTTCAAAAAGGTGGATTGGATTTTAACACGTGTTACATATGCAATGCTATACCTGTGTGCATTCCCATGTTACAGAGCTTACAGTAGGGTGATTCTTACTTACTTTCTGCCTTGTTGGTCCATTCTCCTGCCTTTTTTTTCAGAAAGACTTTTCTCTCCCATGCCAAAGTTGGATGTGCTGGGCCTGACTTGTCAGGTGCTTAACATCAGCGTAACGCATTATTGCTCATATGACAGAACACAATAGTTGCTGTCTGACGAAGAAGCTCCTGGGGAAAGTTTCCTCAAGTGGACCCCTCTGTAAAGACCTCTACCCTTGCTCTCAGTTACCATTAGATCACTAGTATAGTGTTAAGATCTCTAGCTTAAGCCATCCTCCCCTAAAGTTACATGATGATGATATTGATATGGAGGTAAATAGAGAATCATAATGGCCAAGGGGATGCAAACTGCCTTCAAGTGCAACTGTGGGGTGCCTCTGTTATGAATGTAGTGCGCAAAAAATGTGTATTTGGATTTTCTCATGCCATGCAAATCTGGGTAAACATACACATGAAGATAGGCATGCTTACATGCATGCCTGCATACATGCCCACACACAAACTTACACACCCTTTTCCTCTTTCTCTGTCTCTCCCTCAGTGTATATAGTTTTTTGCAAACATGTTTCTTTCTCTTTACTTGAACTCTTGAAGAAGGAATGGCTTTTGATATTAGATTACTGCTGTAAAAACAGCATATAACATGAGGTTCTGCGTGTATTTTTCAGCATGGCAAAGACTTTGATGCCATACACAACCTGCTGGTGTTCCGCAGCAAGAAGCGAGGAATTGACACAGCTCTCATCAAAACAAAGGAGCAAGTGCGACATTTGTACTATCGCATGTGGCAGAAAATCTCCAAACACGTTGAAATGGGAAACAGTAAGAAAGAGTTTCTGACTTATTGGTTAGATAATCCACAGGTTGTTTCCTGTTCATGACTATTCATTTCTCTGTTTATAAATGTTTTTGTAGATCAGCCACTTTTACAGAAGAGTACAGTTTGAAAAACTGTCAGGAGTATGAAATTTTTTTTAATGAAAGGTAGTTCTTGTGTCATTCATAGTCGTACAATGTGTTCTATGTTGGCACACAGATAAAAGAATATACATGTACATGTTACACCCCCAGTTTGCAGACTTTGTGGATGGAGTAGTGTTGCATGGTTACTTTGTATCTCTTGGGCCTGGTTGAGTTCCAAGATATGAGGACAGGAAGTGCAGAGTACAGCCGTGTCACTTAGTTGTAAACCTGACTGGATTTCCATAGCATTACCATTATCATCTTTATCTTCATTTACTGTTATATTGGAAACAGTGTGGTCAGTCACACTTATAAACTCTGACATAAGCTGACATGTTTTTGATTCATGGAGGTGACCGTGTAGTTTGTGAGTTGCAGCCATAAAAGAAAAGTATAATCGTAGCATGTAAAAAAAAAAGTGCATACTGAAATTATTTTAGTTTGTGCACTAAGCTTGTATACAGTGCATGATACGAAAGTATCATAATTTTGTGTGTGTTGCAGATGTGAAAAAAGAAGCTCAAGAAATCTATGGCTTGGTGAACTACTATGCCATAAGGAAAGTTTTTAAACGTAAGTATGCAAGGGTATACCTTTTACTCATGTTAATTTTCTTTTTTTTCAATGGGGAAAAAGGGAAAGTAGTGGGAGAGAGAAAGATAGAAAGGGAATTAAAACATGTTTCCTGGCACTTTCATAGATTATGGGAAGGCAGTCTTTTTAAGACATTTAACTATTCAGCAATTACTTTTCGTCTAAAAACAAGAAGTTGGTCATACCTAATTTTACCTTTTTAAAAATTGTTATATTAAAGATTTACTAGTTAAGGTCACAAATATTGAACTGAATGGCTGGAACAGTGGTCAGGAAAGGGAACAGAATAACATTTTTGGTGGTCATAGTTATTTGCAGAAACATCTTTTAGTGGCAGGGGAGAGTGGTGACAGCTTTCAGGTCTTGCAGCCATTTTTTTTTTTTTTCAGACTGGAAACCTCCATGGTAATAATAGAGAACAGTTTCTCCTGCTGATTAGCTGGTGTTTATTTTCTTCAACATCTGTTAAATGTATTTTCAACATCTGTTAAATATATTTTCAACATCTGTTAAATATATTTTCAACATCTATTATATATTTTCAACATCTGTTAAATATATTTTCAACATCTGTTAAATATATTTTCAACATCTATTATATATTTTCAACATCTGTTAAATATATTTTCAACATCTGTTATATATTTTCAACATCTATTGACCGTGTTTTCAGCATCCTGAAACCAGGGAATAATTTTTTTAAAAGATTATGTTGGTTTTGGGGTGAATTTTTTTTTCTTTTTCCTTCTGGTTGATAACCATGTTGATGTTTGTGTCAGATTTTTTTGACGCAAAGAGGTGATTGGCCAGTCTTGTAGAGATACTTTTCATGTATATGTTGAAAAGAAAAAAAGCTCTGTGTAGCTAGCGGGTGGGTACCTGGGATTTGCTAACCTGGCAGAATCACTCTGAACAAAACGACCTTTGTGTGGTTTTGATTCCGTCATACGGTAGAGATTTTGTCGTATCATTGTGATTCTTGTGCACAAATGAGAATAACCAACCCTGTGTGCAGGAGATGATCTACATCATTGTGGTCTTTTGAAATGGGATTTAAACAGTGGTCATGACATGTTGAATCCATTGTCTGTTGTGTGTCTCTCAGTTGTCATAAATTTTTATTTACCTTTTCAGGTATGGATCAAAGAGCTGTGGAACACCTGAACGAGTTGATCCTGAAAGGGTACAGTTGTCTTTTACTCTTTGTTTTTCTTTTTATGTATTCTCCATGATTGGGCTAAAGAGGCAATAATAATCAGTTGGTCAAGTAAGAAACTGTTAACCATAGCTCATATACCATTAACTCTTTTTTTCCCCCCCTGCTGATCATTAACAGAAAGTCAATTTGGTTGAATGGCTAAGAAGTGGAGAGATGAGAAAAAGAGTAGGTTAACTTTTAAAATCAGAACTAAATGTGCCTGTGAAATAGAACATCTGGACGTAACATTTATTCCTGTGGTTGTTTTGCCATATTCAGTGATAGTGAAGAAAAAGAACTGTCATTTTTAATCAGCAGTGTTGTATATGTTTGGGTTTTTTTAATCAAAAGGAATTGCAGAAAATACATATGTGTCTTGATGAGATTTAGTTTTAAAAACAACAACCCAAAATCAGCTGTACTATTCAAAATGATTATTTCATTTGTGAAAGAAGGGGGTATGATGAGATCTTATTAAAGGAAAGAAGGTGTTTCAATATTGCTTTGGTGTTGTAACTAGGTCAAGATAACTGTGTCTGTGATGGTAAAGTGATACTGACTTTCACGTTGAGTTTTCTAGAAGAGAATAATATTCCTGTTTTGTGATGCCTTTTAAAAAAAATATTGTTTATATTTTGTCCAGAGTCAGCAAAGTGAGAGAAAACTCTAATGCTGGAAAGAGAAACAGAAAGAAATTGTAAGTAATTGTGTGGCAGGAACAACTGTTTTTATCTGTTGTTGTTGTGGGTTATGTTTGTTTACTTTGTTGACATGATTGGAACAAACAAGATTAAGATTTTTTTTGTATTTTGGGGTAGTCAGGTGTTCATGTTAACCCTTTCCCATTTTTACCCGCCGTAGCCCGCCGCTACCCGCTTGCCCGCGTATATTTATACCCGCCGCAGCCTGCCGGACGTCATTTCAGCCTAGCGGGGAATTTCCCTCATGCACTAAGCTCTACCTAGAACATGCACACTATGAATGAACATTCCACTGAGGTCAGCATAAACTAAGGAAGGAATGGGCACCAAATTCAGTGCTACACAGCCTCCCGTTCACAAGAAATTGGCCAGTGACTGGCTTTGTCTTTCCCACGCTTTCTTGTGGTTAAAAATGGCAGTAAAGATTGAGGATACGGTTTGGGAGGAATATACTGAGGTGGAAATTGAAGCTATTTTGGCTCAAGTGGAACAGTTCGAAAGAGAATAAAATGTTGAATCCGATGTTGAAGTAGATGTAGAAGAAAGTGATGAAATAGGAGAAGGTAGTGAGTCAGAAAGTGATGCTGATGATAACATTCCGTTGGCTTCATAGCAGACATGGCACAGCGCACAAGTGCCTTGCACAGTGCACGCTGCCGACTGGGCCAGCACAAACTCTCCCACTGAATGCCAAGCCCTTAGATTACTTTGTTTAGTTTGTGCCCCAACATTTTTTTCAAATTGTAGCAGATGAAACTAACAATTATGCCAGGCAAAAGATCGCTGTGAAAGGCTTAGTCATAGATCCATTATGGACAGAAACAACACCTGAGGAAATTAGGGCTTACCTGTCAGTTTTGATCATGATGGGGATCAAGCGTTTGCCAAGGCTTCATCTTTACTGGTCTACTGATTTGAGATTTTCTGAGTCACGGATCAGTAATATTATGATGAAAACCAGATTTCTCAAAATTGATTAGTATTTTCACCTCCGAAACATGCCAACACACCTGAACACGACACTGGGCTATGACACCTGCATTGTGAAAGCCATGTAACTGGCTATTGGTGAAGGACACACTAGTGTCTTTGTATATAGTAGGCGTGAGCATATATTTGTAAATAATGTATATATGCGCATTAGTCAACGTCGTTTTCAATATGTTTGAATACTTTCCACTCAGAAAATGTAGACTTGGTGACAGTAATTTTGTGACAAGTGTGAATGTTCGATTGGATTGCCATGACGGTGGATGCGATGGAGGACACATTCAGGCAGGACCACACTTATTATTTTAAAATCACATACGTATATTGCGCATGTTAGAGGGTAGTTGTACACTAACAGCATGATGTCACTGCAATGTTACCTGTATTTGGTGACAAAGAGGGGACAGCAGCACGACACATGTAGGTAGGACACACATCTTGGGGTGCAGAACAAAGTATGACATCATATGAATACTTTGGCCAAATATGACTGGTCTGTGAACAATGGTAACTGTACAGCACTATGTGTACTTGAGGTACCTTATTCTCTAAAAAAAAAAACTGCATAAATTTTTGAATACTACAGAGAGTTTCTCTGTAAGAAATGCGAATGGTAAAGGGTTAAACCTTCTTCGTTGTTTGTGGAATTAACTCTGGCGCACTTCCACACTATACACAGTATTGCCACTGGTACATTAACAGGAAAACACAGAAAAACGGTCATATTTTGAATGGTGTATTATTTCTTTTTCCATGCATATTTGAACAACACATGTTGAATGAAAGTTATTCAGAATTGAACAAAGAGTTGCGCGACTATAGTCGTGAAAACCAGCGTACAGGTTAACATTGATTGACCTGCGTGACTTTTCAATCACTTTTTGTATCTCATTTTTAAGTGACTATAGTTTTGTGTGCGTGAGTGTGTGTGCTTTGCAAGTTTTTGTATCATCATTTTAAGTGACTATAGTTTTGTGTGTGTGAGTGTGTGTGCTTTGCAAGCACATGTTTTCATGTTGCTTTTTATAGCCAATACCATTTCTTCTCATGTATTAGAATTGTAATGACCTGATCAGGAAATGTTTAATGTTGTGTAACAAGCTCTGGAAAAAGTAATACAGGACCATTCATAAACTGTATAGAAATGTAGACAGCAGAGGTGATTCAGGTAGAGTGTGGTCATATGAAACAATGTTTGCCCTTTTTTCCTTCATTGTTTTAGTAAATGGATTACATCCTTTACTTAAGACAGAAAAACATTCAAAATTGAGAATCCATTCAGAGCTTGGAGTAGAAATGCAATATTAAAAGCATGTGCAGTTTTATTACCGTGTAAATTTACACTGTGCAATTCTTTGAAAATCATGTGATGTTTATGCTGATGTGCAGACGAATCCTCCGAACTCCAGTTTGCAATGCTTTGAAAAAGCTGAACAACATTGAAGGCAAGTGGTGTGTAATTCTGGATCTGAAATTCTTTTTTATCTTTTTAAAGTCATTTTTCATTGGCACAATTTTTAACACTAAAATGACAGAGCAGGTATTGAAGATCATGATATTTCATATGTAGGCATAGGGGTAGATAGTGCGTTCATGTACTTTGTACCATGCTGAATGCTTTTAGTCAAAGAATGATTTGAGATGACTGTGAAAAATATGTTTTATATTGAAAAGATTACTTTATTCTTACAGGCATTACCTTGAAAAGATGATCTTAACAAAGTTCATGTAGGCATTACATTGAAAAGATGACTTCATTGTTTATACAGGCACTACATTGAGAAGTTGATTTCTTTGTTCATACAGGGGCGACATTGAGAAGATGGTTTCTTTATTCATTTAGGCATTACATGGAATAGATGACTACAGTCAATTCATACATGTTGGAATCATTGCAAATGTATAATATTCTTCCAGAGAAAAAAAAAGAGCTCCTATTCTACACTGAACTTGTTCTTGCACATTTTCCTTTTTGGAAAACGTGTATTGCTTCAAACTGATTCTAAACAGAGGTATGTATCCTATGCTATAAATGTTCTATATATGCCTGTGTAATAAAATGACGTGTTGTACTGCAGAGTCCAAAGAGGAGTACGTGTCCAACATGCCTCAGCAGGTGACTGTGGAGCTGACCCCTCGCTCCTCGGCGGCCTGGCTCAAGGTGCACGGCCTGTCCCACAACCCGCGTGTGCGCTTCCACCTGTCGGTGAACCGCAGCCTGGCCTGTCTGCTGGAGCACCTGAAGAAGAAGTGGAAGGGGCCCAACGACCGCCTGGTATCCTTCACCCCTCGGGTGCAGATGAGGGGGAGAGCTTGTGTTTGTTTAGTGTCTGTTGTTTTGTCATGTGTAGGTGTGGTATTTTTAGGTATGAGCTGTTCATTTCTCTTGGTCAATCGCAAACTTGCTGTTTATGATGGGGGTGATGGGTATATAGTATTTTAGACCTTTCCCTTGGAAGATTTGTTCTATTTTTAAAAAGCAATTTGCGAATTGTTTTGAGCCTGCAACATAAATCTTGTTTTGCTTGAGATTTTTGTATTTTATTTTTTAGATTGATTCACTTGTGTTTGCTCTCTGGCTTGGTCATTTTTCCTCTAATGTGTTTGCTTTTGTCTGGATCTTATACCACGTATGGGTACATAATTATGTGTGCAATTCCTTTTCAAGAGCTCTGTTGCTTTGTCAGTTTTTTTATAACACAAGTGACTGAAAAAATAAAAAGAGTGAAGACATCCTGTGACACGTTTTAGGAGCCATAGAAATCTCAGTAGATTATACAATCTGTCTGGTCTGTTTGCATCTGCAACATCAGAACATATGAAGTCAGGGTTCCCTTTTACCTCCCCTACCATTTGTTTCATTCAAGGACATTCTATAGGTAGCCATCAAAGTCCCCAAGTTCTTTTTCTAATGACTTTCTGTGGGGGGTTTTGGATGACAAGAGCTGATGGTTTTGGTGCATTCTTGTCATCATAGCTGTCACTGCCAACAAGGCCAGCATGCCACCTGCGTGATTCCTTCCATCAGGGGCACACCTTTCTTTAGCCACTGAATTATGTTATTGACTGACACTGTACGGTATATAGCTTAACCATTTTGTTGGGTATATTTGCCATATCAGAGTCAGGATTGCCCTCTGTACCATCCCTGCTCTTGGTGTGCATTTTCATGCTGTCAATCACTTTGCAGGTTTTCATGCCGATGGCATTTTATTAACCTCTTTTTTCCCCCAACATCAATAACTACAGCCAAAATTGTGACAGTCTGCTACATTTAAGCTACCAGCCAAATAAAAGTGTTGGGGAAGTAAAAATGTCAGATGCGTGCATAAAGTAAACGATTCAGGTTACAACCTGGTGTGATAAAAAACAGTGTCAGTGTTGGTGGGACCTTGACCGTGACATCAGCGAAGCGGCCTAGGTGAAAATGAGGAGGAGGACGAGTTGGTGGTGTACCCTCACCACACCTACACTCTGGAGCCTCTCACCCTGGCCCCGCAGAGAGCCACCAGTGTGGACCTGATCACCTTCTCCAGCTACCGCGACAACATGCTCAGTAAGTCCATGCAACATCTCCTGCCATGATCTTCTTCATACACCATGGCAGTAGTATTGTCAGGAAGTAGACTTGATGTCTTTTGTGATCATTGTCGTCTCCAGTGTAGATATAAATAATATTCTCAGTGATAAGATACTGTTGTTCTGTAATTGTCTTTCTCTCCAGTAAGCAAACATGAGATACCTCGCAGCTGTGTGTTACCTTGCCTGTCTTCACTGTTGTTCAGTGACATTGAATTCCAGATGTTTTAGGCTGGAAAATTTCATAAATATTAAATTGTATTTGCCAAGTTGTTTGAGAACATTTTGTGGGTATGGAAGATGATGTTTAGCAAGTTTGATATTTAGGTTATGATTATTCTATCAGCAAGTTAAGGTGTTGTAGGAGTTGAATTAGTTAGAGGTAGTACAAAGATGTAGATCTCAGTGAGTTTGTGTTGATGCCAGCACGCACATTTTTGGGATAAAAAAGAAATTTCATAATGTGCTGGCATTTTCACTTGTAGCACTATTTCAAGAGCTAGTTTCACAGTTGATGGTGAATGACAACAAAACCCAAACTGTGTTTTCAGGTTCCCCTCCCGCAGGAAGCAGGTCGGCCAAGAAAGGCAGCGAGGACAACAAGCCAGCCGCAGAGATCCTGTCTGACGGGGACGGCCATGCTGCAGCAGCGGCAGCAGACCACCCTAAGCCGCGGTGCAGGTCAGCCAAGAAGGGCAGTGAAGACCAGAAACAGGCCATGGACATCGCCACAGACGGTGATGGCCACGGGACAGCAGACAACCCTAAGGCTGTGGGTGGTGACCACCCCAAACCCGTGAAAAGCAGCGCCAAAATCAACCTCCTCCTGAAGCTGTCTGCTGACCCCATGGTACAGGTAGCTCAGCCACCCTGTGAGGACGAGAACGCCATGTTCCCGGACGCTCCTCTCTTCTCCCCTCCAGCCAAGGAGGAGGCGGGGTCAGTTGGGGACTGCAACACCATGGAGAACTCCTGTGCCACCAACTCCACCTGTGACAGTGAGGAGCAGAAGGCAGCAGACCCCTCCCCGGACAACTCCCCCCACTCCAAGGAGAAGGTGCGGGACTGGCGCGAGGAGGAGCGCGCCACAGACATGCGGCGCCTGGTAGAGTCGGCCACTAAAGGATTTACCCAGCAGTCCTCCAAACTGGTGACCTTGGCCAGATTGTCCTTGATGCTGGGCAAGACGGATCATCTGCGTCTGGAGTACGACTGGCGGCCCAAGTGGCCGGCCGTGGGAGGCCCGGCCCCTCCAGCAGGCATTGTTGGAGAGGTGGAGCGCCTGACCAACATGCTGCGGCGTCTGTCCAATCTGGCCAACCTGGAGTACAGAGACCTCATGCAGAAAGCAGTGAGTAGTGTTGTTGTCGTTTCACTTCACTTTGAAGTGGCTGGTTGTGTATGCTGTTGATTCTGTGTAAAAGAAATCGTTCATTCACCAAAACAAAAAAAGAGAGAGAGATTTAGGAGCGCTTGTATAAAACTTACTAGCCTCAAGCAGTGTCTCAGGTTTTAGTAAGACTTGTAAAACTGTACAAAAATCTAACAATGGACATAGAGTAAACCAGTGTATCTTATTTGGAAGGGACTTCAGTTTTACTCTGTACTCCCTCCCCTCAAACAAACAACAACAACAAAAGAAAGAAAAGTATTTACATGCGGCACAGTGATTAGTGCAGTGGACTCCATGCTTGAAAGACTGCTGGAAAGAATTTTCCTGTAACTTTTGAATATTTGGGAAGCACAGTTAGTGGATACAAAATACTTATAGAAATTTTGTTTGTTTTGTTTTGAAGTTCTTAAAGGGAATAAAAGGTAATGAAGCTTGCCAACATGAAACTGGTTTCTGCCCACAGAAAATGATGGGGGTGGGCAAGATGTCCCAGTGCACGCTGTGCGGTCACTTGTTGGACAAAGCCACCACGCGGAAGAAGATGACCAGTGACATGGCCACTGAAACGGATCCTTTGCCGGAGGAGGGTCTGGGAGGTGTGAGCATGATGCAGCAGCCAGCACAGCTGAACAGTAACGGCACTCTGGTCAGCATGGCCTCCAAGTCCAGCTTCCTCAGTCCTCTGCAGGTAAGGGGCAGGTGAGGGTAGTCAGCTCAGGTATCAGCCCCCAGCCTGGGGAGATAGAGGTGGGGGGTGGGTAACCCAAGTTATCATCATAGTGTGTGAGTTTGTCTTCGCTTTCGTGAATGTCAGGAGTTCTAAATGGAGTAGGTTGACAACCATGATATGGCCTTCCTGGTTGGCTGTGTTATAGGCAACATGAAAAAATCAAAAGTTTGATAACTGGAACAGGGTACATATTTATTTTATTTTATTCTTTTATTTTATTCTTTTATATCGAGGATTGATGATCCCCAGGGTATCAAAGCTGGGGAACTCTCAAAAAAATGCTTTTGCATGCTCACATACATATACTGCACACTCTCACAGGCACAAATGCTTTAAATCGTATGTGACAGCTGGCGGCATTGATGTATTTTTTATACCTCGTTCAATGGTGACCACAAAACCATTGCCATTTGCAGTGATGAGCAGCCAGTGCATTACATGGGAGAAAGCAGGTATGAACTGTGGGTTCACGTGCACACACACACACACAAAAGACATACACGCATTCTTACAAACGCGCTTGCATGCATGCGTACACACAAGACCATTAAGATAAGAACTGGTGAGAACAGATCAGAAGAGGGTGGGGGTGAGGGGATGTCTGTGTCGTTGACCTATTTTCTAATTTTCTATTTTTCGTACATTTGTATGGCAGGCTCCAGACACAGACGGGGTATTCCGGGTGCCGATGCCCATTGCAGTGCCCATGTCGGTGCGTGGGATGGGTAGCCCGGGGAAGATGAGTGCCCAGCCTTCGGCCAGCCAGCTGAATCGGCCCCCAGAGAATTATTCCTCACGGGTGTGTATGTTGTTGTCGCCTCTCCCTCCTCCCTGTGTGGCTTCTTCCCGGCTGTTTTTTTTGGGGGGAGGGGGGAGTGTTTTAGTTTTGGGTAACGTTTGTTTTCTGATTTTGCCATTTGTCTTAGTGTTTGTGTTGCTTTGTTTATGTATATTACTGGTCAGCTTTACCAGTTTGAGGTAACACTCTAGTGTTAGTCAACAATTAGGGGGAATTGGTAATTATATAAGAATAACTGCATTCTTTCTTTATGTTAAAAACAAAAAAATTTTTTTTGGGGGTGCTGCTTTTTATGTGTGTGTGTTTCTTTTTGGAATGTCATTTAAAAAAAATTAAGCTCTCCTGTGGGGGCCCTGTCAGTATAATTATCATCCCCACCTTCTGGAAACCTGTCAGTATGATTATCATCCCCACCTTCTGAAAATCCTGTGCCAGGAATTCCCGCTTTTATGTCCCTCTCTTCGTTTCTGCTTCATTTCTTTTCTTCCTGTCACCTTCTTCTTGTCTGTTTTCTGCCTTCTTGGTCCATTCTCCTGCCTTTTTTCCAGAAAGACTGAAAAGATAACAGATCTCTCCCATGCCGAAGTGGGTTGCACTGGGCCTGACTTGTCTGGTGCTGAATAGCAGCCCAACGCATTTTTGATCATATAAACAGTCATATAATAGACAACAGGAGTTGCTGTCTGAGTGTTCAACGAAGAAGAAAAATAAGTCTCGCGTGTTTCAGTACATATATGTTTTCTTTAAACAGTATGGATAATGAACTGACTGATTGATGACAGACGTACATGTGAATCATCTAGGTATGCCAATGGTCCATTACTATTCATTGATGTGTTTTTGCTTGTGTTATTCATGAACTTATGTAAACAATGATGAAATGTGTGGCAGTTGGAAAAAAAAACATTAAAATTTTTTGTAAATTCTGTTGTGGTTTGTTTTTTTCAACTGGCAGTTGAGTTACCTGGTTCCACGCAAGCGAAGGCCCAAGAGGAAACCTGTGGTGTGTCAGCGGACCCTGCTTCCTAAAATGCAGAGCACCTCCCTGATCTTTCTGCCCCAGAATGTCCTGCAGCCCCTGCCAGGGGCCACCACCACCCCCCCCCCACCACCACCTCCTCCTCCACCACAGTGCAGCCTGAATCTCTCCAGCCTGGCTTGTCGCCCATGATCCTGCAGCCTGTCACGCAACAGACGGAGGTGGCTATGGACATGAATGCTGCTGCTGCTGCTGTGTCAGCAGTGATGACGTCAGTGTTGTCGACAGAAATGACGACAGTGCCATCTCCGATAATGTCGTTGTCACTGGGGGCAACCAGTGTTGCGTCGACGGTGGCGCCGTCAGTGTCTTCCACAGTGACCAGTGTGCAGACTCCCCTGGAAGTGGACACTGGTGAGTATTTCTGGAGGTCCAGTGATAGGAAGAGACCTGTACTTGTGTTGTTTTCCTGTGACTTTCTGTCGTGTTTTGTTTCTATGTGGTAGGCAACTTTCTGTTATGTTTGTTGCTATGTGGTTGGCAGTTGTGCTTCAAGATCATTTTTCTTTTTTCATTGAAAGGTGTGGCTGCATGGGGAATATTCCGAGAAAAAAAGGAATATTCCATATGTGCTACACCAGTCTGCTTAAAAAAAATTTTTTTTTTTTTTAAAGATGTTTAAAAGATACTTGCCCAAGGCATAACTTAGTATGCTGATGAATTCTGAGATGCATAACTCCTGAAGTGAAATCATAAAAAGACTTAACTGTAGAAAGCTATCCAGTATCAAGTTTTTATATCCTTTTTTTGTTTTTGTTTTAAGTGTTCAGAAGTATAGGTTGTAGGAGAGGAAGAAAATGTGAGTGGGCAAGAGATGCACAATGTTGTTTTTGACGTGTGTGTGACGTGTGTGTGTGTGTGTGTGCAGGTGTACCAGCTGTGTCTGTGGCTAACCTGAAGGGAGATAACTCTGTCAGCTCGGTAAGTACTGGTATCAGCATACTTGATTTGAAATGAGCACAGTCGTGGTTGCATTGTTTTGGGACTTTGAAGATGATTTAGAAGTGAAAAGTATAGAAATACAGTTCTATTTTTTAATCTTCTGGTAAGCTGTGATTTATTCTGACAAGTTGTACTCTTTGTTTCGATGAATCATTTTCAGATTCCATAATAGCAATGAAAGTTCAGATGTTATCTGAATGGCAAGAAAGTTTCTTTTTAAGTACATAATCCAGCAGAATAAATTCTTATCAGTCGTGGACATATTCTTGTGTTCAAGGAGTTGAAGCTCTTGACATAGCTTTATTCCCCACGAAAAGTTAGTCGCACAGATGAGAGAGAAAATCTTGTAAATGGAGTGCTGATTGGGCTTTTGGGATGTAGTGTGACAACAATGATGATGAAGATGACGATGATAGTGATGAAGATGATGATTCCCTGTGTGACTTCAGTCGGACCTGTTTGGCTGTGGTTTGGACATGCCTGTGGTGGGTTCCCCTGACTCCTCCCCCAACAGATCCACACAGCAGCTCATCAGCAGCAGCGTGTCCCCTCCCTCCCTCTCCTCCATCTTCGACATCTCTCTGCCTGCCCCTTCAAGTCGTAAGTCACTCGTTATTTTTTATGATATTTTTTGCTGCTGCTGTTTTTGTTATTAGCGGTAAGTGTTAACAGCATTGTGAGATTATGAAGATTGTATTGATGGTGTATATGTATGTGAATGATTTAAAAACAAATGATGGGCAGTGATATTGATTTTGTTTGTAGTGGTTTACTTTGGAATGTTTATGGCTGACATGGTTGAAATCAAACTGTCGCATGTGTGCAGAAGCGGGCAGTGCTGGAGACAAGTTCTTGGAAATGGTTGCTGACGGCAATTCAGGATTTTCAAGTATGCTGCTTAGTTTGTTTTTGTGTGTGTGTGTTTGTTTGGTTGTGTGTGTATGTTGTTTTTTTTTCCTTCAGTTTTAAATTACATTATTTCAGTTGGTGTGTTTTGTTATTGTGTGCTTTTGTCTCCCTATTTTTTCCCCTCTCCTTTTCTCCCACTACATAGCTAATTTGTGCTGTATAATTTTTGTTTCTTTCCTAGGCTGTGTTGATATGTATTAACCACCCCCCTTCTCCCAAAACAAATTTTTTAAAGAAAAAAGATCAATACACAGCATATAATAATTCTTGTAACTTGCAGTAAGCCTGTTACGTAATAAGCAGAAATGTTAGATATCGTTTTGTCCTAATCGTTTCTTGTATGGGATTGGATGTTAAAAACGCAGATGCATGAGTGAGGATGGGTCTTTAGCAGTAATAGAACAAGCAAGCTTTTATCCCTTTTCACCCTCTCCCCTGCAGCCTGTGGTATGATGTCATTTCTGAATGTTTTATTGTGGTTAGGAGGTAGAAAGATTGCGATAGGAAAAATGTTCATTCTGTACCTCCGTGGCTTTTCTTATTTGATAGGGTTTCCTTGAGGATTTCTGCTTCTTTTTTTTCTCATCTTGGGATGGTGAATTGTGTGATGTGATTGACTTCTTTGCACTGCTGAGTACTTTCTGTCTTTAAGGAATCATCATGAACTTATCATCCTAAGTTGTATTGTTATGAAGGAATAGGATATTAAATATTGTACAAAATCTGTGTCAATTGCGTCATTTTGGAGAAAACTGTGTAATTCATCTAGTTAATTTTGAGTTGAAATGATGACAGCTTCATTTGCTGTGGCTGTTGTAAACAGTACTTACCAAATCAGACGTTAAAGTGAAGTAGAACACACCCCACATACAGTGTTGTTACAGAGAAGGCACACCCGCGGGGGGAAAAAAAGTGTGATACAATGTGACATGACAACATGGTGTGTTTTGCAGGTTGGTTGAAGTCACCTCCCAAGGTGGGCAGCAGTTTGTGCGAGGTGGGACACCAGCCTGTGTGTTGTTTACCCCCACACACACTGAGCACCCCGCAGCAGTTCCTCAACACCCCTCCACATTCTATTGGCAGCCCTCCACAGCGCTCACCCCTCAAGTCAGGAGCGAGACTCGCTGGCTGGGAGAAGAGGTAATAATGATGAGTAACGATGATAAGAAGTGGAATAGTAATAACAGGTGATAATGATAATAGATCATGATGGTGATGATGATGGAGATAAGAAATGTATTAGTATTAATAGTTCATAATGATAGTAGATGATGATGGAGATTTATGGATTGTCCACTTAATAAAATTTCCCAGCACAAGAACATTCACATTGATGTGTGTTGTTTTTAAATTAAAAACAAACCCAAGAGCATGATATACAGGTGCATGTCAGAAGCCCAGGTTTGTCCTTGTGATGGATTGTAGAATTCCCATGACAGGGTTTTAACCCCAAAAAATTGTTCATTCCTCGTTAGATCTCTCAAGGTTCACCAATCCGCTCAAATGGTTGCCTTGGTGATAACTTGAACCCTGGCTGTCAGATCACAAGCACAGCGCTCTAACCACTAGGCTATCCCATCCCCCTGTTCAACGGTTTTGAGAGTCCTATATTGCTTGCCATCCTGAGCATACAGAGGTTTTGATGGCTTGTGTACTGCGCTTGATGTGACGGCCACTGATTGGATTTGTTCGCTTTAGTTTGAAATCCTTCACTTTTTGCCATGCCTGATAAGAGAGTCCCTTTGAAAATTTGACAAGGTGACAGAATGGTTTTTGTTGGGGGTTTTTTGTGTTGGTTTGTTTTTAATAAATTTCAACACTTTTTAGCAAACTTCAACACTATTTTCAGGGGTACTTTTGATTTTTGTCAACTTAATATTTTGAAAGACCTTGCGATATTTTTTGGGGGGTTGGATTTCATGGCTAGAACTAAAGGTTCACCGATGGTGAGATTTTGCATATGCGACAGTTTTTGCCCACCATGAAGGTAGCCGCGTTCCAACTTTGAGGATGACCTTGAGAATATGTCGGCTGTCATTTCCACTCTTGATTTCACCAGTTTCCCTATGACATGGAGTTAACCTGTTTTCAACAGTTTGACTTTTTTCAGGTGCCCGAGTTGTCATTGAGTGGGTTTGGAGACTCCCCAGTGAAGAAAGGTTCGCTGGGAGAAAACGGCAACAGCATGGATCTGCAGGCACACACACTGTCCCTCAGCCACTTTTTGCAGTCCTCCTCTGCGAAGAAGTCAGAGGCCATCGAAGGGGTCAGCATTGCCATGCCGACACTGAGTGTGCCATCCACCTCCAGTGGGGCTTTGTCATCTCCTCCTTCATCCCTGCTCCCCCCTCCTTGTTTGGGGAAAGCTCCCAGGATTCCCTGGTGGCTCGTCTGGATGTGAGTGAATTGCTTACTGTACTCTGTGTGTAATTTTGTTCCAGGGAACGAAGAAGTATTGTTATATACTACTTTCGGTCACAGCAGATTTCTCTGCGTGAAATTCAGGCTGCTTTCCCAGGGAAGAGTACATCATTCCAGGAGAAGCACCTCCCATGATTTTGTTTTTTTTAATTCCTGTCTGCATGAGTATCTTGTTTTTCTCATCAGAGTGTCTTTTTTTCTGCTGAATTTTGCCAGGGACAACACTCATGTTGCTAAGGGTTCTTTCATGTGCGCTGAATACATTTTGCACACAGCACCTCCAATGATCGTCTCATCCAAAATACTAGCACCAAGACCACTACTTAAGGTCTTGTGGAGGGGGAAATTCAAGCACAAATGGAAATCACGCCTGTACTAATTGTTTTCTAGGCAGGTGCCTTACTTCTAGACCTCTTGATTTTATCTTTATCTGTCATAAATGTTATGGATGGAAATTCAGCATTGATCTAAGGGTATTCATTGGAAAATAATAATGATAATACATGGAATTTATACAGCGCTATATCTTGCCCAAAACAAATCAAAGCACAAATCAAAATAAGCATAGGTATGCATTTAAAAATAACCTCATATATTGTCTGTAGTCCTTTTTTGAAGGGGGGGGAGGGGTGTACAGGGGTTCTGTCTCCAGCCTACAGGCAGTTAAACTGATAATGTATGGTGGTATTCATGGGGTTTTTGTGCTTATTAAACATGTTTCCATACTATGGGAGGTATTTGTTTATGTGCCAAAAGATAATCATATCTTATTTTATTTTCTGTTTACCAGGTGAAGCTGTTTTGCTCAGCATGAATGTTTTAACACGTTTGTCTTGAACCCAGAGTGCTTCCTTCACCTGCTGACTCTGTGTGTGTGTGTGTGTGTGTGACTGACTTTCAGATGGACACGGCGCTGCAGAGTGTGATGATAGAAAGCTCCATCGACTACTCCACCAAGTTTGAGAAACTGGCGGAGCACTTGATCGACAACGCAGACGCATCTCAGCCCAACATCTGAGCCAAGGACTCCCATAGTTAACCGTGATCTTGCTTCTCCCCCCCCCCCACTCCTCCCCACAGGCAGCAAAGAAAAACCTTGACAGTGACTTGTTCAGTCAAAGCTTTTCAGTTCAGTGAGCTGAGGATAGAGTGGTGGCTGTGTCTCCCTTCCCCAGTATCTGCCCCACTTTGTTCAATTCAGCTGTGTGGCAAAGAATCGTTTTTGTCACGTGAAAACACGACTGTGACTCGCTTGCTGACAGAGAGCTGAAGACAAGTGCTGACCAGTTTGGACATTGTGTTTTCCGGTGAACGGGAACTTGGGTGTAGACTGGATTGTTTTAGGGGTTGCTATTCACGTCCAGAGAAGAAGGGGAAAAAAGTGTGGAGATTACAGTTGTTGTTGGCCTTGACACCTGTGACAACAGTTAAATCTTCATGTAGCTGTTGGATCGACGGATTCCTGCATGTTGCTTTCTCACAAATAATTGCACAAAGAAGCAGTGCTTATGTAACAGACTGTTAAAGAATCAAACTTATGTAAATTCTTTATGTTTGAAGCAAAAAGGAAAAACAAGTTTTAACACGCTAGTAAACTTTGAGCTTTTCTGAACGCGTCATTTTCAGAGTAAAGGTGTAATGGGAAACCATGTTATCTTCTTCAAGTTAAAAATCGGGATAATGTTCCTTTTCAGGGAAAGGTTTGAAGAGACTCGAGACTAAGTCGTGTCATTTTCCTTTGCAACAAAGTGCATAACTTGAGTTCTATGTTTTCTGCACCACTGTTGTCACCAAAAAACATGAGGGTTTGGGTTTTTTTTCAGATATAGAAGTAAAGCAAGGCTAAACAAAGGAAGAAGTCTGGTAATCTGTTTGAAGTACTGCTTTTATCAACATATTCAATATTCCAGTGAAATGTTTCAAATCTAAAACTTAAAAAAAAAAATTCTCTGGTGAGACAGGTGGACTTCCCAAGTGAGAACAATGTGGTTGTTTTTGGTTTTTTGATTTTACACAGAGGCATGTACACACAAGCATGTACATGTTGTATATGCCACACACATGCATGCTCACACACAAGCACACCCCCCTATACACACACACCTACACACACACACGCACACACACACACACATGCACCCCTATACACACACCTACACACACACCTAGACACACACACACACACACACACCTATTAAATGGATTTTAGTCAATACAGACTATGAGGAAAGGTCACAAATATTGCAGTAATGCTGAGATTATGAAGACATTTGTTTTTGATGTTTGTGAAAACCATTCAACAAAAGATTGTGGAGCCATTTATTGTAATACTTGTAAATAATTCAGCAAAAACTAATCACCAAAGATTAATGGTAGATTTCATTGGTTGTAGGGATTTCTGTCAACCTTCAACTTGTAAATAGTCCCCCCCACCCCCTCCCCCCCCTAAAGAAGCAAAAAAAAAAAAAAAAAAAAGCGTTTTTTGACATAACCTATGCAGCAAACTGTGATTGTGATGGAAACGAGAGAACAGATTGATGAGTGATTTGGGGAAGAAATACAGACTGGTGAGGAGATGAGAGGAGAGGACAGCTTTGGTGTAAAATGTGCTATGAATGTGTCAAGTGTGTGAACGTGGAGTTGTCAGTACCTCACATGCTCAGTGCATGTGTTCAGTGTACAGACATTTTTAGTTCCTAGTCCTCATGTGTGGAGTGCGTGGACAGGGTTCAGACTCCTGTCAACTGCAGACAGAGGGAAAGAAAGGTCTGTCACCTGGCTTCACTTCACCCGTTAACTCACGGACTGGAGATAAAGAAGGAATTTTATTTTTTAATTTTTTATTTCTTTTATATCGAGGGTAATGGAATAAGCACTTATGTGCTTTTTTACATCCAGTCCCCGTGTGTATACGGTTTTGGAAATTGTCATCCGTTACCACCGGCACACAATGGCCTCTTGTGAAAAGTGGAACAGGATTTAACGCGTGCGCAAGATGTTCTGCATGCGTTCGCACACGGGACCTCGGTTTATAGTCTGATCCGAAGGAGAGAAAAAAGCAGCTGTGTACAGTATTGGTTTTCCTTCTGGTGGAGGCAGGCAGTGCGAAGGAACTCATTGGTTAGGTTGCTGTTTGATTTTTTGGGGGGTACTTTTTCATGCATTCTTATAGGACAGGTTTTGTAGTGTTTGTAATAGTGTTGTTGGATACATTTTAATATTGTTATTGGATACATTTTTGTACTTTTTGTATTATTGATGGTAGAACTGTCTTTCTATAAAAAAAACCCTGATGCTAAAGGTGACGAAAATAAGAATGCTTGTTAAAATGATTTGACGACAAGGAAGGATTGTCATAGAAATGATGCTGCTATTTGCAGAATGGTATTGTTGGCTAGACACACACACACAGGGAGCAGGATAGCTTAGTGGTTAGAGCATTTGACTCCACTTTCCTGAAAGTCTTTCGGATGAGACTAAAAACCAAGGCCCTGTGTGCTTATGCATGCAAAACATCTTGCACACACATTAAAACCTGTTTTGCCTTTCGGAAGAGTAGTCCCTTTGGGGCTGGTAAGAACAAATGACAGAATATTTCTAAAATCTCACGCACATTGAAGTCGTGTATAGACTCTCTAAAGTTGTAATGCAGGTACCTTAATGGTGGGCAAAATGGTTGCTCATGCAACAAATACCTGACCACTGGTGAACCATTGACCTCTAGCCGAGGAACGGGGGAAAAAACAACAGACAGACAGACACACAGAGAAAATGCCAAAGGAGGGAAAGGTTTTTGCAAGGTGGTGCCAGATTATTTTATTTTAGACGTCTTCAGAATTCAGCCAGGCATACATATGTGCTGTGGAAGTGACGTTGTCATATAGCTGACCTTGTAAAGCCAAAGTTGAGAACGTTAAGCAGCTGGTAGAGCGGAGTAAACGTGCTGTACAAAGTGAACATTACAGACCGATGCAGCTTCTTCACAGAGCTTTAGTTTTGAGGTTTGGAATTGTAGTACATAACTGTAGCTGTACATAAGCCCCATACTATGCCCGAGTTCTTTGTAGGCTTTTCCATTGGATCTTTGACCTTGTATTATGCCGTTTATAATGGTTGTACCCAACAGACAGCTCCTGGTGTTTGTGAGATGAGATCAAGAAGTATTGTGATTGCCTTGGGCAGTTAACCAGTCAGAAAGTTTTCAGTTTTTGTCCACCAGTATTTTGATGTGTACCGACTTCTTAGAGGGCATTTTTCCCTGTCCTGTTGATCTGCCAGGATCACCATCTGATGTAAACAGTGTCACACAACTTAACAGAGACAGATGACAGGAAAACCAGCCATGCATTGTGGCACTTTCAAGTTTTGGGGTTTTTTTTGTAACCATCTCCCACAAATCGGTTTATGTGCAGACCAGCTAGTGCCTTACACCCTTTTCTCTGTACACCCATGCAGACAATCAAGTAAGCAGATACCATAATTCCTGTTGGGAGTTGGGTGGATTCAGAAATGTATTCAGCATGCACTGCAGGCTTTGCTAGCTTGTTGGGTTCTGCAGTTAGTCCAGTCCAGTGTTTGCATTGTGGATGGTTTGGTCTCTGTGGTGTAGAAGTGTGCAGGGAATATTCCATGCTCTGTCATTTTTGCTTGGGGAAAACTGATGTTGAAAAACTGAAACTGCATAGCATGGCAGACTAAAGAAAGGGAGATGGAACTTTGGAGACATCATCAACATGGTTTGCTTCTGCTCTTTAGCTCAGTATGGTATGGGCTCCATAAGGAGAATATGAACAATATCATCCTGTGGTATCCACTTCATAGATGTTCAGCATTGTTTACACACTGCAACATGGCAAGATTCCTGTATATTTTACAATCTGGTCACATAACATTTTGAGCAGTGTATAGAATGGGAAGTCATGGAAAATAAGCCAGTCAGAAGAAGAAAAAAGACGACAAAGAACCTGACTGTGAATGATAGTCCCAAACTGCCAGTGCCACCATCACCATCACCACCTGTCACTCATTTTTTTAAGGCGTAAAGACCGACGGTGTCGCTGTTGAGATTTCTGTCGACCTTTAGCTCCTTTCCTGATTTCTTGGTTACTTTCTTTTTTTTTTTTCTTTGTTGTTGAAGTGATTTTAGGTGAATTTTTGTTGTTCAGAAAAACTTGCCTTTGGTATGCAGTGGCACATGAGTATTGCAAAGTATTATATTCTGTTATGTCTTGACTGTACTGTTGTGTTATACATGTATGGGCTAAAGATTTAATGGAAAGCATTTGGTCACTGTACGTTTTGAATGGTTGGTATTAATGTTTTATTTGGGGCAGGGTATAATGTTTTGTTTGCATACTCCGTCACAAATACAGTATTACAACTTTAATTTTTTATGCATTATTTATTTACGTGTGTACTTACTTGATCCGAAAAAAAATCATGTTTATGCACTCAGTTAGCTAAAGAACTGTACTTTTTGTGTAGTGTTTGTGTTGACTGTTTAAGAAATGATTCTCGGCGCACACACACACAAAAGAAGTCATTCCATGGCAGAATACAACTTAGTTTTCTTACATTCATACTGTCACTACTGCCGGAAAATAAGATCACACTTAATTATTTCTGAAGTCAGTATTGTGTCATTAGAGAGCATGATAGCAAGACTATGGATGGTTAGTTCAGCTTTTATTTTAAAAACATAGCCAATGAGATTTAGTTGTGAAAATCGGTTTTTGTTATTTGATCTCTTATTTTGATGATAATGGAATAAGCAGCACTCATGTGCTTTTTTTTATTTTTACATTGAGTCCCCATGTATTTGCAGTTTTGTAAATTTTGTCATCTGTTCCCACTAACACACGATGGCCTACTCTTGTGAAAAGCAGAACAGGTTTTAACATGTGCGAAAGATGTTCTGCGTGCGTTCACACATGGGACCTCAGTTTATAGTCTCATCTGAAAGACTTTTGGGGGGAGTGGAGCTGGCACTGATGTTAACAACTCCAGGAGTAAAATCCCCTTGAATGAGATTCAAACACGGGTCCGCAGATCACAAGCGCAACACTAAAACACCAGGGGTTTTCCGTGCCTTGTATTGAAAAAGCAAGAAAGCTGAGTATTGCCTCCTGCTGCTCAGTCAATGAAGGAGTTCATCACCGTGTTCTGGTTTCAGTACAAGTAATATCCTCACCATCGGTTCATGTAGTGCTAGAGATCTTCCTTTTTTTTAAAAGAAACGTTTCCTTGTCAGCTCTTTGTCTAGAAATGTGTTAGTGCTAGACCTGTTCTGTTGTATGTCAAAAGAGGAGAGGAATAGAGGGAAGCGGACTCCATCAGGTCAAAGTTGCCCACAACACCGCCTGCAAAACTCAGTGCAGTGCAGCGCAGCGCAGCGCAGTGCCATGTCCTTGTAACAAAGTCCTGTGGAGTGAAGGGAGATGTCCACTCAGATCAAAACGGAGCAGTTCTCGCTGTAATTTAAGTTGACAGGATTTCCTCTAGTCAGATTTTTGTTGTTGTCTGATTATTGTTTTGGAAAGAACTGAAAAATAATTGCTTTAGCTTGCGTTTTAGTGGAGTGGGTTGCTTTGCTAAGTGTTTGCTGGACTCTTGCATACATGTATCTATCCAGCATGGTTACGTGGTAGCTTTGACTGCATTAATTCAATACCTGCTTTTTTGTTCTTTCATTTAATGTGTTCTTCAGAAGCCAACACCAATTTTGGGAGGAGATTTTGACCTGGATCCCGACATGGTGAAAGCATATGAAATGTTACAATTTCCTTAGTAGATGTTGTGGAAAAGTACAGGGGAACCAACTGTCAAGGTATTTACCTATGATGAAATGGCAACACATTTAGCAATGTTCAATCATGTGCTACATCACTGTCATACTTCTTTGGAGGTTTTTTTGTGTTTGTGTTTTCATGTGTGTAATTTTAATTGTTGAACAATTCCTTGTATGCGGAATTCATATTCTAAAGTAGTTCTGTCGCAAGTAACGTTAAAGAGATAGTTGTAATAAAGAACTAATGTGCATAGTTATGACAGTTGCAATACATTTTATGTATTTAGAGCAAAGTAGGTTTGTCATGACTAATTGGGTCACAGATGAGATGGAATCATAGACTTTTAGTTTTTGTTTTTTGCATTTGGAAGAGAGAAAGCAAAGAAAGATAAACTTAGAAAATGTTTCTTTTCTTTTCCATAGTCTTGCACTTTTATGTCTGCCCATATGTTTACAGTGTGAATGAATTACCAGTCGTATTCTGAGCAACGAGTCTATGATTTTCATTTCCAGATAGAAGGAAGTTCTAATTCATGATAACATAGTGATGGATTTGCTACTTGGTTTTTATTATTCTTTTAAAAGAATTTCTCCCAAGAAATTTTCCACAGCATGAACAGTTTTGAAACTTTGTAATAGTCTGTTGGAAAGTCAGAAAGGCTCCAACATATCAGTTTAAACACTGGTTTGTATGTCATCACGCAAGTAGCAACAAAAGGTGACAACACAGGTATGCCCTTCGTGGTTGATGGGGCTATAAACAGCATGGAATAAATGATGACTAAATAACTGCCATTTGATGCATTGTGAACTGCTGCCTATGAGGCTGCATACCCTTGCCCTGTTGCATGCCTTGTGATAAATTACAGAGTAGTGTCTGTATCAGGATGTTGCAGGCATGATGACCCCTCCTCCCCCTTTCTAGTGCTTAGATGCATTATAATGGCTGGCCCAAATCCTGCAGTATTGATGTTTGTCCCAGAAAAATCAGTTTGAGATGATACGTTATGCTTGAATGATGGGAGAATGTGACAGTGAGAGATTTCTCTGAAGTGTTTTTTCTCTCTCCATCACATACACACACACACAGGCATACATTTTCCTCTTTTTAGGGCTAAGCTGTATCATTATTTACCAGCCAAAATAAAATCAACAGTTAAAATGCATACATACGGTTCTGTGTGTGTGTGTGTTCAGTAAAATACACTCACAGGTGATTACAAAAGTACTCTCATTACCCAATAAGTTCTTGGACAGGCATGTGTAACATGACTGTTTGTTCAATAAGTATTTACTTAATAATAGACTAATAACTTGTAAAAATCTTAGATTTTCTATAAGACACAGGACACATGGGTGAGAGAAACTCTGTGTGTGTGTACGTCATAATAAACTAACAACTCACGAAAATCTTAAATTGTTTATAGACACAATGTGTGTGAGTGAAAGAGAGAGTGGGTGTGGATGTTGTAAGAGAACTCATTTCAACTTCAATACTTTCAGGCAGAGCATCCAAGTCAAATCGTTATGTGGTATGTTATGGAATTGGTTTGTATGTATTAATTAAAAACAATCTTTTGAGTTTATCACTATGTAGAATAAAAAGAAAAAAATCTTTGAAGTTTAGATATCTCTAAATAAAGTTTGATGCTGCATCTACCAATTTAGTCACCAAAGAATAGGCCTCACTTTAAAATGAAAGGGCCATGGTGGAAACCAAAAGCACAATTATCGCTGGTCTTGTTCGTGTCGTTTCCCGTAAAGTACAAGATCAGCAGGAAATTTTGTTTAGAGCTCAGTGTTGGGAACCAGTTGCATTGAAGTTTGTTGCCTTGCGTCTGTTTCATAGCATGTCCAGTCATGTACAGGAAAAGCCAAACTTTGGAACATTTCTGGCAAACAGGAAAGCTATGCTAATCAAAATTCATCAGAATGCTTTAAATTCTTTTTTTCAATTTAGACTTTTTCCTCATTTGTTATTTTTTCCTTCATGAAAAAAGCATTTCTTAGCCCTCAGAATGTAGCTTCTCTTTTTTGGGGGGAGGGAGCAAACAGCTCCTCAAATTGACAAACTTTTACAAACCCAAGTCAGTTTTCACAAACTTTTAAAGGTGTTTCATTTTTTCAATTTTTTTTTTTTTTACAAACCGTATGAACCCTGTTGTATGGCTGTGTGTGTGTGTGTGCATGCGCACGCTATGATTAGAATGAGCAAAACCCATCCCATCCCCAGACAATAACGCCAAAAAATCATTTTCTTGCCTATTCCAGACTTGACCAGGTTTGAATGGATTGGTTTTGAACATTGCATCTTAAAGTGGTTTGTTTACAGAGTAGCGACTGATCAGTTGTCTTGGCTATACACCAAAGAAGAAGCTGGTTGAGAGAGTATGTGTACAGTGTGACTGCAGGTAGCTAGGACCATCTTCCTGGCTGCAGCTCCCCATGCCATGGTTTGTTCCCTTACTGTAACTTGCTGCAGCCAGCAGGTCTGTTGGTGTGCACTTAATTTATTTGGCGGCTTGCTTGTGGCACGTTTGTCTCCATTTCTGTTTGCCTCCTTTTCAATAAACTGGCAGCAAATAAGAATGATGATTTGATATTATTACATTTTCCCCACGTTTGTTCAAATTCTGAGGCTTAATGCAATAAGTTCATGCGATTGCCATTTGTAAGGTGTTATAAATATTAATCATGTAATTGTTGTTGACGTGTTGTTGTTATTATCTGTGGTTTGTATATTGACCAGCTGTTTTTTGTGTATAATCATAGCTGAGCAGCTGACAAGGCATTGATTTGGCAATGCAGAGAAGACAGTTGATGCCAATAAATCTGTACTGAAGTTGATGTTTTGGTTTGTCAGCAAAGATAAGTCATCCAGAAGTGTCGGGCCAAAGCTGGCTGAGCAGCCAGTGAGCTCACAGAATCAACAGGGGGATTTCTCCTCAGGAGTTAACAGCAGTGCCAACTCCACTCCCCTGAAAGTCCTTCAGATGAGAGTATAAACTGAGGTCCTGTGAGCAAACACACGCAGAACATCTTGCGCACACATTGAAACCTGTTCTGCCTCTCAGAAGAATATGCCATCATGTGCCAGTGGGAACGGATGGCAAATTGACAAAACCCCATGTACATGGTAAGAAAAACATGCAAGTGCTTATTCCATTAGCCTTGAAATTAATTTTTAAATGATTAGAAAAGCAACAAATAGCCAACAGTGAACTCGCTGTGTCAAGCCACCCTTATGAAGATCTGTCCAAGTTGTTCTTAGTTTCACCAGTTTGCACTGTTCTTCCTAGTGACTATCATAGTTACTGTCATCTTCAGTGTACTTGATGATAGTACGACATTCGATTTATGATGGCATGCATGTTAAAGCGTGCAGATTTCTGTATTGTATGTCATCCCCATGCAATCTGAGCAGAAGCCTCTCTGACTGATCCACCAGTTAAGGACTATTAGTTTGTATGTGCATGAATTCAGACAGCACGTTCGTGGGTGATAAAGAGACTGAGAGGTGGTTGACAGATAATCGCAGCATTTATGAGTGAGTGAGGCATTAGGAAAAGGTAGAGTCACATACACTTTTGCTAAAGTGCTTATTCCGTTAACCTCGATATAAAAGAATAAATTTATTTTAAAAATCGCTAACTTAAAGTGGGATCCCCTTCCTAGTTTGACGAAAAAATTGAACTGAATGTCAAAGTCCTTTGGATGAGACTATAAATCGAGACCCTGTGTGCGAACACATGAACAACTTGCACACATGTTAAAAACCTGTTTCGCCTTTCGGAAGAGTAAGTTGTTGTGTACCAGTAGAAACTGACGTCCAAAAAACCACCCCCAGCATGCACAGGTGCCATGTTCAGACACCATCTCTGAAGTCAGAATGCAGCTGTAGACCTAAATGGTCGGGGGGAGGGGGGGTGGTGGTCGCATATGCAAAAATCTCGCCATTGGTGAACCTCAGAGCTCTGGCCAAGGAACAAACCAACCCAAAAAAGACAAACGGTGGGAGCCTAAGAAAGGCAGGGAACAAAAGAGGGGGAAAGATCAAATGAAACTGAACAGAATGACCTATTTTCACCCATTTCGTTTCCCAGGCATATCATCTCACACAGTCATAAATGGAGAGAAAATCAAATTCCACAAGATTTAATGTCCACACAACACAACCTTCAGTGACCGCACCATATTGCTTTGCTCTTAGAGCAAACCGCCCGTCAAAGAGTCTGGCTTTTTTTCCCTATTCAAATATGTTTGATTCTGTTTCAGTGTCTTCTGAAAGTCGATGGTCTTTTCCATGCACTAATGTATAAAGCCATCAACAACTGAGCAGTATGTGGTAACATACAGAAGAATGCTCTCTGTATGTTCCCGGGGGAGGGTCTCTGCTACAAAAATCTGGAACAAGCTCACATGATCACAGACATCCAGCACTGAATGTTTCAAGCAAAAAATGACAAAGTACTTAGTGTGACGACGATATGTAAAGCTTTACCTACAAGCACAAACAGCATGAGTTCAAACTACAGATTTGTCATGAACATCTTAGTTCTTAATAAATAGTAAGAGTGAGTTGGCGCCAAAAAATAAATCTTGCCAAAATCTTGATGTTGCACAATCAACAACAGAACCACAATCACTTCTTGGATCAACTTACATACAGAGTAACACACCAATCAGTAGCAAACTTCACTATATACAGCCACATCACCTCAGGGTGACACACATGCCCATATTTACACATGAACCTCTCACACACACTTGGCCTGTAAACATAGCAATTTATACATACAAAACCGTTTGGTTGTTGCCTCTTTCAAAAGACCTCTCTTTGTTTTTTAACATTTTTTATATCAAAGCAAAACTTCTTTCGTTTCCGTTTCTGAATCATGTGATTCATTGTCCCCAAATATATAGTTTCCTTTTTTTTGTGGTCATCTTTGTATTCATTTTCCCCTACCCTATGAAAAGTTACCTTAAAGAGTATAGTCATTCCTATAGCATCTGTAGCCTGATGCCACATCGTTAAGCCTACAAGCTAACCTGTGATGACATAATTATATCCCTGAAACATAGCTGCCAAGAGGAAGCTGCCTCATGGACAGATCTTGTCATCTCACCCCCACCCACCCCCAACTCTGACCTGCATCCCCCCATCCCCCCCCCTTCCCCGGCTTTCCTACCTCTACTTTGTTATTACTACACTACCATCACAATGAAGGGAGTAGATCACCAGAAAGTTTGTGCCTATCATTTCTGCTATTCTGAAATCTTGACAATTAAGAGGATTTGTACTGTCAATACAACACCCGGTCTTTCAAAATGCATCTCTTTTGAAGAAAGGGAGCAATTTCTTCAACATGAAATAGTTTGTACTTCTTCAGACATATGTAAACTTCATTTTGAGTCAAGACATAGATCTAACTCATTGCCAGAAACCTAAAAATAAAATAAAAAATTTAAAAAAAAGAAGCAATCAATCATCATGAGAATTAAAAGATGTAAATCAAAAAAGAATCACAAATTCTGTTGATGTTTTTGAAGTTATATACAAAAGTATGCATTTAAGTCATTTAGGATCTGGGACTTTGGAAAATATGAATTTTCTCAAATCATCATCATTATGACTATCTTTGAAACTAACAATCAAACTGAAATTCTAGAAACTTTAACCTTGACAATATAATTATGGGAAATAAATGTTTCTAATATGAGTTGATGAAGATTTAGGGGGAAATCAGTCACTGCTTCTATTGACAGGAAAACCACCCCACATTTTTCAATAGTAAGACAGGACCAATCCATAAAATAAACCCCATCTAACTACAGATCTATACACAACTAAACTGCTTTGAATTATTCAACAAACATTCCTCTAGTTTATCCCTCCCTCCTCAAAAGCTATCTACAGCTTTGAGAACAGACTATTTCAGAGTCTGTCCCGTATGGTCAATAAAATATTTTACATACATAATCAGATCACCTTTCTACATAAGGACTGTTAGGTTTAAAAAAAAAAATTTATGAAGAGGGGGAAAATGGGCACAGCTGTGTTAAATAATGTCGGGAAAGATTTCAGAAACACCCACTGCACTATGTAGTAGTTTCACATTATCTCCCTACTTGTTTCTATCAGGCTGAGAAATACACCTCCATAGGATCAGAGGGCTCCTCGTTTGTCTTGGTTAAACACCAACAGGACCGGACATTCATTACTTTACAATGTTCTCTGTGCCTATTTACAAAACAAATAACAAAGCTCCCTACATCACACAAACTGTTAGGGACATTTCCCTTCTATTCTTATTTCCTCCATCTTCTCTTTTCCCATTTATTGGAAACCCCTTTCTGAATAATCTTTAATAATCAGCAAAGCCTTTTTTTTCCTTTTCCAATTTTTTGGGTTCTTTTTGAACTTTGATACATTCAACACAGCAAATGGTTCTTAACACCATTTCAATGTCCACTCTCCAAGTTGTTTGTGCAGGTCAGTGTTTTCCATCCTTGGGAATGTTTGCCGTGGCATGTACGAAATGGAGATGATTGAAAAAAATGAATGAATCTTTTCACAGTGACAAATCAAGTCTTCATGGGCATAATTCAAAAAAAGTCTTCACAGGTATAATCCCTCCAAAAGTCTTCTTGGGCATAATCCCTCCAAAGGTCTTCTTGGGCATAATCCCTCCAAAAGTCTTCACGGGCACAATCCCCTGATCCACAAGCTACAAGTCACACTTTTTCCACTGCAATGTGTCCTTAACTTCCATCAGAGTCAACAATCTCTCCCTCTGACTCCATAAAGCCCATGTCAAGGTCAGACTCTTCACTGGCCTCTGGAGTGTCATCGTCAAGCACATCTGTGGTCAAGGCCACCCGAGCGTAGTCATCAGTGTCGATGGACTTGCAGAAGTGGATGGCATATTTGAGTTTCTCCTTCAGGACCAATTTGTCAGAGTAGCGAGGCATCTTCAGCAAGAAGAAGCAGGTGTAGCTCTCTGGCAAGAAGTGGTCTGGTGGGTTATACTTGTCCAGCACCTGTGGACATGGTACACCAAGGCTGTTTGAGTATCTGCTACCTTCACTTCACTTCAACATTCTATGCTCCTAATCTTAATGCCCCAACCGCCCTTATTTCAAACAAACAAAAAAAGGCACCCCTCCCCCCCCCCCTAAAAAAAATGATGAGCCCAACATTCACTTCTTGTCTTTCAAATCAAAGCAGCCTTCTCCAACACTGATGGAAACAAAATCTGCATTTTCTACATTCGGAATCAAACAAACTTCAACACAGCAAATTTAGCTCTCAACCTTTGTCCTATTACAAATCAGGACCACGTTCTTCATCCCACAGAACATTTATCCATAGACATCATAGCACTTGCACTTCATACACACACACACATTCAATAAACAGCCACCCACATCTTTCTTTATAGAATGACAGAAAAGCAAATCATAACACTAAACCACTGTGTAAAGACAACAATAAAAAAAAAAGATGAAAGAATAAAAGCGGACCACAATTCACCTGCAGCACGAAGTCACGACCTCTGAAGTCGGCGATGGTGCGGGGCAGGCGTGTGCGCCCCCAGACGAAGCGGAGGAAGAGGGATCTCTCGGCAGTGCTGAACTCGTCCATCACCTCCCAGAACCACTGCACCAGGGGCGCCGTGGCTTCAATCCCCTTGTAGGTGGCCACCGACTTCAGCAGGGTCAGGGGAATGTCAGGGCTGCCGCACACCTGCACAGGGGGGACAGTGAAGACAGAGACAGGAGTTGTGCTTTTCTTGCATTCATAGACATCACTTGTGTCACATGTTGTGTGATATGTATGTATTATGTTACATCACACCTGATCATGGCCGGGTTTCACAGGCTGTTCAGACAGACCTGTCTTTTAGTTTTGATATCTGTTAGTTTCCACAGCCAAGTAGGTATGGCTTACAGAATCTTTAATATCCCCACCCCGAGTTACAGAATACTATCAATCAGGAATCACCATACCAGCTAAGTATCCAGACACAACAAACAAATTTGTAAAACCCTGACGATTCCTAAGGCATATTCATTCCTAGGCATAACAGGCAGCGATGGAGATGGGAGAGGAGCTAGCTGTGTCCTGTTCGCCATCTGAAGACAGTGACTTAAGGTACCCAATCCAGCTTATTTCGGCACAGAAAACATTCAAATTCAAAAACACTTTATTATCTCAGAGACAGAGAAATTCAATGCTGAGAAGGGCACACACACACACCCATGTGAATGCACACACACACACTTGAACGCGCACACACACACACACACTTGAACGCGCACACACACACACATACCATGGTTTCCAGCTCCAGTCCAGTGAAGAGAGAGAGGAGGGGGACAGGGATGACTCGCGACATTCCCTCCCTCACCCAGCGCACCTGCTGGTCAAACTCGTGCAACCTGCAACACACACACACCAGTCCTTCCTTTTTTCACAACGGGTAACACACCAGTCCTTCCTTTTTTCACCACAGGTAACACACCAGTCCTTCCTTTGTTCACAACAGGTAACACACCAGTCCTTCCTTTTTTCACCACAGGTAACACACCAGTCCTTCCTTTTTTCACCACAGGTAACACACCAGTCCTTCCTTTTTTCACAACGGGTAACACACCAGTCCTTCCTTTTTTCACCACAGGTAACACACCAGTCCTTCCTTTTTTCACAACGGGTAACACACCAGTCCTTCCTTTTTTCACAACGGGTAACACACCAGTCCTTCCTTTTTTCACAACAGGTAACACACCAGTCCTTCCTTTTTTCACAACAGGTAACACACCAGTCCTTCCTTTCAGTTAAAGCACACACACAAGGAATTTGGGGTTTAGAGCATGGCAGTTTTTTTCAAACATAATTCCATGCTCATAACTGTTGCCAATATACATACTCACACTAAGGTGTACTTGCACATTTAAGCATTACAAAATAAGTGCAGTGGTGATTACATTTGAGAAGCACGAAAAGTCACCCCAGTGGCTGACTCAGGAGCTCCTCCTTTTTCACCACCTCTTCATTTCTTTCTTTGTTGTAGCTGTCTGTACTCCAATTATCATCAGTCTGATGTGTTCTTGTCAGTTCAGATGAGACTATAAACCGAGGCCCCGTGTGCAAACACATGCAGAACATCTTGCGCACACGTTAAATCCTATTCCGCTGTTCAAAAGAGTAGGCCATTGTGTGCCGGTGGGAACAGATGACAAAATTAAAAAAACCGTACACGCATTAACCCTAGTGGCGCGGTTCCCGGAATATTCCGGTAAAGGCGGGTCTAGGCTGTGTGGCGGATCCCGGAATATTCCGGGATGACGTGGGTGGTCATAGTTGAAAGCTTACTTTCGCTTTCAAAGGTCAGCCAATGAATGTTAAGGCCGTTGTAGGCCCGCAGAAAGGGGTGAAGGTCGTTTGACACACACAAGCAACGAAGAATCTGATTGGTTAAGAGTGTATTATTTTTTTTTTTCGGACCAGCCGAGATCGTCTTCAACAAAAATGGCGGCCAGCGTTTGCACTAGAATTTCTTCAAGCGTTTTTCGAGCTTTTTTACAAAATTGACAGCGAGGAGGAGTTTTAGAGGCTGGATTTGGTTGAAATAAACAATGAGAGAGACGATGAGGTAAGGATTGTGGAATATTTTTGAAAAACTTGGTAAAAATCGATCGCGATCGGACTGAATTGAGCGGTGCTAGTTTTGCTGGATGGACTTTTTCGCTACTCGGCGATTTCGACGTCACAGATTGTTTTACTTTATTTTGACGCAACGAGGCTTCGAAATAACTGTTGTTGAGTCAAATCGCTATGCTGCTGAGTACTTTGCATCACATGAAATCAAGCGATCTTTGTATTTTTGTCATAGAAAGCCACCACTTCGCACATTCCGCCATGACGGTCGCGATGGCGTCGATCCTGTCGCTGAACTTTTCCGAGTATTTGGTGACCGATAAAGCGATACAAACTCCTTATTTTTTGAAAACTAATGTCAAGAAATAGTGTTTACCTAATCATGACATTTATGCACCGCAAGAACTTTGCTTATCGTGTTAAAATCAATCCGGGGCCCTGACAGTGGAACAGTGATCGGTAGTGCGAACATGATTTTTTTTTTTGGATTTTTTTTTACATAATCATAAACACTACACACTATTATAAAATTATACTTATTTAAAAGCATATTATCTCTTCTTTCCAGTGATCTATAGCTTAACACATTTAATTCAGTTTTATATATCAATATCAAGGGTTGTTTGAGCCCACCCTGCTCCAAAACAATGCTAGCCAATGTTAATTCAGCCAATAGAAGTGAGGCTTGTTGCTGTTTATTTAGTGCTACTAGGGTTAAAAAAAAACAAAAAAAACTGAGCGCTTTGATATGTTGCTTTACAAGATTCAGCGCTATATAAATTCCATACATTATTATTATTATTATTATTTGTTTGGTGGCAGTCATAGAGCGCACAATCCACAGGCAGATGGTCCAGTTAGGCTGCAAATAGGTCACTAGCCAGAGAAGACATCTTATTCTGCTACTAACATCAGAATTATAGTGATCAAGCAGCAGTGCAGGGTCTCTGCCATGAGATGAGTGCAGAAACTTAACCAAATACAATTTACTTTAACTCGGAGCCCCCATAATGGTAATTTCCCTGACGTAAATTTCCCTGAGTTTATTCTTTAGAGGTGGGATTGCATGCTAAAATCTGTATATTCCTTACACCACACCTATAACACACTTCTGCAACCTGAAGTGTGTGCTGGGCATTTTCTTGTTTCCACAACTCTCGTCAAATGAATCGTATTCTTTGTACACGTTCTGCATGTATCTCCTAACATGACAGCAGGAGGGTGAGCACTGGCATGTGTACCCAGACAGCAGGAGGAAGCAACACAACACAACACAACACAACAGAACTGACCTGTAGTTGATGGCCATTTTGATGTAGTCGTTGCGGTTGTCGGGGTTGATGCGGGCGTGTTTGTGGCTGAGGTGGACCTCCTGCCCTGTGGCACTGGGCACGCTGAAGGGCATGTCCGCCACTCGCAGGCCCTCCTCCTCCATCTCCTTGATGCAGATCAACCCTGTGACGCAACAGACAACATCACATGTCAACAACATCTACTACACTGCATGCACACGAGGACTGAATGTAAAAAAGCATGCGAGTAGTTATTCATTATCCTTGAAAGAAATAAAAAAAATTGAAAACAAAAATCCCCAAACAAAACCCCTGCACATTTGGCTCTCTGTTCCTTGTTTTTAAGGGGGTGGGAGGTGGCAGGTTGAAGTTGATGAAGTCAGATATCCACTTGCCATCCATTTCCATTTTGGTTTCAGAAGCAATCGTTATCAGAGTTTTGTAGTTCCACCTACCTGGTACAAAGTCCTTGTCCATCTCTGTGAGGTCGGATATGGAGATGGGCATGCCAGCCAGCTGTTTCCATGTGGGTTCTGCAATGCTCAGGCTGAGAGGACTGCCACTGCGAATGGCAATGCCCATCAGAATACCTGCAGTGGACATAGGGCAAGTCACTATGTAGCTTTCTCTTTTGCATACAGTACAACCCTTCATTACAAGACATTGTTTTGTATTATCTATAAATATCACTTTCACAAAGTATGCTAAAAGAACTTATGTAAAATAACAGCATTTTTTAACTAAAAGACACCCCCAAAAAATCAATAATGACAACAATAGCACCTTAAAAGAATAATGTACCCCTGGTGACTGAGACGCTCATTCTCAACCTTGTAATGATGAAAGTGACAAAAACATGGATCACATCAACAAAACATACAGACATCAAGGCAAAACAAACCATACAGACATCACACAGACATAAAAACCACACACCACACAAACATAAGATCAACAGATAGACATAAAAACCAACACACCACACAGCCATAAGATCACCAGACACCACACATAAGATCACCAGACACAACAGCAGACGACAGCCAGCACCACAGCCTTACCCAGGAAGCGGAACATGTTCTGATGCAGGGCGGAGGTCAGGCTAGGGTTGAGCAGGAAACAGTCACGGTTAGCACCGGATTCATCACGACCGTTGGGAGTGACGATCAGCAGAGGCAGGGAGCCGTTCTGTAGCTCGTCGCACATTTCTGCGATGGACTCACTGTAGCCACCCCCACAGTCATCCACACTCTCCCCTGGTTGGTGACAGACAGGTCAAGTCATTGGTTGTGATGTGCAGTACGATGCACTTTCATTTTGTTATGTGTTATAATATGCATTATCTCTTCAACAGCTAAATCTTGAAAGCCGTTATATTCTAACAACATAATCACTTCTGTCAATATTCCTAACATCTCATGAGAGTGACTGTAAAAAGGGCATCTATAGTACTGAATTTTTCAGAGGAGGGGATGCTTTTCTTCTTCACTGACACTCAGACAGCAACTGTTGTCTGTTATATAAGCAAAAATGCACTGTGACAAGTCAGGCCCAGAGCACCTGACTTCGGCATGGGAGAGAACCGTTATAGTTTAAGTCTTTCTGGAGAAAAGGCAGGAGAACGGCCTAAGAAGACAGAAAATGGACCAGAAGGAGGTGACAGGAAAAAAAGGACCATGACAAAAACACAGAGAGAATACAAAAGAGGGGATTCCTAGAAAACAGAATTTCCAGAAGGTGGGTATGCTGTTTAAACAGTTAGGCCACCAGCATCCCCACAGGGGAAGGAGCTGTTCACATTGCATGGAGCCAGAACATGCAGCATTCTCACATGGGGGAATAAACAAAATCAGCAGGAATGAAGGACTGGCCGTTCTGAAAACCTCACCTACAAACTTGACCTTCCAGACGCGGTGAGGCAGCATCAGACTGTCAGGACCAAACACACTCATCTTCTGCGCCATCTGTCCAAACACGGACTTGATGCCGTCTGGTCCAGCATAGCCTCCCTTGCTGCGAGACCTCTTCACCTGTTGGTCATAAAAAATCTTCTGAAAATAATGTGGGTTTTAAGCTACTCTGTGCTATTTTGTATCATACTCTGATCATAACAGACTTCTGGATGACATACAAACATGCTACCCTATGAGCAAAGAGAAAGTGCTGTCTTTTCTATGCCAAACCCATGAACAGGACAGAGAAACCTTAACCACACATCTCACTTCAAAACATTTGGGCTACACTTTACCCACTTCCCCCCTCAATATTGCTTCCATTTTCAGGCCATATGATTTAAACACAAGTAAGAACTTCTCTCTTAATCAAATTTCTTTTTCACTTTTATTGTTACGGATATCTTCAGTACCAAACTTATCTCTAAAAGCGTAAGCACCTACACACAAAAAAAGGTCAAAATATCGCATGTTTTTATGATCCACCATTAAAAAAAGTCACACATTTCTCCTTCCCATCTGACCCCTCCCCTCCAATTCTTATTTGTTCTCCTCTCCCCCTCTCTCTTCATTTCGTATTCTCTCTGCTCATAATATTTCCCTTTATATCTCTGTTACAGAGAAATGACACCACACACAAGCACAGTGGGTGAAATTTCAGGAACAAAAGAAGGAAATATCTCATCAGGACAGTAAGGGATATGTGTGTGTGTGTGTGTGTGTGCGTGTGTGTGTGTGTGTGCGTGTGTGCGTGTGTGTGTTGTGTGTGTGTGTGTGTGTTGTGTGTGTGTGTGTGAGTGTGTGTGTGTGTGTGTGTGTGTGTGTGTGTGTGTTGTGTGTGTGTGTGTGTGTGCTTGCTGCACTGTGTTGGAAGGTGTGAAGAGCAATGCAGCCCTGACTGACCTGTATCCTGTTGAGCTCCACCACAGGGCCGTGCTGCTTGTCCCTCACCATGGTGGCCTGCACCACTTTCCTGAAGGCTGCTTCCTGCACACAGGTCACACACACACCTCCCTCAGTCTGGCTTGGCTACACTATCACTGCTTCAACTGTTTCAGGTTTTTTCCAAAGCAATGTCCACTTATCCACAATCGCAACACATACACATCCAACCACATACCCACACCCACAACAATGCACACACACTACAATACCACTAATTACCTCCACACCACCACCACCACCCTACCACATATATCTACCCCCCCTTCACCCCACACACACAAGTCTTTCAGATAATGCTAAAAACTGACTATAAATTGAAGTCCTGAGTGCAAATGCACATAGAACATCTTGTGCACATGTTAAAACCTGTTCTGCTTTTTGGAAGAGCAGGGCCACTGTGCGCTAGTGGGTACACATGACATCTTCCTTTTTTGTCATGTTTCTCCCAGGGGAGGTTTGACAGTGATGAGCCTTCTCCATCTCTCTCTGTTTTGAGCTTCCTCCTTATTTATGCCCCTTTCTCTAAGATCATCTGCAATACAGGCAGCCCAGGTATTGCTAGGTCTTTCCTTTGGTCTCTTTCCATCCACTACGAAGTTCATTGCTCTTTTTATGATGTGGTGGTCTGCTTTCTGTTGAACGTGCCCAAACCAGCGCAGTCTATTGGTACTAGCTACAGACTTCAGATCATCAACTTTGCACATTCTCCATAGTTCTTCATTCGTGATCCTGTCTTCCCATTTGATCTTTGTCATGTAGCGTAGTATTCGGTTTTCACAGTGGGTACACATGACACAATTTTCAAAACTGCATACACACGGGGACTGGATGTAAAAAACCATGCGAGTGCTTATTCCATCATCCTCGAAATAAAAGAATACATAAAAATAAAACCAAACACACACACACAGAGAGCCTAGGTCCCCCAGGCCTGTCCTCCTCACCTTGGCGGAGGACACCAGGACGCCTCGCAGCGTGTCCAGCCCCGTGGCCGCCGCCTCCTCCTGCCCCTCCATCAGCCCCACTCCCCCGGTCCTCCCCACAGCCGCCCCCCCCACCTTGAGGCGGGGGGTGTCCTGCAGGTGGAACATGGGCAGGGAGGGGCAGAACAGGTCGGAGAAGTGGTGCAGCAACACCAGGCGGTTCCTCAGGGAGGCCATGGGCAGCGAGTGCAGGTGGTTGAACTCCATGGGAACCTGAGGGACAATCAGTGGTGCTGGGGGTTAGAGCAGAGGAGAGAGAGAGAGAGAGTGCTGGGTCTGCGAGTCTGGTACATGAAAAGGTCAGTCTCTGGTGTGTAAATAGAGCAGGTCATTTACAGCAACTATGACCAGAATAAGACATATCGATTTATGGACTTGTTTTCCTTCATAACTCTTTGTCATCAGAGAAAACTTTCCATGAGGATGTCTAGGTGATAATGACAACAATAGAGATGTCTAGGTGATGATGACAACAATGGAGATGTCTAGGTGATGGTGATGACAACAATAGAGATGTCTAGGTGATGATGACAACAATGGAGATGTCTAGGTGGTGATGACAACAATGTCTAGGTGATGATGATGACAACAATAGAGATGTCTAGATGATGATGACAACAATGGAGATGTCAAGGTGATGATGACAACAATGGAGATGTCTAGATGATGATGACAACAATGGAGATGTCAAGGTGGTGATGACAACAATGGAGATGTCTAGGTGATGATGACAACAATGGAGATGTCAAGGTGGTGATGACAACAATGGAGATGTCTAGGTGATGATGACAACAATGGAGATGTCTAGGTGATGGTGACAACAATGGAGATGTCTAGGTGATGATGACAACAATGGAGATGTCTAGGTGGTGATGGCGACAATGGAGATGTCTAGGTGATGGTGACAACAACAATGGAGAGGATGTCTAGGTGACTGGCTGCTGACCTGGGTGGGCAGGCGTCCAGCACTGACGGGTTTATGGGTGGACCAGGCCAGACTGTGGGCAGAGCCACAGGCCACCCGGTTGATCTTCTTGCCTGGAACAAACACTTTCCACTCAATTTTCTTCTGCTTCTTTTCTTTTTAATAAATTTTTTTACACAAAACACTTCGATACAAGCCGACTAAACGGATGCATAAAATCCTGTCCTTCCTCTTGCACATAATGCTTCTGTACTGTCTTCATTCAAGGAGCTCATTTTACTCATTACTTGCAGTCACATAAAAAGCTGTACTTCCATACAGTAATGCTATACATGTATATTCCAGCTCCCGACACTTATATTAAAATATATACACCTTATTCAGACAGTTCTGTAAATTTGCAGAAAAATGATGTCCCTCCACCCAGAACATTCACTTCTGATCAAACATATTCACCTACAAACAGCACTGCAGTCAAATAACGTCACACACTCTCACCTTGCAGTGCAGCAACCATGCGAGGTCGTTGTATGGCGTTGGTGGTACCATCCCCTAGCTGCCCCTCATCGTTATCACCCCAGGTAAACACCTCACCTGTCGACAGTGGGTCATGATGTTGGATTTACCATGTAACAATTTTTCATTACATCCCACACAGATTACCTTGAAACAAATTTTCATGCTTTTGTTTTAAAAAAAAAAAGGACATTATTCCTTTCTTTGCTTTTTCCAAGAAAAAAAAAAACCCTGCAAAGAGCTGATGTTTTGTCATCAACCTTTTCTTTTCAAAATTGGATCAAAGAATCTGTTAAAACTGTTCCATCCAACATATATTTTTCAAACGAGTACTATTCTGAAGCCAATCATATAGAAAATGATCTGTGTAGGTTTTAAAAGTCAAACAATGCTAAATCTACACAACATGATCACTTTGATGTAGAACACCACCCATTACTTTTCATGGTTAGAGATTACTCAAGCCAATGCGGTGTAAATGATATGTCAGTCTGAATCCTTTCCACTAGGGTACGAGATAAGAAAATACCACGGTCAAAGAAGTGGTAACAACATGACATTAGAACAACCTACATTACTTTTCAAAATGATACATTACTACCAGATTAATACAGTGGTAACAATATGACACTGGAACAATAACATTATTTTTCAAGATAAGATACCATCAAAGTGAAACAAATGGCTGCAAAATGATTTTGGAATGATTTGAGAAATTTTCAGAATGTCAGAATATCCAAGCAAGTTCTGCTGTCAGAAAATGACAAGATACCACTGATCATTGTTCAAGGAGGAAGGCAATTTCTCTCAGTTCACTACTGAAAAGATGGCAAAGAGTCAGTCCAATCTGATCCAATCCAATCCAATCTTGTTTATAGCCCCGCCAACCACAGAGGTCATATAGGGGCTGTCTCCTTGAAAGATTTTAAATCTCAGATTAAACTTGTGCAACCATACACGGACTAAAACGAGGTATAAAATCAACAATCTTCGTAACACAACAAGGCAGGGACTTACCAGAGTCAGTGCAGGCCACACAGTGGAGGGAGCCACAGGCAACGTCAATCACTTTCTTCCCCTGCAGAGCGGAGACTCTTCGAGGTCGCCGCACATGGTCATCTGTGCCATGACCCAGCCGATGGTAGTCTCCCTTACCCCTGTGACAATGACCCACACCAAACAGTGGTTAAGATATATATTGCACTTCTTAAGATATACCCTCTTTTCAAGAGCTCTTACTCTTAACACAGGACTTTCACAAGGCTGTATGGTATTACTGGCTTGCTGGGGACCAGTACACTGACTGAAAGGACTTTGTTACAAAACAACACTCTCACTTTGCAAATGCAACCTATCTTCTTTAGTACATCTACAATACCTAGCCCATTTTGAATTCACTTGCATACTGTATGCTTGAAGACAACAGACATTAAAAAAAGAACAACTTAAATTAAGTTTATAAAAAATACATCTTCCATATTTTTCTTTCTTTCCTATTTTCTGCCTTTAGATTACCTTTAAATCCTACTGCAAAGAAATGCAAAAAACATTACCAAAAAATATTGAAAAATTCATATTTAGAATTTTTCAATAAAAAAGAAAAGAAAAGGAAGACAATAAATTTTCATAAAAGTTCTATAACCAAAAAAACTATTCCCAGAAAATAAGGTTTAGACAATTCCTTCAAATCTTTAAAACATAAAATATCAAAACTAAACAAATGCAAATATAACCCATATCTAATATCAAAACAAACAAAACACAAATATATAACCCACATAAAATATCAAAACAAGCCAAATACAAATACAACTCCCATTGGATAGCAAAACAAACCCAACACAAACACACTCCACCACAACCCATATAAACAAACCCAACACAAACACACTCCACCACAACCCATATAAACAAACCCAACACAAACACACTCCACCACAACCCATATAAACAAACCCAACACAAACACACTCCACCACAACCCATATAAACAAACCCAACACAAACACACTCCACCACAACCCATATAAACAAACCCAACACAAACACACTCCACCACAACCCATATAAACAAGCCCACTCCCACCACCACAACCCACATAAACAAACCCAACACAAACACACTCCACCACAACCCATATAAACAAGCCCAACACAAACACACTCCACCACAACCCATACAAACAAGCCCAGCACAAACACACTCCACCACAACCCATACAAACAAGCCCAACACAAACACACTCCCCCACAACCCATATAAACAAACCCAACACAAACACACTCCCCCACAACCCATATAAACAAACCCAACACAAACACACTCCACCACAACCCATATAAACAAACGCAACACGAACACACTCCACCACAACCCACGGACCATGTGTAGACAGCTCCAGCCTTGGTGAGGGCCACAGAGAACTGGGAGCCACACTCCACTTTGCTGACACCCAGGCCTTGCAGGAAGTCTATCTTCATGGGGATCTTGCAGCCGTCACTCCCTCCACGCCCTGAACACACACACACACACACACAGCAGCCAGCCATGCATGAACAGAGGACACAAACAAATAAACATAGGGTGAAAGCAGTTTATACATGTGTATCTTCTTCTTCCTTAGGTCCATGGGCTATCAACGCTTACTACTATTCTATATGTATGCTCAAAAAGATACAGCTACCTTTCTGACAAAGGCCTGATAATTAATTTTTTGGGGTGATATCCCCCCCTACCCCCCTGAATACACACACACACAAAGTAAACAAAGGGTGAATGCAGTGTTACACATGCATAGCCTCTTTTATGTCAAAGTCCTTCGGATGAGACTGTAAACCGAGGCCCTGTGTGTGAACACACGCAGAACATCTTGCGCACACGTTAAATCCTGTTCCGCTTTCCAGTAGGAACAGATGACAAAATTTACAAAACCGCATACACACGGGGCCTGAATGTAAAAAAGCACATGAGTGCTTATTCCATTATCCTTGATATAAAAGAATAAATAAATAAATAAATAAAATTTTTAATCCCATGGGCTATCCACACCTACAACTGTTCCCAGTGTTCACCCATAAAGACACAGTTTACCTTCTAACCTAGGCCTAACAGAAAAATGTTTGAGATATGGATCCCCCCCCCCCCAACTCTTAAATAATGCAGTCTTTGCCAGACATGCACATCTGAACATGCTCAAGAAAAACAGAAAAGCAGAGAGAGAACAACAGAGAAATAGAGAGTGAGAGAAAGGGGGAAAAACTTAAAGTGGATGCAAAGATACATTTAGATAAAACAAAACAAACAAAAAACAACAAGTGAGACTGGCTGTACATCAATATAAACTGACAAGCAACAAGAAATATACAATAATGAAATCTCAACAAATTAGAAGAGTAAAAAATAGTGTTCACATTTCGTGGTTTGGAGAAACTCTTCATGTAACGAACTGCTATACATACCCAGTTTTCCATAGTCGCCGTCACCCCAGGACCAGACAGTGTCGTCGTCGGTGATACACAAGGTCTGTGCATCACCGCTGCCACAGGCAATGTCTATCACCCGGTGATTCTTCAGGGCTTCCACCTGTCACCACAGGAGAATAAGCAGTCATCAATAAAAGCAAAAAACCCCAATTCCCCTGCCCAACCCAACTCCTCCTCAGTAAAGAAGTTACAGAATTGATCTATTTGCTTATAGCTGTAGACCACATTTTGTTAAGATCTTTATTATATCCTGGATTTGGGGGGTAAATGACATTGTTTTGAAAATGTGTGTGCGTGTGTGTCTGTGTGTGTGCATGCATGTATGCCTTGCTTACCAATCAAACTCTGCATTTGTAATGTAAAGAAAGGGGTCAGAACAAAACTAGTGAAAATCTATCCCCCAAAAGTGAAGGAATTCTCCATCAACAGAGAAAGTTTAGAAACCAAGACCCTTCCCCATAAGAATGGTGAAAATCAAATGGCAAAAAGCACACATTCTAAAACTGAAATCTGCCACAAGGCCGGCCGGCTCTAATCACTCAGCCATCATACCAACTGCCTCACTCATTCCTAAGACCCATCACAGCTATCATCCTATCACTGACCAGTTTGGGCCGAGGCTGATCTTCACTGTCTCCGTGCCCCAGGCGACCGTAACGACCTTTGCCCCATGTGTACAGCTCTCCTGCCGCAGTGATGCAGGCACTGTGAGCGCCCCCTGCTGCCACATCCACCACCTCCCGTCCTCGCAGAGATTCAATCACTCGAGGCCGATCACACGGGCTTGACATTGCATGAAACAACAAAATTAACATTAAGAACAATAAAATGGTACAATGACTAAAATAAAAGAGAGCTCAACGTATATCTATGAATAACTACATTTTCCATGATAGCCTTCTGATACATAAGCAGCAATGCTACTGCTCTAAACCTGTCCCTGTACTCAGACCTGCCTTCTCTTCAAAATGGTAGCCAACAGTTTTCTACCCTGAAAATACCAATTTTCAGTAGTTTTCTAACTTCTATCGAATAAGAATCATAGACTTTGACTCTGAACCATAGTTCCACGTCTTACACATACACGCACATACACACACAAACACACACAGGCACACGCACACACACACATCCTCCCCACCACTAGGTACACACACACACAGAGAACCTTACCTTCTGTTGCCATGCCCCAGTTTTCCATCCTCCCCTTCCCCCCAGGAGTAGACCTCCCCTTCAGCGGACAGGGCCAGGCAGTGTTTGCCGCCGGAGTTGACGGCCACTTTCTTGATGAACACATGCTGGATGGACTCCAGCAGGGTCGGTGTGGCCACAGATTCTGTCCCTCCAATACCCAGACGTCCTCCCGCCCCATACCCTGTCCCGTACACCTGTGGTACAGACAGACACGTATGTCAGGTTGGTATATAGAAAGTCAGTGAACGTTCTTTCTTTTTTTCTCATTTGAAATACGGAAATGTGTGAATGTGCACAGTTTTAGTCTAATGTAGGCAAATAAGTATTGGGTATGTATACACATGTACACATACAGATAATCCAGACACATGCAAGTGCGCATGTACACACACACATACTCACACACAGCATTAGATCTTTTCCTTTCAAAAGTACGTGAACACCTAGATAAGCATTCTACCAAGGTGAGAACAATTCTCACTCATCTAATTTGTGTTATTTTTCTTCCTTTTGACTAGCATAATTTTAACCCTAAAATTTAAAAAAATGTTGCTTTGTCTGTATGTATACTGATTTGAGAGCACGAGCCATTGCCAAATGCTTTAAAAATGTGCAGTGTACTTTGTAAATGAAATTACTCCTGTAAATTTTTTTTTAAAAAGAAAAAGAAAAGAAACAAAACAGTGAAACACAAAATGCCAAACAGTAACTCAGACCTTTCCATCAGCAGTCACAGCAAACAGGGTCTGCTCTCCACCAATCAGCTGTACAGGCCGGAGGCTGGCCAGCGACTCACACCCGATGGGCAGTTTGACCTTTGCCCCCTCCACGCCACCCAGCTGACCTCTGTGGTTGTGACCCCACACCCAGATCTGACCACTGCCACCCCAGGACAAAGTCCAGTCATCAGGTTTTCTGCAAATCACCAAAAGTAATTCATGCTAGTAAACCATGGCCCTTCAAACATGTGCACAAACATGTCTGCTGCACATACACACTCTCTCTCTCTCTCTCTTGATATTGAGGCTTTGTTATCCTAACACTATATTCAAACCCACCTGTACTTTTCACAGAAAAGCATGCTTTTATTGACGAAAAAAAGAATACCCACCAGGACTTTGGTGGTCCAGTGGTATTGCATTAGTCAACACAATGAGAGATCCGTCATCTAACTCCCATCTAAAACTGGGCCTTTCCTCCCTATCCACTACACAAGGAGTGATGGCCCAAGTGCGTTTTTGACGAGAAAATAAACCAAGGTCGATCTTAGTGACTGCTGTCCTTCTGGTGATGCAGACAGTGTTAGATATGTCCCCTTCCCACTTCTCTCGTGAAACATTTATTTCTATCAAACAAATTCCAGTGGGTGTCAACATTGTACCTATATGAAAGAACAGACATGAGTCATAATCTTTATGGTCCACAAGTCACACATTACAGGTTTACACATGACAGCACCTGATGAATTCACAGGTGGTGATTTTCACAAGTGAAGGAGTCAAGTTAAATGAGGTAAGCTCATATGCAGACCTGCCAATGTCCTTACTGTCCAGTCAGCATGTTCAATAAAGAGCACCGACAGGTGTGCGCTACCTGTTGAGCCACTGCAGGAGCTGTTCGTCCTGTTCCAGCATGAAGGTGGTGTGCTCCAGGTGTTCCTGGCTGCCTGCCTCCCCGTCACTGGCAATGTCCAGGATCTTTTTGCCCACCTCCTCTGTGAACACCTGGGGCAGTGGTGACCTGATCACGATGGCCGCGGCCACACGGGCCGCACTGCAGTAACGCCGGAACCAGGCCCACTTGTGGGCTTCTGTGCAGCAGGGCAGAGTATCCAGGCCAAGGTCGCAGGCCAAGGCCACCAGTACCTGAGATATGCAACAAACGTAGTAAGCCTGTGCGCTTCTCTCCCTTCTACTGACCAAGCACATTTTTTCTAGTTTTTTTAAACCCTTTTACGTTTTGATACCTTTTGTGTTTATTTAAGATCATGTACTTCTCACATACCAGAATCATTTTGAGATGATCTGACTAATTAAAATAAGGGTGGATGCCCATATGCATTAGTGTTTTTGTTCGGTAACTGCATTATTATGTTTCAAGTTTGTATACGCTTGGAGCTTTCATAACGGAGATATTGGCTCACAAAATATGCTTACTTACTTGAAATGTTTGTTTCTGTAAAGAGACAGTCCAGAAAGGACTGTACATAAGCTGTTAGTCTTTTCAAAGAGAGAGACATGGGAGACAGTTAGTTACCTTGAAGAAGGGACTGTGCATGAGGTGTTTTCCGCTGCGCACCAGAGGGTCCTCATACTCGTACTGTCTCTGCAGCGCCTCTGGCAGTCCCTTCACCAGAGCCGCTAGTGCCGAACCACTCAGCTGTTGGCAAAAATGATGACACATAAATACAACAAACAAATACATGCTAACCTTTTTTCAATGTTAGCTTTTTCCCCTTACTCTATAGCTGTTCATCTACAATAAGATTCAACTCAGACATCACGAAAACAATCTGGCTTAAGTTCCAGACAAAAGATTGCCACTTATTCAATCAATCAATCTTAACACCAAAAATAACCCTTCTCTCACAAGGTATCAACACTAAAACCACAAACTGAATCAAAGAGAAAAACAGAAAAACAATTCCAAATTCAAATAAAAATAGAAATTTTAACTGATAAGATAACAATGGAACATCCCCACACACAAAAAATCATAATGGATCAGAAGCCCAAAACATGGAAACATGGAGCACAAAAAAAAGTGAACTGACCAGAAACCCCCAAAACCAACCACACGAACAACCCCCTACGCCCCACACAGCCCCTTACCATGTGGAAAGGCCTGGCCAGCTCTGGCTCTGGGCTCTCTGAGGTGGGGCTGGACAGAAGGTCGTTGACGTTGATGAGGGGACCAACACAGGTGGACATCAGCTTCCGCAGCTTGTGCAGGGCCCACATCCGCTGATTGGCACCTGGCAACAGAAACAGGTCATCACAGTTTTCTGTTACACACAGGTATCTTATGACCTCAAGACCATACACAGTAAATGGAACTAACACACTACAGGTATAAAACTTACAGGGACAATGCTTAAAGCAAAACACTTACTTAATAAGGAGACTCAAGTCAAAAATAAATTCTTCACTCTACCAATACAACAAAGTCTAAGATTTGATCTCCATTAGAAATCTGGGGTCACTTTCTTTACCTATTAACTTTATCTCAGAGTTTTAAAACAGTCTGATAAAAAAACAAACAAACAAAGCCCAAATCAAACAACAACATAAAATAAAAATGAAACCAAATAAACCTCTAACACTCCCCTCACTAGCAACTTATTCTGTCTGAAAAACTTTCAAATCAGTTAGAGTGGAGGGAGTAAACCCCTCAGACCCCAAACCTCTTCCAAACCAATAAAACCACCACAACCACAAAAACTGAAACTAGTTCTTACTGAGGGAGCTGAGCTGGGCACAGGCGGCCAGGGAGGCTGCCATCCTGGGCACGATGCCGGTGTTCATCATGTTCTCCAGCTTGAAGTCCAGAAGGCAGGTCACCAGGTCGATGGAGGGCCGGGACAGGATGGTGCGGTCTGACAGCACGTCCAAGGGGGCGGCAGAAGGCATGATGGGATGGATGGTGAACAGCCACCCCCAGCCGTTGACGGAGCCGTCACTGGTGAACTTCCAGCGCAGTTCTTCCCCAGCGATGCGCAGTTCTTGAGACCAGTCTGACCACTCCCGACCTGCAGTGAATGATTGATGCATGTTGATTGTCTTCTGAATTACCTGAAGAGAGATTCTTTCAACATGTCTTCGTTTTGGAGCATGTGAGTGCGTACACACACACACATGGAGAATTCGCGTCACACACACTTTTTTTTAGTTTAGTCTATTTTCTGTTTCTCACTGGTTGTAATGAATTGTTGTAAAATGTTATTGATGAAGTTGTTTTTGTTCTTAGATAGATGGCTTGATGAAAAAAAAATGCATTGCTTATTCAATGTACCATCTGGAAATAAAAATCTGACTTTTGACTTTGACACAGGTACACACACACATACAGACACAAACACGTTCCCTTTATTTGTGCAGGAGGTATGTCACATGCAAGCACACACACACCACCACACACACATTAAAAAAACACACATACATGATCATGTCCTCACACACACATACTCTTAAACACCATACACACACAAACACACACACACACACACCATACACTGTACCTGACTTGATCGCCACAACACGGCCAGTGCCGTCCATGATAGTGAGGGGGTCGTGACGTCGTTCTGTGGAACATCGCCGGTCAAACTCCACTCGCAGGGCTTCCGCTCCTGTGGGATACACTTTCATTTCATTCTGCAGCTTCTCATGAAAGACAGGATTCTCTGCTGTCAAGTGGCACACTGTTCAGTAGCGAAGTGTACACTTTAACTAGCTTTAGCCGAGAAAGAAACAAAGCCATGACGATTTCTTAAGTTCACAAATCAGAACATTTCTACCAAGCTCTTCAGATCTCTCTTTCTTTCATCCATAACACAGGATGTTTGAAGTTAGCTATCCAAAATGGACAATCTATCACACAAAGACAGAAGGAAAGCAGAAAAAAAATCTCTACACAGAGCTGAACAGCAAAAGGTCTTCAGGGTTGAAATCCCTATTCCAGCAAGTATTTGAGCCCTTAATTTCTCACACAGGACAAAACCCTTTTAGCTCACAGTCTTAGCTGGGAAATCTTACCTGCCACTCTGACAGTGCCAGAGATGGAGGTGTCATCTGTGTAGGGGTGGGGGACTCCTGGGTGACAGGGTAGGAGGTGGAGCGGGTGTATTCACTGTCACTAGCGACGTCCTCCAGCTCTGTGACACACAGCTCCAGCAGCATCTCTGACACCTGCTAAATGACAGGGACAAAAATACACGTAGGAGTGATTGATTATCATCCTGCAGAACAAAGGAGGGGGGGAAATCAAAATCTGTGTAAAGACTTTTCTGGGCCACTGATTAAACTGTTTCTTCTGTTGAAATCTCTGATCTTTATGCTGCCAAGTTTTACAGAAACTACTTCACTTAAAAAACAAAAAACAAAACAAATGAAATATCTTTTATAGTTTAGCAAGCTTCACGTGACTACTGTGGCAACAACTGTATTGCTGAAAAGGTAAAAACATTATATTCCAGAACAAACATCTAAAGATAAAAAACCCAACCCCTCAAAAAACCCATTCTAAAGACACAGTGCACAAATCCAATATAACTAAGTCAAGGTCCTGTGCTAAAATTAGTGTACCCCTTCCTTTTACCACATCCATATGCAGTCAGTTCTTGCTATAATTAGCACCAGCTGGGCTGGGATGGAATAGATAGCAGCTGAGATAACTGAAAGTGGGGGAAACTGGCAGCTGTAAAGAACTGAGGAGAAGGAGGGGGGCACTGAAGTCAGACATACACGCACACACACCGCAAACACATGCAGTTAACTAGTTACCTGAGAGTTGGCTTTGCCCAGGGAGGTGAGGATGTTGGAGAGAATGTCTCTGCTGTCACTGCCCACCCGGTCAGCCACAGCCAGCTTCAGCAGATCCACCAGCACCGGGCATCGTCCGCCGTCAGGTGACTGGTGAACTCGTCCAGCCCAGGAGGGAAGTCGGACTCTGCATCGGTGGTCTGCGTGACCTCGTCAGGGGAGATGAAGGTCTCCGCCATGAAGCTGGTGGCTGGCGACACCTTGGCTGCCAGGGAATGCATACTGGGAAACGCGTGGTCCATGGACGACGCCTGAAGGGAAGATAGTGGCAGAGAATTACAATGTTACAAGCTGGAAAAAAGACTGAACCTAGAGATGGCTTACAGAAAAACATATGAATGAAAGCAAATGACTTTGAAGATGTCTGTCTCCACTTTATTTACCCCCTCCTTCTTACCCCCCAAATAACAATTGTGGGAGAGCTGGCTTTTACATTTATTTCTTTTTCCTTTTGTTTCCTGAAAAGACAATCAAATGAAACAACATGCGCACCCCAAAAAAATAAGAGTGCTCACACATAAACAAACATACACACATACACCACAACACAACACACCACACCACACCACACACACCTCCAAAACCCAACAAACAAAAACACATCCAAATCTCACATTTTCCAACGAGTCAGTCAGAGACACGGTGATGTCCCCATGGTCCACAATGGCGGACACATGTGCATGTGCGCTGCCCACCATGCTCGACTCCAGGGAGGCAACTGGCGCTGCAGCAGGGGGCGCTGCAGCCGGCATAATGGACATTGTGGATTCCGACATGGCCGGACCCGCCAGTGGTTCTGGCATCAACGCTTTGACCACAGCAGCCCTGTGGGAGAAAAGTGAGGTTTTGGGAATTATTACTCTGTGTGTGTGTGTGTGTGTGTCTGTGTGTGTGCGCGAGTGTGTGTGCGTGCGCGTGTGTTGTGTGCCGGTTGTGTGGATGTCTACACATATGTGCGCATGTGTGTGCATGCACAAGACTGCATATATTTTATATGTAAGCACACATGTGTGTGTACATACACATATTTTAGACTACATGTGTGCATAGTATATGCGAGTCATTGCATAGTATATGCGAGTCATGCATGCAAGCAAACCATGTCTTTTCAAAGTTACATAAATGTACAAGATGTAAGAATACAGTACACACATCCGTAAACACGTATGCATAAAAGCACAACTATGTATTTAGGCAAGTATCCCCAAATGCAAAGACACTAAACAACAATAACGACAACACGTTCGCTCACAGAAGCCTGACGCCCGCACGCACTACAGCAACGGTCACCTGGCATAAGCGATCTGCAGGGCGGTCAGCACGTGCCCCAGGGCTCGCTTCTTCTCCTGGGTGGAGTCCAGAGACAGGATGATCTTGGACAGGGAGGGCCGGTACTGCTTGTTCTGCCCTGCCCCCTCTGTGCCACTGGCGGTGTAGGGAGACTCCTCTGTCGTACCATCGTTGATGCCTGCCACAGGTCAGGGGATGGATGCCAGCATCAATGTAGTGATGTTGTCAAGGGGATTATTTGCACTGTCTTTTAAGCAGTGCTAAACAAAATGCTGACCAAAAATGTGTATGGAATTCTGAATAAAATTACATACATATATACAAACAGAAACAGAAGCTGAGACACATACTTTAAAAAACTGCCTGTATACAAACATGTGCACAGTGAGAACACACACACTTTCTTACATCCCCCTCCCTCCATCTCACACTTTCCCATCACACACACACACATATAAAAAAAAAAACACGCACATACATAAAAAAACACACACGTACACACACACACGCATTAACGCACGCACGGCCCCCCACACACTCACACCCCACCCCTCCCAACCTCCATCCCCACCCCTACACATTCCCTTTCCACACGCTCACTCACCCACCCCACCCCAACTCCAACCAAAGCCACCCCCCATTGTGAACCCATCGTTACCCAGCAAGGTGGCTCCCAGCGGGTCTTTGGCAGCAGAGAAGAGGACGGGTTCGTGGGAGGCTGGGGTGGAGAGGTCGGTGGTGGCCCAGGCGATGGAGTGGGAGGAGCCACAGGCCACGCGGGTGATCTTGTACCCCTCCAGGCCCTGCACCAGCGCTGGCTTGCGGTTGACGGTGGTGGTGGAGTTGCCCTGCTGCCCGTGGTCGTTGTCGCCCCAGGCATACACCTGCAGGAAAAACAGTCGCGAACAGAGGCGTCATGTACACTGAAATGTAGAAAATGATGTTGGGTAAGTGTGCGAGAGGGGAAAGAGGTGGGGGGGTGAGGGGGAGCGGGTGCAAGAATTGGGAAGAGAGGGGCATGGAAGGAAGAGGGAAAGGCAGAGTATAAGATTAATTAAGGGAGGGAGGGAGAGGGGGAGGGAGAGAGAGAGAGAGGGAGAGAGAGTGTGTGTGTGTGTGTGAAATGATAACTTTTTTAAACAAATTATGGTATGGACAATATATCTAAAAGTAAATTTACAGAAAAGGAAATATATATTCACACTAATGGTGTCCAAGTATCATATTAAACCAACCCTTCACATTCCTAACCCCCCCTCCATCCCAACCATACCCCCCCCAAAAAAAAGAAATGGTAAAGGAAAGACTGTATTCTAAAACCACCATATAAATTACCCCAAGTTTTGTGACCTGAAGTGTCACTGCAATGACTGTAAGAAAGAGACAAACAACAACCATCTACCAAACAGTCCTGACACTGAGTGAAGCCAAAAATAAAATCTCTAAAACTCATGAAGCTAACGCTGACTAAGTACCCTTTAAATCAGAGCTTTGTGGAATGAAGGCAAAAACTTGTACCTAGAGCCAAACCAACAATACTGGGGGTCAGAGAAATTGTGTTAAATAAACAAAACAAACGAAAAAGTTGATGTCCACAAACTGAGAACACAGAGCAGCAGAGACACACAACAGAGTCCTGACCTGTCCGGAGTCCGTGACACACAGACAGTGCAGAGCCCCCACGGCCACGTGAACAATCTTCTTCCCCTTCAGCACCTCCACCAGCTGAGGTTTGCGCACGTGAGCATCCGTCCCATGACCCAGGCGGAAGTAGTCTCCCTTGCCCCTGAAAACGCGTTGTTTTTTGAGTAAGTTGTAGCAGTTGGACATGAGCGACAGTGTCTTCATTTCACATTTAAAACATTTCTTCTGTTGTAAGTGTGATAAATGTTTTCATTTCACATTAAAAACATTTCTTCTGTTGTAAGTGTGATAAATGTCTTCACTTCACACTGAAATCATCTCTTCTTCTAACGTAAGAAAATATTTTTTCTTCATATAAAAAAAAATGCATTGCACACACATCATGACAACATGGAAGACACACATTATGATAACATGGAACAAATTTTGGGGGTTAAAAAAATGCGTGATCATGTCGCAAACTAACCCACATCCACCTTCCTACCCATGAAAAAACCACACACATTGTCTGTCTCTTTCTCTCTCTCTCTGACACACACACAACATACACCACTACCCTCCTCTCTCCTACTTACCAGGTCCAGACCTGGCCAGACTTGGTGAGGGCCAGGGAGAACTGCGCCCCACACTCTATCTGGATGACCCCCTGTCCCGTCAGCCGCTCCACAGGGTGGGGCACGCTGCACCCCTCGCTGCCCCCACGCCCCAGCTTGCCAAAGTCCCCGTCCCCCCAGCTGTACACGATGCCAAAGTCCGTCAGCGCCAGCGTCTGGGCATCCCGACTGCCACAGGCCACCTGGATCACCCGCTGCCCTGCCAAGGCCTTCACCTGCAAGACAGGTAAAGGTGTGGGTACAGGTAGAGGATACTGGTGAGGTTGTGATGTGTGGGTAGGTCAGGCAGAAAATATTCCTAAGAAATTTTATTTATTTATTTGTTTATTCTTTTATATCGAGGATAATGGAATAAGCACTTTTGTGCTTTTTACATCCAGTCCCCGTGTGTATGCGGTTTTGTAAATTTTGTCATCTGTTCCCACCGGCACACAATGGCCTACTCTTTCGAAAAGCGGAGCAGGATTTAACGTGCGCAAGATGTTCTGCATGCATTCGCACACAGGGCCTCGGTTTATAGTCTCATCTGAAGGACGAATGAGAGGCAGAACAAAAGAGAAATAAGAAACACAAAGGGGGGAGGGTGGGGGAATGAGGGAGGGAGAGAGAGAAAGAGAGGGAGAGATTGGGAGGGGGGAAGCAAGAGGAGAGAGAGAGAGAGAGAGACAGAGAGACAGAGACAGATAGAGACATGCACAACAAACATGCACGAACAAAACAAAAAAAAAGACATGAGGCAAAACAGTCAAAGAAAAAGTCAGAAAGAAAAAAGCAAAGAAGTCACAGAATCAGAAACAAAACAAGGAGACAGGTACACGATGGAGAAGGTAGCACCCACAGACGAAGAGAAGTAATCCATCATCAACTTTCCAACGAGAAAAAAAGACAACAAAAAGCAGATGTAAACCCCCCACCCCACCCCCACAATCCAGACAGCAGAAAACCTCAACTCCATCAGCTATTTTCCCTGCAAGGGTCGTGCTAACAACCCGCACTCACCTGTTTGGGTTTGAGCTGCGTGGTGTTGTCCCCGTGTCCCAGACGGCCGTAGTCTCCCAGGCCCCAGGTGTACAGCTCCCCATTGGAGGTGATGGCGGCACTGTGGGAACTGCCACAGGCTATGTCACGCACACGTTTGGACTTGAGCGCCTCGATCATGCGCGGGGTCTCACAGTTCCTGCAGCATTGAATGATATATCAGTTAAACATCTTGAGTCAGGCTATGAAAGCAGCATTCGTTCTGTCCACACACACAGCCCTTGCCAGTTTCTTTTTCAAGCTATTCATAAAACAGACTAAGGAAAAGTGCTGAAATATCTGAGAGAAGCTGAGACAGCTAACACTACAATACAAATCTTGAACTACCATCGTACTGCAGAATTGCTAGAAATGTTAAAGTAGACAGATTATCAATTATCAAGAGAAAGTGAATGGTCAAAGAAATATGAAAAATCAATTCTGCAATAGTTTAGAATGATGTTAAGGCAAGAAACAAAGAAGAAAATGAAGTGTAAAGATAAAGAACCTGTACTTAATGTAAGATTCGATTACACATGCGCTATAGTGCACTGCTAAGTATACAAGCCATAAAATATACAACACACACACACAAGATAACGATCAATGTGCACTGGGTGCATATCTCACACATATCCATTTCTCTACCTTCCTGCTCAGTGTATTTGTTTAATCTATTACTAGTTATTAGCTGCGTGACTCTGTAAGAATATGTTGAATGCAAGTGCTTACATTTGTCTTTGCAAGATATAGTGCTAATCAAATTCCATTTTTTATTATTATTACTTACATCCTGCTGGAGTGGCCCAGTTTCCCATCGTCCCCTTCTCCCCAGGAGAAGACTTTGCCATCAACAGTCAGTGCCATGGCATGGCGGCCACCTGGTGACACACATCATGACATGGTAATAACTGACAAGTCAGTGATGACACAGAGATGGATATGTCATAATGAAAGACAGTCTATTTTGTAACACTAGCAAAAAAGGTGTGAAGGGCAACTGTCTACTACCATGCATTCACACACACACAAACACACACAGTACACACACACACTTTCTCTCTCTCTCACTCTCTCTCTCTCTCTGAAAAACCATTCTTGTCACACTCTGCTTACTAACCTAATAGAACAATGGCATGAAAATATTAACAATGATCTTTTGTCTGGGGTAGTATTTGTTGATTTTGCTAAGGCTTTTGACACCATTGACCATGATCTTCTAATAAAGAAACTTGTTTTGTATGGCTTATGTTCAGATTCAGTTAGACTTATATCCTCATTTCTTAAAAATAGACGGCAGGCAGTTCTTCAAGACTGTGCAATATCCTCCTTCATGCCAATAACATATGGTGTCCCCCAGGGATCAGTTCTTGGGCCAATTTTGTTTTCTATCTATATTAATGATCTTCCATTAAATATTTCATCGTCTTGTGAACTATTTGCAGATGATACGACTATTCATACTAAGGATAAAAAAGCAAATGTTATATGTAATATTCTACAGAAAGATATAGATAAACTAACTTCTTGGGCTGATCTGAACCACATGGCTCTTCATCCTAAAAAATCTAAGTTCATGATAGTCACAACGAGACAAAAAAGACAAAATATGAAGTCTATGTCAAGAAGTCTGAAAATTCATGATCAGATAGTAGAAGAGGTTAATAATCATAAATTACTTGGCCTTAATGTAGACAATAATCTTTCCTGGTCGAACCATATTTCAATATTGTCAAAGAAATTATCCCAAAAGATATTTCAGCTCAATAGAATAAAGCATTTCCTTGATGAGCACACTCGATAGTTGTTCTTTTATGGATACATACAACCAGATATTGATTATGCTTCAACATGTTGGGACCTGGCGAGCAAAAACTGCTTAAAACGACTTGAGAGTATTTACAGACGCTCCATGAAATTAATACTCCTTAAATCATCTTTGCAAAATGAAGATTACAAAAAACTCAATATTTTACCATTAAATCAGAAATGCCATTTCAATAAAGTCGTATTCATGTACAAGATTATGAATAATCTTACGCCATCCTATCTGTATGATAAATTTGTTATCAGAGTTATTCGAGGTAAAAGTATTCCCCAGGATAGACTTATTCATGTCATCCTTGGTTTATTCAGGTAGTAAGCTATGGAACAATATCCCTGATTATCTTAAACAGAAGCCTAGTTTGTCTTCATTTAAGAAAGGATATCACAGACATCTTTTTGAAATGTTATGATTGGAATTTCATTTTTGTGTTCGAAATCCTTATCTCTAGTAGTCATTAGCACACAATTCATGTTTAATTATCTGTAGTAGTCATTAGCACACAATTCATGTTTAATGCGATTTCATCTTCACGTCTCTTTGCTGTTGTTGTTTTGTTTTGTTTTTTGTCCTTTCCCTGTTGATCTATTTCTGTCCTCACACTGTCCATAACTCTGTAAGCAACTCCCCCCCCCCCCTCCCCTCACTCTCTATATCCTTTGCTGTTTTGCCGCTGTCTGTATGTCCGTCTGCCTGTCTGTCTCTTTGTCTCTTTCTGTCTCTCTCTGTAATGTGGTTTCTGAGTCGGTGGTTGTGTGTGTGTGGTGGTGGGTTTTGTTTGTTTTTTTTGTTTTTTAAAAAAATACTTGTTTGTCTGTGTTTGTTTGTTTGTTTGCTTTTCTTTCCTTCTCCATTGTCTCCCTTGTATGACATTCATCGTCATTGTATCTAGTTCTCATTTATAGTGTTTGATTATAATAATCAATTTTGAATTTTCATTTTGGTGTCTTTAAACTGTTGATAATGATTGTTTGCGGGTTTGTTTGGGGATTGGAGGGGGGGGGGGGGGGGGGGGGTTGTTGTTGGGTTTTTGTTTGTTTGGGTTTTTGTTTTGTTTTTTGGTGGTTTTTGATTGTTGTTGGTGGTGGTTTTGGTGTGGGTGTTTTTTTTTTGTTTTGTTTTTTTTGAGAGCATGGTGTAAAAAAGCCCTGAGCTTATCCATTTACTCTCAATAAAAAGTTCGAGTTCGAGAAAAAGTTCGAGTTCGAGTTCTCTCTCACACACACACACACACACACTGACCTGAGTGGACAGCCACTTTCTTGATGACGTACTGACTGAGGGAGGTAATCTGTCGAGGAACGAAGACATTGCCTGTACTCATGCCCAGCCCCAGACGTCCATTAGTGGCCTCTCCACAGGCAAACACCTTGCCATCCTGGGTCACTGCAGACACAACACACACACACCACTCACTCATTGACACTAGACCAAGGCCAAACGCTTTGCCAGCTATAGATGCATGCAAAGTGCCAAAGGCTACATTAGATGTTATGCTCTGAAATACCATGTTGAGATTGTCTTCCACTGAGGAGTGCCTAGCAAAACAGCCTATATTTTCCATAAAAAGAGATGAAAAAACCCCTCTGAAATCAGAGTATGGCTGCCTATATAGGAGGTATTTGAAAGCAGCCATACATGAAATTTCTCATACGGTGTGCACTTTGGTCTTACCATGATTCATGACATTGCTAACCATTAAACATTAGACAATTTAAACAAAAAAAGCCACCTCTCCATATAAACACTGAATTCAGTTTTTCCAAGAGAAGCAAAACCAGGGGACTCACCACAGAAGAGGCTTTTGGAGCCACCAGCAATGTGCACACAGTTCAAGGCAGACAGGGTCTCGTTCATCTGTGGCAGTTTGATCTGTCCACACAAGAAGAGGAACGGCCATGAAGCATGCTGTATTTTCTAAAGTAAAAGGTATTGCATTATTGATACTTAGACATAGACTTCTTACATGTCATCATCGTCAGCTCTGAAAGAATCCACGCTTTGTTTAAACCTTTATGTACAATCCTAACCAACCAAAGTGCAACATATGAAAGCTAACCATTTCCACAGAATCAGTACATAAACAACCAGCGTAAATCTTGTTTTAATGTTTTAGTGTTCTGACACATTTCCAATCTGTATCCCCACCAAGTTTCAATCAACTGCTGTCAAGAGCACAACCATTTTGTATAATTATTTCTTAGCAAAATCAGCATCACTCAAATCTAAGTGATAAGATAATAATTCTATTTTATGTTTCATTATTGATCATTTACTTTCACAGAACAGCAAATAAAAATCTAGATAAAACATAAGCCAAAGTTATTTTACTATATCATATTGACAAACATGTGTATACCCATTCATGAACAGAAGAAAAACAGCGCAGATTCGAACCTTAGATCCTTTGGGACCTCCCAGCTGGTCCTTGTCATTGAGACCCCAGACAAAGACGTGTGTCTGGATGTCCTTGCTGCTCATGGGCCGTGTCTTCCTCTTCAGGGTGCTGGCTGCACTGCCAAAACTCTGGTTCATTGCCTGACGATCGTCATCTTCCTCCTGAAAAACAGCACAAACAGAGCTGGTGTGATAGGAGCAAATTTGGCTGTGGACGAAAAACATTTCTGTCAGCTGTGTCAATGTATACAAAATGTGCCTACCCAATGCTGTTTTCATGAAAAAGTAACCTATTATCTATTGAACATGTTCTGGTAAAACAGCAAATCAGTGATGCTTCAGCCATTCTTGTGGAGGGCCATATTCCTAACAGATAACTGGTTGTATTTTCGCTCCTATGTGATTTTTGTTCTTCTGAGACAGGCGATATATTTCTATATTTCCATGTTCACTTTAATGGTATTTTGGGGACTAGTACAGCCAGACATTATGGTAGGCATGTCTGTGTATAAATGGATATATATCTCCAGGGTTGACTTTCTCTATGAACAGGAAATAAACACAACCATGGGAAAAAGGCAAGAGGTGAATAAAAAGTAAAACACTATTCTGCTAAAACAGCAAAGAAGATGATGATGATGGTGCCACAAGAACAACAGAAAACTAACTAAAAATCTAAAAGGCAAAAATTTACATGAATTGCATGCCTCTGTGACCAAAAATATCACAAGAATAAAAGCTTTCTAGCCTTCAAGCCCTGTCTCTGAACCATCAGAGCCTTCCTGCCTCACTGACACTAAAGACACCACAGTCACCATCAGCTACTGTCTCCCTGGCTGCCTTACCTTATCTGAGGCCAGGTAGGAGTAGCCAGACACTGCTTCATCCTCCTCAGAGCGGCGGTGAGCCACAATGGACAGGCCGTGGATCTTGCAGTCAATCCCACTGTTGCGACACTGACGGATGCCGATCTCAAACAGCTCATAGAACTGGAATCATAGTGTTGTTGATTTTGAAGACACATCAATATGAGGGTATTAATGTGTATCAAATCTTGTAACTCTGCTTATGTGTGTTATTTGAAGGAGTTTGCATGTGTGTGTGTGGGAGGGAGATGTTAATGTGTGTGTATGGAGAGTGGGGGGTGCCGATTATACAGTGCCTGGCATACATCAATATGCCTGTACATATACATGTATAAGACTGTGCATATTCATGTGCGAAAGAAAGTAAGTGTTATTGTGTTGGAGAGAGAGGGGAGAGTGAACAATTCTGAACAATTTTTATTTTTCAGAGGGTAACAGAGGAGACAGAGAGAGAGAGAGAGAGAGAGAGAGAGAGAGAGAGAGAGAGAGATAGTGTGCGTGTGTGCATGTGTACACATGATCATGCATGTATGTGTGTGTGTTTATCATGAGTACATATCCCAACACCACTGCAACCGCCCACAAACGCCCTGGTAAAAATAGACCCAGTTTTCCTGCAAACGCCCAATAACGCCCTCAAATATGTGCTTACTATGGGCGCTGCCATTGTTGTTTACATAAACAAGATTCTCGTGAGAGTTGCTGCTTTGCATGGACAAGAAGTGGCCATGTTGTTTGCACTTTACTGTGTCCAAATCAGTGAGGTTTTAAGCAAATTATGAATTTTCAAAGTTTGCTAAATAAATGTTGTTATGGGCAATGGTTGGGATGTGTGCTGAGAGAAGATTTGGACGCCTATAGAGCAGATTTAAAGGCTTTTTCCATTGGAATATTGTTAAGGCTGATAAAGCAGATGGGGCTGAGTGGCCTACAAGCTGTTGTTTACAAGTTTAGTAGAAGAGATCAAGATTGCCATACCGATAGGAAAAAGTGATGAGGCATCGTGATTTGAGTTTTGGGGTTTTTTTGTAAACAACTGCATGAATGCATAAATTGCCTGGCCGGGTGTATACTTTATTTAATACAGAATGCAGGAAATAATATTTCTTGCAGTAAAAGATAGCATAAATATATTTAATCATTTTTTTTGTGTAGTGACTATTGTAAGTTGTCAAAATTACTTCCCTTGACAGTCCTGAATTGTGTGACAAAGTACTGGGTGACCTCAGGGTGCTATGGGATATACATATAGCCAAGACAGAGGCAGGTGTGTGTTAGTACATTCAAAGTGTTATTTTCATATTGGACACACTCACTCCACTGTTTAAACACCACAGTATACCAGCACATGCACCAATGGTTCAAGACCACGGAACACACACCAAGCTTCCATCTCATTTCCTCACTGACTACCACACACACACACACACACACACACACACACACACACACACACACACACAACCACACACACACAACCACACATTCACTGGTACCTCAGACAGGTCAGAGATAAGGGTGACCAGGGTTTCGCTGGCAGGGATGTGCACTGTGCGAATCTCCTTCAGCGTGCTGATGCTTTCGCCTGCGCTCACCACCACCAGTGACGGAGTGTAGCTGGAGTCCGTGGGGTCAATGCGCATGCATAATCGATTGACCACCATGTCCGGCTGCATCTCCAAGCGAATCCAGTGCTGTGGACAGAGAAAAGAATGGTGAATTTGTGAACAAAAAAAGTTGAACAAAAAAAAGTATTTTATGATAGGTTTTTAAGAGATTACTTGTAAGATTACATCAAAAGAAAAAAAAGAACTTGCCTATGCATACAAATTCTTGTACATTTGCACACAGAAATGGATAAAATGATTCAAAGATAAATATGACATTTACCTCATACTTCTTTCCTTTGACACATATATGCATATCATGAATCTCCAATCTTTTGTCTCTTTTAAATTCCCAATCACACAGACAAGAAAAACACACACACACGCATGCACACACATAATTATGTATGCTCTCTTCGTTTCCCCCTCTTTCTTTGGAGGCTAATATCACAGGAGTAGAAAAACGCACAGCTTCTACCCCGCCCCATCCAACACAAGCCTACCTTTCCCTGTGCCCCAGAGCTTTGCCAGAACCCCTCATTGCCGTCGATGAGTCTCATGGCCTGGTTTTCCCGGGAGGACACGGTGATGTTCTTCACACACATGTGCCAGTTGTCCACCAGCGCTCCACTGGCCACGCGCTGCACAGGCTTGGTCTGCCGCCCTGGCTTTCCCGCAAAGGTCGGTTCACTCCCTAGAGACAACCAAATACCGTGTCCGTTCAAAAAGTGTAGTGAAGAAGGCCTGACTGTGTCAATGTCAGTATCACATGGCTAGCACAAAAACTGATGAAACTAAGACAGAAAGAAATTTTGTTACCATAACAAATCAATCCTTCCTTCCAAGTTCAAATTCAAAAGCTTTATTATCTCAAAGACAGAGAAATTCCGGCGGGTTACTCGCCATACATAAAAACAATAAACATTTAAACATAATACTTAAAATGCACACACACTGTCCAACATCAGCATGCACCCATCATGAGATAAAAAGCATCCACAAATCAGCAATATCTCAGCCAGCCACAAACCCACCCCAACAAAAACCACTTTACTCATGTCCGTACGTCCGCACATTCACAAATAGTCATTCGCGCACGCACGCTCACACATTGTAAACATTCATACCCATGCTCACGCATTTTAATAAGTCAAATTGTTATAACATGTTGTATAAGAAAAAATATCAATCAAATTAATACTATGTTCTATTAAGATATTGAACAGTCTAAAATAATAACATGCACACGTTTTTTTGGACCAAAAAAAAAAAAAAAATCTTTTGTATAACATGTATGATAAGAAAAATATCAGTGAAGTTAATACTCTATTCTATTAGAAATTGAACACAGTTTACACTAATAAAAGGTAGCCTTTAGTCTCTCTCTCTCTCTCTCTCTCTCTCTCTCTCTCTCTCTCTCTCTGTCGTGGGCTTTAGTTCAATTCAGATTTATTGTCATACATTTATTAAGCAGTAGAGTTGAGGTTGGAATAAAACTATTTTTAAATCGCAGGGTTCTAGACTTGGGTACTCTGTAGCGCTTTTGAGAAGGCAGGAGTTCAAAATATTTTGCAAGCACATGTGTGTCATCACTCACAATCTGCCTAGCTCTGTCTCTCACACGGCATTCATACAAGTCATTCAGTTTCATTTGCTCACAGCCCACAATTTTGCCACATCTGGTTACACTTTTGTTTACTATGTTTTTGTTTTTAACAGTCAGGCCCCCATACCAACAAACTAAGGAAAATGAAAGGACAGACTCAATAAAGCATCGGTAGAAATTTTGTAGAACCCATGCTTTTTACTCAAACACTTTCCTGTCTTTAGTCTATCACAACTATGTGTACACTAACAATACAGATCTAACCTATCCATCCTTCACAGTAAAAATTCTCATTCTCCACTTGCTGAGGGGCAGACCTCACCTGGCTCAGTGTAGCGCACAAAGGGATGGCGGTGAGACTTGACGGAGCGGAAGCAGTTGTCACAGATGTTGTAGTCCTCACACATCCTGCACTTGTAGCGAGGGCCGGTGATGGGGGTCATGTTGCAGGAGTCACACCTGCAAATGGCACAAGTCTTCGTGACATGCACGTCTGATTTAGCTTAGGTCACTTTGCTGTGCTGGTTAATACCACTAAGAATTGGAGATGTGGCAATGACCATATGCTTAAAAGAGAAGTTTTTTTGTAAATACACTGGGTCTCTCTCATTCTCATGTGTGCATGTATATGCAGATGAATGCACATATAAACCAAACAATGGAAAATACCCATATTGCATGTGCACACACATGCACACACACACACACAGAAACTAGGTAACTATGAGTCGGGGTCTGAGTATAGGTCTTCAGGATGAGATGTATTGATCCAACATTCTGTAGGCAACGAACATTCAGAGCATATACAAGACAATAAGACAGCAATCACCGGCAGAATTTTGTAGAAAAATCTGATAATGGCCAACACAATATGAAGGTTACCTGACAAAATGAGCTTTCTCTCTATAACAGTGATATATAGACAGCTCATTTTGGCAAGCAACACATAAAATATACATAATAAAAATTCAAAGACCAAAAACTTGGTCGTGCCAAACCACAGACACACTTTCCTGAGGGACAGCACTCCCAAATTTTGCACAGACACAAACTGTTGCTAAAAATCAACACCCCCCCACCCCAACCCCTCCCCTCCAAAAAATTCATTCACATTCCAACCACTCTAGTGGTCACCAGAAGGACCTCAGTACAAAAAGCAGACATTCTTCTCCAGGCCCTTCTGTTAGTGGCTGTCCACAGACACACACAACACAACACAGTGCACAAATCTGCGTGGTGTACTGACGTGACGTGGGGGTGGACACTGGGCACCAGCTCCATCTCCTCCATGACCCCTGTCCAGTGAGCCTGCTGAGGGAAGTCCACCGTCACGTCACGCCCGTTGGGGTTGATGGCTGCAGGACAACAACCAGCATCATTGTTTTCTAGCTGTTGGTGGTGGTGGTGTGACGGTTACATCAGATCCAGCAGAAATAAGATACTTAAACCCATCTCCCTCAGCTGCCTGCCACCATCACAGGGAGTGAACCACTGCCATGATTACAGCTTTCTCTTTCCTGGCCACTATGATTCACTGGGCTTTCTTTTGCTCTCTTCTAATTCTACTCCTACTCTTTCCTAACCTAACCCCTCTATCTTTCAATAGTAACAAAACCATTTGATATTACATACAGTTGCAAAATGAATCAGACAACATTCAAACACAGATCCACACATAAACACACACATGTACATACAAAGCTAAAAACACATCACACACATGTGCATGCACACATACATTCAGACTTCCAAACATATATTCTGTGGGCACTACCTCCTATTGCTACTATCGTTCGTTCATGATGATAATCACTAAGTTTGTTTTCAACATTACACTTCCAATAACTAACATATATAAGTAAAGAAAAAATATTTGAAACTTTTTTTTTAAAGGGGAGGGGGGGATGGAGTCCTTCAGGATCTAAACTGTAAACACACCTTTTCTGTTCTCACTTATTTCTATTTTCATGTAAATCTGCCACCCCACCTGTGACAGTGCCAATGCTGCCATGAGTGACGGATCCCCACTTGTAGGTTGGTGTGATCACGCTGGGTTTCACACGCACCTTGTCCAGCACTTTGACAGGCTGCGCTGTGTCTGCAAGAGTGTATCATCATGCTGCTGGTTATCAGACAGGTATGGTACAGATACAGAGGAGAACGAGGTAGGGTCAAATTCCGTGGGATGTGTGTGTGTGTGATGTGTGTGTATTAGCAGAGTGAAATAAAAGTTCTCCTGACTGTTAAACAAAAACCAAAAAAACAGACACATTTTGTACATGCCCACAAGACTAGACTTTAGTAGTAAATCCTTTCCCCCCCCCAAAATGCAATAAAACAAACAAAAACCTAACAGTACCTCAAAACATATAGAGAAAACCAACAACCCCAACCTATGAAGTCATAACCCCTGCGCATTCCAACAAGACTTTCTTTCGCACCTCTAGCCATGTTGGTGAAGCCCAACAGCTCCACGTGGATGTAGCGCACCCAGTAGGTCCCTGTCTTGCGCTGCCAGTCCGCCTGGATGTTCAGGTCATGCAGTCCGTCACGGTCCAGCTGTCAGGCAAAGCAAAGGGCCACATGGGTAACACTCAGATGGATCAAAAGCAGGATGGGTTTGTTGTGTTGTGTTGTTGTCATGCTACTGCATTATGATACACTGCACTGTACTGTATGGGTTTGGTGTGCAATATAACACATTGCATTGCATTGAAATGTATAGTATTGCGTTGCTTTAGTTTGCAATGCATTGCGTTGTATTCTAACATGTTGTATTGCATAGTATTGTATTGCATTGCAATGTATTTTGTGTTGTGCAGCACAGTAATGAAGAACTCACAGCATCATAATTACACAGCTTTGTCCAGTCAGCAGAGCAAACTGAATTACATTGTATCACAGTATGTATCATGCTGTGCTGTATCTACTGCATCATACTGTATAGTATTGCATTTACCGTACAGCATTCACATTGTACATGCACAATCTATAATGCAGAAACGCTCACATACACTCTCACAAAAAAAAAACCTGCTCCAAACACCTGTGCCCAATTTCTAACACACACACACACCTCACTGTACCACACTACATCCCCTTCTCCACCACACCCACTCCACATCACACCATCCATACACAATCTCATCCCACCCATACCCCACCCAGTGACCCCTCAACTGACCTTGATGACCTTGCCGATGTCACCTTCATGCACCTCTTCGTACGTCTTGCAGCAGCGGACCATCATGCCCACCTGGATGTTGTCGCGCACGTACATGGCGTAGTCGTCAAGATTGGCGTACTCCAGCCTCTTCTTGTACATCATGGCCTGGCTCACTAGCTCTGCCGGGGCAACCGACTGCCGCACAACCCACAGTGACAGGTCAAAATGCATGACTGTGAGATTTTTTTCAATGTGTGCATCCACTACACCTAAATTTGTTTCAGATTTAGGTTGTTTTATTGCGCTGGTGAAGTTTGTTAAATACTGTATTGCAAATTGATATCAAGTACATAAACAATCTATGAATTGCTTGCAACTAAGGCTAAAAAAAACCCACAGTGACAGGTCAAAATGCATGAGATTTTTCGTAATGTGTACATCCACTAAATTTGTTCAGATTTAGGTTGTTTAATTGCACTGGTGAAAGTTTGTTAAATACTGTATTGCAAATAGATATTAAGTACATAAAGAATCTATAAATTGCTTGCAACTAAGGCTAAAAAAACCCCAAAACCCCCACACATGAAGAAGATATGATGACATAGGCAAACACACTTAACATATCGAGATTTAGAAAGAGAAAAGAAGTTCTCATATCAGTATTAACACACAAAAAAATCTCACACACACACACACTACACACACCACACCACACTCTTCTTCTTCATTCTCTCCCCCCCCCCCCACCCGACTTATTCTCCCCATCACAGTTAACATTTCCCTGCCTCCCCACCATCACACTCTCCTTGCTCTTCACCTCAAAGGAGTCCAGCTCTCCAAAATCGTCAGACATGGAGTCAGTGTCGGAAAGTGGATGTCATAGCTGTTGGAGTCGGAGTCGGAGTCATCCTGGGGAGTGTGGGGGTGCTCCAGCAGCCAGCTGACCATGCTCTCCACGCTGGGGGTCTCCACTGTCCCGTACACCACGCTGGCTGAAACGTCAGGTGTACAGAACGTGAAAAAAGAGACAGTGAGGGAGGGAAAGGGAGAGAGAGAGAGAGAGAGATAGAGAGAGAGAGAAGCAATTAACTGTCAAAGAAAATTGCTATCTGCACATGACTCGATCCCAAACTTTTTATACTTCCTCACTTACTACAGCCTATCACTGAAATGCTCCTGTTATTTTAAGATGCCACTCATAGTTTCTCAAATGAGATAGGAAAAGTATTCTTGAGTCTTGAGCCCAAGAATAAACCACAGCCTACACTACTTTCTATATACTGAATCACCACACCCCAGCCTAACACCAGAAAGACGCAGCACTCACACAAGGCCTTTTCCGCATACTCCACACTCTTGCGAGGGAATCCCATCTCCACCAGCTGGCTGACGAGGGGGGAGGCAGGGGGCAGGGCTGCGGCCTTCATCTTCTTCTGTCGGGGAGGGGCAGGGCGGGGGATGGCCCCGGGCATGTCAAACAGGCCCCTGATGCCGGGAGGGGAGGCCACCGAAATGGCCGCAGCCGCAATAATCGCCGAGGACGACGCTTCCGTCAGGTTCTGTTCTTCGTCGGAGCTGGAGTCGTTTGAGGTTTCGTTGGTCGGGGCGTCCAGTTCAGCCTGCAGGTACTGGCATACTTCTATGGCAGCCACCTGAAACGTCCACACGTGACAGAGTGACGAATACCCACATAAATTATAATGATTGACATCTGACAGGTGATATAATGATAAACAATGACAGGTGGTAGAATGATAAACATCAATAGGTGATAGAATGATAAATATCAATAGGTGATATAATGATAAACATCCACAAGTGATATAAAGATAAACATCCACAAGTGATATAATAACGAATATCCACAGGTAATACAATAACAAACATCCACAGGTGATATAATCAGAAAACATCCACAGAGGACACAATGGTAAACATTCATAGATAATCCCATGGCAAACATTAACAGGCAAACAACCCATTAGAAATCGAAATCTGGTAAACTGAATCTGATAGAGTGTTCAGGTAGATAAAATAACCCACACAGGTGATATGCAATGAGCACAAAAAGCTCAAATTCAGGGAAATGATTGTGAGCACTTTGGGGAGAAGGTATACATAGATGATAATTATGGTGATGTAAAGCTCCCCCCCCCCCCCCCCCCAATTTTGATCCAGTAAACTGAAAGAAAAACAAACACACAGCACTAAGACAACCACCTGGGAGATATCTACCAATGTTATTACAATAACAATACCACAGAAAGTTTGATCTGACTTAAATTGACAATCAAAAGGTAGAGCGTAGGCACATATTAAGATGATGTGATTATGTAAAGTCTGGATGCAGACCACATACATCCACACTTACATACACATTCAACACAACACACTTACATACACATACAACACAACACACTTACACCAAGCTAACACAACACGCTTACACAACACAACACACTTACACAACACAACACGCTTACACAACACAACACGCTTACACAACACAACACACTACACACACACACAACACGCTTACCAACACACTTACACAACAAAATCACAACACACTTACACAACACAACACACTTACACAACACAACACGCTTACACAACACAACACGCTTACACAACACAACACACTTACACAACACAACACGCTTACACAACACAACACACTTACACAACACAACACACTTACACAACACAACACACTTACACACTAGCCGCGTACCTTCATCTCCTCCATGCTGAACATGGCTTTCAGCGGGGACGGCTGTGTGGCGGTGGCCAGGACCTGCTGCAGCAAGCTGGACTGCTGAGCACTCACCTCCCCCGCACTCCCCTCCTCCTCCGACCCCGTCCCTTCAGGGCTCAGCCCCTGTGCGGCCAGCAGGAGGGCCTGGGAGGGGGAGGGGGTGGGGTCAGAGGGCACGGGTTGGCACAGGATGCTGCGCAGGTTGTGCTGGTGGCGACACAGGCAGGCGGCCGCTCGCATCACCCCTAGCAGAGTCTGCTGCTTCACCAGGTCCTGGCTGCTGGGGATGGGGGCTGTGGGACAGGAAGGATGAGTGTGAGTGTGTGAGTGTGTGGTGTGTGTGTGTGTGTGTGTGTGTGTGTGTGTGTGTGTGTGTATGTGTGTGTGTGTGTGTGTGTGTGTGTGTGTGTGTGTGTGTGTTACATGATAGGTTGAGGGATGATTTGCAATACATTAATGGGGGCTGTGGGACAGGAAGGATGAGTGTGTGTGTGTGTGTTACATGATAGGTTGAGGGATGATTTGCAATACATTAATGGGGGCTGTGGGACAGGAAGGATGTGTGTGTGTGTTACAAGATAGGTTGAGTGATGATTTGCAATACATTAATGGGGGCTGTGGGACAGGAAGGATGTGTGTGTGTGTTACATGATAGGTTGAGGGATGATTTGCAATACATTAATGGGGGCTGTGGGACAGGAAGGATGTGTGTGTGTGTGTTACATGATAGGTTGAGGGATGATTGGCAATACATTAATGGGGGCTGTGGGACAGGAAGGATGTGTGTGTGTGTGTTACATGATAGGTTGAGGGATGATTGGCAATACATTAATGGGGCTGTGGGACAGGAAGGATGTGTGTGTGTGTGTTACATGATAGGTTGAGGGATGATTTGCAATACATTAATGGGGGCTGTGGGACAGGAAGGATGAGTGTGTGTATGTGTGTGTGTGTGTGTGTGTGTGTTACATGATAGGTTGAGGGATGATTTGCAATACATTAATGGGGGCTGTGGGACAGGAAGGATGAGTGAGTGAGTGTGTGTGTGTGTGTTACATGATAGGTTCAGGGATGATTTGCAGTATATTATCATTGTCCAGGGTGTTATTTTTTTGGTCCCTTTTGTTGTTTTTTTATCATCTTGTTTTATGCTAGGAAAAATGCAGATATTCAGACATATTAGATTTATTTTATTCTTTTATTTCAAGGATAATGGAATAAGCACTCGAGTGCTTTTTTTCATCCAGTTCCCGTGTGTATGCAGTTTTGTAAATTTTGTCATCTGTTCCCACCGGCACACAGAGGCCTACTCTTTCAAAAAGCAGAATGGATTTTAACGTGTGCACAAGATGTTCTACGTGCGTTTGCACACGGGACCTTGGTTTATAGTCTCATCCAAAAGACTTTTGGGGAGAGTAGGGAGAGTGGGGACTTTTGGGGAGAGTGAAGTAATCTTGCCATGTTATCATGAGGACAGTTCAGGAAAACTAATAAAGATGGCTACAAAATTTCTTTTGCTTCAATTTCCTTCAGCCATGGCATTAAGGTATGATTTCTTTCTTTCTTTTCTTTGTTTGTTTGGGTTTTTTTAAAGAAAGGCCATATCTGAAAGATTCATCGGTGGTATATTTTGTTTCTGCACTAAGGCAATGCCTTAGCTGTAAAGACAAATGTCTGTCTACATTGACATGGGGTAGAAAAGTCACTCTCTGTAAACTCTATATTCATTCACTTACCTATCAGGAATCCATGATATAAGTCACACTCTATAAACCTTATATTCATTCATTTCTCTACGAGGAATCCATGAAATTCCCAGTTATAACTAAGGGGGACAAAATATAACTCCATCTCTCTCCCTCTCTCTCTTTCACAGAGCATCACGACACAATAATTTCAAAGACACATTCAACAGATGTCAACAGCAGGAAGACTCACGAGGCACGGGTTCAATGCTTCCAGTGCTGGTGGCTAAGGGAGCTCGCATGACATCCTTCTCACGATCCGCTGAACGCAGGATGTTCATGCCCAGACTGATGAGCTGTGCCCAGTGGGACAGGTCCTCTTCCGTCATGGGCATCCTCTCTACGCGGAACTCCACCACAGGCACCTGCAGTACGCCAAAGTGTGAGGAGAGAGAGAAAACAACAGTGTCTGTGTGTGTGTGTGTGTGTATGTGTGTGTGTGTGAGTGTGTGTGTATGCGTGTGTGTGTGAGTGTGTGTATGCGTGTGCATTTGAGTGTATTTGGAGAAAGTGCACATGCACACACTCGCATACATATATGCAAGAAAACTACCAGGTGTTTTTTGGATCGGCTAAAACAAAAAATAATCAACACCCAAGTCCACTGTGATAATATCACACTAACAAAGATAGTCAAATTTTTATTTTGGATTAAATTCATGTTTAAGTATCATAACACTACCAACAGATATCTGAACATGGGTCACATGCCACATAAAGTGAAAACAATCATAAAGATGGAAACATCATCTATCTCACTAAGTTGACACAAACATTCATCATCGCTACATCGCCACGAACAACATCCTTTCTAAAAACAGCTCAACTCACAGGAGTCAGTTCTGACAGACGGCAGACTCGCAGCTTGCTGTCGTTGAACTGCACATGGACCTTGCCCTTTGGGGTGATGCGCGCCACCGTGCCCATCTCAAAAGTCTCGTGTTGCACCTGTCCACCCAGGCGTGGCCGGGTATCCACCCCTCCAATCACACCCAGGATGGCTAGGATGGTTCCTGTCAGCTCACCTGGGGTGCTTTCCAACTCCTGCACAGCACACCATTAGCCACAATGAAGACTATGACAAAAACGATTTTTCTGACTCTGGGCATATATAAAGGAGGGCACAGCCACAAGCAATCTACCTGTCTAATGTACTGACATCCTTCATAGTTCAGCAATGAGAATTTTTTTCTTCCTCTGCCAGAGATCCAAAGTTCATCACGAGTGAGATTTTGTGTACGCAACCGTTTTTGCCCATAATGAAGGTAACCACTTTAAAACTTCAGGGACAGCTATCAGATAAAACATGCCACAACTAGTTACGATTCTGAGTACCAAGCTTTGTAACCTAGGAACAGTCTAGTGGTACAGCAATGAACTCATGTTCTGACAGTAACTGAAGGCACAGGTTCAAATCTCCACCAAAGAGCCAGCCTGAGGGGAACTTTTCCCCTGGAGTTATTATGGTATTGATTCCACTCCACTCCCCCAAAAGGTCTTTTGGATGAGACTATAAACCAAGGTCCTGCTGTATGCAAATGCAATTGTAATCATTTTATGCATGCCCTAAACCCCAGCTACTTTTTATATAAAAGTAGATCAGCTGTGACTGGTGTGAGTGTATAATCAGAATACACCCAGCATGCACCCGGCTAAGAGGTGAGCTCGAACAGGTTTATCTTGCTCATTACAGACTACCTGAAAAATTCAGTAGAATGCCTAAAACAACTTCTCCTCAAGGCACACACCAATCAATCAATCAAAATTTTGAAAAGTACAAAAACCTTGGTCACTAAAGCTAAAACTCCAGTCCAAATCAAAATAGCATTAGTAAGTTCTTTCGAGCCAGAAGGCCCATAGAGCCGGAGCTTATCCCGGTCTCTGTATGCGTAAGAATGATGGTTTTTCACCACCTGTTGGATCAGGGACGTAGTCTGTGCTAATCAGATACCCCCAGCATGAGCTGGTAGCCACATTCTTGCTCATGTAGAGACTACTGAAAAATTAGGATGTAAAACATGTCTCCCAAGGACACACACCAATCAAGCGGATTTAAACTGCACCTTGGATCACTAGAGCTAAACCACTCGACCACGGTGCCTCCTAAATAGCATTAGAGATACTGCAAAAAATTCTCGATCTTTCAACAAAGAGAGAATATGAGCTTCCCCCAAAAAGGGTGGGGTAGGGGGAGTGAACAGGGAAGGGGGAAAGAAAAGCAGGGAGATCCTGAAATAAGCTATTTGTTTTCTAGGCTAAAACCCTGTATATCTGATGTTGGTTTGACATGTAGAGTTAGATATACCCTTATCCTGTGGAGTCAGACACTTACCGGGGACCTGGCCTCCAGAGAGGAGATGATGCTGGAGAGGTGGAAGGTGATGTAGGCGTTGATAGTGGGTTCCACACGTCCAGCGAGTGCAGCTTGCGAATCACAGCCAGCATCTCCTCGCTACAGTGCTGGTGTAGGTGGATGTCACGACACACGGGGGTAGGGAGGTTTCATGGGGCCTCCTGGTAAGTCTGGCCAAATAATAAACGTCGCCAACATTTCGCTATCACCAGTTTACTTTCAGTATCAACACACACACACACATTCACACACTACACAAATGCTGCACAGCTCTTTTAATACACATTATGCATATTCTAAATAAACAAGAATCAAATCAACAGAAGGATTTACTAGTCCTGTGCCAAAATCCCACAGAAGAATGTGACATAATCCCATAGTCTGTCTTGCAAATCTTACTCATGAGCATGGGGTATAACCCTATGCTCTGTATCGTACCAGCAGACTTAAGGTGTCAAACATGCAGATAGGTAGTATCTTCCCCACCTATACCTGTACTGCAAGATACAGATGTCCACTCTACATCCTGTCTCCCACATTCTGCATTCTCACCTCCAGTGAGATTCCTTCTGCCTTCTCCTACCTGTATTCCAACCAGTTGGCTGTGTATGTAACAGTCTGCCACCCATCAGAGTCCCACATTAAAGCTCAGAGAATGACAACTGCAGCATTTGCCTATCACTTCCAAGAGCTGCAGCACATCTATGTTTTCACAGAGATCACAAAATCAAAGTCTGCTATCTACCTGTATCCTGCATCAAGTATGAGCTGGACCCAGGTGTGTGGCAGCCTATTTACCTGAGCAGAGGAGGGTGGGGTCAGTGGCGCAGCTGGTCAGCACGTTGCCCAACAGGCGGAACAGACTCTGGATGACTTCACTCAGGCGTGACACATCCGTTGACGGATCCCAGTGAGGCAGAACGGCCCTCAGCAGCTTCAGTGTGAGAATCTACGGGAACACAGCAACAGTGTATGGCTTGATGTGCTGTGGGTGTAGTGTGTGGTGTTGAACTGTATAATGATGTAAATCAAACTTCACAGCTCTGTGTTGTGTTGCATTGCAGTGTCATGCTGTGTTCTGCTGTGCTGCCACTGAAATGGATTGTGTTGAAATACACTGTCATAATCTGCACTGTAATGCATCGTGCTGCAGTTTCAAATTCTTCAAGAGTATCTATAACAGAGTCTGCATAAAAAATACGCTCCTGAATTCACTCTTGAAAATATATTTCCAGTATCAAACTGTAACAATCCTGGCAGGAATAGTAACTTTGTAACCTAAAAATGGATATCTGCAAAAGTTGGTAGGTGATTCTGAGACAGTATTTTTCTGGAAATATCAGCATGCATAAGCACTGGATCCATGGCTATATGAGGAAGAAGAGATGGGGGCCACTCAGTGATCTGAGATCAGAGTAATTAGCTCTATGCATTCCAGACAATGTTGATTTAATGGGAAAGAGAAGCTACAGCCTTGTACTGTCATTATGTCTCATGTAGAGTCAACTGGACCATGTTGTTGTTATAAAAGTTGTATGCCTTTATGTCTGGCCAAGAAGGCATTAGATGAAAACTAATCGACGAAACTATCAAACCTGTGTATTTTACTATTTTTCATCAATATACAGGCCAAACATGCAGAAAAAGACAATAATGAAAAGAGACCCCAAATATCTTCCTGTCAACAACTTTTCTTCTATGTACTCAGATCAAACTAAAAAGAGGGCAGAAAAGACTACAATCAACACTATCCGACAAATCAGCACCAAAAAGGTACAAGACAATGCCCCACCTGTCTGTTGATGTTCTTGGCATACTTGGAGCCCTGGTCTTCCTCCAGCACCCGCATCAGCAAGGCAATCCAGCGCCGTGTGCTCAGAGCGCGGCACAGCACACCATCCGATGCCAAGCTGCGCACAAATCCCAGAGTGCACCAGCGCAGATGCTGCTGACTGGCAATTTGGATGGCTGCCGAGTTGGTGTCTGCAAAGGCAAAGAGCATGATTTTGATAGAAACATGCAGTATACCATCCTTCTGAAAATGAAAGTACAACATGTGACGACTATGTAGGGGAGCATCATCTTTTTTAATCTGACTAAGAATGCAGTATGGCTTTCTTACTTATGTGGGTGTTTTTTTTGCTCTAGGCAGAACTTGTCACCTGGGTAAAATATATTGCTACAGAGCTCACAGATTCTGCTGACTGCTGTAACTCTATCATAATATCTGAATGACTGCTGTTGTCATCAAATACTGTCCATTCTTGGATTTGACCACTATTTGACTCAATGGATTAGTTTTCTATGTTGAAAAAATACTACCATTGTATGTAAACATTGAATAAGGGAATGTAACTTTCAAGATAAAATTACATGCTCTGCACTCAAACTTCATCTCAGAATAATCTGCAAAAATTCCGTACTTTCCCTAAATTGCTTTTGCAGAGGTAAAAAATCAGTTATGCATTCTATCAATTTTTCTTTGAAATAAAGAAAAAGAGGGGAGAGAGAGACTGCAAATTTTTCGTATAAAAGGAAGAATTAGTTAAAAAAAAACGGCAACAACATGAAATCCCACCACCCCCTACACCTCCAAAATAAGGGTGGGAAGGGTTGACAGTAACTTCCCCCTGGCCACACTTCCATTTCAATTTTCCACCCCCAACCACCCATTCCTACCCTCTGCCATTTTCCCTAGCTAACTAACAAACAAACAGAAAAGCACACCACCACCCACAGACCTCTGATACCCTAAGCAGAGGCCAGCATACTCACTCAAGCCGTAGTTGCAGCCGGCCTCAATGATGCTGTGCATGAGGCCACTGAGGGCTCCTACTGCCTCAGGCTGACAGCGAGGGGCGTGGATGGCAGCACACAGCGAAAGGACTTTCAGCAATCCCACAGTGGACTTGCGCACCAAGGAGGTAGGGTGCTTGCTCTCTGGTTTGGTTTTCTCTGCAAACACACATGACATAAAGAATGTTTTTCAGTCTGGAATGGGGATTATATGGGTTATAGAAAATAAAAGGCAAATAATCTATTTCTGTTTTTTTGAAGATTGCTGAGCCAATAAGATACAGAGTGATACCAAGATAGTGACAGAGACAAAGGAGACAGGAGGAAGGCAGAGACAAAGAAAGACGGACAAAGAACATAAGAAAAACAGACAGTGAGAGAGACACACAGATTGACAGAGATACAAAGAGAGAACAGAGTGAGGGACAGAAAAAGACAGACTGGCAAACAGAGAGAGAAAGAGAGAAATGAAGATATAGACTGCCTCTAATCACATACAACTCCTTTCCAGCACCAACCTGACTCAGACTCCTCTTCATCCTCATCTTCATTCTCCGGCACCTCTGGGGGCTGAGCCAGTTTCAGGTCATACTTTCCCTCCTTGCCCATGCGGTACGAATTGGTGCTGCCTCCATTCTCCCACTGCACCCGGATCCACCCATCCTCCCCCAGTTCTCCGATCACTCGCCCCAGACCTGGCGGTGGTCCATCCTGATCCACATTCATCAAGTCATATTTTCACTGGGTCTTGGAGATTGAATCTTCATTCATTATGTTCGTTACTTCTTCAAAACATTTTTTTATTTTCTAACTCTCCCCCTTATGTTCCATACTCATGTCTTTATAGTTTTCTTTGGGTCTTTGAGGCTAGATCTCCCTTCACTTGTTACCTTCTTACTTCTTCAAGCTTAACTTTTTTGTGTTGATTTATGTCCATGGTTACTAATGGAACAAGGGTTAGGGAATATGATATCATATCAGCTTCTAAAACTGAAAGGGATTGGACTGCTTTCCCCCAAAATTGTCTAGACAGGAAGACGTGGTGAATAAATAGTATGTGAAAACAAATAAAATATTACTCTTTAACAAAAAAACAACAGCTACAACCCACTATCTTTCATATTAAAGCAAAATCTTTACTGTTAAAAAGAAAGCAAACTCACAGACAAAAAATATGCATACCTGATCTCCCCACTTCCAGTCCACTCCCCTCACGACCAGCGTGCCAATCTTCATCATGGCGGCCAGCTCGGGGCCCGTCAGGGGCAGCTGCTGGTTCTGTTTCCGTATTTTCTGTTCCTCCACCACAGTGCACAGTGCGGCTCCTGCTTCAGGCACCGGCACCTCAGGATCAATTCCTGTCAGATACGTCAGTGACACGTTTTAGCACAAGTTCTGTTTACATTCACTACAGGTTTATAAATGGATAGGGAACGTACAGGGTGCATGGAAAATCTACACACCCACAGGGTGATCTCACTGATGGAAAAAAGACTGGAAAGAATAAACGGTGGAAAATGGGGACAGGACACACATGCATGTGTGCAAACAAGAACAAGCATACCATAACATAAACACACACACACAATAGGGGGGATGGGATAGCCTAGTGGTTAGAACATTGCGTTGGTAATCTGACGACCCGGGTTCGATTCCCGTTCAAGGGGGATATTTTCCCCTGGAGTTAACACATCAGTGCAGACTCCACTCTCTCCAAAATCCCTTCGGATGAGACTATAAACCGAGGCCCCATGTACGAACGCATGCAGAACATCCTGCGCACATGTTAAATCCTGTTCTGCTTTTCCTAAGAGTAGACCATTGTGTGCTGGTGGGAACAGATGACAGAATTTACAAAACCACACACACACAGGGACTGGATGTAAAAAAGCGCATAAGTGCTTATTCCATTATCCTTGATATAAAAGAATAAGATAAAAAAAGAATAAGAATAAGACTGTGCACCTTCCACCAAATACCCTCCCCTCCAATCTACACACACACACACACACAAACACACACACCACACACACACACACACACACATCACACACACACACACACAAACACACACAGAAAAACTGACCAGCCAGACGCAGAATGGTCTGTGTCAGCGCCACAGTCCCGAGTTGAGGAGGAGACTGAGGCTGTGGGCATGGTGCTCCGCCACCAGCACTCCCAGAGTGGCCAGGATGAAGCGACTTGGCGGCAGCGCTCCCAGACTCAGCTGCTCCTGTTCACAGTTCAGAAGAAAGTCATGAAGTCACAACACTGTCTCTGGTATAACAGGGAACATGTTAAGAAAACAACACACAGTTTTCAGCATAAGAGGGAAGATACCCACAGTATAACCATAGTTTTCACGTAACTGGGAGCACAAGAAAAAGAAAATGTAGTCTCCACACAACAGGGAAGATGTTAAGAAGTAAATGTGTAGTTTTCACATAACATAGAAGTTGTTAGGTTAAAAATAAGGTTTCCACATAGGAGGGAAGCTACTACAGAAATGTAGTCTCCACATAATAGGGAAGATGTTAAAAAGTTAAAATGTTTCTACACATCAGGCAAGTTACTACGGAAATGTAGTCTCCACATAATAGGGAAGAGGTTAAGGAGTTAAAACACAGTCTCCACCACTATGAGGAAGACATTAGGCACAATTGCAGTTTCAGCACAGCACGCATACACTTTGTTGGTATACCTTGGAGTTATCCAGTGATGGCTGAGCAGGGTTGATGCCCCTGGCTTTGAAGGCCATGTCAGCCTCGATGACGTACGCCCGCAGCTGACTGATGGCCCAGCGGTACAGCTCTGCAAACGTCATCTCCAACAGGATTCGATCACAGGGGGGTATCAACTGAACATCAGCCAGGCAGTGTGGTAAGGGAGGACTGCCTCGGGGGTGTTGCTTCCTGAAAATGACAGGTGTGAGCATCTGTAGAACTAGAACTCTAGGTCTCTTTACAGCTGTTGTGATGACCCTCACATCACCACCTATCCCTTTCAGCTCGATGCTTTCCTGGAGAATAACTGAGAACATTACGAAGGAAGAGGCATTATTTGATTGGAGACATATTTTTGGATGAAAGTAAAATTCATGTTGCATATAGGCAAGCCAACCAGCCATTTAAATGCTTTCTTCAAATCAAAGGAAAAAATCTGGTAAAATCCATCCTGATCTCTCGTCTGGCTCTCTGTGCATTTGCATGGAATATCTGTGACTGTGGCCATACCTGAACATGCACTTTCCCATGCATGCACATACTCACATGTGTCCACATTGTTCAAAAACATTTGTGTCTGAGATGTCAATTCTGACACATGTTTGTATGAGCAACTCTACCAGTGCACAGGTAAAATATAGACACCACTGAGGACATAACAATAGCTATCAGCTGTCTCACCTTGGCCGCGTTCCCACAGAGATGATTCCTTGCCAGCCACAGAGGATGGAGTGTTTGACAGAGGCAATGAGGTAGTCCTGGTGAATAAGGCTCAGCATGCTCTGTATGCCTTTCAGCCGCAGCTCTGCACGGCCCACCTGCAACAACAAAGGAAGTATGAGTATTCAACAAAATGTCCCCAAAACTGGGAGGTACATTTACCCCAGTTCTGCACTCATCTTCTTCTCTTTCTTTCTTTCATCTGCTGCTGGTGCCTTTCAGCATGAGCTGTCCTTGTCGTCCTCCATTTCACTCATCACAGCATAATTTCCCCAAGAAAGCAGCCTGAATTTTACATTGGGAATTGGCCATGACAGCAAGCCATAAACATAAACAACACAAACAAAACCCCAAGTTTTAAAGAAAAATGTGTGAATTGTCAATGCCCCTAATTGTTTTTATTCTTAGAAATAACTGGCTGAACTGAAAACATCAGTGTTCTGTACAATGGCATCTGTTTGTGATACATAACAAACTAAAATGTAAATGAAAACGTACGCTATTTGCTACTTTTCCATTATGCAGAGTGTGATACAACACTGTAGAAATAAAATGGAACTACCCCTCAAAAAGAAAATGTGACAATACAAGACTGTGCATGCGCTTAACATACACACAAACACATAAGCACATACACACACAACACACACACACGCACGAGCACACACACACACAACACTACACTACACACACACCTGATGATAAAGGGAACGGCGCAGTTTCTCGATGTCAATGGGCTGAGGGAAGAGGACGAAGTTGATGATGTTGCTGACCAGCACACTGTCATTGCGGGCCCCTGTCAGCCTTTGCCTCAACCACTTCATCCGGTGTGTGTTGGTCACCGCTCCCACGATGTGCTCCCATGGATCGTTCTGGTATCAACACGACAGTTTTGCATTGTTATTTTCATCAATTCTTGACAATTTTGTCTTTTGCTTTTAACAAGTTCAGTGATATAAGTTGTAGTTGTAATGTAGAAAATGTAATCTTTATGATTCTTACAAACACTTATAACAATTGTATCTGCCTCTTTATTGTTTGTAAACCAAAAAATATTGTTTCCTCCGTGTGTGTGTGTGAGTGTGTGTGCACGTGTGTGTGTGTGTGAGTGTGTGTATATATGTGTGTGAGAGTGAGTGTACATGTACACATGGTGCCTGCTTTCCTGCCTGCATGCATGCACTTTTGCCTATGTGTGTGTATGCTCAAACCAATGCCCATGTCAGCATCAGCACCCAAAAAAGCCCCCCGTCCCCGCTCTGACCTGTTTAGTGTCTGCAGCGTCCTGTCCTTCACTGTATTCCAGGTTTGGTGCGGAGTCTGCTTTGTCCTCCTCCTCCGTCTTGATGTCTCCACACCCCCCTTCCCCAGCAGTGGTGACAGCCGCTGAGGCTCCATCCTCTGAGTGTGCAGGCCTCTCTCCCTCAGTGCTGGCTTCACCTGAGGGCTGTGGTGCTCCCTCCCCGCTGCCTCTGTCCGTGTCACTGGCTGCTGCAGAGTCTTCTTTGCCTTCCAGCGTCTGGTCATCGTCTTTGGTTTCAGAGTCTTTAGTGCCGTCACCGCCACCGCTTGCTTTCTGCTGCTGGAATGAGCTGTCCTTGTCGTCATCCACATCCACACATCCTGAGAGACACCAAGGAAGATGGAAAAATATGGGCTCCTTTTATATCATTAAGTCTTCTGTTACAGTTGTGATATGATACAAGAACTCTGGAATTCTACAGTAGCAGATAATTAGAACAGCAAGTGAATGAAGTAGTAGGATGTGATGATGACCCTGTATCCTTTATATTGAGAGCTCTAATAAAAAAATTTTTTTTAAGAAATTGTACAAATGTATAAACTTTATAGCAATGAAACAGGGCAAAACAATCTTATAACACATTTACCTTTTTTCAGAATACAAATTATATACAGACAACTGCTACTGTGTTAGGCTGTCACCTACAAAGAGTTGTCTAGGTATACAATATTGTATGTAACTAGAGACAGAAACATCTGCCCATCTGCAGTACACCTTCATTTTCAACAAATGCTTTTAAACATCTACAGACACAAACATCAAGTCAAGGACATCACTCACGTTTAGACTTTTTCTTGTCCTCAACGATCCTGGAGATGATCTCTCTCCATCGAGGCATGGAGCGCAGGAGTTTGGAGCGTGTGAAGGTGTTGATCTCATCTCCTGTGGCTGGTCGCAGTTCGTTGAAGAGGAACAGGCATCGTTCTATCACCGGAGCACACACTTCTTTGTAGGAACGCCCTTGATCCTGGTGAGCCTGTGTCAGAAACCCCCCACATCCCGTGAACTCCTTCACTTAAGCTTCATGATGGGGTTCTGACAGTCAGAGTCACATATCTTAAATGAATAAAGCAAAACAGTTCTATAAAGTAGGTATTGCAGTTAACCATTCTATTGATCACTGTAATGGGACTTTGTTTCTTTTTCTTTCTTTTTACTTTGTGCTCATGCACTTGAGTTAGTCATGATAGGTGCTAATTCATCAATTAAAATGATACCAAAGCTTTTAGAATGCTGTGTATTCACAGGCATAGGCATTTTTTGTTATCTAAGGTGATTTTTAAAAGGCCACACTTTTTTCAATGTTACGCCATTTTGTTCTCTATAACCTTCCATCTTTCATTACTTTGTGATACATCATGGGGGGAACTCAATTTATACAACTGATGCAATTTTTCACAGTAGGTGCTTTGCAGTGTCAAACATGCTTAAATAGGAGTTTTGCAAGCCAGTTTCTGTCCTTACTCCACAGACACTTTCGTGTACCTTTTTCTTTCTTCACATGCTAGCCAGTGGGAAATCCATGTATTTCACTGTGAGGGAATTCTGGTTCTGTTCATCATTATATATGGAACTTTCTTCCTTCCTCTGTCTTAGTTCCACAAATGACTATGCAGAAATGTGAACAAAATTCCAGACCTGGTAAGCTAAAACCACAGGGAACAATTACCTTGATGAGTGCCTTCTTGGCGGAGTGAATGGCCCGGCATATGTCCAGCACAGAGCGAGGAAGGGTGGGTTTGTGAGTTGTCTCCCCCTGGCTGTGCTCCATCAGGCCCAGCACCACATGACCCAGGTCTGTGTGCTTCAGCAACACCGCCATCAGTAACCTGACAACATCATCATAATCATTACTGATCAGTCTTTATCAAAGACACCGCCATCAGTAACCTGATGACATCATAATCATTACTGATTAGTCTTTATCAAAGGCACTGCCATCAGTAACCTGACAACATAATAATCATTACTGATCAGTCTTTATCAAAGGCACCGCCATCAGCAACCTGATGACATGATTGTCATTACTGATCAATCTGTTTGAAAGACACCGCCATCAGTAACCTGATGATATGACTGTCATTACTGATCCATCTTTATGGAAAATATTCTCTTGCAGTCTGTTTTCAGCACAGCTGTCAGCTTCTAGCTTCACCTATAAGTCTTTTCAGCCCACTGTCTGCATTATTTCTAGGACAAATGTAAATGACCAAGAAAAGCAGATCTATCTCTCCAGCTTGCCAAGAGAGAAATGCATGAAAAACATTATTTGGATGGTAACGTGCCACAGCCTTTTGTCAGGAGGAATGATCAAACATGAATTGTCAGGAGGAATAATCAAAAATGAAAGAAAATAGCAAGTGGTAAACAGAAACAGGGAGGTGGTGCATTTCTGGTCGGGGAAAACCTGCACACTAGGGAAAACTGTTATTCTTTTATTTTTTTCTAACACACTCAGTCAAAAAAACAACCAGTTCTTTACTACACAACTTCTACTCTCCAACATCCAAATTTTACAAGACAGAAATAAGAACCAAAATATCAATTTTGTTTAACAGATACTCATCTTAATATTCTTCTGTTCGAAGTTCCTGCCAAAAAAATTATTTTTTAAAAAAAAGACAGAAAACAAATAACTGACAACAAAACTCAACACCCCCAAAAATCCTTAACTGGATAAACTGGACAACAAACAAAAAGGAGAAACACTTCACAAGAGAAAAATCATAGCCTGCACACACACACACACACAAAAAGCCATGGCCAATATGTAACCCGGGTATGCCAGCCAGCGGTCGTTGTTCAGCTTACCTGCCCACTTCCTCCACAGGGTGGTCCTGGGTGAAGTCGATGGGGAAGTTGAGGTGGTGGGTGTGGGCAAAACGGTCCACCATGGCCAGAAAGACCTTGACTGTGGGCTCCGCCACTCTCCCCTCTGCCAGGGCCTGCAGGAAGGGCTTGGTAGCGTCAGCGCTGGCGTTCTCCTCTTCGTACAGCCGCTCCTTGTCCATGGTCTGGGGCAGGTGTACGTGCTCTGAGGTAGGGGTGGCACCTGCAGCCACACAGGTGGGTGTGTATAAGTGCTGCTAGCTTGCGTTGGGTGTGTAGGGTGGTTCTAGTGTGCAGAGTTGAAATTTTACTTTGGGGTTTGCTGTGTTCACTGTATGATTTCTCGATTCAACTCCAGTCCCAGGCATCCCATTTATGACTAAAGCTACTACTTCAGTAGTCCCCCCCTTTTTCCATAAAGAGAAGAGTGTCTACAAAATATGAGAGATCATACTGATGAAAAAAACAACTACCCAAAATAACCCCAAACTCCCCTGAATAACCATCAAATATGTGAAGTTTCATTTACATTATACACAAGTCAGGTATGACAGAGTGCAAAATGTAACGTGCATCTGTATTATATAATTAAACAATTTCAGCTTACACAATATATATCATGCAAAACATAACATACTACTGTATATATGACTGATAACCTCAACACACACACACACACACACACACACAAAGTACTGTTCACCTGGGGTGTTGGTGCTAGGACTTCTCGTTTCCCCCTTCTCCTCGTCGAAACTGTTGTGCGGCTGCAACACCTGCAGTCCGCCAGAGAAGAAGTCCGCCTGCAGCCACTCCCCGCACTCCACCTCTTCTGCAGCCAGGGGAGTGCTGCGCACCTGCTGCGCAGCATGCAGTCCCAGAAGAGTGCCCAGAGTGCGCTCGGCATCAATGAGGGGAGAGGACATGGAGCTGGAATCCATCGACTGGACAATGTCTTTTTCAGGCTGGAAGCAGACACGATTTGGGTTTGTCCATTTTTTGTATGCCTGTTTCAACTGATTTTTCCCTCCCCCCCTCCCTTTTCTTTAAATAAACAGATATAGCAAAACTGTTAACTCTTTTTTTCTTAAGTCTTGTGCTGAAAATATGTTTGCAGGTCATACTGCTGCTCTCTGTGCCCCCCACTTTTAACTTTTGAGTCACATGATATTGGCAGAATTGTTCACACACACAAAAACAAGAAAGAAAGAAACCGGCAGGCAGACGGACTTGCAGAAAGGCAGAGAACATTACAGACACTTTCTCCTGCATGTTTTGCAAATACATCTGAGAACACACGCACAACACATCCAAAGACACACACACATCCAAAGCACACATATCCAATGCACACACACACAAATACTCACATCCACATACTGGCCCACATAGAATGCCTGCATCATTTCTCTTGCCTCATCAGAGTGGTGCATGCTCTCAAACACATGTGATGCGTCACGCCCTGTTACGAAACATTCAGTCCAAGTCAAAAACATTGTAACATGATAACAAGGCAACGGAGACAGAGACAGAGAGAGACAGAGACAGAGAGAAAGAAAGAGGAAAGAGCCTTTGAAAAAATGTTTGGCAACAGCGTTTTACAGCTCTTAAGCTTAGAGGTACACTTAACCATTCAAAGCTAATAATATCTTAAAACTAACAGAAAATGGCTAAGCAAAACCTGACACAAACACCAAGTTCAGACTCCTCTGCACCTCAATTCATCATGTGTTTAAACTGTTATAAGCATCTGTGTCTACACAAGAAACAACAAGAAAGCACACATGTTAGAATAACAGAAAATAAACCAGAAAGATAAAATTTCACCATCCAACAATATGCATAATTCTCATAACAAAAAAATTTCAAATATGATTCAAAATATGATCAGGATACAACCTTCTTACACTAAGCTTCAGAAAAAACTGCACTGCAATCCCCAGTAATGGTGATGATAAAAATCCCCTCCCTTACCTGCATACTCCATGAGGATGTCCCTTCCACAAGGGGCCTGACACTTGAAGTCGTGTATGTCGTACACCTTCCCATGAATCACCACCCACAGGCCGCCATCTTTGTTGTGGTTCTCCAGGTCCACTTTGCGAATCATCTGAACATCGTCAAATGACTTCTGGCTGTAGCGTTCCAGAGTGTAGCCTGTCGTCACACAGAGATTGAACATTAACTGCTTTTCTCTGGCCCACCATTCATCACTCAAGCCAGAACGGCACTACTGACATTTAGTTTTCGGCTAATTTCTACTTTAACTTTACAGCTAGAGGGCCACTTCAAATTACTCTCCTCTCATCTTTGTGTGTTAGTTCAGCCTAACAATTAGAACTCTTTCTTACTTTAAAGTCTGTTGAAAATTTCACATACCTTTCTCTTCCATCATCTATCAAAGTGATTTACAGGGTCAACATTTTTTTTTAAAACGCATCAACATTTCTTTTCAACAAGCTGAAATTTCATAGCATAACTACCCACTCTAAAATGTCAAAGCTGTATAATTCATTCTACACACATGAAAATGTTAGAAATATACCAAAAGCACTCACTCCAGACCCATGAAAATGTAAGAAATGTACCAAAAGCCCTAACTCACTCAGGACCCATGAAAATGTAAGAAATGTAACAAAAGCGCTAACTCACTCCAGACACATGAAAATGTAAGAAATGTAACAAAGCAATAACTCACTCCAGACACATGAAAATGTAAGAAATGTAACAAAAGTGCTAACTCACTCCAGACACATGAAAATGTAAGAAATGTAACAAAGCAATAACTCACTCCAGACCCATGAAAATGTCAGAAATATACCAAAAACGCTAACTCACTCCAGACCCATGAAAATGTCAGAAATGTACCAAAAGCGCTAACTCACTCCAGACCCATGAAAATGTAAGAAATATACCAAAAGCGCTAACTCACTCCAGGCCCATGAAAATGTAAGAAATGTACCAAAAGCGCTAACTCACTCCAGACCCATGAAAATGTCAGAAATATAACAAAAGCGCTAACTCACTCCAGACCCATGAAAATGTCAGAAATGTAACAAAAGCGCTAACTCACTCCAGACTCCGGGCCAAGCCAGGTCCTCCTGGTCATCGCGGTCACAGCCAGGAGCCAGGTGGTTGAAGCGGTCCAGCAGTTCCAGGGTCTGACCCACAACCGTGACTGCCCGCGACACCCGCACCACGTTGCCACACCGCACACTCAGCAACACCAGGCACGACAGCAGCTCAGGGTGCAGCACACCTGCCCACAATAACGATGATGATGGTGGTTAGTGTCTAAGAGACAGACAGACAGACAGACAGAGAGAGACAGACAGACAGAGAAGACAGACAGAAGAGAGACAAAGAGAGAGAGAGAGAGGTGAATGAGCATGGAGAGAGCACAGAGAGAGAGAGAGAGAGAGAGAGAGAGAGAGAGAGAGAGAGAGAGAGAGAGAGAGAGAGGAGAGAGAGAGAGAGAGAGAGAGAGAGAGAAGAGTGGTAGTGGGGGGGGGAGCAGTAAAGGGTGAATACACAAGCATAATTGAGTGTGTACATGTATACCTGTGTGCATGCTCTACACAGTGTCCTCACTTTAATCACTAACTCCCCGCCACAAGACAAAGCGTGATCAGCACTGACCTGTAACATCTCTGGAGATGACCTGCGACACCTGACAGAAGTGACGACTGCCCATGCTGGCGACACTGACAGCTGCCGACAGAACCTTGTTGACATGACTGCACATCAGGCCGCAGTATTTCCGCAACACGGAGGCTGCTCCCTGCATCTCCAGTCCTGCCACACACAACGACACTGACTGAAAACATGGTATAGGTCAGTGAGTGTTATCATGATGATGATGATGCACAGATGAACAGCAGGAAATAGGATACCTGTTGGTGAGTGTGATTATCATCATGCAATATTTTTCTACAACTAGCTGTTCAGTTTTTACTGGGGAAAACATCAAGAACATTCTATTGCCATTATGGGGAACCATAACTTACATAAATTCATTTTTGATAATACCAATAATACAAATCATTTATAATAATATAAATACATGTTACTTTAATTTCTGTTATTGATTACAAAGAAAAATGAACAGATTTCTTATGCTTTCAAGAACACAACAATTCAGAGAGATCCATTATTTTTTTCTTCATGATTTTTTGTCTATGTATGGAAAGTCCTTCAATGATAGCTACTTCTATCAATAATAAAAAAAAATACTATATGCACATGAAAACCTTTTTCCAACATCAAATAACACACAAAACCAACAAGACTACCACCTCTCCTTCAAATAGTAAAATACTCAGAACCACCAAAACCTTTTTCTTGGCAGAGAAGACTATTACCGATCTCTGAGGTGGGTTTGGCAAAGTCCTCCTCTTCTTTGGTTTCGGCACTTTTGGTCATAACGGCCATCTCCTTGGAGAAGATGCGGGCCACCAGGAGGCGCTGGAATTGGAGGAGGAGGTGGAGGGAGGGGGACATCTCCATCACTTCTCCGTCTGGGGACTTGCCGCCACTGTCACGTGCTATCTCCTGCAGCTGGGCCAGGGTGTAGGTGGTGGAGTTTCTGTCAACACCAACCACACGACTTCATCACAGGCACGGAAAAAGGGTAGTATGATAAACAAAAAATTATAAAGTAGGAAAACAGCGAGTTGGGGAGGTGGCTTAAACATCTAGAAGCATGTTACTGCCTCCTTACCTCTTTGAAGAAAAAGTGCCGACAGTCAGAACAAGACATGGAAGATGGAACCACTATAATCTCTCTCTCTCTCTTAAATAAATAAAAGTGAGCAACATGGGCTTAAAACATGGAAATCTTTCAACAAGCTGTGTAAACTCATACAAAAACAATTATTGGCAAAAATAAAAATGTCTGACCAAAGAGGTTTGATACCCAAAAGACAGAACAAGTGGTGCTCAGAAAATGAGTGCAGAAAAAGATCCCCTGCTGCAGGATTTCTCTTCACCGATTTCCACTTCTACATCAAACATGTAACTAAAGATTTAAAAAAACAACCCCCCAAAAAACCCAAACCCAAAGTGAGTCTGCATACCTTTTATACAAATATACAAGAGGTACAATTGATCAAGCCAAACTCTATTCATGTTGCAATGCAAAAATTAGCCAACTCTATTCATCGTTTCTGTACAGCACTGTGGCTCATCACAAGAGAACAGAAGGGAGGACTGACCTCAGCAGTTGTTGGATGAGCTGAAGGAGGGGGATGGTGGTCTGGCACTCTGACAGTCCCTCTGTCTGACTGCTCTCCCTTGCTGAGGATACACCGCTGTCACACTTGATGTCATTGGTCGCCTCACTCATCTTGCCACTTTCATCTTCGTCCGCTTCTGCTGCATCTCCCTCTTTCTCCTGTCACAGGCAAAGAAGTTTATCAATGGGAGATAAAAAATATCAATGAGGAATACAAGAGTGAAGTTTTTGACATTTCGCAAGCTGAAAAGAGCTGCATTTCTGAGATTTCTCAGAAAGGCTGCACACTGCATGTGGAAACTGTCACTAATACCACTTTCTGTAGTTCAGTTCAGAAATGTTCCATGCTCATAGAAAAAATTATGTGGGTATCTTTTAAAGAGAAAGATTCCGAGAGACAACAAAATTGTGACTTCACAAAAACCTTGTCTGTAGTTCTATGTTATCTATATCTGCCATGTCATTTACAATAAAAGACAAATGTCAAAATCAAAGTACAAACACATGAAAAAAAACAAAAAAAGCCAACAATCACTGAGTGTTACACAAAATTTAAATCTGCAGAGACATTCGAAAACAATACAAGAAGTATGAACACAACATAACTGCTGGTACATGCTACAGGGGAATATCTACCTTCTTCTCCTCCAGTTCCTTGATCTCCGCCTTGACAGCCATGTTGAGGGAAGACTCCAGACCCCCATCAGCCATCAGACTGCTGACCAACAGGTCGGTCATGAACCGCTGTCCTGAACTCATCACGGACGCCTCACGCCCTCCTGAACAATACAGGCACATAGTCAGGAAAATTACACCAGCATCCTGAACAATATGATCACATAGTTATAAAAGTTCTCTCAGTACTGTTGCATAGTCCTAAACATAATGCAAGGCAGATTCTCCACTTTTTTTTAAAATATGCTGCCATCAAACGATTAATCAAAGAAATCTGTAATGTTATTTGTTTTACTTCTTTTGCTACCTATCAAAGTATATGAAGATGCTCTGACTTTCTAAATAAAAGACCAAACACTCAACTTCAAATGGTACTAAAAAAAACACATGAACAGACACGCCAAAATAACTGTATGCATACAACTTTAAGCCCTGAACACAACCTCAGAAGACTCACCTCCATTGGCCAGCAGAGTGGACAGGGCTCTGGCTCTCTCCTCTGCTGTGGGCAGCAGGATGGACCAGCCGCTCTGCAGGGTGGCCTGTGCCGCCATCTGCACCGTGCTGATCACCCCACAGTTGCTGGCCAGAGACACCACGCGCTGCTTCAGGCTGTTCACCAGGGAACACCCCTGACCCAGCCCCAGGCTGTCCACCTCCTCCATCTGGGAGATGGCTGCGTGCAGCTGTAAAGGGAGGACGGGTCAGTTTGGGGTTTGGAGTAGGTTAGATTTTGATGGATGTTGAGAGTGTGTGTGTGTGTGTGTGTGTGTGTGTGTGTGTGTGTGTGTGTGTGTGTGTGTGTGTGTTTGAGAGGTTCATATAAGAGTAGATGCATGTAAAAATGTATACTCTCCCTCTCTATTTCACTTACACACACACACACACACACACACACACATTTATTCCCTCACTGTCACTGAGTCTATTTCATGTGTGCACACACACACACACACACACACACACACACACACACACACACACACACACACACACACAGAGCTCCCCTCTCTACCAAACACACACACACACTACAAATGACCTGCAGGTTGAGGAGGTTGAGGGCCGCCACAGCCATGCACTCTTTGTCCTGGGGAGGAGGCCGGTCACTGCGTCCATCCAGCCCCTCACACACCACAGCCAGCAGCTCGTCCAGCCGCTCCAGGGTCCACTGGCTGACGTCCACAATGAACGGGATCCGAGACCCCACAGTCCACTGCGTGCTGGATGACCAGAAGAACGTCTGCAAGAAAAGTTGTCAGAATGTAAATCAGACTGCAGAAGTATTATGTCTGCAAGGAAAGTTGTCAGAATGTAAATCAGACTGCAGAAATAGTATGTCTGCAAGGAAAGTTGTCAGCATGTGAGTTAAGTCAGACTGCAGCAACTTCAATCATCGGCTTAGCTCTTTGATAAAGAGGAGGACAGTTCTTTTGGATGAACTAGGATGAGCTGTGACCTTGTGGGGAGTCATACAGGTAAACTATACTGATACCACTCCACAAAGTACAATACTGGTTGAGTATCCTAGGACTCTTTCTGCTACTGGCCTAATCTCACAGCTTCTTCTATGGGCACAGGCATTTATCTTCTGCAATGGCTCACATCTCACATGTAAATTCACAATACACTTTACTTTTGCAGGTGGATTTTGCAAACACAGCTTTTTTTATCCTGGCTATGATGGCAGCAGTATGTTGACTTCAGGGCAAAATCCCATAAAACTTTAAAGACAAAAAATAAAATAAAATATCTGCAGAATTTGCTCTGTGCATGTATGTATTCCCAGCTACCTCACTGTCTTCCTATTGTCCTCTGTGTGTGTGTGTGTTGTTGTGTGTGTGTGTGTGTGTGTTGTGTGTGTGTATGGTGTGTGTGTGTGTGTGTGTGTATGCATGTATGTGTGTGTGTGTCCTTGCGTGTTGCACAATGAATGTACACATTTACTCTGGAGAGGAAAGTAGAAATCTTGCACAGATTATTTTTCTATTTTCTATCAACTTATACCTTTCATTTTTTCCCCATCATATTTGACCTCACTTCACTTTGTCTTATGATGTCTTCTCAAGGCAGGAAAGCCTGTTGATTAGGTTTCCCCATCCAAGCACCCCTTCTTACCTGTGAAGGGCCACAGGAAGCTCCCACGATGAACTTGCCCTCCATGGCAGGCAGGAGGGTGGGCTCTGCCACGTTGGTGGATCCCAGCTCGCCCAGCTGGCCCTGCTCGTTCCTGCCCCAGCCGTACACCTCCCCCTCCTCGGTAATGGCCAGGCAGTGCATGGCCCCCACTGCTGCTGACACCACGCGACGCCCGTTCAGGGCGTCCAGCTGCCGGGGGTGTCGCACGTGGTCCTCCGTTCCGTGACCCAGTCGAAAGTTGTCCCCTTTGCCCCTGGACAATGGTTGGATGAAAATACGTTACCACAAGAAAAGAGTATTGTACAAAATGCTGTGCACTGTTTTATAGGAGAGAGTTCCACAGGATCCACAAAAGGGGGCAGATTGGTACAGTTTATGGCACACCGGAGCCTTCTTGTCAGTCAGTCACAACTGTGTTCTGAGCCTTTCTCTGTCTACAAAACCCATGAGGTAATCTTCTTTTGAACTGCTGATAGTTTTCACTTTTAATGCCAAGCTACAGATTTTCAATCAACATAATTCTGTTCAGTATTTCAGTTCATTATACTGTTACAATGCAGCTCTATTATAACTGACCACACTTTCATAATGGTGAAAAGCTAAGAACGCTGAATATCATAGTTTAAATATAACAAGAATACACTTTCACAAAAACTATTTTCAAAAAGAAAACAAACTTCTTCTCTTCTTCAAATCTAAAAGAGTCTTAACACTCATAAAAAGGAAAAGAAAGGCGCCCACATACCAGCTGAAGAGTTGTCCAGACTTGGTGAGAGCCAGAGAGAACTGGGCGCCACAGTACACCTTCACCACGTCCTGCCCCATCAGCTTCTCTATCAGCTTGGGGGTTTTGCTGCCGTCACTGCCGCCACGACCCAGCTTCCCATAGTCCCCATCTCCCCAGCTGTACACAGCCCCTGCACCACAAAACAGTCCGTAGTGTAAATGTTTGTCTTCACAGTCTACACATGTGTCGGTTTCTTTGTACATGTCACACACAGTGCATGATTACAGGTTTGATAAGAAACACTCCGGAAACAGAAGTAGTTTTTGAGAGGTAGAACTAAGGTCGCTTTCTACCAACGCGTACAAAAGCAAAACTAAACCAAACAAAAGAAACAAAAAAACCCTAGTGCTTCATAAATTTGATAATAATAAATACATATAATAGATATACTATAGATAGCACAGTAAACACACTGCATTACATATTTATGTACACTGCCCTAAGCACTAGCTTTTTTTTAATAGAAAGAATGAAAATTTTGCAATGTAAAAAAAATTTGCAATCCACAAAATTTCTATTTCTAAAAAAAATCTCTACAAAACCACCCCCCCCCCCCCCCCCCCACACGCACGCACACAGAGACATACAAAAGCTTAAGAGAAATCTATACAAATAACAGTACTATTCTCTTGGAGACTGGAACAGAAACATAAATCTCTAATCTCTACCCTCAGCAAACATTAGAACGCAACACGACAACTGACCAGTGTCAATGACGGCCACAGTCTGAGCGTCCCCGCTGCCACAGGCCACATCCACCACGCGGTGACCTCTCAACCCCGCCACCACAGTGGGCACCAGGTGGTCCTCAGAGTTGCCGTGGCCGAGGCGGCCATAATTGCCACGGCCCCAGGTGAACAGCTCCCCATTGACGGTGACAGCGGCACTGTAGGTGCTCCCCACGGCAATCTGCACCACTGGGTGTTTTTTGGACAGCTTGTTGATCAGGGTGGGCTCATCCCTTGCTCTGTTCAAACAATAAGATTTAAAATAAAGAAAAGATATTTACTGTCATCGACTTTCAAAAACTGACAGGTCCCTTAAAGTTAGGTCAGACTTGTGCAGTTTTTCAGGCTACAGATTTTTTTGTTTTTGTTCCTCAGCTAAAGCTCTGAGGTTCACCAATGGTGAGATTTTGCATTTGCAACCGGTTTTGCCCACCATAAAGAAACTGCATTCTGTCTTTGGGGATAGGCTACAGATGATATGTGTGTTACCTGCTTTCTGCTCAGACTGTTTCTATCAAGTACACAACAAACACATTAGTGTTTGTCATTAGGGAAAACATACTGTGTCTTACTACTGTAGCTATTTGAGGGAGTGCAGTGCAAAGGCTAGTATTATGATCAGAGCTTGCTCCTTTTAAACTGAACAGCAAAAACAAAAGCAGCCATGAGTAATATCCTCCAATTTCATTTCATTCCATTCACAGTCATGTGGAGCACTGTGATTGCGCTACACCAGCTTTATGAGGTAGAGGTGTAATGCACCAGGAGAACTGAGCGATTGATACATAACTGCTGCTTTGAGGTTCAGTTTGAAAGATTGAACAAGCTGTCCATTTTATCACAACATGTGTGTGTGTGTGAGTGAGTGCATGTATGCGTGATGCATGTGTGTTTTTATTTTAACATCTATCCACTAAAAAGTGATATTAGACAGTGTGTGCAGATGATCTTAGAGAAAGGGGCATAGATAAGGAGGAAGCTCAAAACAGAGAGAGATGGAAAGGGCTCATCAATGTCAAACCTCCCCTGGGAGAAACATGACAAAAAAGGAAGAAGAAGAAGAGTGTGTGTGTGTGTGTGAAAAAGCGAGCATTTGCCAGTGAGCGTGTGCATGCATGCATGTGTGTGAGTGTACCATTATGTCTCTAGTAACACCAGCCCCCCAAAGAAAAACGTGCAGTGTGTTCAGGACACCACAGCTCCGTAACAACACCACCAGCACCCACATGTTGTCGCCATGTCCCAGACGTCCCCCGTCCCCGTTGCCCCAGGAGTAGACCTCTCCGTCGCTGGTCAGGGCCAGGTAGTGTTTGGCGTCACAGTGAGCCGCCACCTTCACCACCTCCTTGTCCCCAAACCCCAGCACCAGCTGAGGAGACTGAAACCACAAGCAGGAGTCAGGTGTCACAAGGCATGCCTTTCTGCTTCTGTGTGTTCAGTCATTTCTTTGCTGCTTTGTTTTAGGCCTACCTCTCTAGGGCTTTTCCCTTTTGTTTTATTTTCACAATTTTTAACATTACTCTTTTAAATGAGGATAATGAACATACCAAAACTTAAGAATAACAGAACTTATACCAATACAAAATTGTTTTTTTACACAGCTGCAATTTCCATGAAACACAGCCATATAGCTTTTCTATACTGATTTTCCTCAACCCACCATCATATCGCCAATGGTCACAAGAATAATCCATTTTGATCACATTAAAAGTTTGGGTAAAAAAATTATTTCTGTGAAAAAATGACAAATAATAAGAGAATATTCACCTACAGCTAAAGCACCTGTTCATGACCAACTTCTTAGAAGGATCTTTATTATCCACACTTCATTTCAGATTTCTTTTTTTTTCTTTTACAGATGACAGCAGCATGTTCTGGTTTTTATGTGGGCACACAGCTAGGATAGAGATGTACACAGAACTGTCACTTACTGAAATGTTGTCACTGCTGGCACTGACCTGTGTGTCGGAGCTGTAGAACATGCAGTAGACTTTCCCAGAGCGGGTGAGCACCAGCAGGCACCTTTCTGCACACCCCACCTGCTGGATTCCTCCCAGGTCATTGAAAATGTCCAGGAGATGAGGCCCATAGGCACTGGTGCTCCCTGCCCACCCCAGCCAGCCCAGGCCCACAGCTTCCTGCGTCATTGTTGGTCCTCCACCCTGCAACACACATCACTTGCCCATTATTTTTGTGGGGTTTTTTGGTTTTTGTTTTGGTTTGCTACATGAAGATATGACACTTCCCTTTTTTAAACATTTTTTATTTGTTTCTTGGGGGTTTTGTTGTTTGTTTGTTTGTCTGGGGTTTTTTGCTGCCTTATGCTCTATCTATGACATCCCATTGCAATTTTTCTTTTCATTCTATTTTCAAAATTTTGTTTACCACTTCATGTTCTATGGCATTCCAGTGCTTTTTTTTTATTTTTAAAATCTTTTCGGGTTTTGTTTGCAGCCTACCATTCTATAGGATCTCTGCCACTAAGACCTCACCCTCATTCCCACTTCACCACATACAGTCATGCTAAGGCTCATTCTGTTGCATGCTCTGGGCCAAAAGCCCACACGGAGCAGCTGTCAGATTACCAGCCACAAGAGGCCCAGCACTGCTGCTGATCACTTTAGTGGTGCTTGATGTTGATCTACCAGGATGCTATCTATGATGCCTCTTCCTGATGACAATGAGTTCAATGACAGTTCATCAGCAAAGCCTGACTGAAAGTCACATCCTGAGGCTGAAAACGACATAGGACAAAATCACCACCTCAGCTTCCCACTGGGCCACAGAACAGCAGCTGTAGCTAAGAGCTGACAAGGCACACAGAAAACAAAATGCTCCAATGCTTTTGGTCAACACACCTCAAACATGAAAGTTTGTACCACCAATGATCCTTTCCCATTATACCGTGTACAACCCCAACTCACCTTTTGTGCAGAGGTGGGAGGCAAGTAAGGGGTGCAAAGTCTATCCAGGTGTGACATGATGACCACCGCACTCTGTCTCAGGTCCACAGGGGTGGTCTCATCTTCAGGTATGGTCAGGTAGTTTAGAAAACACTGTGTGGGGCTCACCAACAGCGTCTGCAAGTCAACAATTCATACTGACACTGTCAATAATCAAGCTTAACCTTATAACACTCTAACTCAATGTTACTTCAGCTGTCTTTCACTCTGCACTTTATGTAGCCACTCTCCATGTACATGGGTCGTAGTTGTAGGTATGTATGTATGTATGTAGTAGGTAAATTGCTAAGTGCATTAGTGCTAGCATGCATGTACATCAATGTATTGTTTCTTTATCCACGCAGACATGCAGTTTCATGTATAATCAGTTTGTGTGTGTGTGTGTGTGTGTGTGTGTGTGTGTGTTTGTGTGTGTGTGTGTGTTTGAGTGCATGCGTACGTGTATGTATGTGTGTGTATATATATACATGCATGCAAACATGTGTGTGTTGTAAGCAAGCATGAGCATACACATGCACATCTACTCCTCCTTGCTCACACCATGAACAAATGTAAACACACATACCAAAACAGAGCTTCCTCATCAGCCTACTGACCTCGTCCCATCGGGGGCAGATTTTGTGAGATCGTGACTTAGAGTTGTGAATGTTCTCGAAGCGTCTCAGAAGGGGGATCAGCGGGGCTGCCAACAGGCTGCTGCTCACCCGGTTGTCGTAGTGATGGTGACTGCCAATCAGAATGACACGGCTTTTCAACAGACTGCACAGAATGCTCACGTTTTTATCCAACCTTTTCTAGGCTTACGAAAACAAACACTCTTCACTTGTTACTGTCCTGGTTTACTTTCTCCCTCACTCACACGCAGATACCTACAGAAGCACAAATATGCACAGAAACAAAGGCACAGAAACACACACATGCACACACACATACACAGATAAACATGCACACAAACAACACATAGCAAATGTATTGCTTATTCAAGGTATTATCTGGAAATAAATTTTGACTCTGACCCCCCAATGACTACCCCACAAAACCTACAACCTCACCCTGCCAGACTAGAGTCACTGACCTGTTGTTCCAGAGGTTGAGGAGAAGGAGGACGGCAGACAGGATGTGACCCAGTGACCCCCTCTGCACCGCCAACTCCATCAGCAGACACAGCGCCATCTGCTGGTCCTGTGTGGGAATCTTGCTGGAGCTGTGAGCACTGGCACTTCCACTGAGGTCCCTGCAGCAGGTCACACAGAGAGAGTGTCTCATAGTATGAGTCCATGCACAGATCTGCTGACATCACTTTTAATAAAACATAAAACACAACTAAGAAGGAAGGTATCAGAGTGGTTAAGATATTCTCCTAACTAACAATTCTGGGTTCGATTCCCAGCCTTGCCCTTTCTTCCCAATTTGACGAAAAAAATCGAACTGAATGCCAAAGTCTTTCAGATGAGACTATAAATAGAGGTCCTGTGTGCAAATGCAAGCAGAACATCTTGCGCACATGTTAAAAACATGTCCCACGTTTTGGAAGAGTAGGCCATTTTGTGCTGGTAGGAACAGTTGACAAAATTTCAACAATAAATGCATGCACACAGGTGTCATGTTTATACCCCATTCCCAAAGTCAGAATGCGGCTACCTAAAGGTAGGGAGAGACGGTACATGTGCATGGGTCTCACCATTAGTGACCTCGGAGCTCTAGCTAAGGAACACCACCCAACAACAACAAAAACACAACTATATTGCAGATAGAAAAAAGTAGCAGACATACAGCATTACAGAGTGGACTGGATAACTATATGTAGAGACCCAGGCTTTGGCACACAACTCACTTAAGATAAGGGATTTGGTGAATATCTGTGCAGTGCCCCTCCAACTCGCAATATCATTAAAGGGAAAACAAACAAAGAAGAAAGAAGAAAATAAGATCGTGCTTGAAAAGATATTTAAAGAAAAAAGGATACATGAAAAACACACAGGCACATACGTAGGCATGCAAACATGTCCATGTGTGTATAGGAGTATGCCACACACACACACACACACACACACACACACACACACACACACACACACACACACACACACACTGTACAAAACTCATCCTTTTTCTCGAAAACCAGACACGTTCGACTCACCCAGCAACAACGGAGTGCAGAAACTTGGTGGCCCTCTCCACCACCTCCAGCCACACAGAGGACACACTGCCCTCGTCGAAAAGAGTGGCTTCAGGCAGGGACTGCAGGGCATCCAGCGACTCCTGCAGCAGTTCGCTGCACAGGTCAGCATCCTCCCCTGACCTCCACGCCCGGCGCAGAAAGGCGAAGGCAAAGCTGAGGGCAGCTCTGGACCCCACCCTGGCCAGACCCATGGTGGCCTTCTCTGCTGGCTTGGTGGTCGAGCTGTCAAAACAGTATCGGGTAGACAGTTAACGATTGTTGTTGTTGTTGCTGCAGCTTCTGTATTAACGTTCATCCCCCCACCACCCCTCTATGATATCAGTTTTCATTTACTTTGATATCTTTTCCCCTTTAGTTTTGACTCATTACCCTTTCTGTCTTTTCTTTTTTTTTACAGAAAAAATTCTAAATGACGTGTTTGGATTTATACTCATAGGATTAAAAGCCACAAAATGTTTACCTTCCCTCACAACTGGCTCCTGCTACTGATCTTGTGCTGTGGCCTTCCATAAAGGTGAAAGGGGGATCAAGAAATCTTCCATTCCTTTTTTTAAAAATTTGATCTTTATACAATGCCTTAGTTTGTTTTCATTTGGTATTTGCTACATTTTTCTTCCATCAAACAACTCATTATTATTTGTGGAGGGCTAAAAGCTAAGGTTGAAAAATATAGCTTGGTGGCTTTTAAAATCATATGACTTATTCTTAACATGGTAAAGTAGCAGTTTTTGCCACTTCAATCAATGTACTTGTTCCTAAACTTCTTTTTTAAAAATTCATTGATGCACCTTACGTGTGGCTAGTTGTTTTTTTTTTAAACAAAAAATAAGGGAAGCAGCACATACAACAACAACAACAAAGTATATGAACATCAATAGTTGAAGCACTAAAGACAAGAAAACAAGAAAACTTCCCACTCTATTCAGTTTCACTTCTTCCAAGTGGCTGGCTGCCTGAAAAGACACAGACGGAGCGTGTACAAAGACAAATGGTGATGATTATCATACAACCACTTTCAAGATTTTCCCCCCTCTAATCGACAGAGTCTGGACACTGTTCACGTCACTCTTTTTACACGTTCTCCTACCCACCTTTTCTGTTTGTTGAGGTTGCTTTGGTTGGCCTGGCGTTTCTTGGAGGGTGGCTTCCTCTCGGCCTGGGTCTGTCGACAGAGGGCGATAAAGTAGCGCTCCAGGACAGCCAGCCTCTGCTGGAGGCGCGTGGCAGACAGGGTGGAGCTGGAGGCGTGGATGCACAGACTCTGGTGCTCCCACAGCACTGACTGCAGGCATTCTCGCAGCTGAGAGGCATCTGGAAACAGCCATGTACCGGTCAAAGCTGGACTTTGTGTCTTTTCTTTCTTTTCTTCTTCGCGTTGAGAGCGTTAGATATGATTTAAAGTCACTTCATAAACAAACAGTAAATCATGTAAGGTGTGTATGTGTGTGCGAGTGTGTTTAGGAACCTAAACAACACTGAACCCCAACACCCACAGTACCAGCACGCCCTTACAGTACACACCTGGCTGGGCCCCCCAGGTCCAGGAGTCGATGAGGGGCTGTGAGGGTTTGGGTTCCCACTCCTCCTCCGCCAGCTGGGCTGCCTCCTCCTGGTCCAGCTGCTGGCAGGGGGGACAATTGCAGCGTGTGTTTGGCCCGCATGACGACCCTTCGCAGCACTGGCAGGACAGCACCTTCATGCCGCAGTAGTAGTTCCCTGTGGAACCTGGGCACACAAACACACACACACATGCAGGGGTGGTATTAGCAGTCTCAAACAGTGGTGCCATCAGTAATCACAACAGACAGGCAACATACATACACTGACACTTTCTGAGCTAGACCTTAGCCCTGGCATCTGCTTTCCAGGCTATGCAGGGAACTTTCTGGCCCTTTCAGCAGCTCTGCATACCTTGGTAGGGCATCCAAAGCCACTACTGGGGCAGTGCATTCCACACCTATGTAGATGCTACCCTTTCACTTACATTCCACAGATGACTTGACTGACTTCTCCCTTAACTCCTTGAGAAACCATTGGGGCACTGCAATGATTTTTTTCATTTTGCAGGACATACCCCATTCCTCTTCAGGCATTCAACAGGTGACATCTGTAAAATGTGTCAGACCTATTACTTACTTACTTAGGCCCATCACTCGCCCTGGAGCATAGGCCGCCGACAACAGTCCGCCAGAGTCCTCTGTCCTGGGCTATTCTCTCCAGGTCAGACCTATAGTCACCACTTTTTCAGATACCACTGATGCAAACTTAGGAATGTCTTGTGGAATGCCATTTTGGGTCAAGTAAAAATAGCACTAGAACTAACACTGGCATCATAAAACCACTACACTGCATCTGCAGTTACCTTAGTAAACTGTGCTCCCACATGCATACGCTAAAGATTTCCTTATCAGTATGAAATAACTTTTCATAGAAAATCACCACGACAAGTATAAATTGATGACTGCATAATATTTCTAAGAGATCAGAAGTAGCTTTTGTGGAACTTGTGTAGTTACGTGCATATGAACTGCATGAACACACACATATACACACACAAATGCAAATAAGCAGGTGCACATGTGCACGCACACACACACACAAGCACATGTACACACACACACACAAATACACACACACACACACACAGAGGGAAAAACAGATGATCTTTTTTCCTTTTATGATTATCTATGCAAAAACTTTACCTGTAGCAAGATGACATTTATTACTTCTAATACAGGAAGGGGACGGGATAGCTCAGTGGTCGGAGCACTCGCTTTCCCCCAGCCAAGTTAAGCAGCGTGAGCGTGGTTACCAGTTCGATGGGTGACCGTTTGCGCGCCTTGGCTTCAGTACAGTTCCCCCAGTTCACCCAGCTGTAAATGGGTACCTGCCCTCTTTAGGGTCAGGGAAGGTAAAGCAGCGAGGGAGAGGAGATGGGCGCTGCCCTCAATATGCTGGCCCTAGAGAAGTGAGGTCTCTGACGCCTCGCTCCCCTACGACCTTATAGGTTATGGGACTCCTTTACCTTTTTATCTCCTTTACATACAGGAATAGCAAGATTCACAGATTTTGTACATACACACACACAAAATTCATGGTTAGGATTACTTTTTTTTTTTAAATCATAAGTGGTTTGCTTGCAAAAACCTGTAAAACAGCAGACAGACTCGTATGGACTTTGTGGCAAGTGCACACAAGCTTCTACTACTCAGTACTCCATATGTGCGTGTGTGTGTGTGTGTGTGTGTGTGTGTGTGTGTGTGTGTGTGTGTGTGTGTGTGTGTGTGTGTGTGAGGAGAGAGAGGAGAGAGTGTGTGTGTGTATGTATGTGTGTGTGCCTGTGTGTACACATTGGATGTTTGCACATGCATGCATGCATGCATGCGTGTGTGTCTGTGTCTTTGTGTGTTGTGAGTTGTTTCAATTTTTCTTTGGTTTTTGCTTGTTTTCTTATCTTTCTTTTTTTCAAGAGACTGCACTGCTCCACACATGTACACAAAACTCTGAGCAGAGAAAACAAAGACATCAACCCCAACACACTGGATGCCTGCACACCCCCACTCTGCCTGTCAGCTTTTATCAGCTAATGCAACAATGCTCTCTGGTTCCAGCCCCTGATGACAGAAATGATAATTGTGCCAATGAAGACAGTACAGCTGTACACCACTCTCTCTCTCTGTCTCTCTCTCTCTCTCTCTCTCTCTCTCTCTCTCTCTCTCTGTCTGTCTGTCTGTCTCTGCACTTCTCTGCCTCTCCTCCTCACTCCTCTGTTGCCCCTCCCTCCCCATAGGCTTTCCCCCTTCCAAGAGGAATTGACCTTTTTCTTCTCCAACAGCACTGTAAGACAAGGTAACACAAGTCATTGGCACTATTACAGGTATGAGGGTGAGCCAGTAGTGTTATTACAGTGTGACTGATTTTGGGGGGGGATTTTTTTATGGGTTCCTCTGCTTGAGCTCCCAGGCTTACCAATGGCGATATTTTGGGTATGGAACCATTTTTGTCCAGCATAATGGTAGCCACATGCTGACTTCAGGGATGGTGTTTAAAAAATGACACTGGTGTGCATGTGGGGTTTTTTCATGCTTTTTTCCCTACAGGCAAACAATGAATTACTCTTCCAAAAGGTGGAATGGGTTTTACTGTGTGCAAGCTTTTCTACATGCATGTGCAGAACAAATCTCGGTTTATAGTTTCATACAAAGGACTTTCATGGACTGGGGTCAGTACTGATGCTAACCTCCAGCAACCCCTACCCCCCTGGAAAAGGTACCGTGAGAGTGGCTCAAACACTAGCCATCAAATCACAAGGCCAACACTCTAACCACTAGGCTATCCCACCCCCTGTGTGGCTGAATGAACTAGAAGATTACATTATTTGTACGGAATTAATGTGTCTATGTCTCTTCTTCTGCACAAAGCTTACTAATTGCTGACAGGCTTGACAATCTTTTTGGCAGACAATTTAAAATCTCCCCCCCCCCCCCCCCCATCTTTTTGGGGGGTGGCAGAAGGGGTTGTTTTGGGCTTCCCCTTTCCCCTCCCCCTTTAGTGTTTGATATATATATATATATATATATATGCATGTGTGTGTGTTCATTTTTTGACATTGTTTTGTTTTTAGTGTTTTGATTTGTTTGTTGGTTGGGTTTTTTGTTTGTTTGTTTGTTTGGGTTTGTTTTTGTTGTTTTTGGTTGTTGTTTTTTGGGGAGTAGGTATTTGTTTGGTTATTTTGTTGTTGTTTGTTTGCTGTTTTTTGCTGATATTGCCTTCTGTTTCTACTGGTTGTTCATCTATTTACATAAATTGGATATCTGACCTATAACCAATGAACAATTTCTATACTTGCATACTCCAAGAAATTCAAATGGTAGGGCCGATGGATTAATTTTTATTGTTAATGTCTTTATGTGTTGAATCATTTATGAATATAAAAACTTCAGAAACAATAGATAAATACATTCATATATAGATAAAACTGAAGAAAAACTGGATTAACAAAATGGTACAAGGGATATTGGAACCACCTGAATGCTGACGTCAGCTGGTTTTCTTTGGTCTTGCCAAATGCATAGTATTTCTATATACCCGCATTCTGCACCTTTCCATTAGGTTGTCAGCATTTTTCTGCTGTAGGATGCATGCACTCTGCATGCTGATTGTGTGTGTGTGTGTGTGTGTGTGTGTATGTGTGTATGTGTGTGTGTGTGTGTGTGTGTGTGTGTGTGTACACATGTTCCTCTTGAGAGTGAAAGTGTGCTTTTTCTGTTATGTAAAAGCATACCTGCATGTAGGAGCATACATGCATGTCCATGTGTGCATGCTTAAAAATGCATGCACATGAATGTGTTTTGAGCTTCTGCCTTTAGTGTACAATCTTTCATTACTTATCTTTATCAAGTTTTCAATTCACCATCACAGTGGTTCTTGCCAAACTTCATAACTACAAACACACACACATACGCACACACACACACACTGATACACACACACAGAGAATTAATAATTGGTACTTTCACATTTTAAACTATTTAGTATTTACACCGTTTCTTAAAAGAGTTTTTTTTTTTTAAGACAACTAATAATGAAAGTAATTGAACTGGATCCTACAGATGATACAACTACTACTACTACTACTACTACTACTACTACTACTACTACTACTATTACTACTACTACTGCTACTGCTAGCAGCAGCAGATGCATTTGTTGCTGCTGCTGTTTGTTTGTTTGATATTTTCTTTTGTTTTTGGAGGGGAGGGGGCTCTGAATTACATCAGCAGAGACAAAAAATTATATGTTGAATATCCATAGAATTTCTTTTTGTTCTTGTCTGCTGTTTGATAACATCAAAAGCCCCAGAAATCTTTCCTTTATGTCTGTCTATACTAACAAGCAAATCACCAAGAAGTCAAGCATGTGTAGCACCTTATCCAATTTATCAATTTTTTGACAGAGAGAGAGAGAGACAGAGACACAGAGACAGACAGGAAGGCAGGCAGGCAGAAAGACTGACAGACTGACAGATAGAGATAGACAAAGCGAGGGAGAAAGAGACAAAGAGAGAGGGGGGAGGGGGTGATACTAAGACATAAAAGTCAAGACCACTCAACGTGTAAAGGGAAAAGGTCTGAAGACGCCTGTCACACCATTTCAAGATGCCGAAAATGTCAAGGCTCTTTCAGCAAAGTCACTTCTGCCACACAGGTCAGTGATCTCTCTTGGACCCCCTCCCCCTTCCAGACCCCCCCCCCCCCTCTTCACACACACACACACACACAAGCCCCAGGCACACAAGCATCTTTCCTAGTCCCATCCAATTCCCTGGTGGGGCTCATTGCCCCCCTCCCTTCATTAGACATTTAGGAACAACAGTTAAAAACCTCCAAGAACCTTAACACTAGGCCCTAGGGCTTTCTCTTCCCCACCTGCTGTGAGAAACCATCAGACCACTCACTAAACCTGATGTATCTTCTTGATAAGCATGGTTATTTTTCAAGAAACAGTACTGGTATTTTCTTATTTCTCTCTCTTTCACCATATACTGGTATTCCTCTGATAAATATTCTATTTCAAGAAGAAGCATTCCTCCCTCCACACACACACTCTCTATAGATATAACTATGCATGCATGTGTACTTTCCTGCATGTTTTTGTCTGTGATTATATGTGTTTGCATGATTCCATTTGTGCAAGCATAAGGCAAGGGTTATTGCACAAGATTTGGTGTGTGCTTGTTTGTCCCAGCATGTATTTGGGAATGCAAGCACATGTATGTGTTTGTGAGTGTGTGTGTGTGAGTGTGACTGTGAATGTGTGTGAGAGAGATAGAGAACTCGAACTCGAACTCGAATGATTTATTCACAAAAAGGCCATTGGCCCATACATGAAGGGGGTTTCCGAACTGCTTAGTATTTTGGTGGGGGTAAAAACAATAGTAACGACAACATGTTACTGTATAACAAAAAGTCAGCTACAAAAATATGACTTAGGATAACAATATCAAGAGAGATAGAGAGAGACAGACAGACAGACAGAGAGACAGACAGAAAGACTGACTGAGACAGAATCAGACAGACAGACAGACAGACAGTGAGACAGTGAGAGAGATAGAGAGAGAGAGACAGACAGACTAGACAGACAGACAGAGATAGAGGCACAGACAGACAGAAAGTGCACAAATGTGTATCTCACAGGAACTACACTAGTTTCCTGTTTGTGAACACCAAATACAGGAGGGGGGAGGGGATGGGGATGGGGGGGGGGGGGGGGGGGGGTTAGTAAATGTTGAAGGAGGTGTGTGTTTGATCACCATCCCATCCATGAAGATTGCCCATCCCATCTATCTATCTATCCTCCCCTATGACTGGTAGTTTGCTCATAACATCAGTAGCCAGGTTTGAGGGTCTACAGTTCTGCATGACATAATATCACACCTGGCGATTGAAAGACTGCTGAACTTATCAGAGCTGCTTCCATAAAACTGCTCTGTGTCTGATCACTACGTCAGAGTATCAACAACTTCAGAGTTTTGCATACATGCAGTCATGCACACAAGCATTTAGCAAGCAACTAAGCAAGCAAGCAAGCAGGAATGCAAGAGCATACACACACACTCTCTCTCGACTTATCAGTTCTAGATAAATTGAAGAACAAATTAGCACATACATATGCTCACACTCAGTAAAACATTTTTTTCTTAGCTTGGAAAATAAACCCATCTGACTCTCCTGAATTATCATGCCTAATACACTGGCCTGATACAAGTGCCATTGGCAGTTTTGCAATTAAGCTGACTGAGAGACTGAAAATACCCAACAACCAACAGTTCTACTTTGTGAATCCTCTATCTGTATGTATACATTTGGAAGATGAAATACGTGTATTATAGAATTCCCATCAATGTTCAGTGACATTTGGACAAATAAGTTGAGCAAGGTGTTTGTGCTTGTATGCCACCATATGGTTGAAACAGACACAAGTCAGTCAAGTCAAAAACATTTTAATTATCCCATGAACGGCAATTACAATACTGACAGGCACACGGATACGTATAATTATTTCAAAAGACACAAGAAAAATGCATTTCAAATTGGTATGAACATTCCAAGATAGCTTCAAAAAAAGAAGAAAATTCACACACACACAAATGCACATGCGCATGCACACACACACAGCATACACACACACACTCACACCAATGTAGGAATAAATCTTGTAAAAACCATTGATTAGAAAAGGCATACATAAACTTATTATTTACACATGCATGCAAGCACGCACTCACACACGCACACACACATGTGCACACCCATACACACACATCAATATATGAACACAATTTTATAAATACTATTGACTAGTAAACACATACACACCATAATGACCATTGACTAGTAAAGACATAAACTTGTACACACACACAATTTAAAAATCATTTAAGTCAAAAGTAAGATTCAGGAGTACTTTTTTTCATGACCATTCACACACACACACACATACACACACACTTGGCAATCAGGGAGGTATATCAGAGAATGTAAAACTGTTTGGTCAGTGCTGTTGTGAATTTAGAATTTGAATGACTACTGGAACAAAAGACATTTTTTTTTCTATTTGTTTTACTGTTGGAGCACCGAAAACGGCGTCCTGGAGGCAACAAATGAAATTCTGAAGACATAGCAGCATGGGAAGGATCAGCCAAGGTGGCAGTCACTTTGAATGAAAGATTTTAAAAAATTGTTTTACAAACTAATAAATAGAGCAAGGGATAAATGGTTCACCATGCAATATGGTTGAAAAAGAGAGAATAAGAGATAAACATTTCTTTATAAAGCTAATGAATGAGCGTGGGATAAAGGATACACAACATCATATGGTTGAAAAAATAAAGAATAAGATAAGAAAATTCTTCTTCTTTTTCTTCTTCGAACACTCAGACAACAACTATTGTTGTCTGTTTTATGGGTGAAAATGCATCATGCTGTTGTTAAGCGCCTGACAAATCAGGCCCAGCACATCCGACTTTGGCTTATGAGAGAATTGTTATTTTTAAGTCTTTCTGGAAAAAAGGCAGGAGAATGGACCAAGAAGTCAGAAAACATACAAGAAGGAGGTGATAGGAAGAAAAGGAACAAGGCAGAAACAAAGAGAGTGATAGAAAAGAGGAAATTTCTAGCACAGAATTTCCAGAATGAAGGGATGCTATTTATACTGATAGGCCCCCGGCATCCCCATGGGGCAGAGAAGGAAATTAGGATTTGCTCCAAGTTTCATCAATGGTGGGATTTTTGTGAATGCGACCATTTTTGCCTGCCGTTCTGTAACCACATTCTTACTTTGGAGAAAATGAATGTTATGTTTAAATTGAAATTTCAAACGAGGCTTAAAACCAATGTCCTGCATGAAAATAGTTACTCATGTGTTTAAAAAAAAAACCCACATCTCAACAGACAGTATGAATCTGGCATGACAGTGAAAATAGAATAACACAATAAGATGGGAAGACATGAGACAGTTGATGTGATAAGCTATCTATCATAATGACAAACATCTATGTTTGTCTACAAACTGGATGTGATAGGCTATCTATCATAAATATCTAAGTTTTTTTAGAAACTGAGGACAAGGCATGAACAACATCGGCGGTGGCACACAGCGCTGGGAAAAGGGAGGGGAGGAACACACAGAGACAAGAGGCAGGAGAAGAAACAAAAGAACACTGTTGCAGCAGAAAGCAAAGAGATTAACACCCCAGGCCTCCAACCATGCTTCCTAGAGATCTATTTCTGTAAGTTACAGGCAGCCAGCCATCTCTCTCTCTCTCTCTCTCTCTCTCTCTTGGTTTCTTAAGTCATATTTTTGGTAACTGATTTTTATTGTGGTGGTTGTGGTTATACAATAACATTTTGTTTTTTTGTGTTTACTTATTTTTCTCACTAAAAATACTAAGCAGTTTGGCAACTCCCCCTTCATGTATGGGCCAATGGCCTTTTGTGAATAAACCTTTCGAGTTCGAGTTCTTTGAGTTCAAGTTCTCTCTCTCTCATAGGTATAGCATTTATAGGTCTTTTAAAGCAATTTTTCAAAAGGAGAAGTACACTTATGCTACGGAGATGTATTGTTTTCGTGTGGCTATTACACAGTTAAGGTTTAATGTGCTTCCTATCAATAATAATGTCAACAGATATAGCGAATCTATAAGACACAAAAGCTGTCCTTTCTGTGTGAACAAAATAGAAAATGAATGTCACTTCATATTTGATTGCAGTTTGTATACAGATTTAAGAGAGAAATTTCTTTTAAAAAAATCAAAATGTGTGACACTATCCAGATTGCTGAAAGGAACAAATGAAAATCACCAACACAATCTCTCCAGGTATGTTTTTCATGCTATTAACAGATGAAAGAAAAGCATTATGTAACTGTGCTGTTATTTGTACTCCTTGTTTCCATTATAAGTTATTGTGGCTGCTTGATGTGCCGTTCTTTTCATTATCTTATATGCATTGACTTCGTGTTTTGCTTTCAAGGTTTATTGACTTATTGTTTTGTTTATTTGGATGATGTACTTGGTGTGATGCCACCAGGAGAGCTGGCTTAGATGGAAAATGTGACGATCTCTTTTTGCATTTCGTTTCCTTCACTTGCCTTTTTGCCTTGCTCACTGTATGTATTGTGGCCAAAGGCCAATGTACATTACACCTGTTCAGAGTTCAGAGTTCTCTCTCTCTCACATACACACACCACTTACATCACTCTTAATATAAGCTTACAATGTGTACATGCAAGTAGCTACAGATATACCCATGCACACAAATGCTTGTGTATGTGCATGCGTCACACAGACATACACACACACCGTCCTATTTTAAACATGTACAATACACAAAAAGAAAAACACACACACACCACTTCCACCACCACCACACCACACACAACTTGCTGAGTCCTAGAGAAATTTTCCTTGCAACTTCTTCCCCCCCCCCCCCCCCCCATTCCCCAACACACACATCATAAGGGCTCTGCCAAACATATAAAGCAGCCCCAACCGCAAGCGACAAAGAAAAAACAAATCATGTAGCCCTTAGAGAAAATGAATAGACACTCTTTCCTGGTATCATCTTCAAAGCACTCTGCTGCTGCTCATAATTCATCGGAAAATGTGCATGTAAAAATACTGTTGAGTGCATCTACACACACACGCGCACACACACACACACACACACACACACAGGGAGTAAAGTGGAAAAACTGCCACCAGGAGATTTGTTGTTGTTTGCTTTTGCTTTTGGAGTTTTTTCCTTTTTTTGTTGTTGTTTGGTGGGTTTTTTGTTTCAAGAGCATTCGTCACTGCCAGGAGATGAGGAGGGAATTCCCAGAACTAAGTCATCTCGCCAGTTCACTGGTTCCAAAGGCTTGAGTTGTACAGTTGTAGCCTGCTAGCTGCTAATATTTAATTTCCATTGTCTGCACCCAGAGCTAAATTCGGTTCCCACGCTTGGATCTTTTTTCAAGCTCTTTGTTCTGCTCAAGGGTGTGTATGTATGTATGTGTGTTGGTGCGTGAGTGCATGGGTTCATTTATTCTTTTATTTCAAGGATAATGGATAGTGTGTGTGTTTGTTAGTGTGTGTACATACAGTGTGTGTGTGCCTGTGTGTGTTTGTGTGTGTGTTGGTACATGCATGTGTGCATGTGTGTGTGTTCATTTATTTCAAGGATAATGGATAGTGTGTGTGTCTGTTAGTGTGTGTACATACAGTGTGTGTGTGTGTGTGTGTGTGTGTGTGTGTGTGTGTGTGTGTGTGTGTGTCTGTGTGTGTGTGTGTTTCTCTGTGTCTTCTTCAGTTTCACTGTTCTTTGTTTTGTACTGTTCTTTGTTTGGCTGTTCTGTTACTATCTACTGGCAGAGAGATCAGAGGTCTGACACTATTGTGAAAAGGGGGGTTGGGGAGGGGCTGGCTTTGAAGAGGAGTGGGAAGGGGGAGGGGGTGAAAGAAGATCTAGCTGTACAGAGGTCTGTTGGTTTTTGTTTGTTTCTTTCTTTGTTTGGGGGGTTGTTTGGTGGTTGTTGTTGTTTGTTTGTTTGGGGTTGGGTTTTGTTTGTTTTTTTTGTTTTTGTTTTTTTTTTGGGGGGGGGGGGGGGGTCAGGAAGGATAGAGAAGACCCAGCTTTGGACAAAATTCAAGTTAAGGATCTCTGACTTTCAAATTATAGTGTTCCTTTTACATGGCCATGGGCATAAAAAAAATCCCCACCCTACCACCATGTATCTCCACACCTTCCTCACACATACACACACTCACACACACACACACATCCTGCCCTCTCCTTTTATCAGGCAGTTCACAAATACCCTTTCACTGTCCAGCCACTCCCTAGCCACCAGAACTCTGCCACCTTGCTTGCTCTACATCCTGGAAAACCCAGTACTCACATCACACACAGTCAGGGAAGGGTGCACACACTCACAGGTCTCACAATAATGGGTCTTTCTGGCTAAATGTACATGCAGTGATCCCAATCTCCTGTCTGTCTCTGTAATGGCTGAACTCCCAGACTGGATAATCAAACTTTGGGGGTGGTGGGGTGGGGGTGGGGGGGGTGGGGGTAAAAACACACTGATCCTTTAGTTCATCCTAACAATACTGAGTGCAAATGAGAAAGGGTCTGAGCTTAGGCTTGTGTACTTCAGGGTGGAGTGTATTGAGTACGGCTGGCTCACTTGTGAATAATAAAAAGGGGTAAATCTATGTTCCCCTCTTGATTCAGTCTTAATGTTCCTAGAGTATGCTGAAGTAAATGTTTTTGGTCAACTGAAAATGTATTTTCCTTTACTCTTGTCATAAATTTCTTGTTCTGACCTTTGATGAATACTAATTGTGGCATAGAATGGGCATGGTTTATAACTTTATTTTCTTTTTGCCCAAGACACACCCTTGCACAGCGTTAATGACGCGAGTTTTGGAAGAAACCAAGACAAGTCAACAGTAGCAAGAAAGATATTACCTCTTTTTGCACTTTCTGATGAAAGATAAGCATCATGTAGGTGACATTAGCACCATTAAATAAATTTGTGAGTGAACTGGCCAGCATGAATAGCTTGCATACACATACACCTTACACACACATGCACGCAAGTCAATGTATACAAGTACCCACACCAACAACCTAGAACTTACTGGCACATAAGCAACCTGGCAAATTACCTTACCACATACTTCACCATTCTGACCAAGTCACAGGGGTTCAAGTGGGGTTGAGAGAGAGAGAGAGAGAGGCGCAGAAGGAAGCGATAAACAAAAACAGCCCCTGTGTCCATCCTGATCGACAATGTCTGTTTACCTGTGAAGACTCCCATCAGGGGTGTCTGGTCAGAGAGGTTAGCTGCTAATACAACACAGCTGACATCATGCAGCCTTCCAACCTGTATACCTGTTTATCTGTGGACCTGTTGCCTACCTGCCTGCTGGCTCCTGTTTCTGCAGGTCAATAGGTGTACGCAGCCAAGTAATGGGATATGACGGCCTTTTTGTTTCTGTCTGTCTGACTGGCTGTCTGACTGGCTGTTTTCCCCAGTGTCAGCTGCGGACTTTTTGTTTAAGTCTGTCTTCTGTTCTTCCCAGTGTTAGTCAATTCAATGTTTTCTGAAAATTCTGAGTAAGCAGTATTTTCTTCTCAATTTTGATTATGCACCTATCAATGTAAATGTATTGTACTGCCAAGGGTAAATCTGTTTTTTGCCAAAAACGGTGGATGTAATAATAATAATAATAATAATGTATGGAATTTATATAGCGTTGAATCTTGTAAAGCAACAAATCAAAGCGCTCAATTGATGTGATTGAAGATGGGGAAAAGAGGCGATGATAAGGATGTGAATAAGAGAATTATTTTTTCCAAAGACTTTCTGGAAAAAGGGCAGGAGAATTGACTACAAAGACAGAAAATAGACAGAAAGAAGCTGACAGGAAGACAAGGAACAAGGTAGAAACAAAGAGAAGGATAGAAAAGATGGAATTCCTAGCACAGAATTTCCAGAAGGTGGGGATACTTTTATTATGACTGACTGACTGATACTTGACACTATTTTTTCAACTCTCTCAGTCTCTGGAATGTCTGCAATGACACAGTATATACAGTAGTAGTATTTACACAAGAAAACTACAGCAGAAGCTTGTTCTTAACAGCTACCAATACAGTATCTTTTTCCAAGCCAAATGAGCTATAGGATAGATTTTTTTTAAAATAAAAAATATGTGCATTACCAAATGTTTTATATCTTTTTGACCCTTTATAATACTTCTGAATGATTCAGCTTCATTCTAGAGCCACCATGATGAAGTTTTGGGATGAGACTACAGCAAGCACCAGCACTGTATCATCCTAGGCAGGTTTGTCAGTTTGGGACCAAGCTTGACACAGAAGAGACTACTTCTAATACATGTACAAAGAATCGCCTTCCACAAGGAAAAGGGATGTCTTTTCTGTTGTGAATTTCACTAAAATTCAGAATGAGTATCAAGCAGGAAAACAAAATAGAAAACCGCTTTCATTGATAAATATTCACCTGATCAACAAGAATTCTAAGGAAAATAATAAATAACGTCATGATTTTATTCAAATCAGCGCCTAAGATGACATTTTAGAAAGGGAAATAATTTTTAACATTTTACAGTGTCAGATCTTTCTCTCTCTCTCTCCCTCCCTCTCACTGTCTGTCTGTCTGTCTCTCTCTCACACACACATACACAGTCTCACACACACATATGTACAAAAGAAGATGGCACACATGGAAATGATGAGGTCAGGACAGAAGCTGAGGCAGGTTGTGGGTAGACAAGAACCAGAGCAAAGCAGGGTGTCCCTATGCCTTGGCCTTCACACACTAGCCACCTAGTTGGCAGCTTCCCTTGGAGGCTCAACCTGCCTAAGATGTTAGCTAATTACTTCACCCCATACTCCAAGAATATCTACCTACCTCTACTTTACTAGCTATCCTGCTTCCTTTCTATGTTCTCCTTAGTGCACTTGCGTACTCTCCATGTTTCAGAACTGTGCATTCCCCAGCTAGTTGATACTCCTGAGTTTAGTCACTGACCTGTGCAGCAGACTTGTGCACAATGATTGTATCTTGTAACAACAGCTCTAGACATTTGCAATTTTTTGCACATATAAAAATCCCAGCCGTCTACAAAAACATCCTCTCTTGTATTGGAAACTTACAAAAAAATGATAATGATCACAGGACTCTGCTCATATTTTGTTCATCTTTGACTTAAAAATTTTTTTATTAGAGGATCTCGCTTTGCTTTAGATGTTACAATTTAGCCTTCTAATTGAATATTCCACATAAAGATATGTCTATGTCTCGGGCATCCCTGATCAAAACCCTCTCTTTGTTTTAGATATTCCAGATAAAAATCTTCTTTAAAAAAAAATTCATTATAAGCATCTGTTCCATGTTCAGGACATTACCAATATGAATTCCCTTTTTAACAAGAAAAGAGCCTGCGGTTGGTCTCACTGCCTATCAACTTCTTGTAAGCGGGATTGATTTAATGCATGAAACTGCATGTTTTGTTGTTTCTGAAAACACTAAACTTCTTAACTGAACACCTCTGACAGAAACTCAGCTTTATGTCAAGCCATCCATTAGGGAAGGTAGTGACAGGACCATAGCAACTGGTAGTACAAGTCTACTACTGTTTAGCAAGTTTGCCACACAGGACCATAGCAACAGATAGCCTACTGTTTGGCACGCCTGCCAAGCCCACCCAGGTTAAAACAGCACTGTCATTTGCCATCCCAGTCAAAAGTTCACACCCTCACTTAGATCCCATCTATGTCGCAGCTGAAAGGAATTCTGTTTAATCTTATCTTTGTTGAGATATATTCAAGATTCAAGTCCACCTTTGCTTGAATATGCTTGAGGTTGGAATATTCTTGGGATTATCACAGTTCTCTTTTTCTTTTGAATTTTTTCCCTTTTTTTCTTTTTAAAAAAGATAAAAGCCCCCTCCTTGTTTCAGATATCAATGATGGAAGCCACCTCTTTGTTTCATATATCAATGATGGAAGCCACCTCTTTTGTTTCAGATATCAATGATGGAAGCCCCCTCTTTGTTTCAGATATCAATGATGGAAGCCCCCTCTTTGTTTCAGATATCAATGATGGAAGCCACCTCTTTGTTTCATATATCAATGATGGAAGCCACCTCTTTGTTTTTTATATCAATGATGGAAGCCCCCTCTTTGTTTCAGATATCAATGATGGAAGCCACCTCTTTGTTTCAGATATCAATGATGGAAACCACCTCTTTGTTTCATATATCAATGATGGAAGCCCCCTCTTTGTGTCAGATATCAATGATGGAAGCCCCCTCTTTGTTTCAGATATCAATGATGGAAGCCCCCTCTTTGTGTCAGATATCAATGATGGAAGCCACCTCTTTGTTTCAGATATCAATGATGGAAGCCACCTCTTTGTTTCAGATATCAATGATGGAAGCCACCTCTTTGTTTCAGATATCAATGATGGAAGCCCCCTCCTTGTTTCAGATATCTCTGATGGACGCCTTTTCTTTGTCTTGGATATTATTTAATGAAAGCTTTCTCTTTGTCTTGGATCTTTCTGATGAAAGTCCTTTCTCTGTTTTTGGATCATTCTGATAAAGGCCTTCTCTTTGCTTTGAGAGCTTTTAAAAGCTCTCTCTCTTGTTTGGATATTCCAGGTAACCACTGTTACTTTCAGTGACAACATGCACTCTGTTTTGGACAGTCCAGACAGCCCCAAGCTGGGTATTCCAGATAAAAGCTTTTTCTTTGTTTTAGATACTTTAGATAAATGCCCTTTTCGTCTTTAGGACAATTCAGTTAAAAGTCCTCATTTTGTTTTGGGTAGTTCAGACAAAAGCTTTCTTCTAGGTTCAGTATAGTCCAAGTGCGTGCCTTGTTTTCCTTTTGAGCCCACATGCTCTCTATTTTGGACAGTCTCAACAGCTCAAAGCCACAATTGTTTGGGACAAACCGAAATAACACAGAGGTGAGAGAGAAGCAGATGGAAGGAGGATCAAACCAGTGTAACGCCATACCCTCAGGTAAACACACACGCCACCTACTTGGCAGCCCTCCTTGTAAGGTGAGCCTGCTCAGGTTGTCGACTAATTAGCCTAGAGTTGATGCCATGAGTGCCTACCTGCCTCCCTGGTCCTCTCTGGTCTTTCTTTTGGGTACTGGTAGTTTTTCTGAAGTGTACTGCTTTGTTGCCATTTTGAAGCTCAAAACAAACAGTTAACAGTCTTGGTTTGTTTTGGGTTTTTTCCCTTTGTTCCGCAACGTTCTCCTACTGGCGCCACTGTTAGTCTCCCTGATCACCAAAATAGATTTGTAACGGGTCAGCAACAACAGATTGTGTCTGTCCTGACAATGCCACAGGAAAACACATGAAGAGTCTTGCTTGCAGATGCTATTTTCTTGTTTGCTTGTAATATCAGCTTTTGGGCTCAACACAATTCTTTTTTGCAGCTATCTTGGGGTGGCCAAATGCATGCAAGTATATACATGTATGCATGCATGCACACACATGTGTGAGCATGCATGTGCATACACGTGTGCATGCATGGAAGCACACACACACATACTTACTTTTGCATTACTTCAATCTGATCATTACTCTCTTTCTTTACTTTTCATCCCTCTCCTCCTCTAAAGCATATAAAAATCATGTGGGGCTTTTCCGCTGCTGCAGGTTACCGACTCTTTGAAGCCTTGGTATCACACGATAAGACAGGTGCAACTGTCACGCAGTTCCTTTCATTCCTCTTTTCTTAGATGAGGGGAAAAAGGAAAGGCAAAAGACAGGAAATTTTAAAAAAGGACTGTGGCAGACAGATACAGACAAAAAGGCAAGACAGACAGAGCCACAGAGACTGAGACATACATACATACAGACACACACACACACACCGAGGGATAAAATTTCAAGGAGAAAGTTTAAGGCTATGCTCCAAACAAAGCTGTTTTATCTGCATCACTCTGAAAGCTTAAATATTGTGTGCTGTGAAATCTATACTTTGCAGGTGGGTAACCCCACCTGATAAGAATGCCATAATTGAGCCAGTTAGAACACCGTTCATACATCATTCTCCTGGTTAAAACAACTCCCACCCCCACCCCCCTCTGGCCCCAAACACACACACACACATACAAACAGGTGTGGAAACCTGCACATACAGGTGTGCATACATCTACATATGAGTACACATGCACATGCACAGTCACACAATATATATATGTAACCATGCATGTGCATGTTGGACATAAATTTATGCACACATTAACATGTATCAGCATATACACACACACACACACACACATATATATATATATATATATATATATATATATATATAGATAGATAGATAGATAGATAGATAGATAGATAGATAGATAGATAGATAGATAGATAGATAGATATCTGATGAAAGCCCTCTCTTTGTCTTGGATATCTCTGATGAAAGCCATCTCTTTGTTTCAGATATCTCTGATGAAAGCCTCCTCTTTGTTTCAGATATATCTGATGAAAGCCCTCTCTTTGTCTTGGATATCTCTGATGAGGTATAGATATATATATACCACACACACACACATACATGCACATGCATGCATGTGCGCACACATACAAGTATATGCATGCCAAACACAAACACACACACACAATCACACATACACTCACACATACAGGGACCAATACAAGACAAGAGCTGAGTCATCATCAAAGACAAAGACAGCAGAAAAAAGGATTTTCTTTTTCAAAAGGCCACATCTGGAAACACTAAAAGATATACCTGTGCAATTTACCTGCAAGTACTTCTGTCACCCAGCGACCCCTCCCATAATTCTCTCAGCCTCCACCATAGCCAAGCTAACCACTAGACTGGCAATACCACCCCCTCCCCCCCTACACACACCAAAACCCCTTTCCCCTTCTCCTTACCACCCCATATCCCATCACCACTCCATTATGGGTGATTGGGGAGGCAGTTAGAGCCCTGACGGGAGGTTGTGTAGTAGCATCTGTTCCCCCAACTTTAAAGAGAAGGGGGAAGAGAAGAGAGAAAGGGGGGGGGGGGGGGGGGGGGGGGGGGGGGAGTGGGGAGGGGGGGGGGGGGAAGGGGTTTGGGGAGGGGGATGATAGTGAGTGAGGAGTGAGTAAGAGCCTCTGTGTGTGGTTTGGTGGTGTGGGGTTGGTGTGTTGTTTGTGGGTGTGTGGGGTGTGTGTGTGTGAGAGAGAGAGAAGGAGAGAAGAAAAGAGAGAGAGAGAGGGGAGAGAGAGAAACCCAGAGAGAGAGAGAGAGAGAGAGAGAGAGAGAGAGACTCAAACTCGAATTTTTATTGGGGGTAATGGATAAGCCAGGGGCTTCTTACACCAGGCCCCTCAAGAGAGAAAAAAGACAATGAACAAATAAGAAACATCATCAATAAAAGACAGTATGCCTTAAATAACTAAATAAATGCATAATGCTATTCAACAAAGATTTGTACCTATTGTCAAGCACATGTCTATTCTTAAATTCAAAGCATATTGACAATGACATATAACAACAGACACAAACCCATAGCCAGCTGAACAAAAACCACTTCGCACAATCATAAAAGTTCGAATAAATTTGGCCAAAAGAGAAAGAAAAGAAAAAGGGCCCAAACACAAAACCTCATCACAGTTTGGGCCCAAGCCACAAACTACCACTCCAGCAAAAAGCCAAGATTCCTACCCAAACAAAACACAGAGTGTGTGAATAGCGTGCGTGCGCTTCCCCGCAAGCGGTGAAAAAGAGAAGAGAGGAGAGAAAGAAGAGAGAGATGTACAAATCTTAAAATGCTCGCAACTCACTCACGCACACCCCCCACACCCATACAACTCTCGTGCAGGCACACACCCACAGCCCCGCACCCAGCACGCCACACACACCCATACCCCTCACACACACAACTTTCCTAGAAAACCACCCCCCACACACCCACACACACCACACACACCCACACACACACCACAACTCACCACAGAATATTATGCCGTATACCAAAGGGAAAAAACTTCATGCGGGCACCACACACAACACACACACGCCACAAGCACAAACACGCACGCGAACACACACACACAGAGCAAAGAAAAACAAAAAAACCCAGCAAACATTACAGGACAATACATTTATAAACATATCAATAAAGTTATATTTTCATAAAAATGATTTATAACATTTCAAATAGATATTTGTAGTACGCCTTTTAAAAGATGTTTAAACAACTTTTGTTCTTGATATAGATAGGATTTCATCCATATCTGCTACCAGAGTAAACGAGGGAATGGGCATAAATAGATCCGTTCTTGGGCCCAAGGGAGAACAAGGATAGTTTTGTCACGAATGCTTTTGGCTGAAAATCTTTGATAAAGGTATGCTGGGGAAAGATTGCTCTAAAATTTATACATTAGTAAACCTTTATTATAATGACATCTCATAAAAAAGGAAGAAAATTGAGCCTTTGTAATGACATATTTTAAGGGAAGAAGATCTTATAAGGATTAGCTTAGTGAACGCTGTATTTACTTCTAGGTTTGCAAATTTTTACTACCAAGCCCGCATTTAAGCAAGTCTTGTCGGGTTAAAAGTATGCATGGAAAAAAAATTTTCGGTATGCAGATCAAGGAAAATTTTTAATTTTTATTAGCTGAAACACTTTTTTTTGGGGTATTTTCTTGGACGAGTGTAACAGACTTTACCATGACAATTATTGTCAATGTTTAAATTTCCCCGCAGCCCTAGCAATTTACTTCTTCTAGTACATTTGGAAAAATTTTTTAAAATCTTAAGTTTCTTTGGGTTAGGGAAAAGGGGGTTTAGAAAGAAGGGGGGAAAACCTTTATTTTAATTTCCTAAAAAAGATTTTGGAAAAACTTCTTTTTTCTTTTTTTTTTTAATTTTTTTTTCCTTTTTTTTCCCTTTTTTTAAAAAATTCAATGGTGTCAAAAGCTTTGGAAAAGTCCACAAAAAAAACCCGGTTTTTTTTAAAACCCTGTTAAAAGGTCATTGTTTATTTTCCCAATGCCACTTTTCCCAAATTAGGTTTGGAGCTATATGACAAGATTTGGGTTTTCTCGAAACCACTTTGATTTGGGTGGAACGGGTTGTGAATGAAAAGGTGTGATAGAAAAATTGTTTTTGAGAGTTTTTCCAGGGTTTAAAAAGGGTAGACAGAATAGATTTTGGCCTGTAGTTAGAGGGGTCAATTTGAACCCCCGGTTTAAAACGGGAATCACTTTAGCAATTTTTAAACTTTTCGGGATAAAAATTTTTTTTTCAATACAGGGGTTTTAAATAAAATTTTAAGATGTTCGAAATTATGGGGGCAAAATACTTTTTAAGTTTTTTACGGGCAAAATCATCCATGCCCGGGAGTTGGACTTTTTTCAATAAAAACAAATATCTTTACACCCGTTGAAACTGAAAACTTAAAGTCAAATCAAGAATGTATATTTTTTTAAAAATCACAGTATTTTTTTAAGGGGGAAGTAAGTTTTAAAAATTTTTTAAATTGACCCGGTATTGTTTAATCTTTCAGCTATGTACGAAATGCTTGTTTTTCATTCAACAGATAAATTCGTAGCGATTGGGGAAAAAAGGATGTGAATAATTTACCTGAAAATTTGGGATTTTTGCTCTCCATAGAGACTTAGGGTTTTTTTTTTACAGGCAATAAGTTCAGAAAAGTACTTTTCTTGGCTGGCCCCTTTTCATAGCTGTTATTTTTTACGCTGTTGTTTAAATTGATACCTTTTCCCGTTGATTTTAATAATTATCACGAAAATTTCCTGGCTTTTTTTTATTTCATCATTTTGCCATGGTGGCTTATCTTTTGGCTTAACACGTTTAAATCTAATGGGTGCATGCTTGAAAAAAACAATAGAAGAAAAGTATTGGTACCATATTTCCAGAGCTTTGTCAGGATCTAGTATTTTGGTAAACATTAGTAAAGCTGGCTGCACATAAGTCAAAACAAAAAATCTTCAGAATTGAAGTTCGATAGCTTCGAAAGGATATACATTGTGGGTACATCTAGGAATTTTTATACCTTTTTTGACCAGGTAAGACTATTGGGAAATGATCACTAATTCAACAACAGGTACAGACATTTCTATATATTAGTTGGGTTGGTGGTATAAATATGATCAATAAGCGTCTCGAATGGGATGTTTTTCGTGGTTGGAGTGTCAACTAGTATGTGATAGATTATACATTTCAAACATTAGTTTCCATTTGTTGTGAGCTTATTTAGGTCAATGTTAAAATCTCCAAGCAATATAATTTCAGTTGAGTTAATTGGATACATCATCCATCATGAGACCAAAGCGGTCAAACCAGTTTATCCGTTCACTCGGATTTCTATATATAAAGCCAAAATAGAATGGGTTTACTTCTTTTAGTTGAATCTCAACCAGATACATTCAATGTCATATTTATCGGAAAAAATTTACAAGAGAGTAGAGAGAGAGAGAGAGAGGACTCAGAGGAGAGAGAGGAGAGAGAGAGGGGGAGAGACAGAAAGAGAAAACAGAAAGAGAGAGAGAGAGAAAACACAGCATACACACAAAGAGAACTGTTGGGCAAGTAGGCTGGATGTTAAAAGGGGAGGGGGGGGGGGGGGGGGGGGGGTGGGGGGGGGGGGGGGGGGGGGGGGGGGGGGGGGGGGGGGGGGGGGGGGAAGGGGAGGGAGGAGACTAAGAGAAAAGATGTGAAAGAGGATTTTGGTGATGGAGGAAGTTACACTTTAAGCAGATCTTGTGTGAATGGAAAGGGAAGAGAAAATATGATTGAGAAAGAGGATGGATGGTGGCAGGGAGGATCGGAGTTAAATCGGACAAAGAAAAAGTCATTATCTGTACACAGACGAAAAACAGAGTCACAAAAACAGAAGCACAAAGAGGCACTCACTGGGAGTAACACCGAAAGACATCAAGAAAGAGGGAGTTAAAGCACAAAGCAAAGTTTTTCATAGCTAATTTGAGGTAAAAGAACACACACACACATGTACACACACAAACACACACATGTACACACACACACATGTACGCACACACACATGTATACACACAAGAACACATGGAGAAAAATTATGCTTACAGCAAAGCAGGCTTCTCTGACTGCATTTAAATAAAAGTTAATTCCTCATCTGGAAATCACGACCACCAACGAAGCAGGTGAAAAGAAGTTAGCTACAGATAGCAAGATATCATCTTTTTCTGAAGAAGTTTCTGTGATAATTAGGAAATACAAAACGTTTAAGTTACACTGGCACATTTCTGTCATTTACACAATGAAACAAGTCAGAATGAATTTTAATAAAATTTTTGCTTTAAATTGGCAAACATACATCTGAATTATCATCTTCTGTAGTAATTACATTTTCCTGACAGATACACGAAAAAAATAAATCAACATTTTTTTTTCAAACACCAAAAAAAGGAAAAAGAAAGAGAAACACACATTTGATACATTTGTTGCATGAAAGTGCACTTTAATGAGAAACACATCTTCAATATAACAATAATCACAAAATACATAAACAGTTCATCATCATTAGATTACTTTAAAAACTACTTTTCCTGGGGTTTTTAAAAGCAGCCTTGTTATGTGATCTTTGCTGCTTATTGAAGAAGAGGGAAAGAAAAGAGTATTCATGAAAAATGTTAAAGCTTTTCTTTATCACTAAAAATCTGTCTTCAATGAATCACTCCCCTTGTGTGTGTGTGTGTGTGTGTGTGTGTGTGTGTGTGTGTGTGTTGTGTGTGTGTGTGTGAGTGTGTGTGTGTGTGTGTGTGTGTGGTGTGTGTTTGTGAGTGTGTGTGTGTGTGTGTGTGGTGTGTGTGTGTGTGTGTGTGGTGTGTGTGTGTGTGTGTGTGTGTGTGTGTGTGTGAGTGAGAGAGAGAGAGAGTTAGAATTTTGAATGGATTAAATGTCTGTTTTTGCAATTAAAAACAAGTTCTGCTGAATACTTTGCCTGCCTGTTTCACTAAACTGTGCTATGTATTTTTTTCAACCTGGTGTCTATAATGGTCTTTTCTTTTTCTAATTTTCTACGCCTAATTGGTTTGAAAAACATCATCTTTCAGCCAAAATGTATACTTGTGACATAGACCTGCTTCTGTTACCCCCCTAGTGCCAGCAGAAGACTTAACAAGAGTCAAGAGAGCAATGGCTGTTGGATAGAAAATAATGAGATACAGGCTTGATGTTATACATGATTTATATCCCTGAAGTCAGAATGTGGCTACCTAAATAATTGGGGGGGGGGGAAGATTGGTTGCATACATAAAAATCTTACCATCGGTGAACCTTGGAAATCTAGCTGCGGGAAAAAAGCCCTAAAATGAAAAACAAATATAAAAGATATACGAGGCTGCCCAGGAAATAGACAAAAATGAAAAGAAAATACTTGTGAGAACCAATTTTTATGCACATGCACAAAAACAATCACAGGTCCTCTGAAGTGAGTTTTTGTGCTCACATACATTTCAGTCACAATTTCTTTCTCTCTTTCTCACACAATTACAAGGACAGGTGCATAAATGTGTACAAGCGCATGCATGCACACACACAGAGAGACTTAAGTACAGAGCCTATAAACTATCTTTTCGTAACATCTCACTCATGTCAAACACACACAAGTGTGGATACTGTTTATTTCAAAACAATGTGATAAATCAGTAATAACAATGAAATGAGAGAGGAACACAAGCCAAACAAAAGAGACTTTTAAAAACAATGAGAAAACCCAACACCAAACAAAGAGAGCTCAGCATATCATACTTGCTGCAGCTGGTTACAGAAGATGATAAATGTGCATCTGGCTAAACAGTTTGCTCAAAATAAAAAGCAACACTTGCAAAGCGCATCCAATCAACATAATATCACACACACGCACTACACATCACACCACACACCACCACCACCACACCACATGTGCACACACACACACACACACCCCACACAACACTGCATGTGCACACACACACACACACACACACACACACACACACAGAGGCAGCTGGGTATAGGGTACCACCAGCAGGGTAGATTCTAAAACAAACAGGTGCAGGCAGGAGAGAAGACAGAAGGAGGTGCACCCACCACAACTATTTCCAACATCCAAATTTTTCTCCTGGCATTTTCCTGCCCTGGGCTAAAAAATCTCCCATTACCCTAGTTACATGCTGTTGTACAACCTCATCATCACACTCACACTACATTCCTTGTGGTGTTCTTCTTGCACAGAGCTAGAGGGATCTATAAATATTCCTCCATAAAGTTGCATTGTTTTGATGAAAATATATCAGGCATTTTTTTATACCTCAAAGGGAACACAGGGTGAAGGTGGTGACAGGGGAACATTATTGTTCACATGTTTTGGGTGCAAACTGACTGGCTGTTACAGTGTTAGCTGGACAATGTTCCTATAGACAGACAGACAGACAGACAGACAGACAGACAGACAGAGACAAACAGACAGAGCTCAAACACGGCTCAGAAAAAGATCTCAATTACTGTATTTGGATATATATATATATATATATATATATATATATATATATATATATATATATGAACTAGAGAGAGAGAGACAGACAGACAGAGAGACATACAGACACTGAGACAGACAGACATTGAGACAGACAGACAAAGAATGTATGTGCATTTCTTTCTTTTCTGTTTTCTTTTATTCTTTTATATCGAGGATAATGGAATAAGCACTCATGTGCTTTTTTACATCCAATCCCCATGTGTATGCGGTTTCGTAAAATTTTGTCATCTGTTCGCACCGGCACACAATGGCCTACTCTTTCGAAAAGCGGAGCAGGATTTAACGTGTGCGCAAGATGTTCTGCATGCGTTCGCACACATATGCGTGTGTGCATGTGTGTGTGTGTGTGTGTGTGTGTGCGAGTGTGTGTGTGTGCATGTGAGTTTGGCAGAGGGGGTGGTGGTTATCTGTTTTGTTTTGGTTGTGTACACTGTACAGACATACAGCCTGAAAGAGCATAGCCATCCCAGTGACAACATACCACATACCACCAGTGCTAGAAATCTGATCATCCCTCCCAGGTTAGCCAAAAGATAAGACGGTCAGCATGCTTAAACCAACAGAAGGTTCAAACAAATCTGGGAACACTGCATGCTCTTGTCACTATCGACAAGCTCTGCATCTCCACTGTCCCATCTATTTTTCATGCAGTGATAGCCCTTCCAAGTGGAATCCTACCATCTCTTCTGAGAGAGTTAACGAAACATCAGTCCACAGAGAGCTATGCTTTAAGTATGAAGACTGTGCCTTTCATCTGTACTGTACCCTATGCGCAAAAATATAAATTTGTGAATCTGCGCATAAAATAATCATACCTCTATATCCTTAAATTCAAAAAAGAAAGAATGAACTTCTGATAAAGTGATACATTGAAAACATAAAGTGATATATTGAAAACGTTTCTCCAACAAAGGATATATAGTGATATATTGAAAACATTTCTCCAACAAAGGTTCTAATTTTAGTTTGTTTGGGGGATGTTGTTGGTTTGTTGTTGTTGGTTTTGGTTGTTGTTGGGGTTGGTTTTTTTTTTTGGGGGGGGGGGGGTGTTGGCAGGGGGGTAGGTTTGGGAGAAGTAGATCTGGATACCTTTTTTTTTTTTTACTTTCGTTTTCAACGACAAGGTCTGCTTTGGAATTTTGTTGAATTATTTTCTTTTGGGCATCTCTTTCTCTTTTTTGTTTTGTTTTTGTTTGCTTTTGTTTTGTTTTGTTTGTTTTTATTTGGTTTTGGGAGTGAAGGGGGGGGGGGGCGCAGAAGAAATTTGCTTTTGAATTGTGATGAAAGGAAACAAACAAAACCTATAACGCCATCATCAACAAACACTATCACAGATACCTTTTCACCAGAGCCAAAAGTTTGTCTAGGTGCAAACTTTTTTTTTTCCCACACACTTGCTTTAAAAAAAAAGGGAAAAAACCTGGCTTGTTCCTCAAGACCCCAAGAGCTGCTGCACTGCTGCCAGCATGGCTCCAAAAAAGCAATGCAGGGAATTCAGCCATGACGTAAGTAAACGCGCGTCAGGCGCCTTCTACCCTTACACAGCTACTACCTCTGGGCCAACTGAACAGAATGCGCGGCAAACACGAAAGCAAAAACAGAACGTATAAACATGGACCGGGGCACAGCAACAGCCCTGCGGCAAGTTTGCATCTCCTTGTCCTCAAACTCTCTTTTAGGCTTCTTCGTTTTGTTACAGTGGATTCTTTTGGTAATACTCTGGCCAATTTCTGTGTGTGTGTGTGTTGAGTGTGTGTGTGTTGTGTGTGTATATGTGTGTTTGTGCGTGTGTGCGTGCATGCATGAGTACAGGTGCACCTATTAGCAATAAGTCTAAATGAGCATCTTTGATACATTTGCATACATGAAAAAGCAAAGAAGAGTGAAAAAACTACGATAATTTATATGGTGGTTAGAACTTACGTCTTTGTGAATAGACATTACAAATAAGCAAATAAATGCTTGCATGCATGCACTCTGACCCATACCTGCATATATGCATGCATGCAAACACATAAGTTTGCATGCACACACACGAGAGTCACACACACACGTGTGATGCATTATTAAAGCATAAGAAACCACCCACACAGTCATACCACCAACAAAGTCAACATTTTGATCAATACTACAATATATCTTGTGCATGTTTATTCCAAATCTGATTTTCCCCCTCTTGTTTCATCTCAAATCTATCCCTGCCTAAAACAGCCAAAATCCCATCACCCTGCCAAAGTGTATTATCTTTGTGTGTGTGTGCGTGTGCGTGCGTGCGTGTATGTACATTTGAATTTGTTAACTCTGTTAATTGTTATTGGTTGTGTGTATGGGTGTGTTGAATGCAAGTGCTTTGATTTCTTTTTGCAAGATATAGCACTATATAAATTCCATTTATTATTACTATTATTATATATACACAACCATAACATAAACAACAACACAGGCACATTACACGCCTGCCTCATCAAAATCGGCTGGGATAGATGTCAAAATGACAGGTACATACATACCTCATTCATGTCACTATGTACCAGACATATATCTGCCTTTCCTTCATAGGTTGTCCTGACATGAACATGTTTCTTGTGTTTGTCGGTCTACTCCACAACTGACCTCACTGCAGGGAAAAGGTGTGTGTGTGTGTACATGTGTACGTGTGTACGTGTGTGTGTGTGTGTCGTGTGTGTGTATCACTGTATGTGTGAAAGTATGTAAGTGTGTGCTGTGTACGTGTGTGTATGTGTGTGTGTGTGTGTGAGTGTGTGTGTGTGTGTGTGTGTGTGTATCACTGTATGTGTGAAAGTATGTAAGTGTGTGTGTGTGTGTGTGGGCGGGGAGGGCATGCCTCTGTGTGTGTGTGCGCGCGTGCCATATGCTTGCAGACACATATGGTTATACTTGTTTACATATCTCTGTGCATTCATATACATAACACGTACAAAGGCTGAAATATGTGTGCACGTGTGGGGTGTACGTTTTGTATACTTCTTTTATGCTTTTGTTTTTGCATACTCCTCTCTCCTCTCTCTCTCTCCTCTCTCTCTCTCTCTCTCTCTCTCTCTCTCTCTCTTCTCTCTCTCCCCCTTTTCCTACTTCAGTTACACACCTGTCTCAGCCTCTGTCAAAACATCTACGGATGCCTGTTTTACCCCCCAGCCTTTTATTCCAGCAGACATGGGGTCTCCTCCCTGTAGTTATCATTGATTATGTTTACTGCAAACTATAACTCAATTAACTGCTTCCCCACACAAGTTGTCTGTACACAGAGGGTGTTCTGTTCCTCCTGCCTTCTTCACAAAGCTTTTTTTATATTATTTTTACATTAACTATTTCTTTTTTCTCTTAAATGCATGTACATATGCTCTCACACACACATCACTATATAGTATATGATTATATTTATGAGCATGCATGCATGCGCGCACACACACAATCACTTTCTCTCGGGGGAAGGGGGGGGGGCAGCAGTGGTGGTGGTTGAGAGGGGGTGGAGGTTCATTCAATATTAACAATCCCAAACTAGTCTGATTACTGCTGGCTTGTTTAAAAAAAAAATCAACAAACAAAACCACCACACAAAAAAACCAACAAACAAAACAGTCACTGTAAAAGTTTTTGTTGTCTACCAAAAAAAGTTGATTAGAAGCTGATGCACATTTAAACACTTACATGCATGAATGAAAGAAAAGCAAAAAACAACAACAAAAACAACTTTTTTCCACCATACTACCCCTATCCCATCCCCTAGCCCGCCCTGCTCCCCTAGCCCCCACCCCTCCTTTCCTTCCTTTTCCTTTCTGACAAAGCTTTCTCCTCCCCTTACACTGTTTGGTATCTCTCCCAACTGTAACAACACAGCTGGTTCTGTGCTGTGATCTCTCTCTGTCTCTCTCTCTCTCTCTGTCTCTCTCTCTCTCTGTCTGTCTGCTCAATGCTCAACTTCTGGCAACCAAGGGCAGGTAGTGGGTTTTCAACAGCATCCCAGTGACTGACTGTAGTGTAGGGGGAATGGGGGGCAGTAGAGGGTGCACTTCAACTGACGTCATTACCTTCACTGCCTCCTCCATTAAGCCAACCACGGCCAACATACACAATCATTTTGGGAAACATACACCTACGCACAGATGTGTGTACACACATATGCATGCACGCACACACACACACATATATATATATATATATATATAAAGTGCATACACACTCACTTGTATGTTTGCATGCATGCAAACGCACACATGCATGTGCATGCACACAAAGTCTACACACACATGCATGCATGCACACACGCATGCATGCACGCACACATACACACACAGCCTTCTCTCCAGTTACAACATAATCATCTTTCAGCAAATGTTTTCTCCTCCCATCACTACATTTTTGTTTTAAATCTTCAAAAAAAATCTAATTTCCCTGTTACCCTCCCTCCATTCTTTCTTGAATATATACAATTATTAACTGCTGTTAAATTCTTCTGCTTCTGTGGTTTGTTATCTTCTGTGCTAGTATTCTAGAGTCTGTGTGGCCTGTATGTATGTCTATGAGCTTGTGTGTGTATACATGTGAATACTTATGCATAAGAGGCATGTGCATGTTTTCTGTGTGTATATGTATCTATGCAATTAAAATAGTAAAACTAAAGTAAAATTATTTTTAAAAAGTGACAAAGGCCGACAGTGAGAGGGAGAGAAGGGGAGAGACAGACAGACAGAGATACAAACAGAAAAATTTAAGAGACAAAATTATCTAGGCAATAAACACTGACCCCCCAAAATGCGGGAAAGTTCTCCGTGCAAGTGTCAAGTATCCCACACTCAGAAACCACAACTGAATCCCACATCATTATTCAAGCAATGCTTATCCCTCCCTGATCAATCTTAATGCCAAATAATCTCACAAATTTCCACTTGCCAACACACTTTGGCACCCTCAGCTGTTAGGAGGTGATAATTGTGACAGAAATAGAAGAGCACCACATCAGAATGGCTCTGGGGATAAAGAGAGGGTGAGGAGAATCAGACACACATACAGTGAAAGAAGCTGGGTGACATAAGGAGGGAATCAGAACAAACCAAACCCCATGTACACTAAGACAGTGGACACTACTGCTGCTGCTTTAACAAGATGTATTCAGTCCTTCGTTAATGTGGTTTACAATAAATAGTTCAGATGACCATCAGGGTCAAGTCATGGCAACACCATTAACAATTATTGTCATAACAAAATGAGAGTGACAGCAACAACAATGATGATACTACTACTACTATCATTACTACTTCTACTACTACTACTACTACCACCACCACTACTACTACTACTAAAAATAATGATAATAACAATAATAAAAAATATTAATGAAATCCCCCCAAAATGCAGTTTCTCTTCTCTTTTCATTCCTTTCTTTTTTTTCTTTTGTACTTCTGGTTTTTAAAAAAAATAAACAGTGAAAAATAATGTGTATCTTACACTTGTCTCTACAATGCAAACAGCACTCTGAAGTACTGCTCATGGATATATATCATAATTGTTCCAATTCGTTTAAAATAATTGTGTGTGTGTGTGTGTGTGTGTGTGTGTGTGTGTTGTGTGTGTGGTGTTGTGTGTGTAAGAGAGAGAGAGAGAGAGAAAGACCGTGGGAGTAGTGGAGTTAGAAGGGTGCATAGGGGATGCACACACACACACACACATATATATATATACATGCAAATATGTTTGCATCAGATAAACACACACCTACACTTACAATAGTGTGTGTGCATGTGTATGTGTGTGCATGCGTGTGTGCGCGCACATAAGCTTTGTGTGTGTGTGTGTGTGTGTGTGTGTGTGTGTGTGTGTGTGTGTGTGTTGTGTGTGTGTGTTGTGTACACAAGTGGAGAGTGAGGGATGGCAGGGTACATTGTGCATGTGTATTCTTCAGGTGCACAGCACCTACAATCAACACCCAAAAAAAGAAAAAAAGAAGACCACACCAGACATGGAAGAAGACACAACAAAAGCCCAACCCTGCAGTTCTACTGTTGATAGAACCTGAACCCTTCTCCATGTCAAGTCAAGTCAAGTCAAAACACTTTAATCATCCCATGAAGGGCAATTCCTCACATATCAATGCAGAGCTCTGCTGACACCACTGTCTGTCACTGTGCCTGTCAGCACCGCTTTCATCATCATCATCATTGTCATCAGCACCATTTTCCTCTCGCTGTTTGGGGTACGTACAACTTATGATTTTTGTCAACACTGCTTTTTCTGGTCTTGTCAGTATATTGGTGATTATGACAATGATCATAATGAATGAATGTATACATGAGTATGCAATTTCACACATGCTACTATGCTTGTAGACAGTATCTCTCTTATGGTCACATGCAATGCACACACATATGACACATGTATGTGAGCATGCACAAACACACATGCATGCACACATACACATGCACCCACACACACACACATGCATACACATGCACGCGTGCACGCACACACACAGTGCACATACACACAAGCATGCACGCACGCACCCACACACACACTCAATCACACACACTCAATCTCTCTCTCTCTCACACACACACATACAGATACCACTGATTTTGCCATTCAAGCAAGGGGGAAAAATCTATTTCTTATAAAAAGGGATCTGCACATAGCAGTAAGCTACCAGTAAGTAAGAACAAGTCCTGAACCAAAAAAACAAAACAAAACCCAACAACAAAACCACACACACACACACACACACACACACACACAATGAAGAGGAATATCACAGCATTGCTTTTGTTGAGCTTGCAAGAAACTGGGACGTTTTTAGACTTACGCACGTACTCAAAGGAATGAGTAAACTTGGCATGGTTCCCTATTTCTCTGGGAAAGCATAACATTTTTTTGGGTGGATGTTTTTCCTACCCTAGGTCACATACGTGTGTGAGTGAGTGAGTGAGTGAGTGAAAGAGAGAGAGAGAGTGAGAGAGAGAGAGTGCGTGTGTGTGTGTGTGTTGTGTGTGTGTGTGTGTGTGTGTGTGAGCATGTGTGCATACGTGTGAGCGTGCATGCATGCAGTGTGTGTGTGTGTGTGAGCATGTGTGTGTGAATGTGTGCACACATGTATTATACATGTGTGCTTGTGCATGCATGTGTGTGAATATGTGTATACATTATGTGCATATTTACATAAAACTTACATAAATGCTCTTTAGCAATAGCACGCATGTGCATGTAAAATGTGCAAGCACAGAAAAGACCACAAACATTCAAAACCCGCCCAATACGCACTTCATGATTCATTTTCTCCACCCAAACTCTCTCACCCCCTGTATTCAGCACACATAACTCCAGGTATGTGCCAGCCTGCATCTCTAATACATAACGCAGACCTTATAGTTTATCCTCGTAGATTATCATTAGGCCTCTTCTTTCCTTTCACTTCTTCTCTCCGACTGGGAGTTCTCACTGAGTGAGGGCAGAATCTGACACGATCCACTTGGCACACTCTCTGCAGGGCATTACGTTAGCATGACACAGCACCTCTTTTCTTTCTAAAATTATGGAGAGAAAAAAACCTACCTCTGATGTTTTCAGCATTATTTCAATAAGATCTGCCAAGATTTTAGCAGAATTTTGCCAAGATTTTAACGTTGTCAAGATTTTGCCATCATTTCAAGTGATTTTCATGTTTATCTCTTAAACTCAGCTCCAGTAACTATTATTTAATCAAAGAAATATAGTGAAGTTAGAGGCCTACACATGTCTGGAATGTGTCTTTCTGATTTGAGAATGTATTCAGACCGTGGTACATTTTTCTTTCCATTCCTTGACTAGAGCCCTGAGCCTCACCAATGGGGAGATTTTACGTATGCAACCATTTATGCCAACCATTTAGGTCGCTGCATTCCGACTTTGGGTATGATGTCTAAACACAACAGTAGTGTGTATACATTTTTTAAAACAATATATGCTTTTTTTCATCCATTCTTTCTGGCATGGATGGCCTACTCTTCTGAATGGCAAAACAGGTTTTAACGTGTGCACATGATGTTCTGACTGTGGCATATTATAATATGGTAGTAGGTAAAAATAAGTGGATGAGTATAGACATGTGGGGAGGGGGGGGGGGGGGGGGGGGGGGGGGGGGAGGGGTGCGTGCGTGCGTGGTGGGTGTTTTGATTCGTTTTACATCTGTTCACTCTCGTGAGTTTGGTGTGTTGTGTGTGTGTGTGTGTGTGTGTGTGTGTGTGTGTGTGTGTGTGTGTGTGTGTGTGTGTGTGTAGTGTGAGTGTGTTTCTTTATAATACTTGGAATTTATATAGCGCTATATCTTGCAACAAAACAAATCAAAGTGCTTTCATTCATCCTACTCATTCACATGCAGCCTGTTACAATTAATAGGGTGGTTTTTTTACAAGTTTAAATGTATACAAACACGCTCGCATGCACACACATGTACACCCACAATTAGATTGCAACAGCCTGGTCCATTACTGTAAATTCTTCGATTGTAGATATATATCAAGACATGATGTGCGATACAGCTTTAAAACTTTAGAATAATAGGATGGAAAATGGGTAGGAAAGCATGACTATTTTTGTTGTTGTTGTTGGTTGAGCGATTTGTAAGTTCAATGGTCCACTGGTTGGCTGATTGGTTGTTGGCTGGTTGGTTAATGTTGTTTTTCTTTGCTTGATTGTTCTTAACAGAGGTATGACATGATGATAATATCAATGCTTGTTTACACAATTCGTAGTGGAGGTCAAGACCCTATTACTGACACCTGCAGATCATTTACATAAATAAGATTCAGAAAAAAACAAGTAAGCAATAGAAATGTAAATTTGTGCTTTCTTACACTTAACCCAACAGCTAGACCTATTTCAACAAAACAAGGTAAACACAGAAAATAACCGATGCATAAAATGCACTTAACATAAAAAATGACAATACTGTATAAATCAAGAAATCCAGGAGGAGGACGACTGGAAAGGTAGGTAGGGCTGGGAGAGAGTCAGACAGAGACAGACACACTGAGAAAAGGCAGAAAACCAACATCAAGAATATCAAACAAACAGAAAGACAAAGAATCAACACTAACACCACAGGCACTGTAAGTCTGACTGCACCCTTCACAATAACAGCAGGATGCATTTCACAAACAAGAAATGCACAAGCAGGGGCCCTTGCAATGCTTGTGATAAACAGTGCAGATAGGGACAAAGGAGGGAATGCTGGCATCAATCAGACATGGCATCATCACTCTGATGGAGCCACAAGACAGGTCCTTGTGCTCTGGTAGATGTCTAGCGCTGTCAGTAACAGTATTAACAAAGTTAATGAAGCCACCTTCTGGGTTTTCATATGCTGACAGAGTAAGTGAGGGGCAACACCCACTGCTGGCAGTTTACAATAACAACGCAGAAGAGAAAACCAACTGAACAGCTTCCCCCTTTACCACTGTAAGTAAACTGTAAACATATCTGCAGAATCCATTCCAGTCACTTTCACCTGCTACTGAAAAGTAAAAACAGTCTTCTTCTCAGACAAATATATATCGCTTTTGCCTACTATAGCTCAAAGATAAGTTAAACAACAGTCTCCTGCACAGTGTATCATTTCACTCTTACTAGCTACTAATGCACAGAAAAAGGAAAACAGTTTCATGCAGAATACATTGCAGTGTTTTTATGTGAACTACCTCTGAGATAGGTGAAAATATAACCTCCTGCACAGTCCACTGTATCTCTTTGGTCTGGTTTGGTCTTCAGAAAAAGAGAAGGGAGAGGAGGGGAGGGGGGAGATGGACTGCCCCAGCACTCAACATCTTTACCCAGACTTACCATCAGCCATAGTTGACCTGCTCTTCCACACAAGGTGGATGGGTTTTTAAAGTGTGCGCAAGAGGTTGTACATGATTGTATGCTTTTGACTTTCCTACTTCAGTTTTTATCCATTTCATTGCCTACTTCCTCTGACAGAAGTGAAAATAAAGTCTACTGCAGAATTAGCTATGGTCACATTTGCTAGTTAGTCAGAGATAAGTTGAAATGTAACCAGCTACAGAGTCAATCGTGTCACTTTCAAATGGTTCAAACTCAGCAGTAAAAATATATAAAGTCTCCTGAGGGTCCCTTGTATTGGTTTCACTGCCTCATACTGTCCTAGCTCTAGAAGAAATTAAGGTACTGTATCCTGAACAGCCTCTAATCTCTCTCTCACTGGCATCTGACTGTTGAGATAAGTAAAGATTTAGTCTTCTGCACACTCCAATTTCTCACCTTCAATGGCTACTCACATGGACATAAGTAAAAGTTAAATATGATCTTCTCAGTGTCCTTCATATCACTTTCACTGGCTTCTGCCCCTAGGACAGATATGTGAACTGTCATCTCCTGCAAAGTCCATAACATCTTCTTCGAAGATGCTAAACTTGGTGATAAGTTAAAAATTTAAACTATTCATTGTCCAGTATCTATTTTCAATGGTTATTTCTTGTATTTCTATGAAACTGTCAATGAAGTCCTGTGTTGTACAGTATCACTTTATAAGTAGAAATATAGTCTAATCCGATGCACACACTCACAAACACACAGTACACACATGTAAGCCCACACATATAGAGACTGCAAACCCCCTCTCAACCACCCTCTACCCCCCCACCCCTCTCAGCATACATGCACCCCCCCCCCCCCCCCCCCCCCCCCCCCCCCCCCCCCCCCCCCCCCCCCCCCCCCCCCCCACCCCCCCCCCCCCCCCCCCCCCCCCCCCACACACACCATAAAGGGCCAAAACCCTTTTTTTCCTTGAAGAATCCCTTAAGGCTCAAAATACTGACTGACATTTACGCCAGACATCAGGCCCCATGTACATGGAGAATCCACACATTGCCAGGATGTGCAAACACTTCCACAACACCCTGTCTCACATTTCTGCCCCTGTATCCATTTCTGTCTATTTGTGTGTCTAGCTATGGAAAAACACATCTTTGTTTCCAGCTGTCCCTCCATCACAGGTGTTCACCACATGTGATGTGGCAGGAATGTGGAGCTAATGCATATTTCTATACTCCTTTGTTGTTGTTGTTATTGTTGAGCATTCCCCAGCTTGACACCCTAGGGGTCACCCCAAATATGCACTGTCTTAATAATCATCATACTTGGGAATTGCTATGAGACCAAAAGTACACATCAAATGAAAAGCCTGTGTGTATGGCTCTTTTCAAGTAGCCCCCCAAATAGATAGCCATACACCGACTTTGGAGGATTCGCCCCCCACCCCCCTTTAACTGGAGAATACAGGTTGTTATGCTAAGAGCTTGTCATGGACGACAACAATCTTAACACTTCAAAGCATTTTAATGTAGACCTTGACACTTTGGTTACAACAATAACCGACACAGCTTTTGGCCTGGGCCAAATAATCCTCTGATTGATGTTATTCCATGGATACTCCCTACTTTTAAGATATATAAGTTCAACCTGCATCACAAAAATCCTCTTTCCTGACAGCAAATGTATGAAAGAGAGCAAGCCCATGAGAGAGAATGGTGGGGGTCACAAGAAAGAAAAACAAATGAAAATGGAAAGAAAAGAACAGAAAAGAGTTCAAAGCCACACTGCATTCAATGATGTACTGACCTTTCTTGGCCAAGGCTCCAGCACTGTTGTAGAGGGCTTCAATGGTGGCTGGTGCCACTTCTCCATCTTTGACCAGCTCATTCCATAGCTCACTTACTCCTTCTCCGCTCAGCGACAGCTGAAACAACCAAGTCACAATCCACATCACTGGATTGACAATTCCAACCATGATGTTTACAGCCTCAATGACCACCTGTAGACAATATATTAGGGCTTCCATGTCATTAAAGTTAAAGCGTACGTTAGAACTGTGCAGATATGAGGTATACAAATAAAAACATTGAGGCTAAAACTACCTTTTCAATTGTTGCTTGTATCAGCACCCTATCTAAGTTCTAAAAAGATCCAACTACATAGTGGAAGAAGGGCACAAACAACACTTTAAAATAAGCTAAAATTTAAATCTAAGACATCAAACATGACTGGTCACTGTAACCCCCCCCCCCCCCCCCCCCCCCACCAAAACAAATACAACAAACAAACAAACAAGACAAAAGAAAATAAGGAAAACAAACAAAATATGATATCTATAGGATTTTTTTTTAAATGCCAGACACACGTTACCTAAAATTCAAAGCATCAACAATGTTCACATACAGGTGTTAACTCATTGCCAGCTTCCTGCATGCTTTCAGACTTATCAGAAGCCCTTTTTCAAGCACTTCATACAGGCTGTGATACTGCTTGAAAAGGGGACTATGTGAGCAGCTGGAAACCTTGTGAGAATCAAGTAACATGTAGACAAAAACTGTTCACTTATGTAATAATATATCATAGTAAACATTTGTCATTAGAGTAGACTGTTTTTGTCTATAGGATTGATGAATTTTCATGGCTTACTCGGATATGACATATGATATTTCTACTGCTTTAGCTCTTCTTTGATCTCTTCTGATAAAATGCTTCTATTTATTCCATCACAGAAACAACTTAAGGGGGAAATGAACCAAGATATGACAAGTACAAACAGAAAGAACAAATTTTTACAAAGGGAAAGAGGGAACAATAACAAACCTCGTTTTTGAATGAATGTTAAACCATAACATTCTCTCAACCTACATCATCCCTCTCAATACCCTCACTTCCCTCCCCTTTTAACCTTCCCGTTTGGTCGTCATTATCTTTACAGCCTGCAGGAAAATTCACACAATTATCTTGCATGGGAAAATGAAAAACAAGTTCTTATCTTGTTAAAACCCCTTCCCACATCCTTGCCAAATGCATGCTCTGTTTGTAAAATTCTGTATCGTAATTTACAGCATGCCAGTCTTTCATTCAGAACCTTTTTGGCAATGTATCAAGGTTAGCACCCTTCCAGCCACTGTAACACATACAGGACTGAGGGGGTCGATCTATTTTCATCTCCCGGAGTGAAAGCGCTAACAGCAGTTGTTTTGCTCCAGGCATTTATGGAAACGTGATTGAAAAAACAGTTGCAGTATCCCTACGTGACACGGCTATGTGATTTTCCTGAAAAACCTCTTCAAAGGCACTGTTTAGCAAACAAAACTAAAGTAAACTAAACTCTGGCTAAATTGCTTTAAAAATGAATGGTTGTTCTCTGGGGGAAAAAAACCAAAACCAAAGAATTAAATTCAAAGAACAATTGTACATATGAAAAATTCCAACATACTTATAAGTCTTGAAAACAGTGTTATTTTAACCATCAAACTTCAAGCCTCTCATCACTTGCTGTTTTACGTTGAAATGCACAAATCTTTTAAAAGCAATATGACAATTTGACAAAGTGCAAAAGCAAAACAAAACAAACAACAACAAAAAGCGACATACAAGGAAAAATACTTCTTTTTTTTTTTTTTGGGGGGGGGGTCCTCTGCTACAGCTCCGAAGATTACCAATGGTGAGATTTTTGCGTATACAACCATTTTCTGCCCACCATTTAGGTAGCCATGTCTAAACAAGACACCCATGTGGATGTTGTTGGTTTTTTAAGATTTTGTTATCAGTTCCTACTGGCATGAAACAGGTTATTAACATGTGCGCAAGATGTTCTGCATGCGTTTATACGGGGCCTCGGTTAATTATAGTCTCATCTGAAACTGTGACATTCAGTTTGATTTTCTCACCAAACTGGGAAGAAAGACCAGGGCTGGGAATCAAACCGAGAACATCACAATTTACTTGTTAAGCATGTGAACGTATTAACAGTCCAGCCACCTTCCTTCTTGAATAAGTATATAATAGTCCTAACAAGTATGGACCGGGAGGCAGCCTGGCTGACATTTTCTGGTAATAGACCTTTTTTCAGTTTCTTCTTTTTGAGGGTAACAAGGAAAAAGTAATTGAAATGGTCTTAATTACTACAAGTTTTAGTGATGTTAGAAGGACCGCAGGTGAATTTCAGATCAGCCTTATGGGGGGGAAGGGGGGAGAGTGAGAGAGAGAGGAGAGAGAGAGAGAATGGAGAGAACCAAGAGAACTAAGGTTATAATGGGTCATAACAAGACCCATCAATAATGATAATTAATTAAAAAGCAAAATAAGTGGATGCATGGCACCCAACAGTCTATTTGACCAATTTCAGTTCATGAATGATCCAAAGTCTTTTTCTCATTCTTCTTTTTTCTTCACTCCGGGAAGGGAGAGGGGGGGGGTAACTGGAGCAATGCACTGAAAAAGTTTTACTAAAATCCTCCAAATATGTTGATAGTGTGCCACCCCAAGCCAAGGTCTCTACAAATGGTTTACCTGTCCATTCTATAATTTTGTCAATAGACATTCTTTTTTTCCTGTCCACCCCTCCCTCTCCCTCCCCTAACACAACAGCTTCCTGCAGAACAATGTTCTTGAGGCCATAGGATCTTGTTACATGGCTATGTCACTGTAATTTCGTTCTCTTTTTTTTTCCTCCACTGATGTAAAAAAACAACAAGCTCTAACCCAAACCCATGTATGGACTAATGTATCATCTGATGCTATGGCATTCTTGTTTATTGGTGATACGTTCAGTGTATCTAATGTTTGATATTTTGTCCCACCATCACACTTCCATTGAACCTTACAATTTATCTTTCTAGATCGGCTATCACTAGTGTCAGTGACAAGGTCTTATACTATAGTCATATGCAAATATGGCACATACCAGCGCATTCTGAACTTCATGTCTGTATATCATAGATTTTTACTTCCTTCTATAAAGGTTTCAGCCTTGCAAATGCCATAACTTTTTCTTCCCTTGAGAAAATGTCCTACTCTTTAGCCTTACTCAATAATTTTTGCTTGAAAGCAAAAATATGAGAAGTGGAAAGTTAGCATTTGTAAAGTAACTGACAGAAAAGACAAATTCAACCCTTCTGTGTGAGCAAACATGGTGAAGGGCTCATGGATTCAAATCCTGCTCTCTTGTCCATAGACAGAGAGAGTAGAGTGGGGAGGGTGGGGATGACAGATGGACAAACGGTTCAAATGAATGGACAAACGGTCAGATGGAAAGACAGATGGGTGGATACTTTGTTTAAAATTATGTTTCTGTGTTTCAAGCTTATGATATCTCCCTCTCCCTTCCTTTTTTTCTTTGATTTTTCCCCCCTTTTTTTTTGGAGGGGGGGGGGGGTTATGTCTTTATTCTTTCTCTTTTTTTTCAGGAGAAAGGGGGGGAAGCTGTGGTGTGGTGGTGACTGCATCTTTAGTTTTTATTTATTTTGTCATTTCAGCCTGAAGTGGGTCTTTGTCTATTTATGCCTCTTTTAAATTGCAATATTCATTGCAGCTTTATTCCCACTGAAAAGTTGTTTTTAACTTCCATTACATTTTTTATGTTCCTTAAAACCTTGAAATGTAACAATTTCCTCTTCAGCCCTTGCAACTGCAGACTGACTATCCATGCATGTTTGTACGCTCATTCACACACACAGACACACACAGAAGGAAGGTGGCAGGATGGTTAAGACGTTCGCCTGCCAACAAGTAAACTGTGAGGTTGTGGGTTTGATTCCCAGCCTCGCCCTTTCTTCCCAGTTTGACCAAACAAAACAAACTGAATGTCAAAGTCCTTCGGATGAGACGATAAACCGAGGCCCCATGTTCGAACGCATGCAGAACATCTTGCGCACATGTTAAATCCTGTTCTGCTTTTCGAAAGAGTAGGCCATTGTGTGCCGGTGGAAAAAGATGACAAAATTTACAAAACCGCAAACACATGGGGACAGGATGTAAAAAAAGCACATGAGTGTTTATTCCATTATCCTTGATATAAAAGAATAAATTAAATAAATAAATAAATTTTTAAAAAACACACACAGTGAGTTTGCCCACATGCAAGACATACACTGACACAAAACAAACCTAGGAAGAAAAAATGGAAAATGAATAGTTTAGTAGTTATCACAAACTCTGTTTTTATAACAAAGTATGAAAGTTCCATCCTATTCAAAACGTCTACTAACTAAACAAAGAAATCTTGGTTAAGATTACCTACATATCAAAAATAGATTGTATGCTCTCTCTCTTTCTCTCTCTCTCCCCCCCTCTCTCTCTCTTCAATAAACAAATGAAAAGACAGAACAATCTCTCTCTTTCATCTTAAATAAATGATATAAACAGATGGAATAATCGCATTCATTCATCCTATCCAAAGAAAAGACAGAGTAATCTCTCTTTCTTTCATTCTAAAATAAAGTGAAAAAGACAGCCTAGCAATTAACACACATTACAAAATGAGGCATAATCTACCTGACAGAAGAAACGGTGTCCCTGTTCTATAGCCGCATTCTTCACTTCTGTGGTGGGTCAAAACAGCTGGTATGGGGCTGTTCTGTGTTCAGCTCTTGTCCTTTGATTCGCTTTTTTTTTCTCCAATTTTTTTCTAATTTGACTGCTTCAGTTGACCTTGATGGTCATAAATCCATCGAGAAGATTTCATCAAATACGATTCCAGTAGGTAAAAAAAAAAAATCTTTTGTCACTGCAGGTACGGTACTTTTATCTCTCTTTTTCTCTCTCTTTTTTTCCAGTTTACATGACAATAACACTTCAGGTATCAGTGTTTTTCTGTGTAACCACAGTCTTATTACAGAATGAAAAAACCATGCATGATGGGTTAAAAAAAAAAATCAACAGCCAAGAATGAAAAATGATAAAGCTGAAATTTCTTCTTGCTTTTGTTTTATTTTTTAAAACTCAATGTTTTTGTCCATGGTTCTGTCCCTTGGATTTCATTCAGGTGTACTTTCTAGTGAGCTGAACCACCCCTTCCACGTTTCACGCATGCACACTCACACACAGACACAGACACAGTGTGCCCCTAGCTAACCACACACGCACAGTCCCCCCTAACCCATCTACCCAGCCACATGCCAGCCCTCTTCCTCCCTAGTCACCACAAGGGAGCCCCTGGCTCTCTCTACTACCCAGGTCTTCACTACAAGTGACTGACTGGGAAAGGGGCTCCTGCCTCCTCCCTTTCTTGGCACCCACCCCTTCCTGCTGCCTGCCTGCCTGCCTGCCTGCCTGCCACTTTCTGCACTGCTGCTCAGCAGTCAAACCACAGCAATCTATGGGAGACCCTTTCTGTCAAAGGGCTGCTTTGCCTTTTATTCTTTGTGGGTAAAAACTTTAAAAAGCCTACACTGAGAAATGACAAACGATGTACATACATGTACACAAAAACTCCAGTTTTGCATAAATTGATTTTCTACAATTTTGTGTTAAACTATTATTGTTATTATTTTGTTTATTCTGTCAACTTTTACACTTTAATACAACAAAAGCTGTTGAACCAATTAAATTCCTTTTAACTAATTCATAATCCTTATCAATTTAAAAAAAAAAAAAAGCTTTTGATATATACCTAAGGCAATAAAAACAACCACCACTATATCCTGTACCTTTGACCTCAGAACTAATTATCTTTAAATGCGTTCATGCATGGAGTATACAAAACATAGTCAAATTTTACACTGTTTTACTTTAAATCATAACATAAAATAACAACAGAGACAAGTTTGCCACAAGCTTATAACCATATTCAGGTAGTTACTATGCTTTTTTGATTTTGACACATTTAAAGATGGGCTGATTTTGACAAGGTTTATACTTACAGTATAACTAGTTCATCATACAAGAAAATAAATACAAATGAGTGGAGTGCCCCATACATTCTAACAGAAGACCATGTGACATAATTAAATAAGGAAAATCAAAACCAACTATGTCTATCTATTTGATTTTTTAAATACCAAACACTTCGAGTTAGAATTAGTATTCTTCATGAAATTAAAAAAATTAACCTTTTTTTTTCATAAAATGATTTATAACATGTTGACGCTAACAGTCTTCCATACCAGCCCACCATCAGCATCCAGTACATTATCCTAGTCTGTCAGCTCAGACAGCCACTTCACTCAGTTATTCTGCCTCAGGAAAGAGTGAAACAAGCAAGCCGGCCCCCTCCCATCTTCACTAAGATAAGTAATAAGGAAGTCAAGTCACAATAAACATGTCTTTTGATCTGGCATAGTGAACAAAAAATACGACCCTGCTGTTTTCAAAGCATAACGAACAGGCAGTAGGTGCTTATTCATATTGGTATTATTCACATGCACACCGATGCATAAATCTTAGGAGTTAAATATGTTATCGCTAAATATGTGATTGTTACTTCATAGTTTAAATTATACATGTATGTATACACATGTCAACATTCAAGGGTCAGCTTATTCTGGCTAAATTAGTAAATATGTAATACACATTAAATAATGTACCAAAACGGGTTTCTGAAAATATAGAAAGAAAAGAAATAGACACAGCAAAAGATGCTCAAAGAAATCCACAAGACAAAGCAGTCAAGAAGATAAATTATGCACAACTCTACACATCAACTTTCATTTTTTATGTTTTCTGTTTTTATGATTTAGCCATTACCTACTCTAACAAATCTTTGATTTTTTTTCCTCAGAGATGAAGATGCAATAGGGGAAAAAAAGACCCCCAAAATATCAGTTATAAAACATGACCATTGTTTTCAAATCCAGGGCCAAATCTTTAAAAATCAAAACCCAAAAAGAAATGTTTTGGAAATTATAAACAAGGACCACCTTTTAAGAAGAAGATAAAAATGTTTAACAATAAAAAAAAAATATTTTTTAAAGATAGTTGTGTACTGATGCATGTGTGTGTGACTATGAGTGTGTGTGTGTGCGCGCACACGTGTGCACATGCATGTGTGCATGTGAGTGCATGTATGCTACTGCAAGGGGAAACGTGAGTGCACGATTAGATGTGACGTGTCCATGAACCTGTTTGTGTGAATACATATGTGCATTTATGCACACATAACTAGGTGTGTGTATGTGTACATACACACATATGTACACACTAACACAAGTTATTGTGTGAATGAGGAGGGTGACAAAAACTGACAGACATAGATGAGACAGAGAGATAGAAAAACACAGAGTGTGCAGGGAACCACTTGCCACAAATCTGGAAAAAAAGTCTTCAATTATTATTATTTTTTTTAATCAGAAAATACTGAGAAAAAAAAGTGTCACAATCAAACTATTTCATTAAGGACTAAGGTATCACTTTCCAATGCACTGAATTCACATTTTATTTATTTGTAAATAAATTCATTTATCTATTTATTTTCTTTTATTTCCAGGATAATGGAATAAGCACTCATGTGCTTGGGTGTTGTTGTTTTTAACATTTAGTCCATGTGTATATGTGGTTTTGTAAATTTTGTCATCTATTCCCATCAGCAAACAATGGCCTACTCTTCCAAAAGGCGGAACAAGTTTTAACATGTATGCAAGAAGAGTTACCATAACATAACATGAGTTAAGAAGACATGCATTCTTAAATAAAAGCTTGTAAATGCACAGACACTCTGAATCTGACTGAGTGACATGACATACATGACAGAAGAAAAGGAAGGCAACAATAAGACATAACTGATAAGGAGAAGATCATACCTGGATATTGGTTTTCAGCCATTTCCCATCTAATCTGGACTGTGGCCGAAGTCTGGCCTCCGATATCCACTGACCACTCATTCTTGCAGTACTTCACAAATCTGTCAAAGAAAATTGCCAATCAATCTCACATCATAAGAAGACTTATTAATGGAGAAATAGTAGTGGAAGAAAACAAGTGACGGTAACCACTTACAACTTCTCAATCATTTTTGAAAATGATTTTCAAAGATCCATTAAAAAAACAAAAAAAATTCTAGAAAATAGAATCTTTCAATGACAACATTTTGTTGCATTTTTGTGTAAGAACCATGCCTTTGGCCTGACCTGACTTGAGTTTCGGCTCCTGGATGAGCCTTCATCTGAGGTCCCAGCGGTGATTGAAGCTTCACCTGCTGTGGTACCTTACAGCAAGTGTCAATTGCTTTCACACGAATATTTTATATTCCTGTGGCCTTTTAAAGCTGCCATCAAAAGACGATTATAAGAAGAGGAAGAAAATATGCTTTAAATATATTTTGCACACAAAAATATATAAATAAATAGGAGAAAATAACACCTAGTGTTTCTTTGTGCCTTATGTTTGGGAATCCTACTGAAAGGATGCAAGGGAGGTCATAAGGTTTGTATCCAGCCAAGTGGTCAGCCTTAGCTAGATAATAACCCAAACATTGCCAATGACTTATTATAGTGCAAGCACAGGCAAAAGAAGTTGGGGAAAATGGTTCACACCTGGATCTACAAGAGATGCAATTCCCCACCTGACCACATAAAATATTAATGCAGAAATAGTAGTGGAAGAAAACAAGTGCAGGTAACCACTTACAACTTCTCAATCATTTTTGAAATTGATTTTCAAAGATTCATTAAAAAAAAAAAGAAATGCTAGAAAATAGAATCTTTCAATGACAGCATTTTTAGGCATTTTTGTGTAAGAACCATGCCTTTGGCCTGACCTGACTTGAGTTTCGGCTCCTGGAGGAGCCTTCATCAGAGGTCCTGGCGATGAGTGAAACATCATAAGAAGACTTGAGTTAAGTTAACCCTTTTCTCAAGAAAAGGAATTAAAACTTTGTTCTCAGTAGAACAACACAAAATAACATAGACAAATTTCATTAACATAACTTACAACTTCAAAATGATATTATATTCTCAGCATTAGAAATTACTAACAAGTAATAAGAAATTATATACTATTGTGGGCACATTTCCATGTGACAGTCTAACAAAACTTTTTTTTTTCCGGCTTAAACATTTTGGGGCACATTAACCTGTCTACCATGGGAATTTTTTTGGGGGGTCTTGTTTTTTCATCCTACTAATACTGTTAACTTTAAAATGCTAAAGAAATTTTTTCCCATTATTTGGCTAGACCTCTGAAGGTGAGATTTTATGAATGTTCACAAACAGTTACCCACCACTAAGATAGCCACTTTCCAACTTTGAGGATGATGTATAAATACACCAGTGATATTGCATGGTGTTTTCCCCCAAGTCCTCGGCTACAGCTCTGAATTTTTAACATCCGTTCCTACTGACACAAAACAGCCTACTCTGCCAAAAAGCAAAACGTGGTTTTTTCTTCACTGTCTTTTTCTGAGTAAAAATGCATTGCGCTGCCATTAAGTGCCTGACAAGTCAGGCCCAGTCCATCCAACTTCGGGATGGGGGAGAATTATCTTTTAACTTAAGTCTTTATGGAAAAAAAAGGTATCAGAAAAGACCAAGAAGGTAGAAAATAGACAAGAAGGAGGTGACAGGAAGAAAAGGAACAAGGCAGAAAAAAAGAGAGAGAAAGAAAAGAAAAACTTACTAGCACAGGATTTCCAGAAGGTGAGGATGCTATTTGATACATACTGATGGGCCCTCTTCCCAAAGGCGAAACAATTTTAATTTAATGTGTGCACAAGATGTTCTGTGTGCGCTCCTGTACAGTATACAGGACCTCAGTCTATAGTCTGTCTTACAGATTTTCGGGGAAGTGGAGTCAATAAATGTTAACTCCAACTCCAAGGAAAAAGTCTCCTCCAATGGGCATCTAGGTGGCAGCTTGAACCCCCAACATCAGAATGCAAAAATCTACATGTAAACCACACAGCCACAGGCATCATCACAGAGCTCACTGGATGTGAGGGAAATTAAGAAAGGGGAGCAGGAGTATCATATTAATTAGTAATTAAAACAATAATCGCACACACATGCACACACACACACACAGAGTAATACACACACACATACATACACAGAGTAGTACAAACACGCACACACACACACATGCACACGCACGCACGGATACAAACACACACACACAATTAGACCAATTCAACAAATGTGTTCTGATAATTTGGTTCCAAGTGATTTTGTACAGTTTGACGAACTTCAATATTTGCAAAGTATGTTTTTGATTGCATGAATCATTGGTCACTTTTCTCCTTACCAATTTGTTTACTTGTAATAGAACAAGCCTTCTACTTCTAGGCTTCCATGGCAATAAATGATGTTCTGTTCACACACACACACCACAACATGGCTACACACATGCATGCACTCGTGCACATACAACATGGCTACACACACATGCATGCACTCCCCCCCCCCCCCCCCCCCCCCACACACACATTTTCAAATGTGCATATATATACAAATCCTTAACTACTACAATATTAGATTGGAACGGAAGCCAGAATGCTATAGTATCACTATCAATAATCTTGAAAATAACCTTGTGGAGTTAAGTTATAAATCTGACATCCCTTGGCAGTGTATTCATTGATGAAGGCAATGAACAGAATGCCCACTGGTTGGGCTGTAAAGCTGACTTTTTTCTTCTTTAAAAAAAATCATGGGTCTAAACACTAAAACCTAGTAAAGGCTGTAACACTAACAATTAAACTGAAAGGGACTCATTGGTTGATTGAAAGGCACAAGAAAACTGAATACTGGTGATAGTAAAGTTCTACCTGTATTTACAGCCAGTAAGTTATAACAATATCTTTTTGTCTGTTTTGCACAATTCTATTTCAGAGAGTAGATTACTAGATGGAACTAAACTGGCAAGGGTAATGACAATGTGAATTTTATTACCCATGCCCTGGCAGGGGCATGCACGGACACACACACACACACACACACACACACACAGAGGTTTAGACCAGTGTACATATACACACACAGAGGTTTAGGCCAGTGTACATACCTGTATACACACATAGAGAGGTTTAGACCAGTATACAGTACTGTACACACACACACACACACACACACACACACACACACACACTAAACCCCACTGAATTTGGGTAACTTATCTATTTCCAAACTATAAGCAAAAACACTGAGAGTAAAGAAAACATAATCAAGTGAAATCGAGAAAATGTAGTAATGAGAAACCATCACAGCCCCAAAGAGAAGCAACAAAAGTGGGAAAAAGAATTTTTAATGAAAAGAAAGTGAAACAATAACAGGAGTGACTGTTGTCAGTCTCAATGTTAACATTAATCACTGTCATTCATACTGTTGTGCCATTGAAACACAAAAAATATAGCCCCAAAGAGAAACAACAAAAGTGGGAAATAGAATTTTTAATGAAAAGAAAGTGAAACAATAACAGGAGTGACTGTTGTCAGTCTCAATGTTAACATTAATCACTGTCATTCATACTATTGTGCCATTGAAACACAAAAACTTCCTTCAACGCCTGATCTTGTATACAGATGATGTCATTACATTATTTTCGCTTTCCACGTTTGTCAGCTTGTCTAGTCAGTCGTCTGCTTTTGCGACTGATGCCAACGGCGAATGTTAATGAGCAAGCTAGTTTGCCCAAACAGCATGGCAATCACTCATATTATTTTGATGTTGTAAAGCGACAACTGAGTTTGAAAATACATACAATCGATTATAACTCACCAGACAGATTCAAAGTCAAGTGGATCGTTTTCACATTTCGGCATAATGCAGTTTCCAATGCCAATCATCGTCCAGTCGTGTTTCGTCGAATAATGCCGGAAGTTAAAGGGACACCACTCTTGTTTGTTGATGACTACCACCCAGTTGGCCGAAGTTTACACAGCCTCTCAGTATCACACTGCCACGGGCGGTCCGTTTTAGAAAAGCTCTGTTTTAGAGTTAACCGCTCTGATCCATCAAAATATTCCTTCGAGGAAGGATATATGTGCATGTTCAAAAGAATTCGGGTGTTTCTGTGCAAATCTATTTGTGTGATGAGCTAAAACTAAAGATAAGGGATGTCAGAGGCAGAGGTTCTGCCGGAGGGAGGAGCCCCACTTCCTCCAAAACGACCCACGATCATCAGACCCTCACAAGGTGTTTATTTTGTTTAGGCCTATTTCCTTGTTGTCATAATCTTTGCCCTATTTTGAACAATTGTATAACCGTGTATATTAGATGTTAACTGTCTGTGTGTGTATGTAAATTCGTAAGATAAGTCTAGATAGAACAAGTCTCTTGTTTGATCATGATTTTCCTCATATTTCACTTCCCCAATCCAAAATTGTTCTTCTGCTAGTTCTAGTAAGCTTTTTGTTTTTGAAATTTGCTTTGGTGTTGGGTGGGGTTTTTTTCAGTCGCCAAGTGTTAAAAAGTTTAAATGTATCATCAGAGACTAATGAAGTTTATGGCCTGATCAACTTGTTTACTGGTTCAATAAAATGGCCATACATGCTACATGGTGTGTGTGTGTTGTGAGTGTATGTGTGTGTGTGTGGGGGGGGGGGGGGGGGGGGCGCGACATAGGTACATGTATACAACTATACATATTTGTCAGTGTATGTATCATATTGTGTGTATGTGTGTGTTGTTGTTGCTTCGATTTTATGACTGTTCACTCAAAGTGATATTAGATGACTGGAAGGGGAGGAGGGAGAACTTAAGTTAGTGGATGTGTGCAGTGAAATGGATATATCTATTCCTAAATAACTTAAACAATACACTGAAAAGGACTAAACAATGATAACAACAATTACATACATGGGAAATGCTAATGTAGCTTATGATATAACTATAACATGACAATGACACATTCTTTTATTTTGAGGATAATGAATAAGCACCCATGTGCTTTTTTACATCCAGTTCCCACCCTTAGGGATATATATAAGAGAGAGAGACAGAGAGAGAGAGTGTGTGTGTTTGTGTTGGGGTGGAATTGAACCTAAGAATAAGACTGTTCAAGTTTTTTGTCCACAAATTGTGTGTGTGTGTGTGTGTGCATGCGCACATATGTGCGTAAGTGTGTGTGTGTGCATGTGCGTGTATGCGCATGTACAAAATTGTACACACATACTGAATACACACACTTATCGTCTTATGTATTTTAAATGATAAATATATCACAATACTAAAAGGTAAAGGGTAAAGGAGTCCCATAACCTATAAGGTCGTAGGGGAGCGAGGCGTCAGAGACCTCACTTCTCTAGGGCCAGCATATTGAGGGCGGCGCCCATCTCCTCTCGCTCGCTGCTTTACCTTCCCTGACCCTAAAGAGGGCAGGTACCCATTTACAGCTGGGTAAACTGGGGGAACTGTACTGAAGCCAAGGCGCGCAAATGGTCACCCATCCAACTGGTAACCACGCTCGACGCTGCTTAACTTGGCTGGGGGAAAGCAAGTGCTCCGACCACTGAGCTATCCTGTCCCCACATACTAATTCCTCATAAATAATTTACAAACCAGTTATATTCACTTTTGCTTCCAGATGGCCGAGGTCCTGTACCAGCACGGCCTGCTCCTGCCAGGCCAGCACCCCCACCTCCTGGGGCCCGGCCCCCACCTGCTGCTGCTGCAGGGGCCTCCTCAGGTAGTCTCTGTGTGATTCTTGTAAGGCTATTGTCAGTATTGACTATTGTTATATGCTCACCTTATGAAGTGCATATATTTTGAATGGTGGGAAGGTGCTTTTTTAATACTCGACATTTGAAAAGAATATGAATGTTTGAGATTGCCCCACCACACACACAATGCACATTTCTAGAAAATTTTGTATAAACAGCATTTAACTTCAGTCTATTAATAAGACTGGCCTTTGGCGTGATATTTCTAACCCAAAATGAGAAGAGAGAAAGAAATTTAAGTCAAAAATTGAAGTGGTACCATGGGAAAACCCCGCTTCTTGTTTTTTCCTAACATGCTTCTAGCAAGCACTTTCTATCAAGTTCTTTCCGTTCGTGAGAGATCTTTGCATAAGGTTTTGAATAACTGTATATTGCTCTGTGAAATTGCTTTCCTGTTGAAAGAGAGTTGTGTTAGTAATTTGCTATAGTACAAGTAAATATGTCATTTAATCAAATTAATGATTTATTGATTTGAAGCAGAGGCATTCTACCCATCATGGTATAGTTTTTGAAATTGTTACCTTTTTTTCCCAGTGTTCTTTTGGCGTGGAATACATGACATGTTTTTTTTTATCTGTTGTAGTTTAGTTAGTTATACAGTTATTCACAAGGTAAATTCATTTCTTTCATTGTATTATGGTTACAGTAGTTAGACAATTGCTTAACCATTTTTTCTGAATTGTTTGCCTTTTTGTGTCTAATATCACTTAATGTGTACAGACGTTAAATTGAAGAACAACATATATTTTGAACAGCACAGTTGATGCTTTTGTTTAAATAAAATCACTAAACAGTCAGAAGGTAGTTTTTTGTTTGGGTTTCTTGGTTGTTGTTTTTTGGTTAAAGATAAAATTTTATAAAGTACAGGTGTAGCGATAATACTTAGTATCATTCAGCAAAGTTCTATTATGTTTCATGTTTCTCTAGATCTCAGACATCAATTATGGCAGCTGAACATGGATAATTTGTGTTACAGATTTTTGTGATTGACTTAAAGATGGTTATATCATAGCCATTTGCAAAGCTTTGTATTGTCATTAACTGTCATTTAACTACTGTACTTGAGAAGGAAGTTACAAGAGCTACCAAAGGAAATGCATGTGCTTGGGAGTGTAAAAATATTTCCTCCAACTCCTTTTTTTAAAATCTGCTTTAAGGGATTCACATTATTATGTTTGCTCTATCTAGGTGCAAAGAAGACAGAAGACAAAAAGATATAGATATATATATGTATTATATATGTATTATATATATATATATAGATATATATATAGATAGATATATAGATATAGATAGATATATATATATATATAGATATATATATATAGATATAGATATAGATATATATATAGATATATATATATATATATAATCAGTTTTAGATGAAGAGACATGAAATAGATGCGTTTATTTTGCATGAAATGCTTTATTTTTACAAAAATACCATGGTTTTTCTTACATGTGTAGGACCAGCATCGAATGCAGTCCCTCAAAGACCACCATCTGTAGCAGTCCCTGCTCCTGCAGCAGCTAAGCAGCCAGAACTTGGGGCAACAAAACAGTCTTCCGTGAAGGGCAAACCTCAGGGCTCTGTGCGAAAGTAAGTCACTTTTTGGTCAAGTTTCACACTTTGTCAGTTTTCGAAAGTAAGATACTTCCTTGTAAAGTTTCACTCTTTGTTATCTTTATAAGAAAAAAAAGACTGGATAAATATGTTTGTGTGCACATGAGTGTGCAAGCACTTTATCTATACAGGCAGGCAGACATACATTGGTGCACATAAATGGATGCTGATACATGTTTATATGAGTTTGTAAACAATATATATATATATATAATATATATATATATATATATATATATATATATATATATATATATGTATAATATATATTAGTTCACATTATTTCATTTTGATGTTATTCTTCATCGGAAGCAATTATTTACTGTGTATTTTTCTATTCAGTATTTGTCTACATTTATCTACTACTGTATGAATTGTACAGATCTATGCATGTGGTGGGACATGAGTATGCTAGTGAACAAATCTAAGTGTGCGCCATGCCCATACTCGCATATATATCTATCATCAGAATGTACATGTATCTTTATTTTTATATTCACACATGTGAACATATATCCCTTTATGTGTGTATGCATGTAAATAGTCTATTCTCTCAAATATTCTTTGTGACCTGGGTACATTTGATTAAAAAAGATATGGAAGTATGTGTTGTGGTTGTTTACAGACGTCCAGAAATCACCATCGTTGATGCCAGACCCATGAGTCAGTCAGGGTTCAGAGACATGAAAGCATCTGACACTGCCCCCATCACTGCTGCTGTTGTTGGCAATAGTGCTGAGAAAAAGGAGGAGAACACTGTGAAACAACCCTCCAGTAATGGGGGACTACCAGGTAAGACTGAATATCTGTGTCATGGCCAGAGATCATTGCCATAATATTGTGGAAAGTAGACACCTTTTTTTCCCATAATTTTGTATGTGAAATAGTTCAAATGTTTTGGGTTTTTGCGGGCTTTTTTTTATCAAATGTTTTACCTGCAGAAGTGTTTTTAGCGTTTTAGTCTTTATCCAGCTGCAGTTTGATTTTCACATGCATTCATGTGTGTGCGTGTGCGTGCGCACGTGTGTGTATGTGTGCGTGCACATGTGTGTGTGTGTGTGCGCATGCATGAGTGCGTGCGTGCATGTGTGAGTAGATGTGTGGGCATGTGCATGCATAGGATCCATCTTTGTAGGTATGCAACCCCTCTATGTGAGTACCTAACTGATCTGACATACCTGCATGACATTTGCTAAACATGACTGTTGTGTTTTGTTTTCTCAGCTGTCCCAAGTCGCCCTTCACCAGCATCATCAGCAACCCCTCACTCCACCCCACCTCCAGCCCACTCACCACCCCCGATACCCACATCAAGGCCAGGTGCCCCACCAAGCATCCCACTTCCTCCCCACCCTGAAAAGCCTGCACCAGATCAGCCGCAGACACAGGACCCAGAGCCACCCCTTAGACCCTCCCGACCCACCATCCTTCGCCCTGCCCGACCCAAATCAGCCATCGTTACAGGTAACCCATCCTCAGAAGATTCTGCCAGATCTCCCCCACCCCCACTTCCTAAACGTTCCCCAATTGTATCTGAAACATCTGCAGCTCCAGTAGACTTGATAGACTTCAACCCCCCTCCTAAACCCGCACGTGTCATTCAGGACAGCGAGGAGTTGCAGGCAGACCAGAAAGAGGCCGAAGGAGGAGAGAAGGGTGAAGGTCACATTGCTCCACAGAAACCGACGCGAACATCGATAATCCGTCCGCCTCGACGTCCAAAGTCTATGATTGATGCTGCTCCACAGAGCAATGGTTTGTTGGAGTTAGGCTGTTTGATGTTTTCTAGACACACTGTGCTAAAATGAAAAGAAAATCTATTAATTGTTGATTGCTTTCATCTCCGGTAAAACAACCAAATTAAATATTTCCCTTTTCCACTTTCTTTTTTAGTTTGTTTAAGTTAACTGTTTCCTTGTTGACTTTTCTCTTATCTCCAAGAGAGATGTTGGAACTCTGAACATGATTGTTCAGGCAGTGTCTCATGGGTGAATTGAAGAGTGGGGCCCTTCCACATCTAGCAAACTGCATACTGGATCTGTTCGTGTCATGTGTACCACTGCTGCAGCTAATGCTCTCTTTCGTGAAAGACCAATAGAATTTTAACCTGTGTGCAAGATGTTCTGCATGTGTATGCACATGGACCTTGTTTTATAGTCTCATTTGGATTGCTTTCAAGGTAATGGAGTTAGTTGATCAGGATTGGGGGGGGGGGGGGGGGGGGATTGTCTTTTTTGTTGTTGTTTTGTTTGCTACCTCATCACCTTCTGTGGTGTTCCTGTCCTGCTGTTCTCATGTTGCTCATTTCAATCTCTCTGCCCCAGTCGTACCCAGGTTTGTTATGCTGAATTCTCAAAGTTGAAAGTCCACAGGGAGCCCATCAATATGATTTATCAGGTCACTATGAATCAGAGGAGTGGAGGTTTCAGTGGGGCCTGTTCTGAGTTAATATTCACAGAACATCACCTACTAATCCCCCTACTGATAACTGTCATTGCTCAGTTACAAAGCCACCCAGTGTGGCAACTGCCACAACACCCCTCCAATAACCTTTTCAAGTAAACCTCCAACCCTGAAGTTTTTGACACAAATTCACTATAGGCACAGAGGTGTATGGGGAAGTCGAAACTGAGGTCAAGACCAGAGCAACTGGAGCCACTGAATCAGATACAATTTTCAAATATTGCATGATGATCAGTGACAGTGAGGATGACATAATGATGCTTCTATGTAAGTGCATGTACTTGGACACACTGTGACAGCGCTGAAATTTATGCTTCCTATCATAATAAACCTCGGTGTCAACCAGGCCCAAGGGATACAGTCACACCTCAAAATGGCATCTGTAAAGTGAGTGAAGCTTAACTGTGTGGTCCCAGTCTTCCCAATGAAGGAAAAAAATACCTATGACTGTTATAGGATTCAAACCTGTGGCCTTCCAGACTGTAACCCAAGCCACTAACCACTGCACTAAGGTGGCTGGTTGAGTTATTACCAAGATTAACTCCGTGGTAAAAATCTCCTAGAATGATCACTTCAGCGGAGGTTCAAATGCACTTCTTTAGATCATGAGTTTAATGCTCTTACTATAGGGCTAACCTGTTGTATCAATGATTGTTGTATGGTTTGTTTCACTTTCTTTATCTGCTGTTGCTTCTATTACGAAACTGCTTCATGAAGGATTTGGAGAGATGCTGAATGCTGCTAGGAGTTGTTGAATTAAGAACTTGATTTTTGAAAAAACAAAACAGCCAGTGTTTCTTACTTAAATTTGAGCAACATCTTACTTCCTCACTTATGCCTACTGACTAAAAAGATATTAAGCTGGCAGCTACCAAAAATTATAGTCTTAACTTTTAAAGTGTTTTTTTCTTCTATTTTATATTAGTCTGGAGATTCTAAAATAATTTTCCTTGGTTTTCTGAGTCATTTTGAACATTGTTTTGCAGTTCTCTCTACACACTCATATACTTTCAAAGAAAGCAGATAGGAAAAATTGGTTGAGTTGCAAGCACAGCTTTTGTCATATTGAATTCTGATTTGTTTTAGATGAGCCCCAGGATGGAGGAAATCAGCACCTTCCACGTCCCAAACCCCCTCCTCCAGCCTCCAGACCTGTGGCCATAGTTTCTGCCTCCCCCAAAGAAGCCTCAGAGACCAACGCTTCACAACCTGGTGATGATGTTGAACAGACCAAGACTGTCTCACGTCCTGTGCCAGCAGCTAGAGTAAGAAGCAGTCCCAAAGAGGGTCCACAAGAGGAGTCAAAGAATCACACCTCACCGGTAGTCAGCCCAAGAGCTGCTGATAGTAGCTCAGCTGACCAGAGCACAAAGCAGTCTCAGCATGCAGACGTGGACAAGTCTCAGGGAGCTCCAGACAGACCCAAACCTCCAGTGCCAGCATCCAGACCTCAGGGGCCTCCTCCAGCAGTTCCCAGTGCTGGAACTAGTCCTAGACTGTCTCAGAAAATGGTGCCATCCAAGCCTGCTCCGCCAGGTACTGTGGGTTCTGTGAAGGAGAGTGGCCTGCCTCCACCTCTCATGCCATCCAAACTGCCTGCTGCAGCTGGGGTGGTGCCAACAGCTGAAGGCTGCCTGTATGCTGTGTCAGAGCCGTTAGAGGCCACCGACAGCTTCACCAGGCTCTCCCCTCCAGAAAGCCAGCCTTCCAGACCTCCTCCCCCAGTTCCCAAGACACGGCCCCGCTCCACTGCTCAATCCTCACCCATGCTGGGGCGTCCTCTGCCTTCTGTTCCTGGGTCTTCTGGTGACACCCCATCGTCAGATCAGCCTCAGTGCTATGAAGATATTGACTCGGTGAAAGCTCAGGCACCAAACTCTGCACAGGTAGCAGTTCAGGAAGACAGTCCACCACCTTTGCAGAATGCTGAAGCGGCTGATGAAGGAAAAGTTGAGGAGGATGTTTCAGCAATGTATGCTACAGTTAACAAACCCAACAAACTGAAGAATTCACAGAACTCAGATCACTCAGATACTGCAGCTTCCAATCCATTTGGGGTCAAATTGAAACATATTCCACCTGATGATTCACCAGAATCTGAGCCTCCCCCTGTTCCTCCAAAACTAGGCAGTGATGAGTTAGATGAACTATCAGCTCCTGTGATGTCTCCCAAACCCAAACCTAGTGTATCAGTAAAACCACAAGTTGCAGCCAAACCTAAATCTCCCAGAAAGGAAGAAGTACCGTTAGAACCTTCAGAAGCATCTCCAAAACCAGAATCTTCAGAGCAGAAGAAACCACCACTGGCAGCTAAACGACCGACTATCATCAGGGCTCCCAAACCTGCCCCTAAAGCAGAAAGTGCAACAGCAAGTAACGATTCAGAGGATAAAGCTGAGAGTCAAATGAGAGACACAGCAAAACAGGAAATCCACCAACCTGCAGCAGAACTGTCAAGCAATGGAGAAAACAAGAACTCGGCGACAGGGCGCCCTGCTCCTCCCCGACGACCAGTGACCATCATTGGCATGCCCCAGCAGAGGCAGAAAGCCCCAGAAAAAGATGAGGGGACTTGCCCACCACCTCTTCCTGGACTTCCCAGCTCAGATGAGTCTTCTTCAGGGGCAGAAAAGACTGAAGTGAATGAAGAGGAGTCTGGAGCACAGACCAACACTCAGCCCCCTCCCCACACATCACCAGCATTGCCTAGACCTCCTCCTCCCAGACCAGGAAAACCAGACCTACCTGATCCTCCACCAGCAGCAAGAAGTGAAAGTGATTCAGGGTCGTCTGCTCCACCCAGACCCCTGTCATCAGCACCCCAACGGCCAGTGGCTAGACCTGCCCCTCCTAGAGCAACCAGTGACAAGAGGGAAGGGGGAGAGGGGGTTCCAGACAAACCCCCATCCCCTGCTCCCCACGACCTTCCACCCGACCCTCTCCAGCAGCGGCCAGTGTAGGGGGAGAGGAGGAAGGGGGTACAGCTGTTGCAGAGCTTTCCTCCTCCTTGGAGTCTTCTCCACCAGTCAGACAGAGGAAGCCCAGTCAGTCTGAAGAAGGTAGGTGGAGGTGATTGAAGTGGGGAAGGGGGTTGGCTGAGGTTGAACTGATGATGAAATAACATGGTAATATCTAATCATATTTGATAACACAGAGTTGGTGAATATCAGCGTATATTAATTTGCATCTGAACCTTTTCAGATTTTGAAATGATTCAGTTGATTTTTCTGATCAGATAAGTTGTGCAACAGTGAAGCTAATTTTACACACCTACAACATTTTAAAAATACAGATCAAATGGTGTTTTTTTTTATAATTTATTTTATCTTCATATTACTAGTTCCAAGCCAAGTTATGCTGATTGTATCATCACAGTAAATCATTTTCAGTAACTTTGTATTTCATCATGGTTAACATCTATCTAGAATCTAGAAAAGTATTTTTCTTGCTTTAAACTTTTTTTTTGTGCCCTTGTCTACAATTGATGGCTTTGAAAAAAGTCTTGCAAGACAATTTTTTTTCTGTCTGATATCAGTGATGAAACTGCCATGACTTGGCTTGTCTTGAGTTTACATCTTTCTTAACTTCTAGAGAAGTTGTTGGGGAAGGTCATTGAATTTTTTCAACTGCATGTTCATGTGGGCAAAATTAAAACGGCAGAGCCCACCCCTCTCAAAGCAGCAAGGTGCATGCTGGGTGCGCTTGTGTCATCCATCCCAAATGGCTATAGCTGGCCTAGTCTTCAATCAAAGGTGGTTGGGGTTTTATCCTTGGGCATAAGATGTTCAGCATGCACTTACACACAGGACCTTGGTTTATAGTATCACATGACGGGGGAATTTTAGGGGTGGGTGTTCCTCTGCTAGATCTCTGAGGTTCACCAATGGTGACATTTTGCTTAATGCAATCGTTTTTGCACTGAAGTTTTTCAGGGCAAGTAAGACTGACCTGGAATCAACTCAGAAAAGTATTTGAAATATGTCTTTAGGAAAATCTAGAAGATATATAAAGCCATCAAAATGGCAGACAATTCAGCTGTAAAAATAGATCGATTTTTTCCTACATAAAATGATTTCTCCATTTTCAAGGATGGTAAGACAAACGCTGCACCCGCCTCATTATTGTTCAAAAGGGAACCATCTGTGTAGATTTTTAAATGATTTGGATATGTAGTTTGTATATATTCTTTAACTGATGCGCTAAGAATATTTTCATCACCTTTTTACGTTAAAGAGGAATAATTTACGTCAAAATTAGCTCTCTTAAGTTCCCATGGGGGACAAGGCGAGGAGTGAGACAAGATCTCATAATTGAGATAAGTCATCTAATTCATTTTCTGATGATATGAGGCACTGGTGTTGCCTTTTGCTGGATACCCTCGCACTGTGGTATTTACTTTAATGAAAAAGTTGACAGAAAAGCAAAATGTGGAGCTGAGCATATCAATGGGTCTTGCAGCATAAGTGTTCCTCTATCCATCCATGAGGGTTATAGCATGTTACAAAATGCATGTTGGAAACACTTCAAAAAGAAACTACAAAGTACCGGTTATTCCTGGAGTGATGATGTAGCCCATGTATTATCTTTTGATAAGATCAAATACCGTAATTTACATGAATATAGAAATGTTGTATCTCTTATATACAGGCTTAAGCTCAATGCTTTTAGAACAAAAAATTTTTTTAAAGCAACATGTATCTGTAGTGAAAATCTTACCAATGATCATATTCTATTACGATGCAGAGATCTGAAAAACATCTTACCTGCCTTCCCAGTCCGTAGCTTACAGCAAGTTCTTAAAGACATTCCATTAATGAAAGAAATTGTACTGTCATTAAGTCATACTCCCATTTTCAGACTCCTCTGATATAAGGATAACTTCAAGTTATATGAATTGGAAAGTTAGTATTTTTGCTGTTTGTTGTTTTTGGGGTTGGTTGTTTTTTGTTGTTGTTGGGTGGTTTTTTTTGTTTTGTTTTTTTTCATAATTCTTGTTTATGCTTTTTTCATAATAGTTGTTTATTGCGATTGATTCTTTTGATATGATCAAATATCGTAATTTACATGAATATAGAAATGTTGTATCTCTTATATACACGTTTAAGCTCAATGCTTTTAGAACAATTTTTTTTTTTTAAAAGCAACATGTATCTGTGGTGAAAATCTTACCAATGATCATATTCTATTACAATGCAGAGATCTGAAAAACATCTTACCTGCCTTCCCAGTCCGTAGCTTACAGCAAGTTCTTAAAGACATTCCATTAATGAAAGAAATTGTATTGTCATTAAGCCATACTCCCATTTTCAGACTCCTCTGATATAAGGATAGCTTCAAGTTATATGAATTGGAAAGTTAGTATTTTTGCTGTTTGATGTTTTTGGGGTTGGTTGTTTTTTTGTTGTTGTTGTTGGGTGGGTTTTTGTTGTTGTTTTTTTCATAATTCTTGTTTATGCTTTTTTCATAATAGTTGTTTATTGCGATTGATTAGTTATGTGCATACCCCTCCCCCCTACTCACACACAAGCACGTGTGCGCGCATGCACACACACACGAACACACACATACACACACTTTCCCATCTGATATCACTATTTAGTGGAAGGACGTTAAACTGAAGAACTACTAATCGTTTTTCCCCACCATGAAAAGGTAGCTGCATTCTGACAGCACGGATGGATGTATTTTGAAAGGAGAAAGTTTGGGTGTTCAGAAACAGTGCAGCAAAGGCCACGGCCCGCTGGTGGACCCCCTCCACGCCCAGTGTCTGTGCCGCCTGCCAGACCTCTTCCTTCTGCTAACAAAGCTGCTCCCTCTGCTGCTCCCTCTGCTGAACCCAAACAGTATGTGATTTTCCCTACACTGGTGCCTCCTGCCCACCTGGCATATTATGATAAAGATTGAAAGCTGCTCTCTCTTCCTCTTCCATCAGAATTAGTTCTACTCCATTGCACTTCTTTTCACCTGTACACTTTTTAAATAGTAATTCTGTGATGTGAATGCCCCCAAAAAGTGTGTATAAAGGTTTGCATAGATCTGTGTTGCAGTTATATGTTTAGCTATTAGGCATTTAGCTTACAATTTACTGCAGGGCAGAAGCCTCCTTTGCTTCAGTTCAGCTGCAGTTCATTCAGTTCAGTTCTGTTTTTCCATCAACAGATGATTTATTTCAAGTCCACCAGCATTTCTGTGTGTATGTTCCTCTCTCACTCCTTCATCCATCCCAGCCTTCTGTTTTATTTTCTTGTGAACTTCAGAGTTAAACTTATGAACTTGAGAGTTAAATGAATAAAAGAAAGAAAGAAAAGAATACAAAAAGGAAGAAAAAAGGAATGTTAGGGTGTGTTTTTTTCACTTTGAGAAACCATGTCACATACAGGGCATGAAAATACTTAAGTGAAAAGGACTGAAAATTGTCATAAAAATACTTAAATCAGTAGTGTGACAGTACACAGGTCTCACTGACAATCTTGATTTAGTCTGAAAAATTGGACTTAAGTTTATAATTGATGGAAAAATGTATGTCAGAACAGTTGATGTGGAAAGTTAAATGTTTTGAATGAAAGCAGCCTGAAATGTTTGTAAGGAAAGCAGGTTGAAAACACAGAGGTGTTTTCATAATTTTTTTCCAAAAGTAACCATGAAGACTAGGAAAACCATCCAAACAAAGAAAGAAAGAAGATTGTAAAACTATCTGTATATCTGTTGTAAGATGGGGAAAATCAAACAAACAAAGAAGATTGTAAAGGTATCTGTTGTAAGATTTCAGCATGACCATTGATATTCTAATTTTGTGACAGGGAGAAACCTTCCAGGCCACAGCCAGTTCAACCATCACCACCCAAGCCTTCACAGCCTTCAAGTATGGACATTCAGTGTGTGGGAGTGTGTGTGTGTGTGTGTGTGTTGTGGGTTTGTGTGTGTGACAGTGTATATACCTAAGTTAACTTGTTAAACAGAATGTGTATGTGTGTGTGTGTGTGTATATATATATATATAATAATTATTTTGTCAGGTCATTATCTCTTCACAGAGAAGTTTAGATGAATTTGTATGTGTGTACTTGCATATATCTATGTATGTGTGTTTGTTTACATACATTGTCTTGTGGGTGTGTGGATATATGTGTACGCGTGCATGGATGCTCATTCTGTGTGTGAGTGTTCGTGTGCGTGTGTACATATGTGCACACACACATAACTGTTTTTGTATATGTGAATATGTGTCCAGTACTACTTTGTACTCAACATGTGTAAAATATACCTGTGTTGATGACAGCAGAAAGCTCCAGCCACCATAGAACGACTAACCTCAGTGGTCAGTCTCTACGGTATTGTTGTGGTGTGTGTTTCAGCACCTCCCCCTCTCCCTCATCGTCCCGGCCTGTCTCATCCTCTATACCACTACATGGCAGGGGAGCCCCACGCCATCGCTGTGCATTCCTACCCAGCACAGCAGGCAGATGAACTGGCCTTTGAGGTATGTCGGCTCTTTTCCTTTCTTTCTTTGTATAGGCAGACTATCAACGCCCTACATTGCCAACATCACTGAGATCAGTGGTCTGTAAGGGATACAGGAGATTGTAGAACTCAGCATAGACAGAACATTTCCATCATCACAGATCAGTGGTCTGTAAGGGATACAGGAGATTGTAGAACTCAGCATAGACAGAACATTTCCATCATCACTGAGATCGGTGGTCTGTAAGGGATACAGGAGATTGTAGAACTCAGCATAGACAGAACATTTCCATCATCACTGAGATCAGTGGTCTGTAAGGGATACAGGAGATTGTAGAACTCAGCATAGACAGAACATTTCCATCATCACTGAGATCAGTGGTCTGTAAGGGATACAGGAGATTGTAGAACTCAGCATAGACAGAACATTTCCATCATCACTGAGATCAGTGGTCTGTAAGGGATACAGGAGATTGTAGAACTCAGCATAGACAGAACATTTCCATCATCACTGAGATCAGTGGTCTGTAAGGGATACAGGAGATTGTAGAACTCAGCATAGACAGAACATTTCCATCATCACTGAGATCAGTGGTCTGTAAGGGATACAGGAGATTGTAGAACTCAGCACAGACAGAACATTTCCATCATCACTGAGATCAGTGGTCTGGGAGTGCTACAGGAGATTGTAGAACTCAGCACAGACAGAACATTTCCATCATCACTGAGATCAGTGGTCTGGGAGTGCTACAGGAGATTGTAGAACTCAGCATAGACAGAGAGAGATGGTGAGCTGTGATAATATTGTGTAGAGCTTCTACCAATGATCGTAGCGATGGAGGCTGTTGAGTTGTAAAGGTGGGTTGGTTTTGTTTTGGGGGGGTATTTTTACGTATCATTGATGTTTTGCAGAAAAGGTACTTGCTTATGCAGCTCATATGTTTATTTATTAATGTGTCTGTTTATATACAGACATATACAGGTATGTACATACATGCATATTGCACACTCATACTCATGTTTGTGCTGACACATACCCAAGCAAACATACATACATATGCTCATGTGCTTGCACACACACACACACACACACACACACACACACACACACACACACACACACACAGGGGATAGTCTGGTGGTCAGAGGGATGTATTCGTAATCTGAAGGAAGGTGGCAGGATGGTTAAGATGTTTGCCTGCCAACAAGTAAACCGTGAGGTTCAGGGTTCGATTCCCAGCCTCGCCCTTTCTTCCCAGTTTGACAAAAAAATCAAACTGAATGTCAAAGTCCTTCGGATGAGACTATAAACCGAGGCCCCGTGTGCGAACGCATGCAGAACATCTTGCGCACACATTAAATCCTGTTCCGCTTTTCGAAAGAGTAGGCCATTGTGTGCCGGTGGGAACAGATGACAAAATTTACAAAACCACATACACACGGGGACTGGATGTAAAAAGCACATAAGTGCTTATTCCATTATCCTCGATATAAAAAAGTCATCTGAGCGCTTTGATTTGTTGCTTTACAAGATTCAGCGCTATATAAATTCCATACATTATTATTATTATCTGCTGACCCGGGTTTGATTCTCGTTCAAGAGGATTTTTCCTCTGGAGCTAACATCAGTGTAGACTCCACTCTCCCCAAAAGTCCTTCAGATGAGACTATAAACCAAGGTCCTGTGTGCAAACGCATGCAGAACATCTTGCACGCACATTAAAACCTGTTCCGCTCTTCGGAAGAGTAGGCCATTGTGTGCTGGTGGGAACGAATGACAACATTTACAAAACTGCATACACACGGGGACTGGATGGAAAAAAGCACATGAGTGCTAATTCCAATATCCTCAAAAATAAAAGAATAAAATAAGTAAAACTCACACACACATATTTAAATAGACATCTCATAATATGCAGTCAAGACAAAGCTTAACAGTGTAAATACATAACAAACAAAAAAGGTGGAAAAAATCGAATAATAATAACAACAATAACATCGGTAGTTGCTGACGAACAGGAAGGAGACATGGTGGTGCTGCTGAAGCGTGTGGACGAGCGGTGGCTGATGGGAAGGGTCGGGGACAAGGAGGGCATCTTCCCTCACAACTTTGTCCACATCATTCATCCTCTGCATGATGAGGTCTGTTCAGTCCCTATGAGTGAGTGTGTATGTGTGTGTGGGGGGGGGGGGGGGGGGGGGGGGGAAGTTGCGTGTGTTTGCGTGCATGTGTATTTGTGTGTGTTTTATCTATTTTTTTTTTTTAAATCTTTTATTTCAAGGATAATGGAATAAGCACCCATGTGGTTTTTTAGATCCATTCCCCGTGTGTATGCAGTTTTGTTCATTTTGTCATGTCTGTGTCTGTGTGTGTCCATGTGTCTGTGTATGTGCATGTATATGTGTATGCATGTGCTAATCCATGTGTATGTATATGCATCTGAATGTCTGTGTGTGTCGAGAGGCTGATCACTTTTGTAGCTCTTCAACCTGATAGATTATGGGACACCTTTACCTTAACCAGTCTGTATCTGTCTGTCCATCTGCTTAGGTGTCTCTCAGCATGTCTATCTGACTGTCTCTGTATCCGGTATATGTCTCTGTCTGTCTGTCTCTGCCTGTCTGTCTGTGGTCTTTGTATGAATTTCAATTGTCTTTGTATGGATTTCAATTCAATAATTGTCTTTTTTAGACTTTCTTTCTCCTATCTTGTAAACAGCCCCAAACTACCATAACCATTTTCATAATCTCTTTCAGCTTCCACTGTCAGCCCTTGACGATGTCATTGACAGCATGTTTGACGATGCTCTTCAAGAAAAACCCGATCTCCTCCATGGACCTCGCTGCCGAGCCCGTTTTGACTTTGAAGGTGAAGGTCAAGATGACCTGGCCTTTGAGGATGGGGATGTCATTCAGCTCATTGATCGCTGTGGGGAGGACTGGTTGAAGGGGGAACTGAACGGGAAAAGGGGAATATTCCCTGCTGCTTTCGTGGAGATCATTGAGGATTTGCCAGAAGTGGCGGGACGGATGACAGGGGTGAAAGGTGGAGGAGGGCAGGAAGTGACGGCCTTGTTTGATTTCAGTGGACAGGAAGGAGAGTTGTCTTTTGAGGTGAAGTGAATTTCTTGTTCTGTTTCTTTTCTTTTTTTTTTCCTCTTTATTTGTTTGGGTTCTTTTTTTTTTTTTATAGTATGTTAGTGTAGTTATTTCCTTTAGTGTGTGTGTTGGAGGGGAGGGGGGGGGGGGGGGGCTTTGTTTTAGTTCATTTGGGTTTTTTTTAGTCTGTTGGTGTATGTGTAACTTGTTTGTTTTGTTTTGGGTGATTTAGGTTGATGGGGGGTGGGGTTAAGTATACTGTAGTGTTTTGTGTTTCTTTTTTCTTTCTTTCTTTTAAAAATTTTTTGGTTCTTTTTCCATTCCTTAGCCAGTGCTCCAAGGTTCACCAATAGTGAGATTTTGCATATGCAACCATTTTTGCCCACCATTAAGGTAACTGCATCCTGACAGAAGATGATGTCTAAACATGACACCAATGTGCATGCAGTTTTTGAAAAATGTACCATTCACTCTTACTGACATGCAATGGCCTACTCTTCCAAAAAGCTGTCCAGGATCTAACATGTGCGCAAGATGTTTTCCGTGTGTTCGCACATGGGACCTCGGTTTATAATCTCAACTGATGGCTTTTCAGGGGAGTGGAGTCAGTACTGATGTTAACTCCAGGGGAAAAATTCTCTTGAAAGGGTGCCTCAGTGGAGGCTCAATCCGGAGCCATCAGATCAGATCATGACTGCAACGCTCTAACAATCAGGCTATCCAAGCTGCCCCCTTTTCTGTTCGTTTTATTTCAGTTTTAGAGTGGGCGGAGGGGGTGGGCATTGTTGTTTTCTTTTTATTGAATCATTTAATATGGAGTTTTGGATTTTACAGGCTGGGGACAAAATCAAGATCCTGAGCAGAGTGGACGAGCAGTGGCTGTTTGGAGAGTGCAGGGGAAGAGAAGGCAGTTTCCCTGCTACCTTTGTGGATGATGTTCCTCAGGATCTGCCCAGTCACAGCCCTCAGGCAGCCGCCCACAGCTCTGTCACTGCTTCAGGGACACAGCAATCACTGGCACCACCAAAAGCAGGGCTGCAAGAGAAGGTTGGTTCTTGTCAGGAATTATGTGGGGGGGTTTTTTGGGGGGGTTGTGTGCTTTTATGCTGACAAGTATGCTGACATGCATGCACATATGCATGCATGCAGGCTTACATACACTCATGACACCATGCATATACACAAGCATTACCATTACATGAAGGTTTTTTTGGTCCGATTTCACTTCACCTCCCTAATGTAGAAACAAAAGTGAAATGAAATTATTGGCAAATAACAGTGACAGGAGATTGTGTTATGACCTAAGCATGAGTTGTAGTGTTTAGTGTAGTTATAAGGCAGTCAGAAGTTTAGAAAGGTAATAATAAATAATATATGGAATTCATATATATTTATGGAATCTTGTAAAAAACAAAGAAATCGAAGTGCTTGCACTCAAATCATTTACACGCATGCAACTCTCCTTAAACATAATGAACAACAGATTTCAAATCCATGTGCACACACACACACACACACACACTCGCGAACACACTTAGGAGGTGAAGGATGAAAGGTCCATGTAATTTGAAAGAATTTAACTTTGCAACGCAAGGGCCATACACACAGACTGGATGGTGATGACTGTATTGGGATATGTTTCAGCCTGAGCAGTGGTGCACAGCGCTGCACAGCTTCGAGAAGGTGCAGGAGGGGGACCTGGGGTTCAGTGAGGGGGACCGCATCCTCGTCCTTGATGAGGTGGGGCAGGACTGGCTGAAGGGCAGGCTAGGGGACGAGGAGGGCATGTTTCCTGCCGTGTTCGTCCACATGGACTCGGGTGAGAAATGAAGCTTTTCATTTTTGTAGAGATCCTCGAGAACATCCCTGAAGTTGGAATTCTGCTACCGTAATGTTGGGGGAAAAACGGTCGCCTTTGGTGAGCCACTGAGCCCTAGCCAAGGAGCAAAAAAAACCAACAACCGAGAACAAATCTGAGTTTTTGTACTTGGTTTTTGGGAGGTGTGTGTGTCGCCTCATGTTTGTTGCTGTATCCTTTTAGACCTGCCAAAATCACATCTCCCGCAGTAGTCTTGGCTCTATCGTGCATAGTGACATCAACCAGATTCATTGTGTCAGTTCCAGAATCCATCATACAGTTTAGTATAATGCCAGTATAGGTTTGTTGGTTCAGTTCAGTGGTGTTGAATAGTGCATGTCCTGTTCTAAAATACACAGCACACCACGTTCTCCTGTGCTGACAATGTTGCTGGGTTAGCAGCAAAACCAGACTGTGACAGAATCCCTTTCAAGAGTGAGACGCTTTTATATTTGTCTTTTTTTTCAAGGTGGAAAGGGCAGGGAAGGATTTTAAGTTAGTAAGCACACTACTTGGGGTTTTTTAATATTTTTTTTTTGGGATAATGAAATAAGCACTCAAGTACTTTTTCACGTCCAGTCCCAATGTGTATGCAGTTTTGCAAATGTTGTCATCTGTTTCCACCTGCACACAGTCGCCTCTTCCAAAAAGCGGAACAGGTTTAACGTGCGTGCAAGATGTTCTGCATGCATTTGCACACAGGACCTTAGTTTATATTTGCATATAAAGAACTTTTGGAGGGAGTGGAGTCAGCACGGTTGTTAACTGCAGGGGAAAAATTCCCTTGAATGGGATTCAAACCTGGGTCAGTAGATCATGACTCACATGAGTGCAATGCACAACCCTGTAACCAACAAGGCTGTCCAGTTATTGTTTATGTATTTATTTATGAATTGGTGCAATCTCTGATGAAATGTCATGATGCAATGATGATGCTGGTGCAGCAGGACAAGAGGTTCAAGAGACCCTGGAGACAGAGGACCATGGCACAGGGCTGAGCACTCACACGGCTCTCGTCAAGGGCAGAGCACTCTATGACTATGAGGGACAGGCTGAGGATGAACTCTCCTTCAAGGTCAGAAGTGTTGTGTGTTTATGAATATAATTGTGTGTGTGTGTCTGTCTGTCTGTGTACCATGTCCCAGCCTTGCAAGTGGGTCCATCTGACTTGTCTCCATTAAGTTAATGACAGAAGAACAAAAGCAAGTGATAGTGCCGTTTCATCCTTTGAGGCCTTTGTAGGCTTGCTTCTGGGGTGTTACTGCACAGAACCTTCTCACCTCTTAGGCTGTTATCATTGTTATTGTGTGTCCCCCAGCTTAATACCCTGGGGGTCAACCAGATTATGCACTCTGACCCTTCCTACCTGGGAATGACTGTGAAACCTTCAGTACACACTGAATGAAAAGTAGGCATGTATGACTAATTCTAGGTGCCTTGCCATACTCGTGACTTCAGAGGATTTTCTTTCTCCTAGTACATGGTTTTTATGCTTTGAGCTTGTCGTGGCTGAAGAGAATCTCAGCATGGTGTTTTAAAGTATAGAAAAGTGTTGATGTAGGCTTTGGCTCTTGGATTATATTATAACTGTCAAAGCTTTGGCCTGGGCCATTACCACTTGTGTCTTTTAAAAAATATTTTCTAGCATAGTCTTGCACTCATCTTCATCAGCTGTCAACTCATTCAGAAAGGTTTTGGGTTTGTTTTTTGTTTTTAGGGGGTGGGGGTGTCATTGTTTTGTTTTGTAAATCACCTAGTAGGGAGCCATTTTTGTTGTAAATGTATCTAACAAGCTAAGTTTAGTCAGCTGAAAGGGGCACCCTACCTTACATAGTCTCAGGACTTTGTCCTTTACTTCATTTTCTTACCAAAGTATTATCAAGACTTGTCCAGACCTCTGCATAGTGTGTGCTCTGATGTGGAACAGGTGGGTGACGAGATCGTGCTGGGCTCCATGGTGTCTGAGGGATCAGAGTGGCAGTGGGGAGAGTTGGGCGGAAAGAAAGGCATATTCCCGGCCAGCTTTGTGGACATGATCTGAGCTGAGTGCTGCCTTGTTCACACGCTGCGAAGTTCGGGTTTGCTGGCCTGCTTTGGTGCTTTACATCTGATGCATCCGTGAACAGAAAGCTGTACAGATATATTATACATATGTACACACATACTTGCATGCGTGCTCTGGCACACACATGCACACTTCCACACCCATACACACTTATGCATTCTCACACATGCATGCTAATAGTCAAATAAAACACATCCATTCACACATGCTCTTTAACTCACTGACACACATGTACACACATGCACACACGCGCACATGCGCGCGCACACACACTCACTTTTATACATGTAAAACCTTATATGCACTGACACACATATACACACATGCACACGCGTACACGCACACACACTCATACTTTTATACATATAAAACCTTATATGCACATTCTACAGCATTATTGAAGATAAGGTTTTGATGGACCGTCATAACTTTGTTCAAGTTAAATCTTAACTATTTTTTGTCAACATACTTAATCATTCATGTTTAGCTCTTTGTGTGTTTCCAGTTTTTAGAACATTAACAGCCAAGAATAAGTGGGGAATTGTGGCAAAGCTGTATGAATATTTACCATTTTGAATATTACAAACAATGAAAATCAGATGGCCATGTATGGAAATGTTGATATTTATTTGAGATGGTCACATATGAAAATGTTGATATGCTTTTAGACTTGTCTAAGGGACAGCAGTAAAATGATCTCAGGATGTGGTGCTGTAGATCCACACGACTTCATCTGTCTGTTGACGCATGGGAAATCAAGTCCGCTTCATTTGGAGATGAACCCACCAGGTGGAGTAGTTAGCGGTTAGAGCTCATGAACTGAAGTGCTCTGAGAGTGCGAGTTCCAATCTTCCACCCCTGGAGTTAGATTGCTTGTGACTCCATTTCCCTGCAAGTCCATTCAATGAATCTGTAAATCATTAAAAACCATCCATCGATCTTTCACAGAAAAGTAGAACGGCTATGGCCAGTGATATGGATGACACAAACATACCTAGCATGGAATATGAAACCTGGAGAGGGATAAGCTCCATCAGTTTCAACTTTCCTCAAGACTCATGGCAAGCAGTTTCCCCATGACTCCATAGAGAGTTAAAGGGAGAAAGAGAAAAGAGAGAGTGGCCTTTGGAAATATGAGCCGTGCAGATCTGTTTAAAGCACGGACAAAATGCCCAATTCATGGGCATCACACCTGTAACTATGTGGGACAGTTACTGGGAAACATGTTTTTGGTTCCTCACTTTTCTTGGAAGTGTGGGCAGCTTCTCCACTGCTAACATCACCAGCTTCAGCCCTTCCAACCCATCAGTTTCATGTCAGTACTGTACCATGGTCTTGTCACATTTTGTAGTTGATTTCTTCTGTTCTCTGCCTTCTCAAGTCGCTGTCTGGTTGGCAGGGTCATGTCGGTGATAGTGTTTTAAGGATTTAGTAACCCAGCCCCATTACCTTCTCAGGATCTACTTAATCTCTGGAATGATTTTTGCTGCCAGACAGTGTGTTCATGGTAAGTGTTTTGATAGCAAAATATTACACACACTAGTTGACTAAAATGTGAGAACCTTGTTTTGTCCTTATGCCAAGATTTCATTTTTAGCCAAGGTGATGTGATTTTGAGAAGAGTGGAACAAGACATCACATGCCAGCCAGTGTAGGTGACACTAGGCAATAGAAATGATGCTTTGCTTTGGTGTGAGAAATGTTTGGGGTTTCACTGCATCAGTATTTGCTTCTTCCAAAGGTTTTTGTCAGCAATAATCCATGAACCATGGTTGTTGAGCATACTTGATTTTCTTGAATGTCTTTTGATCCAGGGTTGTCTAGCTCCAGGGATGTTTAACTCACCTGAGTCTGAATGGTACTGAGTCTGTGTTTTCTTTCTCCTGATCAGATTTCTTTTTCAGTCAGATTATGTTCATTGTTGTGAAAAATTATTATATTGTGTTCATTGTTGTAAAAAAAATTATTTCTGGAAAAAAGAGGCTGAACAAGTTGTACTGGAATATCCAGTTTGGATATCATAAATTGGATTGTGTTATATTAGTTTAACAAACTTACAAGTACATCAGCGCTCAGGAAATGCAGTGGACTGAACTGAGAGATGGTCACATTGGGAAACATTTTTGCCTTTTTCCTTTTGTTTTTTCCAAGTTGATGGATGACTTTTTAAGGACCAGATTCCTTGTGGATGGATTCTTTTCTTGTTGGTGTCAAACTTTTCATGGACTTTGTGGATGGCGCTGCTGAAAATAACATTCAGGGTCATAGAACTCTTTAAAAAAAAATTTTTTTTACATAATTAAGATATGGGTATTAATAATAAAGAAATGGGTATCTTTTATTAGTACTCTCTCTCATGGGTAAGTGGACAGTGGAATTTTAAGACAGTTTTCTGTTGCTTTTCTCACTCATTTTTGGACCATGTTTTTCTTTTGATTCCATGAGCTTTGTGTGGATTTGTAACAGAATGTGCTAACCTGTATATTTCATTTGAGTGGATGTTAGTTTTTGCACTGTTTTGGATAACTGTTCTGAGATCCTTTGCCTTCTTTTATGAAAGCTTTTTTTCTCTCAAAAGCGGAGCATAGTGAAGCAAAGAGCAAGAAAATTCATGATAGTGAGATCATAAATCATGATTGTAAAATCATTCATCAATGTTAAAGTGATACATTAAGTCCCAATGATGAATGACGCCAAACGTTTTCAGCTGGAGTCTTCCAGCCTTGTAAATGCACAACTCTTCAGGCAGCTTCTGATCTAAGAGTAAAAGGAAATTTTGTTTGTGTGGTGCCATTGCCAAGAAGCCACAACCTTGGGGACTGAAATGGCCTAGAGCAAAATTGCCAACTGATGTCGTTGCCTACAGTGTGGTCACAAATGTGTGTAGCTTTATAATTTGAAATGATATTGTTTAGGAAGAGAGTGAGTCATATATTCCTTGGTGCTTTTCTTTCACATAGCCTTCAATTTAAAATCATCAGATTCATTTGTGAATTTAACAGAACGAAGATTGGTGGATTGATGAAAGTATGGAGGTAGTGATCAGTATTTTTGCCTCCTTTCACCACTCTCCTCTCCCCCAATTATCTCGACTCTTTTAGACATGAAGTGAATCAAGTTTTTAATTTGGCTTTGTTGTGGTCTTTTTATATTGGTGATAATATTTTAAATGAAAGCCCAGGTTTGTAAATAGTGTTGATTGCCATATTTTTGTTTCCTTGGTATGCAGGAAATGTATTTATTGATACATGCTTAGTTTTAGGTAGGTGGTGATGGGGGGAGGGGGGAGTTGTTATTTGGTTTTTCCTTTATTGTTGCTTTTGGTTAGAGTATTTCTTTAATCTTTTTTGTCATATTTGATGCATCTATATATTGATAGTGTGTTTGTTAATGTGTTTATATTTTTGTAAGTTGGGGAAAACATGAAGTTTAAATGAAAGATATTAGAAACCCATACTTAAACAATAATTACAAAATCTGAGGGATAAGTGACAGAAAAAAAGAAAAGCTGATATTTGAAAGACATGCATGGCTGATGATAAATGTCACTTTCATTGATATAGTTCACAGATATTTAACTATGCTACTACATCTTCACCTACTTGTCTTCTAAGCCCGCTGTCTTTCAGTTTCATGTTCATAATTATATGATATCAGAGTTGGAAAATGTTGCCGTTGGAAAGGAGACCTACCTGCTGTTGGGGACCTAATACTATGGTTAAGGGACTACAAGGTGATTTTCTCTTTTTCTTCACTTTGTTCCATTTGGCAGGGCCGGTGTGCCTGGTGCCTGGTTAGACTGGATCAAAACCGTCATCAGTCAGAACTGTGTTGAGGTTGACTTCTGAACCTTGAATGACTGGTTTCTTGGTGTTTAAATAAAGAATAAACAGCTTGTTGGTTCTGGTAGTCACATGAGAACATGGTACCTTTGTCAGTTTAATCAGTACATTTGTTTAAAAAATGTTAGCAAAGTTTTACTTTTAAAAAAATCATGGGAAATGTTACAAGACATTGAAAATTGTTTCAAACTATAAAATGTTAACAAATATTGAATGAAAGGGAGGGGGGGGGGATATCAAAAGTTTTTAAATGTCCTCTATTTGGCCAAAAAAAAAAAAGATTAAGTAATAGATTTGGAAAACTGATGAACAGAAACCAGTGAAATAACGACAGACTTTTTTTTTTAACACACAAAAAAAGTTTCAAACTGTGAAATCTTAAAACATATCAAAAATAGTTTCCAAACTGTCTGACAAAAAAGAGGGGAAATAATATACTAGAAAAAAGGAAAGCTGATGAAGACAATGAAATAATGACACACTTCATTGTGATACTATCTCAATGTTGATTGATTTCCATTTGGAGTAACTAGTTCAGCAATATTTGGAGGGTGCATGCTACAATAATAGTGCCTTCTATCCTGCACAATACAGCATAATGAAAGAATGATACCAAAAACACGGAATTTAAGCTTTTTGATGATTGTTTACAAAGAAAGGAAATAAGAACATAGAGAAAGAACATTCAGAAGGTACATTCAAAGTCTATATCCACATCACTGCTTTCACCATTTTCTTTCAGAATGACAGCGATGTACAATTTAAACATTTTGTTAAAAAATATTTGACACTACTATGCAACAAAATTGTGTATTCTTAAACTCTCCACATAAAATAAAAAGTGAAAAATTTTCCAAAAGATATTGCAGTCCCTTGTGTATTCTTAAACTCTCCACATAAAAGTGAAAATTTTCAAAAAGACATTGCAGTCCCTATTTAATTATACTCTCTTTATCTCTCCTTTTTAATCATCCTTTGCAAATAGATGCACAAACCCAGGCATTGAAATGTTTGACACACATTCATGGATTGTAGGTATGGGGGAAGGAGGAGTGTGATCATTATCTATCACTTGCACCATTTTCTTTGCTACAAAGGCAATGCACTACATTGATTGGTATTTGCTGTTTGTGGTTTTGGTATTTATGAGAGTGTTCTTAAAGTGTTTAACGAATGTTGTTGCTAAATTGTTTCTACATTATTATGATACTTCCATGAATCATTAAACCACATTTTGGGCGTACATTTTTTTTTGGGGGGGGGGGGGGGGGGGGGGGGGGGGGGGTTACTTGGCAGGAGCTCTGAGGCTATTCCCGTTCAAGGGGATATTTTCCCCTGGAGTTAACATCAGTGCAGACTCCACTCTCCCCAAAAGTCCTTCGGATGAGACTATAAACCGAGGCCCCGTGTGCGAACGCACTCAAAACATCTTGTGCACACGTTAAATCCTGTTCCGCTTTTCGGAAGAGTAGGCCATTGTGTGCCGGTGGGAACAGATTACAGAATTTACAAAACCGCATACACGCGGGGACTGGATGTAAAAAAGCAATAAGTGCTTATTCCATTATCCTTGATATAAAAGAAAAAAAGAAAGATAAAGTAAGGTTTACCTATGGTGAGATTTTTGCATGTGCAATCGTTTTGTTTCCTCCAGTAAGGTAGTTGCATTCAGATTTTGGGGAGACAGTTGGGAATTGAATCTACCAAATTTTGCAAGGCAGTTGGGAGGAATCTCTCTGCTCTTTATGATTTTTTAACTTTAATGGGTTCTTTTGACATGTACAAGTTTGTAAGCACACAGGTCTGATTTGTTTAGAGTTTCCTCCTAAAGATTTGACGTTCAGTTCAATTTTCCCATCAAACTGGGAAGCAAGTGTAAGAATGGGAATGAAACCCAGAATCCCACGTTCTTGTTAGGCATGTGAACGTCTAAACCATTCTGCGACCTTTTGGGGGGTAAAATAAATGTAAGTTATCAATTTCTTTAGTAGCATTTAAACTGATTTCATAATGTTGTGGGTTGGGGAGTTTGGGTTTGTTTGTTTTTTAGGTGGGATGGGGGGGGGGGGGGGTGTTGTTCCTCAGCTAGAGCTTTAAGGTTCTCGAAAAAATTCCATACATTATTATTATTATTATGGTGAGATTTTTGTGTATGCGACCGATTTTTCCCACCATTGAGGTAGCCACATTCCGACTTAAAGGATGATGTCTAAACACAACACCAGTGTACATGTCAGATGAGACTATAAACCGAGGTCCCATTTGAAAATGCATGCAGAACATCTTGTGCATACATTAAACCATGTTCCACTTTTTGGAAGAGTAGGCCATTGTGTGCTGGTGGGAAGGATGACAAAATTTACAAAACTGCATACAAACAGGGACTGGATGTAAAAAAGTACATGAGTGCTTATTCCATTATCCTAAAATGATAAAAGAAAAGAAAAAAATGTGGGTTTTTAAAATATATTTTGGGGTCGTCTGTTCTTGCTAGCACAAATGGCATACTCTTCTGAAAGGCGCTAGGGGTTTTAACATGTGTGCAAGATGTTCTGTGTGCATTCACACTTGGGACCTCAGTTTATAGTCTCATCCAAAGGACTTTCAGGGGAGTAGAGTCAGTACTGATGTTAACCACTAGGCTACCCCCCGTGTATATGTTGATTGTATATTTGATTCTGAAAGTAATTTTGTGATTGTTGTCTTTAAATATATATGTTTGATTACATTGTTTAATTTGATGGATGTATTTTCATTACATTGTTTAATATGGTGGATATATTTTCTTACTTTAATGATCTGTTAATGATAATCTTTATCAAAATATTAGGATTTTTATGTTAAATATGGTGATTTTTTTAAATTTTTGTGTGTGTATTGATATGTATTTTCTATTTACTTGTATTCATTTTTGTTTAAAATGTTCACAAAATGGATGATATTCTTTTCAGTTAATGAACATATTGCAAGAACAAAAGAGGAGAAATGAATTATATGAGATAATGTACACAATGGATGTAATCTGAATGTATGAGTGTGTATTTATACCACATTGTTTTATCATGTTGAAAAATGACATGTAGGTGGACATGAACTTCAAAATATAATTATGTTGGCTATATTTTCTTTTGATTGAAACATTCAAATGCGGGATATTTAGTTTGTAAATAACATGTGGTATTGGAAAAACAGTAAAATTCTTAAGAATTTTGGTTTTATTGTTGTTTTACTTTTAAACAATTTCTGCTTTTCTTGGACCATGGTATTGTGTAATTTTTGTTCCATTATTGTTCCATATTTCCTTATTCTGTCATTTTTATTTTTGTGTGCTTTAAACGTAAATATTTATTTTTGTATGTTCATTTTTTGTGTGTAATGATTTCTATCTGTCATATTGGGGCTTTTGTGCTTTAAATGTTAGTATTTATTTTTTTATATGTTCATTTTCTATCTTCTAATGGTTTCTAGTCAGAATCTGATTGTCTCTGTTATTGACGGTGAATTTCTTAAATAACTTTTTTGTGTACATATCTATCATTTTTACAAGATGCTAAGTTATTTTTTAAGTCTCTTATTCTTAAAAACAAAGCCAGAACTAATGAAAATGTATGTCTGTATCTACCAAAAAAATCTGTATGAATATTCACGGCAATGAACCTGATTGAAGTAATAATTCCAAGTTTGCTGCAATGTGATAAAACTGTGTGATAAAGGAGGAAAATAACTCACCTCTTTTCAGTAACACTGATGGATAGATGTTTCTCATGGTTTTGTGAAACTGGTTGTAGACTGATTATAACTGATAGCAAACTGATTGTAACAAATTTCATCATATTTTGAATCTAAAATTGTCAACTGATTACAGAGTGAAAACAAATTTGGTCTGTTTACCAGATGTTCTGTGAAATGGAGTGACATTCATCTATTTTCTTTTTGTTCCCTGTATTCAAATGCTGCATTTGTTTATAAGATGACGGAAGACCAGCATTAGGTTTTGACAAAATAATCCTGTTTGTCCCCCCAACATGTTGGAAAACCTGCATCATATCAGTTAAAATATTTGTTTTGCTATTTTTATTCTAAGCTTAGGAAAGACATAAATTATGTGTGTGTGCATAGTTTGCTTTGCCTAGAATAGACGTTTCAGAATGAAAGGACAAGAGAATAACATGACTTCGTTATCTTCTTTCTCTCAAGTGGCTTACTAGCAGTTAGACGCACACTACAGTACTTACCCCCACCCCCCCTTCCCTCCCTTTCCCAATTTCTTCCTCTAATGGCTGATGTTTGAAGATATGAAATCCATCTGAAAATTGTATGTTGTTAATAAGAAATGTTGGACAATTGTATCAAAAAAGACTCATGACTTCTCAAATGTTAGAGATGGCCTGTTCGGTTGGTTTGTTTTTTATCCAATGAGAATTGGCTTATGTGACTTGTTTCTAGGTTGTGGTTGAAAGCAAATTCAGTATTCCTACATTCATCTCTATCAAGTTATACAAATTTGAAGAAATGTACATGCTGATGATTATCATTATTCAGTAGTTACAACTATATATATGTGCGCACTTTAAAAAAAAAAAGGCACATTTTAACACATTTCTACAAGTGTATGGGAGTGCTTGCTCACATACACTCACAAGTATGCATGCACACATACACATGCACTCACACACATGGAGATATGTGCTTAACCACACACACACATGCGCGCACACACACACACATCTGTATGTGAGCATATAAGGATGTTTTCTCTTTTTTTTTACACTTATAGGGCTTGTTAACATTGTGTTGCTAGGATTAAGAACGCGATATTGATGACAGTGAAATTATGAAATACACAGTATTATTGTCAGAAACTGAATGAAGTAAGTATTCAATATGAACAGAGCTGCTAATCATTTTTGCTTTCAACCAGACTTCGACTTCTTTTTACAAGATACAACGCAATATAAATTCCATGTATTAGTATTATTATGCTTTACCACACATCATTCTGCCATTATGCCTAGCTGCTAGTAATTCCTCTTTGCACCAGCACCTCACACCACCCCTAAAGATGTGTCTTCTTCACACAGTTTATAGAGATCTCAATGGCTGCTACTGCGACTACAACCATCCCAGCCAGCCAGAGAAATGTTCTTTACTTCATCATGTACAGTGCAATGTTCAACAGAATCTGGAATGAAAGAAGTAAAAGTCAAACAGATGTTCCAGAATGATTTAATAATAATAATAATAATAATAATATGAAGAAGAAGAAGAAAACTAATGGCAACACAGAGGTGAGTTTATCTGAAGACCATTGTGTTCAGTGTGCGGTTCATGCAACAGACTCAATCCCTTGTTAGGTGCACTCTTCGCCACATTCTTTATCAGTCACAAATTATAGACAGTTATAAAATCTGAAAACTCGATTCACTCTTCCGGCTCTTAATAATAAAATGATAATAATGTATGGAATTTATATAGCGCTGACATGTATTGAGTTGTATTTTGTCTAAGGATGATTTGAAGATGACCACATCATATCTGCCAATATTTTCAAAATTGACAAAACTGCCATAAATGATGCTGTGATTTATTCTGGACACTTGAATCAGAGAATATACAAAATAGTGGTGTCTTCAGTGTGGATGGAACACTTCACTGTTGGAAAAATGAAGAAATATCCATAGATTGTTCAGGTTACTTTTTACTTGGAAAATGTGTAGTTTCACTCGGCTTTGAAAATTATCCCTGTGCATCAAAAATATTCCTCTTGAGGGTTAGCAGCTCTGTAGGAACTGGAACTTGCTGCAGAATCTGTTGTAGTGTACTTAAATTTTTTTCAAGTTTTGTCCGTTTGTATGTTTATGTAGTGTTGCTTTGAGCTTTGATGCAAGTGAGGGGCTTTTGCTTGGTTGGCTAGGTGGTTTTTGTTGTTATTTTTGTTGTTGTTGTTGTTGATTACATGGAGTGTAAGCTTTTCCACCATTTTTTTTTTAAAACTTTATTGATTGGGATCACATTTGAAATGTAGCCATGACACTTGGTTGTATACTATTTTGCTTTTTTTTTTATAAAAAAGAATGTTTATTCATGTTACCTATTGGATTTTGCAGGTCAAAAGCTACCAGTGATCTGTTGTACCTTTTTCTTTCTTTTTTCTTTGTTTTTTTTTTCAAAAAGAACAGTTTTATCATTCACTTGATTGTGTGATAGAACTATCAGTTCTCATTTCCACTGTTGTGTATTTTTACAGTTGGGTGGGTGGATTTGCTAGGGCATTGTGTTTTTTGCTCTTTTTTTTTTTTTTTTTGGGGGGGGGGGGGGCGGGGGGAAGAATATTGATTTTTTATGTTAGGGGTGTTTTTTTGTGTGTTTTTTTTTTTGTTTTTTGTGGGGGGGGGGGGGGGGGGGGGAAGTGCTTTTATTTGTTTGCTTGTTGTTGTTTTTATTGTTGTTTTTTGGGGTGGGAGTGGCCTTTAGTTTCTTATTTTTGAGGCTGTTGAATACTATTTGTTTTGTTGTATCAGCATATGTAAGGTTTATTTCATGATGTTCAATCTGAGTGTATAGAACAGAATTACATTAAAAATGTATCCATGACATTTGGAGTACTCTTTTGTCAATGTCTTTAAATCCCTGTATTCATTTGCAAACTTAGTGTGTTTTGCGGGTCAAAAACTATCAGTAATTTTGTTTGTGTTTATAACCTTGTCATGTTAATTGTATAATAACCAGAATATCAAGGGGGTTTTTTTGGTCCATAGTAATGCTAGATTTCTGTGTTAAGTGATGTGTAAGTATTCAAAATATGACTATTTTATTTTCTTCACAAGTCTTCCAAAACAACGAAACATTTATGGCAAATACTCAACACACGTCAGCATTATGCTATCAAGAAAGATGCACATATCTTCACAGTCACACAGGCATGACTCTTCTTCAAAGATAAGAATATTGCTTGAAATTATGGTAGAATGTAAAGGAAAAAAGGGCATGTGTACAAAATTTTGCCTTCAAAGCTAGAAAGGGAGATTTGTTGTAAATGTATGGGTTCATATATAGAGAAGAGGGGTAGGGGGAGAGTGTTCTCATGTATCAAGAACCTGCATTCACTGAAAAAGAACACACACACACACACACACAAAAGCACAAAAGGCAATCAATCACACTGCACTCATTTGCCAAAGATGGGTTCATTTGGGTAGATCATATACCCTGACTGGACTCATTTGTGCAGACGTGTCTAACAAATAATTTGCCCTTTTTTTTTTTTTAAGTTTACCTTATCAATCAGAAAGCCACATTCTGCTACGCTGACAGGGTATGAAACAACGGCCTTGCTACCTAACCATAAATGCATTCTAACAAATATGTGATGAACTGGTGATGTAATGTGCCCCCACCCCACCCCTATACCTTCCAGCCTTTTTTTTTTTTTTTTACCCCTGTCATTTTTATTGCATGATTACAAAATAAAGATCCAATGAATTCTGTGTGATTAATTTTGCTTGTCTTTTATGTGTGTCTCCGCGTGTCTGTGTTTGCATGCACACAAATATTCTTCTCTAAACTCAAAACTTCCCTCAAAGGAAAGATGTTTACATGCATACATGCTGATGAGAAATTTGTAGATTTAGCTTTTGACCAGGCAGTATAACTTGCCACTTGTTTTAAAAACAAAACCAAAAAAACCCACCTTGCAACTTGTTTTGATCTTAAAGGAACAATGAATAAGTGGGGGAAGTATGGAATGGACCCAGAGATGCAAGTGAAATCCCACTTTCAGAATTTAGATCTTTAAAATGGCTTACAGAATATAGAGATTTTGCTACAGGGTTTGCTGGTTTTGAAAGTCAGGTCTGTTGTGATGCAGTCCTAAAACATCTGATTTTTTTCTATTGTTTCTCACAGGCATTTTCATCCTATTAAAAAGTGGTTTTGTTATTATTGCATGTAAATAATAGGACAAGTGAATCAGTATTTAAGGAGAGAGCAGTAGCATGTATTTTCACTTTTCCACCCACAATTTAATTGATTTCAAGTGATAGGTAATTTCTGCTTTTGTTATGAAGTACGTAAGTCACACAGTTGTGTTTACAAAACAAACTGGTAGAAATTAATGTTGTTAATAGACACATAAATGTTCTTAGACTGAAAAGCAATGGAAGTCCAGTTATCTCTTTGCCGATTCAATGGAAATATTCAGCACTTGCAAACCACTTCTTTTTAACTCTTAGGGTTTCAGAAAGTTATAAACAAAACTAGGGGTCAATCTTTAAAAAGATGCCTTTTACATATTCTTCTCCACACTGGTATGTATACTGTCTTTACTTTAAAATCTATAACATACTTAAAGGTAATTCTACTTTCTTTTCTCACTGTAAACGGGAGGAAATGTCATATCACAGAGTAGGAGTGTAGACATTTTGATTTTCAGGTTTGCAGAAATTTGGCCAAATAACAATTTTGATCCTGCAGTCACCTGCACCCCTGTGAACCTACACACTGAGCATGATTCAGAACTTTCTGCTGCTGTATGCGCTAAATCAATCCACAATTCACACCCGCAAGAATCCACAGCACATTCATTTACTACAAAACTCAAACTTTTCTTGATACTAAAGTACAAACTTTAATAGAGTTAGGCTTCTTTCATGTCATCAAAATACAACAGTAAATGTTCAGGGTTTCGCAGCAATTTTAACCAATTTACCAAATGCCTGTTATGTTTTTTTTAAAAAAGAGAATGAGAAGCATGATGCAATACTGTTTTCTCTTCTCCATAAACTGCCTGGTTAAAACCAAAGCATCATGTCCAGAAGTACCTTCATTCAAAATTCAATTTACACACAAAATTATACATATATTTCTTTCTTCCAAGTATCCCACCCCCATCTCCAAATATTTCACTTCCTATACAAAATGTAATGTGCAATATTGTATATACTGTTGACTGCTTTCTGTGTGAAGTTCATTTTCTCCATAGAAAGAGTGCATCACTCCATTATGTGATTTTTGCCCAGTACCTGATTTGTGTGGGGAATTGTCTTAGGTTGAGTCTGTTATCACAGTGCTCTATTTTTGAAAACGCTGATGACAAAGAGCCAGAGGAAAATCAATCACTTCTTATCAGCACTGGTAATTGTACATTACTTTATCATATTGTAACATTCACTGACTCAGTATTTCAGTTCAATGGTGCATTTCACTGACATACCTAGTACCGGTCTGATAAAGTTTAACATTCAAGTTTTCAGTGGAAGACACCACACTCACAGTCAACACCATAACTACCTTCAAGCACTACCGACACCTAGTCACAAAGACACTTTGATGAATACATCACTGAATAATGTTTGATGAGTTTTGAAACAGTGATGCTCCAGATCAGAGAGAAAAGATGTCTGCATGAATATCACAGTTCCAAGGCAACACTGGTCTTGAGGTTACATGGAGCAGATCCATCACCAGATGTCGTCATCAAAGTCTCATGCTCACTGTAACAGACAGCATGCAGCTTGTCAACACATGTCCTCTGAAGTATCAATTTTAAGATCTAATATGTGAGGCAGCCAAAGACATCTGTTCAAAACCTTATTATGGCTTTGCACTATACCATACAGTCTGAAAGAGAACTTTGCACATTAAATCTGGGCCATACTGTACAGCCACACACTATTCAGACTTATATTTTCAAGAACAATATTGATGCCTTAGAGCAACAATGGTCTATTGACAGAGCCGCCATTTTTGAAAGTTTTGAGATACACTCATTTGAAAAGTTTGAAAGGTCAGAACAAATCGAGGATTGAACAGAAGTATTCAGTTTTTGGAAAGAGAATGGGTATTGATGCGATCTTTATCATAGCATCTTTATGTTGTAATACATGTAGAAGAAAGCGCATAAATGCATATTTACAACTGGTGGCCTGTTTTTGCATAGAATTTTCTCACAGTCTGTAAGTGAAACTTTGATGTCCACTAAGTCTGGTCCTCTGAAAGTGATGCTAGGCTAAGCTAGTGAAGAAAGTAGAATTTCCTGATAGCAAAAACACTGGCAGTGAAAATAGACCACCTTGCTTGCAGAGAAAATACAGGGCATGGCGCAAAGCTTGACCCTCTTTCCAGCCATCAGTTTTCAGCAGGAACAACCACACAACCTTCAGGACCGCCAGTGTTACATACACCCTGCCCAGCGGTCCAAGTGTATTCACTCCTAGGCAAGAAGGGTTTTCACAGCTGGATGCCCACTGTTGCATAGCCCTGTCCCAGATAATTGGCATTAAAGCCTTGAGAGGAAAAGCGGGATGCTGTGCAGTAGTCCAATGTACCCTGTGAAATTTGCTAGGGTAATTTTGTGCAACAAAGGTTTTCTTCAAATATCTCTGAAATTAATAAAACTTGTATTTTATACTTTTGTCATCTGAAAGTTTACAGTAAATGCTACCAAATATGAAAACATTGAAAACTGCTAATTTTTTCAGGTAAACCGTTGTTGCTCTAAGGCATCGATATGTAACAGCTGTGGCATAGCCTTCCTTTCAACCAGGCTCTAAGTGACCTGAATGACGGAAAAACATGGACACCTAAAATGCATACATACAAACAGAAAACTTCTGGATAAGACAACATGGTAAAGAACAGCCTTACTACAGCCAGAATCACCCACCTCTTGGCATCATCCACCACAGAAATGTCTTCAGACTGGGAAGGGCTGCGGTTCTGTAACAACACACATACACTGTCTGTATAATACTGTTTTTTAGTGATAATAATTGACTGCACCGCCAACACCTTAGATATTCATCAGTTTGAAAGACATTTCAGTTGACGGCAAGTATGTAATAAAAATACATTTTGAACTTTTCTGTATGATTCATAAATGAGGGAAGGTATTAGTTATGTCTTCAATGAAAACATTTTTTATTTAAGGAAAATTCTGACTACCCTAAACAGATTGTCAGTATTAATATAACATTAGAAAGCTGGAAATTGAGTACATAAGTATATATCTATACAAAAGTAGAACATCTTTCACAATCATGCTTAGAAATATTACTTAGCAATGCTCATCTGCTCTCCCACAGAACTCTGTGTAAGTATGTGTGCGTGTGTGCGTGCGTGCATGTGTGTTATAGTGTCAAGATAATAACCTCCAACGTACTTTACAAATTCACTCAGGCCCAATCTATCTTCTCTGAACTACACAAGCTGAAACATGTGTGCATGCAGGCCTACTTGTGTGAATCATATTCCTCTTCATTTTAAAAATCATGAGTGTTTTTCTCCCTTACCTTTGCACCGGGAGTTCTCTGTGTTTCTTTTGGAGCCTGAAAGATTTCAGATCCACATTAACACACACAAAAAGAAAACACGATTTAAATAACATAGAATAACCTACTGTCTTAAAAAAACCATTTAGAACTTTACAGAATGTGAGGAGTATTGGACTGATTTTTGGATCAACAATAGTAAATTCTGCAATCCTAGTAAGAAAAAGTTTTTAATGTCTAATATTATAGTGTCACTTTTTAACAGAAAACTATATCTGTCAATATCTGGTAATGCCAGTCCAATGCTTCTTCTGTCATATAAATGACTGTCCATATAAACACATTAATGGTACATAGAAAGGATGAACCATCTGAAATGACCCAGCTAAATCCATTTACATACCTCCACCCTACCATTTATCAATGTCTGCTCCTCATTATCTTCATCTTCCAACAACACACATTTTATTTCTTGCCCATACATACTCGTGCTTACACACACACACAACATTGGACATTTTTCTCTTTCTTCCTTATCTCACACACACACACACACCACACACACACACAACACCAAAACACTACACCACACACACACACACACACCACACACACTGTCCTCTCTGTCTGACCTGCTTCTCCTGTTCCTTCATGGCCTGCACCTTAGCCATGTACTGAGCATGACGGGGTCGATGCCTCCTGCCTCCTGGGCCGCCTTCTCCTGTCATATCACACACACACACACACACACACACACACACACACACACACACACACACACACACAACACACACACACACACACATATTGGGGCACTGTGCCGAATAGTTTCTGAGGAGTCATGGGCGATCTGCATTGAATTTTTATGATCATGTCTCTTGGGCAAGTTGAACCTGGTGGAGCCCATCCCTCTCCAGGCTTTACCACCCTACAATTTGTACTTTGAGAAAAAGCCAGTGTTTTGTACATCTTCAGATTTCATGTGAAAAGGTTTATCTTCAACTGTAACACTAAATAAAAGGTAAAGGTGTCCCATAATCTATGCAGTTGTAGGGGAGCAAAGCATCAGAGACCTCAGTTTCTCTTGGGGCCAGCATATTGAGGGTGGCGCCCATCTCCTCTCCCTCGTTGCTTCACCTTACCTGACCTTAAAAAGGGCAGCTACCCATTTACAGCTGGGTGAACTGGGGTACTGTACTGAAGCCAAAGCACTCAAATGGTCCCGTCCACTTGGTAACCACACTCAATGCTGCTTAACACTGTAAGACTACATACAGTGTAATATATGTTTAATACCTTCTACAATATGTGCAAAATGTTCTATTCTTTTCAGCTAAGAAAGCGCCACACAGCTGAGTCAGCCTCTCTCCTTTGTTCTCCTTTCCAAATGTTGAAGAAATAAAGTTGCCAGTTTGTATAGCAAATCATATATATATATTGTCTCCTTTCCAAATGTTGAATAAATAGTGTTGCCAGTTTGTATAGCAAATCATATATATATTGTCTCCTTTCCAAATATTGAAGAAATAGTGTTGCCAGTTTGTATAGCAAATCATATATATATATAATTATATATATATATATAATTATATTGTCTCCTTTCCAAATATTGAAGAAATAGTGTTGCCAGTTGTATAGCAAATCATAGAGAGAGAGACACAGAGAGAAGAGAGAAGAGAAGAGAGCAGGGAAAATGAGAGAGAGAGAGAGAGAGAGAGACACACACACACACACTACACACACACACACACACACACACTCTTTCTATATTGATGGTCTGCAACTATCCAACTTCCATGTACATAAATTTACATGTGCTCATGCTGTTATTTCTTGTCAGTGAGTTCAACTGATTCCTTCTTACTTACCTCTTCCTCTTTCTTTTGTTGTTCCTCTCTTCTTTTCTCTTCTTCTTCCTCTTCTTTTCTTCTCCTCTCTTCCTCCTCCCTCTTCCTCCTATCATCATCTTCTTTTCTCCTCCTCTCTTCTTCTTCTTGTCTCTTCCTCTCTTCTTCCCGTCTCCTTTCTTCTTCTCTCTTTCTCTCAGCTTCCCGTTCAGAGGCAGAGTCTTTGGCTGTAAGCACACACATCAACATTACTCTGATCATCTCAACCACTTTTCCACTTGCGACAAAGGACTTAAAATCAGCTTCAAACAAGCTGATAAATTTTCCAAACTCATTAGAGAATGCTAAAATCAATTCAAAGATTTGCATTAACCACATCTGAACAAAAAACTAAAATAAATTGTTGACATCACCAGATCTTCCACACACACACATACACACTAGAGAAGCGCTCTGCCCAGAATGTCATGCAACAACTTGCAAGAAGAAAAAAGTTAAAGTGAAACAAAAATAGGATGCCTCACTATCTTTGCTGATACAAAACGTGAGAAGAAGCAACAACTTTTCGCTGTTGTTAGCTTTACCCAATGAAGCAGCTGGTTTTTTCCAAGTGTCCTCCAATGAGATGGAAGGTTTCTTCCACGCATCATCCAGCGAAACAGACGGCTGTTTCCAGGCTGCATCCAGGGACAGAGAGGGAGCAGAGGAGGAGGCTTTCTCTGCGGACCGGTGACTTGGCATGGGATCTAGCTTTGCTGGCTTAGGTTTGTCCGCTGAAACAGTATTAATGTAGCGGGCAAAGAATTAGAGAAGGGATAAAAACACCAAATTTATTTTTACTAATCCTTCATAGAACTCCATCTACTCCTCCCCCCTTTACACCAGAAGTTTTCTTACTCTGCAAATTTAAAGTGAGAGATGGCGTATCTGGCATAGTCTGTTATGAACCTTTTTTTCCTAGCTGGAAACTGTCTCTGAGTTTATTTTTAGTCAGATAAAACCAGAAATGCAAACTGAACAGTACTTTTTTATGGGATTTATACACACTTGTTCTGTTTATTTTAAGTTTTTGTTATAATTCAATTATTTCATGACACCAGCCTTCCCTCCAAATTGTCAACACATTTTGGAGAATTGTTCCTATCATCTGTGTTTGCTCTTATACAGAAATAGAAATGAGTCTGTACAGATTACCTTTTAGGATGATTTTCAGTTTCTTTTGAGATGTGTGTGTGCGTGTGTGTACATGCATGCACACGCATAGTGTGTGTGTGTAGTGTGTGTGTGTGTGCGCCTCCTTCTCAATCCCAAACACTCACTCTTGAATATCTATTTTGCCAGCACTTGATCAAGTCTATGGGTGTGGAGATTTTTATGCGCTCTATAAATCACACATACACAAGTGCATACACATGTGCGTGCATACACACGCACACACACACACAACCACACACACACACACACACGGCAGCTTTACTTGCTACATTTCCTTTTTCCCTGATGATTCATATGCTTCCCATCCCCCGTCCCCCCACCCCCCCCCCCCCCAAAAAAAAGGCACTTTACAATCGCAAGCAGCATTACCAGAACTGCCAGCAGACTCTGACTCTGCTACCACAAGCATGCTGGGAGATCCTGGACGAGCCTCAAGGTCATCCACAGTGATTGGTCGAGACTTCACATGCTTTGTTTCTATTGGTCTGAAACAGCCAACATGTCTCCATCAGAAAAATGTCCTGAATGTAGTTTGAAGGTTACTGCAAGACAAGACTATGGTGCAGACCCTTAGAGTTTTTAAATGAGATTTTTGTTTTAAAAAAAATGTCAAGGGAAAATAAAGGGAGGGGGTGACTGGGGTATCTGCTTGTGCACAGAGTTACCTAAAACTTACTATCTGTTTGTAGAACAGATATCAAACTGGCCCTGCTTGTTAAAAAGCTACATTTACAAATTACTTCTACAGTCAGAAAGTAACCTCTGCTGTTTTTCTATCTTGTGATCATGACTACGATAAATGTTCACCAATAAGGGTAAACATTTCATTTCTATGCAAACAAAAACACCAAAAAATCAACATTACATTTCAAGCCAATTCACTTTCATGACTTTAGAAGTACACTGGCTTATTTAGCCATAACTTTTATCTATCTGTATGTCAAAGCTAAGCACTGGTAGCTTGGAGTTGGGTTAGTGGTGTTAGCAGAGTACTACTAGTTATAAAACTGTTTTGAATGGCAACTAACTACAGAATAGAGAGTAACTGCATAGTTGCAGCCTTTCTTTCTAACATTTTGAAAGTAGAAGCAGTGAACTACTTATGTTTATCTTTTGACAGGAAATTTACCAATATACATGAAACTTTCCGGAGTTAAGAATTATCAACTGCACATCTTATGATTACATACATTTTTTATTTTATTTTATTCTACAACTAAACACATTCTTGAATAGCACAAATGCAGTTTTAGGAACACTGAAAAGATAAACAAGAAAAGCAGAGCAGAGCGCATACTCACTCTTTGCCATCAGCCTCATCTGACACATCAGACAGGTCAAACTGTGGTGGTGCTGTCCTTGATTCTTGGACTCTGCCTCCACTCAGCTCAGCAAAACTGTCTGTAATACTCACTATCATCATCATCATCATCATCATCATCATCTATTCAGTGTCAGATTAATGAAACAATAATTAAGCAATTAATTAAACAATAGTTTGCTGTCATATACACACACATCACTCACACACACACAAATACATATACTCACACACACGCATGCATGCACATGCACCCACATACAAACACACACACACACATATCTACCTACCATCCTGTAAGGCAGGATCAGGTCGTCGCTTGTAAGGAGTGGACGACATGGGACGATCATGAGGTATAGGGCTGGGTGGGGGAGAGGACACTGCTCTCTGTCCTGTAGGGTCAACCGTAATAAAAACCATGACAATTTCAAAGATCACTGTAACACTTAAAGGATTAAGGCTATGAAAGAGAGAGAAAAAGTGTGTGTGTGTATAATAATAATAATAATAATAATAATGTATGGAATTTATATAGCGCTGAATCTTGTAAAGCAACAAATCAAAGCGCTGTATGTGTGAATGGGCATGTGTATGTTTGCATGTGTGTGCTTTAATGCACCATGTATATGTGCATGTGCACATGTGTGAATACATGCTCCTATGTATCAGTGCATGAATACTTGCATGTGTGTGTTTTGTTTCATTTCTGCATTGAGTGCAAGTGTGTGTGTGTGTGTGTGTGTGCAATCATAACACTGTCACGTTTTGCAACTTTTATCATGGGTATTGTCCTAAAACAAACTATGCACATTTACTGCAATGCTGCACTGTGCTGTGCTCTTTACCAACTGCTCTTACCACTACAATACCACTTTCATCTGCACAACATTAACCTTAAAGGCCCTAGCAAGGTCCAGCACAACACTGATGACAAAAACATTGCCTTCACCAAGCAGACCTGTGAGCGGTGGTGACTGGTGTTCACAGGGTGTGACGGTGACAATGTCTGCCGAGGATGAGGCGGAGCTGCAGAGGGCAGAGCGCTGACGTTGGTCATCTGACAGTGGAAGTCGTGGAATGCTTGTTCCAGATTCTGTAACAGGTTGTACATTTTTTTTTATGTACCTCATGCTGAAAAAACAGCTAGACTGCGATGATCATCGTTCTGTAGTTCTGCTCCTTACAATTGTGTTTTCGTTTTGTTTACTTTCTTTTTTTGTGTGTGTGTGTGCTGAAAAATACATTTAAAAAGTACTCTGAAGTTTGTAAATGACGTAAAAACGTTTCCTATGTTATAATGTAAATATCAAAACAAAACCAAAAAATCCTGCAGGGTCCTCAAGTCACTCTCTTTATTTTTTTCCAAGTCATCAGTTATCCTCTCTGTGTTGAGGGACCTCTTTTTTTCCTGCTAACTGGAATCAAGACACTAAAATCTAGCTGGCTAATCAAAAACACTGATGCAGCTGGCCAGAATGATGGCAAGACTGGAGGAAGATATATTTTTTATGTCCTTCAGTTTCTGTTTTTCATAAAGATAGGGGAGGGAGGGACATTTATGCTCATGATTTGACAGTGTGGGACTGAGCCCAGGATCAAGCCACCACTGAAACACCTGTTCATGGAAATTTTTCCTTGATTTATGATCAGTACTGACGCCACTCCCCAAAAAGTCCTTTGGATGAGACTATATACTGAGGCCCCATGTGCAAACGCACACAGAACTTCTTGCACACACGTTAAAACATGTTCTGCTCTTGCACGCATAATAAAACCTGTTCTTCCTTTCAGCAGAGTAGGCCACTTTCACCAATAAGAATGGATAAGAAAAGATAGATTTTTAAAAAAGGCATGTACACCATGTCATGTTAAGACATCATCTCTGAAATTGGAAGGCAGCTACCTCAATGGTGGACCAAAACAGTTGCATATGCACAATCTCACTATTAGCGAATCTTAGAGCTCTAGCCGAGGAATAGGGAAAAAAAACAACCCCAAAAGTCTCAATTCTTTCAAATCAAATTAATTGTGTACTACTTTTATTTAAGAGCTGCTTGTGGATGTTAACTGACAAAACACACATAAACCCCCCCCAGTAAAATGCAAATCTTTTTTTGGTTATAGATAATATATCAGGCTCTTCTTTTACAATACTGCAGCTTAAATAGCCACTTAAAATGAAGCCACCAAAAACCACACACCTGAGCCTCCTTCTCTAACCCCCTCAGCCTGTATCGAGTCTCCGCCACAATGTCAGCCGACGCTGCTGACGAATGGTCGTCGGAAAACTCAGACATGTTCCGCTGTCTGGAAACTGGGCCAAGGTCAAGGTCAGAGTCTAGATCATTGTAGACATCTCTATCAGCTCCGAATGCGACAGGTCCTCGGCTGCCCCTAGGGTCCAGCGATGCAGCAACGGCCTGGAAAGAAGTCTGGCCAGCATCGCCCGCGGAATGATGGGACATGTGCAGAGGTGACCTTGACCTGCATTAAAAACCATCCAAGGCCGTTGTTAGTAGGCCTGTTTTTCCAGTTGGATAGCTTGTGTTACTTTTTACTGTTTTTGATTTTTGTATTGCTTGTTTTGGAGGTCACTTTTGTTTTTATTTCAGTTTCTAACTGTTGGGCCAAAAATACATGGAAAGAAAGATAAATGTGTGTGTGTGAGTTGTGTTTTGTGTGCATGTGTTGTGGTGTGTGTTTGTGTGTGTGTGTGTGTGTGTGTGTGTGTGTGTGTGTGTGTGTTGTGTGTGTGTGTGCGCTCATGGAAGTGCATAATTACATGCATACAGAACATTTCTGAACACATTTTCTGATAAGTAAACTTCTGTCAGGATTTTGACACCTTTCCAGCATTACACTCATTTTCTCATTTGATACTCTTAACCTGTGAAAAGAAGGATATTCAAACAAGAGAAGTATATGGAGAAAAGAGTTAAGTCACTCACCTATCATTGCCGTCACCTTTCGGCTTTCTGTACACCTCATTGTTCAGAACTGAAACACAGAACAAACAGGAACACTGCATTCTGCACTTCTAATATTTCTTTATCAAGAAGGACATGGTCCTGTTCTACCAATCCTACAAAGAAATTTACATTTAGAATCTTTTTTGTCCTACATCTTACCCCCTTTCCTTTTCTGGTTTGTTGATATTCTTACACCTTTTTTGCTGTTGTTGACATGAAGAGAGTATTGAAGCTAAATGATAGCATTGTAAGAGTGAGTGAGTGAGTGAGCGAGCGAGCATGCATGAGTGTGTGTGAGTGCGTGAGTGTGTGTGTATGTATGGAAATCTGAGCTACAATTACTTTTATATTTTAGTTCTCTGGTTGGTCTTTTTGAAAACTCTTTTGACTTTAAAAAACCCCCACTTTTCTGAGCATCCATTTCTTGCCTTTCTTCCATCTTATCACAATTTTCACTTAGTATTTTTCTTTTTGTTTTAATTTTCCCTGCTGATCTAAGTCAAGGGCAGTTCTACTACATTTTTTTCCACAGGGGATGCATGAATTGTACATAGAATTTATTTTCCGTCTATATCTCTAAATGCAAGATATCAAGTATTTTATGACAATGTCTCTATGTTGATTTTCTATTTTTATCTGCTGTGTAAAATGACTTGATACAACCCAATCCAGAACCATATCCTTGGTTACTGAACTCTGATGTGTAATGTTGTTACAGCCATTTTCTTTTCAGCTTTCCCTTCAGTTTCCCACCTGATATGCCCCCAAAACTAATCATCACAGCTGAGGCCTATAACCCAAAATAAGCATTACAGGTTTAGCTTGTCCAGGACAAACTGCCTGAAAGTTTCAGTGCAGTGTAGCAAAGACTTGTCATGAAGTGAAGGGAGAAATCAGTCTGTGTTCACATATGACCTCCGTAGATAACTACCCACTTGCCTGTCTGTGTCACAACTGCCCACTCACCTGTCTGTGTCACGATTGTCCACTCACCTGTCTGTGTCACGACTGTCCATTCACCTGTCTGTGTCATAACTGTCCACTCACCTGTCTGTCATGACTGTCCACTCACCTGTCTGTGTCATAACTGTCCACTCACCTGTCTGTCATGACTGTCCACTCACCTGTCTGTGTCACGACTGTCCACTCACCTCTCTGACTGCCCACTTACCTGTCTGTGTCATGACTGTCCACTCACCTGTCTGTGTCATGACTGCCCACTCACCTGTCTGTGTCACGACTGTCCACTCACCTGTCTGTCACGACTTCCCACTCACCTGTCTGTGTCACGACTGTCCACTCACCTGTCTATGTCACGACTGTCCACTCGCCTGTCTGTGTCATGACTGTCCACTCACCTGTCTGTGTCACGACTGTCCACTCACCTGTCTGTGTCACGACTGTCCACTTGCCTGTCTGTGTTACGACTGTCCACTCACCTGTCTGTGTCACGACTGTCGACTCACCTGTCTGTGTCATGGCCAGCTGTTTGCGCAGGTCCACCACCTCACGGTTCATCTCCTTCATCTGCAGCATCTGCTCCTCCATCCGCTGCACCATCTCTCTGTTACGGTCCACCTGAAGCAGGTGTGTACACATGTGCAGACATGGATGGAAAGCTCTGAAATGTGGTGGATGCGTGAGTGAAAACAAGACATATCCATGCATATACTCGAGTATGTGCATCACACAGACACAGATACCCAAACATACACAGAGAGTACACACTGTAGGGTACTACACTATTCTCTGTACTTAACATTCCTTAAAGTGTACAAAAGGCTGCAGTCAACAAATTACATCCCACGTTTTTACTTATAGCAATCACCTTTAAAAAAACCAAACTTTTTAAGGGGGTATGGAGGGGTGGAGTTTGTTTGTTTGAGGAAGGGAAGTGGGGGTTGGTTTTGTTGATTATTTGGTTTTTAAAAATCTTTCCATAGCAAACAGACATGAAACAATAAACACAGAATATTTCACATACAGAAAAACCTCCTCAAGAAAAAAAAGTAACATTATTTTCCCTGTGGGGATGCCTGGGGGCCTGTCAGTATAAACGGTATCACCACCTCCTTGCAATTCTGTGCTAGGAATTCCCTCTTTTCTATCCCTCTCTTTGTTTCTGCCTTGCTCCTTGTCGTCCTGTCACCTCCTTCTTGCCTATTTTCTGCCATCTTGGTCCATTCTCCTGCCTTTTTTTTCCCCATAAAGACTTAAAAGATAACAATTCTTGTCTATGCCGAAGATGGATGCGCTGAGCCTGTCTTGTCAGGCACTTCACAGCAGTGCGACACATTTTCACTCATACGACAGAAAAGACTAGTTGCTGCCTGAATGTTTGATGAAGAGGAAGAAGAAGTTCAACAGTGTGCTGACCTCGTCCTTCAGCCTGGACTCCAGCAGCTGCTTCTGCTGCTCAAAGACGATCTGCTCCTGTCGCAGGTTTTCTCGCGCCCTCTCCAGATCACGCTGCATCATCAACGTCTCTGGTGATGGTCGACGCAGCTCCCTCAGCAACTCTTCTTGGCCTGGTGAAAATAAAAGAATAGATACAAAACATTTCTAAAAAAACAAAACAAAACAAAAACAAAAAAAAAACCCACCTCTCATTTTCCTTACTCTGTCCTATCTGTCTCTGTCTGTCTGTCTGTCTGTGACTGTCTGTCTCTCTCTCTCTGTGTCTCTCTCAGCTGAAAATTGCATCCAAAAATGATCATGTAGGAATAGTTGTTTTAAAATGTAGATAAAGAAAGAGAACCAAGTTGGTCAAGTAATTTGTTGTTATATTTCCTTCTCTTCTATCCAATAACTTTGTACTTATTCATAGTTGTACTCATTCATAAGTCATCCCATCTTGAAACAATATGCAAAATACACACACACACATATTGTTTTTTCCCTTAAAGCCATACACATAAACAGCACAAACACATAATATGAAGACAAGAAAAAATACTGATACTCACGTCCACGCTCTCTCTCATTCATAGTCAGCAACTCTGACAAGCGCCTGAAACACACGTGCAGTAGCTCATGAAGGATTAATATTCTGATTAAAAAACAGACTTAATAAATTACACTTATTCTACAAAATGAATTGTAGTAAATGCCTTTTAACAATTTTCAATGTCCAACATTTCTTACCATATGGAATTTTCAAACTGTTCTGATCATACACATACTGCTAAAATGACCTGTTCACCACTGTTAAACTTTGTCTGAGAGGAGCTATTTTTTTGTAAAAACATCACTATGCTTATGACGATACTAGCTAAACATTCCAAGAACCCCTGATGTCAAATTCAGTTTGTTGTCTCTGAAAACTGAATAGATCTGGTCAGAAGATATCACAAAGCAATGGCTAAGAAGAAATACACCAGTTTAAAAAAAATGGTGTCTCATGCAATTGGTTCAAATCACATTTCAGTTTGCTTTATTCTTCCTCAGTTTACAAGAACTTCAGTTGCAGTCTGGGTGCTAGTCTTTTGATTGCAGAGTAAGACTAAGGTCTTGCACGTGACAAATGCATAGTACATGTCATAAAATAAAATAGCAATAGCAAAGTTGTCCTGCAGAAAATGTGTTCCCATCTATAGATGAAACAGTAGTTCCACAAAGAAGAAATACACAAGTGAGTAACATCAGACCATAGCTATGTATCTCTCTTGCAGAAGCAGCATCCCTAATTTCAGACACAAAAATGCACAATGGCTAGGATTCCAAACAATGGTCAGAATAAAAATTTGTGAGTAACAATGACAAGAGCACTTTAAAACCAAAAAAAACCCTCCCTCTATGATTTGCCCCCCCAAAAAAATTAAAAACTTTATATGAACCCAAAAATTTTTTTACAGAAATTTTACATCACTTTAAAAAAAGAAGCTAAGGCAAACTGACGTTCTCAGAGTCTCCAGTTCATTTCTTTGAGACACGCTCTGTTCCTTGAGAGTTTTGTAATCTGCCATCTGAAACAGATCATGACACCCAGCAATACAATACTTCATTATCAGACAAGTGTTTCATAGTTCTTTAACAAGTTATGAAAAATCTTCTTCACTAAGATGTGTGTTTGTATGTGTATGTGTGTGTGTGTGTGTTTGTGTGAGAGATACTTTTTTTTTTATAGGCATACATGGACCATGGGGGATTAACCAGGTTACAGCAAAAACCAAGTAACACATCATTAATGTAGAAAAAATAAACAACTGTATTTGAGAATTTAGTTTTAATATTGGAAGAGAAAAGTCAGACTTTTTAACCTATAAATTAACAAGACAAAACTTAACACTCAACACTTAAGTATTCTTCACAATATAATTTCCAGAACCTATTACAACACAGCAACATACCAAGAACAACAGCACAGAGACAAAAACCAAACAACTACTCACATCTCGCAGTTTTGCGTTGATGAACTCATTCTGTCGGGTTGCTGAGACTTCTGAATGACGGGCTTCTTGCAGAGCGCTCTGTGGAATATAAAACAAGTTTCAGTGTGCTGGCAAGAAAATGACTCCATGGTACACAGTACCGTTTTCTTATTTAATTGCACAACCACAAACATATTTTATGGACAACATGATTATACTGTTTTTTCAACTTTGACCTGTGTGCCTTGCGATATAGTGTGCCAAGCATGTGGATAAAATCTATCAAAAATGGAATTGGATTCATATCAAGACTGACCTCTCAAACAGTTCAGGGCTTGCAGATAATGTTATTTTCTCTTCTTAGATCTGACAAATTTGCAATACTGATTCATTTCATTTCACAAATGAAAATTTAAGAATAATCCAAAGAAGAGAATTATATGATGTTTTGCAGCTTCCCATTGGTTGATGCGTAAATCGTCAATACTCATCTCTAAGCAAAATGATAGCAGCAGTTTCTTTACAAAAGATGCTGGACAAAGTTCTCTAAGATAGAGGCCATGGACATTGATCCAAAGGATTTTCTGTGAAATATCTTGTGAATTTAGATGACCTGCTTCCTTGCTTGAAAAAAACTCCAGCAATAGATCATAACCAGGAGATCATGACTACAAGAAGCCACAGAAAACCAGGTTTCTGTTCATCACATTTTTGTAATTACCCAGCGGCACAAAGGTATTACCTCTAACTCGTTGACCCTGTGTGTTTTGTCACGAAGATCATCTTTGTAAGTCTGCACCTTGGTTTTCTCTTCAGCCACAATGCGCTCCTCCTCTGAAAAGAATAACAAATGATATACATCTACACTGAAAGATCACTGAACAGAGCAATCTGTAAAATACATCTACAATAACTGACGATGTGAGCAGAAAGCGAATAATAACAAACCCATACATATTAAACCAATAAAGCGGAGAAGAAGAACAAAAATCACCATCGTGCTGTATAAAGTTTGAAAGAATACAACTGAAATGCCTGAATACCGCTATCTGCAAGCTGGACTATAGATGTCTGCAAACTATCACATGACAGAAACTATATTTGTTTTCCGATAATTTGTTTGTACATACTTGGTACAGCATCTACATGACAGAAACTATATTTGTTTTCCGATAATTTGTTTGTACATACTTGGTACAGCATCTACATGACAGAAACTATATTTGTTTTCCGATAATTTGTTTGTACATACTTGGTACAGCATCTGCTATGTACACTCCTAGCAGAGAGGACCTAGGGCATACAGAATGTTCTACCTGCAGTAATGTCTCCTTGGGTTAAAAAGATTTAAGTGAACTCATAGGTATACTTTAGTGTAAAAATAAAAAACAACAGACCTGACAAGAAAAGTAAAAACTAAACACTGGATAATAGAGAGCAGGTAGCAAAGTAAAAACACTCCAAGAACATTGTCCCAAAAAAAGTTCAAACATACATACATAATCTTAAGTACAAACAGAATCATGGACACAAAGAAAGTCAGGAGGACGGCAAAGACAACACAGCTCACCTTTCACTTTGGCTTCTCTTACTTCCACGTTCTGGACTCTTTCTATAAACTTTGCCTGCTGGTCCAGTTTGAACCTGATGAAAAGCATCAAATGCATCATTAACTTCTTTTTGTAATGGAAACAGCAAAACCTCTTTTTTATCATGAAATAATATATTTTACAAAATATTGATTTCTTCTCAGTCTATCACAATTGTGTATTTTTAACATTCACTTTTGCATAGATTCTACAGAAGATGCCATTCTTTTCCTCCCTCTGTCTGTCTATCTGACTCTCTTTACACACACACACACACACACACACACACACACACACACACACACACACACCACTCTCTCTCTCTCTCTCTCTCTCTCTCTCTCTCCTCTCTCTCTCCTCTCTCTCAGGGACTTTTTAAAAAAAAACCTTTCCTATGCAGAGTTGGTAGTCTTGTGTGTGTGTGTGTGTTGTGTGTGTGTGTGTGTGTGTGTGTGTGTGTGTGTGTGTGTGTGTGTGTGTCTATGTGTCTGTGTATAACCCCCTGCCTTGCTACATTCTTCCAATCATATAAGTGTACTCTGCGCAAGAATGTATGTGGCAGTATGTTTTTGTTGTGTCTGCAACACAATCTAAAATACTACTTATAAGGACAAGTACATATATCATGCCTTGGTTTCTTTATATGTACTGACAGGTAAAAGCAAAGTATTTAAAAGTAAAGCACAGATTTATACTAAATAAGAACATAATGCATCATGGTTCCTTTCGTAGTGTATCAGAGCTTGATTAAGACGAATAACTCCACAATGAATTATTTCTTTAAAAGTCAAATCTCAGAAAATATTAACACACCAAGAAACACTGTAAACTGGTAAGTAAACACGACAGTCAACTCTGGGTCACTCACTGAGCCATTTCATTCTGCAGCCGCTGGTCAAACTGAACTTCTTTGTTGCGTAGTTCCATCTCACGACGCCTCAGCTCATCTTCCTTGGCCTTGTTTCGATCTTCCGTCAGCTGTTTCTCTCTGTAGCAAGGTGAAAGGCATCATTAAACTTCCGAATAAATGTTCATGAATCATTCAGCAAAAGTAAAGTTCAGTACACATGTTTCAGTACCTGACAAGCTCTTCTCAGAAAAAGGGTCAAATACTTGCCACTGTTCGGTTCAGAAATAGTATCATAACAAAGATACGCATTCATTCAGGTGGCTTAATCATTCACTCAACCACACACACGCAAACAAATACCACTGCCTAAGCCTATGACGCAATGCAGGTATATACAGAGAATTCCAGAAATTGTGATAAAACACATATTTTATGCTTATTTGTTTATGTCACATATAATTAATTATATAAAAGGCTTCCTATATATCACTGTGGCTGGTTAATGCTACAGTCAGATAACTTTGCTAGGGCTTTGATAAAATCAAAACTGTGTGTCCACATTGACAATACCTGTATTTATTGCTGAAACAGAAAAAAAATGAAATAGGCCTTACTTCCTTGATGGCATTTTTTTTTTAATGCAATCTAAATCATTACTGTAGAGTTAATTACATATCCAAATCAGTTTTCTGTTCACTTCCTATTCTCAGCTGTACAGAGGCATTGATAAGATAAGATCTGATGATCACACAGACTCCTTACCGTTTGTTGACTTCTGCTTCTCTCTTGAGTTCTGCCTCTCTCTGGCGTATACTCTCTATTTCAGACAGGAGCATCTGGCGCTGAGAGTACACTTCCTTCTCCTGCAGCTGGTATCACACAAACACAAGTAGAAGATATTTAACTTTTTTCTCTTTTCTTATTCTTTTTTCCTGTCTTTACTTTCTCTCAAGCAAAGTAGATGTAACCAGATTTCATTTAAAATCCTTGTTTCATTTGTACTGGATATTAAGGAAAACTACAATTCTACATTTTCATGAAATTTTGATATCTAAATGCATTGTTATTGCAGCATTGTTCATTTCAAAGTGAAAAATACATAATTAATCATGAGAGAGTGGCTTCTTCCACAAAATTTTGCCAAGGACAAATCAGTTGTTGACGCGAGTTCTTTTACATGCACTAAATGTATGTAGTACATAGTGCTTTGGTTTATAACGATATTTAGAAGGCTTGCACCTAAGCCACCACTCTTGATCTGTGGACTGGCAATAAGTCTAGAATGAGACAGGACTACTATGTCTCTCACCAAGCCATTGTTATTCTTCATACATTTGCTCTAAACTTCTATTAGTGTTATTATCATCATCATTACTTCATCATCATTATATCCTAATCATCATCAGCAGCACATGGTAATCATGTCTCTGGTTATAACGAAAGGTTACTTACTTCTTGTTCCTTCTGAAGCCTCTCTATGGAGTTGCGTTCCCGTTCTACCAGTCTGTCGTACTTTTCCTGATAGGTTCGTTGCAACTGTCAACATACAATTATCAATATAAGCTTCTGATATTGTCAAACACTTATCTTACTGGTATGAACTGATGAAACATAAACATTTCACCTTCGTTAAAAAAACAAAACAAAAACACAAAAACTATCTGCCCTGTACTGATGGTTTCATGGTTTGTCGTTTCTTTCTTGTTTTACCCCAAACCGAAATTCATGAATGGTGAGGTTTTTGCGTATGTGACTGTTTTGCCCATCAGTAAGGTAGCCGCATTCTGACTTCAGGGCTGATATCTAAACACAACAGCAGTCTGCATGTGTTTTTGTAATATTCTTTTTTTCATCCATTCTTAACAACATGAATTGCCTATTTATCTGAGGGGTAGATCAGGTTTAATGTGTGCATAAGATGTTCTGCATGTGTTTGCACACAGGACCTTAGTTCATAGTCTCATTTGAAGGGCTTTCCTGGAAGAAGAGTCAGTACTGATATCAACTCCAGGGAAAAAAAATCCCTTGAACAGGTGTTTCGGAGGTAGCTTAAACCTGGGCTTGATCCTGGGCTATCAAATCTCAACCTGCAGCAATCTAACCATTAGGCTACCCCCCCACCCCCACCCCCCCCAAGTTTCAGCAATGTGATGCCTCAGTAAAAGAAAAGTACATCAGCAAAGCAACCATTTTTAGATAAGCTTACTTGAAATGTTTGAAAGCTTAGAGTAGTTCAGATTCTGAATTAAAACAAATTCCAGTTTCTTGATACACACACACACACACACACACACACACACACACACACACACACACAGACACACACACACATACATACATAGACACACAAAACAATCGCTGTAGTGTAGTGTTTATATTTTAATGCAAACCTCTCTTTTTGATTGTTCCAGGTCTCTGCGGCCATTTTCTTTTTCCTCCATCCTCATGCGCGCAATCTCTGAGTCTTTCAAGCGAGCCATCTAAAAAGCAAATCACTTTGGTGTTGTTACACTGTCAGTAAACATACAGTTAATAAACAATTTATAACACAGTTCCACATGGCAGGTCTTTTAATACCATCACTATGCAAGATTTATGTGTATCATACTCAAGGTATTATATTCAATAACACCATTTAAGCCGAGTAATGCAAACCATACAAGCAACCCTTGCCTTGTATATCATACACATATTTAAGAAAATGTTGTATCTCAGGCTCACGTGTTCTTTTCATCCATCAACATGCTTTAATTTAGTAAATTCACTTAATACATATTACTGCTATCAGTAAGAAGGATTTTTACAAAATGTCCAGTATACAGTGAACAAGAAGAGGCATAGTTGGCCACCACTATAACTATTACTAAGAGGGCTTACTAGAAAATGTCCATTACCATTATGGATCAGAATAGGCATATCTGAACATCACTGTACTGCCCAAGTAGAAATAGAGGCTCTCTTCTGGTTGGTTTATGTCACCACAGAAATTAATCACCAATACAGGCTATCTATGGATAACTGGCTCTGAGGGGTGTAAGAGTCCAACTTAAGCAAGACCGTGTGGTGAAGAGGGGATGAGTGTTGTGGGAGCAACAGCATGTGCTGATACATCAGTAAAGATGGAACAGTGCATCAAACAAACTGACTACAAATAGAAAGAACAAAAATAAACCAAAACAATAAAACTTAACTTGATGTACTAATTGTACCTTCTGTATCTGCTTCTCCAAAAAATATCTGACATATCAGAAAAATACCTCATGTGACTGCATAAGGTTTTGTGCTCAAAGTAGTGTGAATGTGTCTCCAATTATGATTATGTCTGAACATTACAATGAGCTTACAAAATTATTCAAAGCAGCTGTTCCCTCCAAATTTCTAATAAGATCTGAAGTTTTATTTCTACCATGACTTTAAAACTTCCAGCCACTAAAAGAACAAGGTGCATACTTCATCCAGGTAGTAATTCACTTTTAATCAGTTCTTTAAAAAATGGCAGGATACCTGTAATAAAATATAATGACAATCCTTTGAGAACTAAAACTTTCAAGAGAAGACTGTAGACATGCTTGATCACTGCTTACCTCCAGTTTGAGTTGTGAATTGTAGCGATCTTCCAACTGTCTTTGGTAATTCAGCAGACGTTCTTCCACTGCTGAGTGACTGCTGCGATTCATGTCCTCTCTTCTTGATGAGTACAGCTCCTCTAAGCTGTGCAGCTTTGCATCTGAAAGTGAACACTGTCATAATGTTAATATTTTGGAGAGTTTGATCTTTTTTACTGATGTGTATACGTAAATAAAAGTATTATTATTTAACATGATTTTTGTTCAAGAGATGAAGAAATGTTAGGTACAAAATAGCTGACAACAAAAAAACAAAGACAGTTTTAAATGATTAAAGAAACTAGTTGATAATTTTGATAAACATTATTTCCTATTCCATATAGAAGATAATTATGATCTGAAACCTGACTGTTGGTTTGATTGTTCCAAGTCAACATGTTCCTCTCTTAATTCACACATGCCATCTATCTTTAAATTACATAAGGGCACAGAACATTGTAAAGGGCACAAAACATTGTCATTGTGAGCTTTACCGAGGGAGGTGATGGGTCCTGCCCTTGTCAGATCCACCTGCACTCCAACTTCCAGTGATGCTCGAGAATGTAAGGCAGACAACTCTGTCAATACCAGCCATAATAGACCTGTAAACACAACAGCACTCTTTGAATATATACATGTACAAATTATAGCAGGGTATCAAGTTAAGATTCACTTCACCACAGCCATCAGCATATTTCATACAACATTTACTAGACTTAGTGTATTTGCTAAGAAAAATGCGTACATGCGTTGCACAAAATTCTACCACCAGTTTCAAACATAAAGTCATAACCAAAAACAAACAAAAAATCAGAAGCAGGAAAAAAAAGAAAGTCAACATGGGCAGAAAAAATGTTTGACACACCAAACAAAGTTATACTGAGTCTAAACAAACATCACAAAAGTTGGCAATTCATAAAACAACATAACAATTTACACTCAATGCAGTCAAACTGATCCTATACGCCAATGATGTGCACTGAAAGTCTAGACTTTAGGAGTGCCTTTGAGTACCTTTAATAACTTTCAAAGATAAGATGATTTTGTGATGTGACTAACAGAAGCTAAACACACATGCACAAACATTATCCATTATCCTCAAGATAAAAAAATAAAATAAAATAAAACACACACATACACATACACACACATCTCTTACCTTTTTCAGTCTGTGAATCAGTCTTCCTCCACTGAAAATCAAATAAAATGGAAATCATTAAGATATTGGTCATAATCAGAATTTGTTCAAATAAACAACCACCCCCCCCCCCCCCCCCCCCCCCCCCCTCCCCGACAGACCCGCACAAATCAAGTAAGATTTAACTGCTGCTGACAACTGAATTAACACAAAGACAATTTCAAAGTCCTGCAATCTGTCCTGTCAGTTATCAACTCCATCTCTGAGTCTTTCCAGCCAGTTAGAATCACTCGGGCAGACAGTGTAACCAAAAACAGTTATGAATATTCTCAGGGATTTTACTTGAACATTTGTTTGACTTTGTTTTCTATCTGTTTGGTTGGTTGGTTGGTTGGTTGTTTGGTTGATTGGCTGGTTGGCTGGCTGGTGTGTGTGGTGTGTGTGTGGTGTGTGTGTGTGTGTGTGTGTTCTGTGTCTGTGTGTGTGTTTTGGGTTTGCTTTTTTTGTTTTTGTTTGGGGGGGTAAGTTGTTTTGGGTTTTTTTGTTTGTTTGCTTGGTTACTGCTGTTGGTGGGATTTTTATTTTGGGAGGGGGGGAGGGAGGGGGTTCAAGGTGGTGGGGGAAGGGTGCTTATTTCTTTATGTTATGATAACCTTCAAAACTTCAAAAATCAAAATCCCAGAGAGAACAACTGTTCTGGCTACACTCTCTGGTTCTAACTGCCTAAAAAGACTCTCTGATGGAGAGGATTAGTAATGAGATTGATTTTAATCTAAGACTCCATTCAGCACAGCTTCCTCCCCCCCCCCCCCCCCCCCCCCCCCCCCCCCCTATCCTGCAAAGGACACTCAAGAAAGGAAAATGGACGGGCAGAAAGAAGAGGAGGTGGACAGAGAACATATGAGACTGGACCATCTAGGTGAAGGGACTGACGATGATGATGGTGAAGATTTCACACTGGTTAGCTTACTAAAACGTACCAGCTGTTTGTACAGTCGTGACTCTGGACTGATATGCAGAAGTCTCATCAGGTCTTCAGGCTGGAAAATCTGAAAATTTCATAACATCAATGATAGACATGCTTGCAAATATTCTTGCCCCCATTTATGTCACTATATACATGTACACTCTTCCACACACAAAGAAACATTTATAAACACATGTATACACCCTATATTTAGTCTGGATAGTGTAAATTAATAACCACATTTTAAAAAATCAAATTTTTGATTAATTCTTCTTAGATATTCATTTGAGCTGTCTAATTAACATCTTCTAAAATCCCAGAGCTTTTTCATATGCTGTCTAATATGGTATATGAAACTGCAAGAAGAATGTACTTTGAAGCATACCCAACGTGTCTGGCAACAAATATTCATACACTGATAAAAAATAATACTTAGCAAACCACTGACTCTGAAATTATCTGATCTATTCTTAAAAATGTTCTCTTTCAAAAATCACATATTCAAAGGGTGTCTAAACTTGAATGTGAAAAATAAATCCCAGACAAATGGTTTGTCCACTGCTGTTCTTTATACTTCATTCTTTTTGGTTGCTACATACACATATGCATGTGCCTGCACAATGCACATTGACACCACACACACACACACACACACACTACTTACCTTATCCTGAGCAAGTCCACTCTCAGGCAGAAAGACACCCAAGGAGTATTCATACTTTGCTCGGCGCAGATGATCAGCTATGAGACTGTTGGTGGCACGCAATATCAAAGGGTCACTTTCTCGAGTATCTAGGTCATGCAGACTTAGTGGTCCTTGCACAGATTGCTGTAGCTCTGTGATCAAGTTTGTACGGAGCTGGGACTGAAAAAATTCAAATGATAGTTTGAAAGGAAGTCACTTTAAATGGAAAAACAACCAAGACACAAATTCAGAATCTCTCTCTCTCTCTCTCTCTCTCTCTCTCTCTCTCTCTCTCTCTCTCTCTCTTTGTCTCTTTCACTCACTCACCCTAAATAATGTAATTTACAGTAAAATAAAAACATGTATGCCCTAATGTGATAAAATTTACTCTCTGATGAGTCAAATCTTGATTTAAGAATTTAAAGTTTGCTTGTATCTGCAAAGAGAATGATCATACTTGCAGCAAAATAAAGATAGCCTATTTAGCTATTGTGACCAATTTTAATCTCAGACAGGGAGAAATATATGGGTTAAAGCTTGTTTGTGTGGATGACAAAAGACTGCTCTACAAAGCATATTTGATGCTTAAATAATCTTGTTGTTAAACTCAAGGAAAACAAATTTGGGTTACAAATATTATCAAAATGGGTAGAGATCACTGAAGATGTCCGTCAAAGATCAATCATTTGTAAGTTGCAAACCTGATGATTCCATACTTAATGTGACAGGTTTCTAAAATATTTGTTGTTTAAAATCGTATCACAAATTATTAAACCATATCTCATGATATCTGACTCCAATTGTTTTAATTAAGTTGTTTTAATTTGGTGTGTCAAATGTTATTAATTTATATCTAAAACTACAAAAAGACATACTGATGGTTATCTCATGAGCTACCTATGTAAACACACAAGACTTATGGACAAAATAAACAATTACAGTAACACAGTTACTTGGTTTTTAAACCAAACCAAACCTAAAACCATACAAATGTTGTATGCAAGATGAAATCATTCAAATACAAGGCAAAGTTTACAAACAAAACTACTGATGTGAACTTAAAAAAGTCTTGTGTTCATTCAACTATCCTGCGTATTCATTCTAATATTCAACTTTCAAGATGCATGCAAAACTCAACTGTTTATATCATACATCACTACATGTCTGAACACGAAAACATACACTTCTGAACCCTACAACAAGTTACTTTGTTTCTTGCAAAAACAGTACACTTTTAAAACTCCCAAGAGAACAAGATGCGATGAATACAAACTCTTGGTTAGAATATAATGATTGCTGCTGACACTTTCTTGCAATAAAAGACAATGAGCTATACTTGTCAACAAACCTTGATTGAATTGACAAGTCCGCGGTTCCTCAGGCTGTGATAGAGACGATTTCGTAGTTCTTCTGCTGACAAATACTCCGGAGCTTTGTCTGCCATTTTTGGATGGCAAGAAGATAACTTATTATCAAGATCTACCTCGTTAGCGTATTTCCTGTTCAAATCAGAAAAACGATAGCAACACGTCTTCACATTTTCGAAATCGCTTCGGTAGTAACAGCTGCCATGATAGAATGTACAAGCTCCGCAGAAAAGGGTTATGTGGGGTCAAGGTGAGATGGTGGGAAAGGAAATATATTATTGTAGAGAGTGGATGGAATGCTAATCAGAAAAAAACACAATAATAGATAGTTGTACCATTAAGACTATATCAGAAGTGTTTATTACTTTTCTCGTTAACACTTTTGCACTAAAGATATCAGTAATTCAAAAAAATTATGGTCTGAAATATGGATTCAGTCTTGGCAGCCGTTTATTCCCCTCACCTGCACCCCATACACAAACCTGATCAGCTTTTCTTTTCTTCCCTCTTCTTTTGCTCCAAATAGCATCATCATCATCATCACCTTCATCTATATAACGACTATATACGCCTTTTCTGATAAACCTGTATCATTCCATAGGTCTAGTTATGAGTCGTGAAGCTGTGGTTGTACTTAAAACCGAAAGTATGTCATGTGTACACTTGTATGGGCGGGGGCATGCGTGTGTGTGTGTGTGTGTGTGTGTGAGAGAGAGAGAGAGAGAGAGAGAGAGAGGCGTGGGGTGGAGGTTTGAGAGTGAAGGGGATGATACAGTGCATAAATGGATGTATATGTCTAAATTACAGACAACTGGACAAAAGCGTTTAACTTAAACCCCGTGGATCCATGAAGTCGCCAATCGTGGCAGCGGTGTCTAATAATGACAGGGTGGGGATCTGTTTTATCTGCTGTGCCAGTTTAAAGGACAGACCTGCCAGTGCCTTCAATCCCTTTGTGCATATAATTATGCATGATGAAGATTGAATATACACATTAAACACCTCGTAATTCATGCCAGTGTTCGGCAGGTTATGGAAACACAAATGCACCCAGCATGCACTCAATACCCGGCGAAGGATGGGCTCCGCCACGTCCAACTTGCCCTAGAAATACAACCTGAAAAATTTACTGCAGTGCCCCGGTGACTCTTGGGGTAGATAAGAGAGAAGAGAGGGATGCTTTAAATTTGAGTTTTTGTGTAGTCAGTAAATCTACTATTCGGTAATCAAGCAGTATAGCCAGTGCTTGTGGCACGAAAATGTCCATTGTGGTTGTGGAAGAAAGGAGACCTTGCCGCACATCTTACATTTCATGTAAAATTCTGAAAATTACATAGGCTTCTTTAGATTCATGTACAAGAATCTAAAGGAATTAATGTGGAAATTTTTTTTTAGGGTTTCTGAAGATTCACATGGGAACTTATGTTTCATAGGCGGCGCAGCACACGCATATATATGTGACATGTATGCTGGCCTGATATACACATACCGGCTACCAATACACAGCAGTACAGCCAGTTGCTTTAGTTGACATTGTTCCCCTGTTAGGATGCTTGGGGCCTGGTATTATAAATAGCATCCCCACCTTCTCGAAAGTATATCATCCCTCTCTTTGTTTCTGCCTTGTTCCTTTTCCCCTGTCACCGTCTTGTCAATTTACTGTCTTCTTGGTCCATTCTCCTGCTTTATATATTTTTTTGTTTTTAAAGAAAGACATAAAATATAGCAGTTATCTCCTACACCGAAGTCGGATGCGATGGGCCTGCCTGACTTCTCAAGCTCTTAACGGGCAGCGCAACGCATTTTCGCTCATATGACAGACATCAATAGTAGCTGTCTGAACGTTCTATGACGAAGAAGAAGATTACATTGACAATGTCTACAGTTCAGTATACTGGGAGGCCTCTGATGCAAATTTCCATACATCAATCACATTTTTTTTGCATGCTAGGTTTTGGGGGTGGTTTTTTTTGTTTGTTAATGCATGCTCGTGTTTACTTTTCTGTGGTGCTAGTTCGGAGCAGCTTAGTTTGCATGCTCGCATATATTATGTGCGTGCGTGCGTGTGTGCGAGTGTGTGTGTGTGTGTTGCTACAGTATGACCCTCAGCATGAACATTACCATTCAATTTTTTCTGTCTTTTTTCATTCTTGCTTTTTCTTTCTTTCTTTCCATTTATTTTGTTTTTTTGTTTGTTTGTTTGTTGTTGCTTTGTTTTGATTGCCAATCAGTCATACAAATACAGGCTGATTTTCATTTTTTTGTTTGTTCTCTTGTTCTTTCTTTTTTTCCCATTCCCTGGTTAGAGCTTCGGGGTTCACCAATGGTGAGATTTTGCGTATGCGACCGTTTTTGCCCACCATTAAGGTAGCCGCATTCTGACTTCGGGGGTTTCCTTTAGTTTGATTTGATTTTGCACTGGTTTAGTTAGCTTGCAGTAGTGATTTGCATGGGTTATCATCCTGGTGACAACATATCAAGTCAAAGTCTATGCCATTATGTGATTCGTTATGTAGTTTTTTCTTCTTTTTTCCCCCTGTTGATTCATCTTTAAAGATTACTCAGATTGTCATTCTGAGAGGTGGAGAGAGAGAGAGTACACACACACACACATGAAACTGTAGCTGAGAGCAGACAATTCCCAGGAAACTGTGCTTTACAAATTTTATTGTTTTATTTACAAGCATCAATCATTGAAAAGAACATCTGAAACTAATTTCTCGTGGCTTCACTTATTATTACTGAGCATTCAGGTTGATTTTCATCCATCATCTGATCTAAGTTAAGCATTCTAGATTTATCGGTGCCTTGTGTGTGTGTGTGTTTGTGGGGGGGGGTGGGGGGGGGGGGGGGGAGGGGGGGTGTCTGTGTGAGTGTGTGTGCGAGCGCGTGTGTGTGTGTGTGAACTCTTGAGTATAGCTGTTTGGTTTATTGGTGCTGCTAATTCCTGATTTCTCTATGCAGACACACTTGCATAATTTACGCAAACATGGCTGACCACAGCAACACCAAGCCTATGGAAACAAAATGGAGAACTTTAGATCCAGTGATTCCTGCGGCCCCACCCCACAACTGGACAAACAGGGACGTAACTCCTGTGGTATTTCGGCATTGTTCTGGAACTCCAGCATAGAAGAAGTCTCGCATGACCTGTCCAGCTTCCTGGTTACAGAACCCGTACACGTTTGTTTCACACTGATAACGGGCTATGGAGATGCTGCAACAACGTACAGAAAAATATACGTTTATAGAAATACAATACAATACAATACACACAAAGAGAATATATTTTAGTAATGATTTAAGCACATCAGGCATTTTTCAAGTTTGTCGGTCAGAGACAGGACAGTTGTTGTTGTTGTTGTTTTTATATCAAAATGTTATTTAGGACCCAGGAAATACCCAGGACTATAAGCGGGATTATTACTGATCATTTGGAAAGCATTATCAATCAGGGATTAGTCTTTAGACTGGTTAAATCGCCTTTTTGGAACTCCCTTCTTTAGAACTAGTTTTTATATTGGAGACATACTCATGGACTGGCAATAGAAAGTATGATTATCAATAATCTGATTTTCAGAGAAAAATAGGAGTGGTAGATGTTACCACACACCCATGCACGCACGCACAGACGCATGTACGTGCGCGCGCGCGATGCACACACACACACACACACACACACACACACACACACACACACACACACACACACACACACATACACATACCCATGCACACACATATACAGTACTGTTATCGATTTTGTAGGATAAGAGAGTTGAGTATTCTGGCAGTGAATGAACCAATGGTGGTTTTGCATCTTTTGTTGAATGGAATCCCCCAGTGGTCGAGACATTATTATTTATAATTCACTTTTCTCTTTTGAAAAAAAGGTAAATTAGGACCTAGGGACGGAATGATGATAATAAAGTTTGTTTTGATGGGAAAAAAATCGGGACATACCTGACTACATTTGTCTTAAATGTATAAGTTAAAAGCTTTGAGCGGTCAAACAGGCTCTAAAAAATACAGCAGCAACAACAACAATAAAAAAAGCAACAACAAGAACATCCATAACTGCAACAACAGCCATCAGCATCATTTCAGAATACGTACTTGCAGGCCAATTCCTGTAGCGTGGCTCTGGGCAGCTGAGCTTGGTTCTGCTGGGTGACCACTTGCTGCACGCCATTGTTGAAGTCCGTGTAGCAGCGCCGGACCTCAGGGTGCTGAGCAGACACTGGATGTTCTGCTGAACCACTGCACGAAGGGAGAAGGAAAGGGCAGTCTCAGAACATGGTTTATGCACTGAATAAAGGGAACAACAGGAACTCGTGCTACTCAGTCTTGTATTCTGTATCGTTTACACCACTGCAGAGACACGAAAACTTGTATGGGAACGTCTTTTGTTGTTATTTTTGGTGTTTCATTTCTTCATTGGTATTCAGTTATTTGATTTGTTGTTATTGTTTTTTAAATAGATATCACCATTATAAAAGAACTTGTATGACTGATTTTTTTTCCATTTTTGGTTGGCATATTTTCATTTGACCCACGATATTTAATCAAGCAGTAAGAACAAATATACGTGCTAGAGTAGATAGGTACAAACATACACAGTGTCATGAATATCAGGTGTATGGTACAACAGGCTACATTTTCAGTGGAAGGTATTGCGCCATAATCAGTCATCCCAATTCCAATAAGAGTTTATAATATTGTATACTGTGCGTTCTGTAGTGCGGTTGTGCAGGCCTTCTACGTATGTATCTTCACCGGTACAACGCTCAACTGTGTTCATGCTTATGCATACGAATGCCTCTGCATGCCCAAGAGAAAAGACTGTGAATAACTCACCGTTCAGGTTTTGACAAAGCCCTCTGTAGGCGATGGTCATGTCCCGAGGCTGGAACAGCAGGGACAGGAACCTGTCTGAGGCTTCAGTGGAACCCCACAGTCTGTTCTGGAAACACTGGATGTACGCCTGGTAGTTCCTGCAACAACAAAAAAGGACAGAAACACCAGTCAGCTTGTTGTTTTTGTTGTTTTTGTTGCTGCTGTTGTTTACTGACGATAACTGAGTATGATCAGGACATGTTCGAGACGCCACTGAAGCGGTTTAGAGGCGGTATTGAAAGTTCCGTTGTTGTTGCTGTGCGTTCCCCGACTTAACACCGTGGGTGTCACCCAGATCACACACTCTGACTCACACATCACACCTGGGAATCAATGGATGTTGAAAGTACACACAGGGTGTAAAGTTTGCATATATGACTCCTTTCAAGTACCTTTCCCCATATGTACCAGTACTCCGACATCGGAGGATTTTTCCCCCTTTGAAGGAGAATGCAGGTCGCTGTGTCAAGGATTTGCCATGGATAAAGCCAATCTCAACATAAAATTTAACAACATAACACCCTTTTCATGTAGACATCCCTACTTAGCTTTGACCCAGCTTTCGGTCAGGGCCAAATTGGAAGTTCTGACTTGAAGTATATTCTGAACATTAACATGTATAAACAAAGCAATTAAGCTGTTGTTGTTGCCGTTGTCGTTGTCCTTGTCGTTGTTGCTGTTTGGGGAAGTCAAGAACAGGGTCAGCCAGACACAGAATGGGAAGCGTCACTGGAGCCTGATGTTTATAGTCTGGGCAAAAAATTTGAGCTGTCTTTCTCTGATGGTGTTGAGAAGGGATCTCTTGTACCCAGCCATTTCCATTACTTCTGCATTTGTTTTTCTTTTTGTCCATGAGACTTTCATGATTCTCCGGATGACCACATTTCCACTGCTTCTAGTCGCTGTTCTGTGTCCTTGTCTAGGGTCCAGCACTCACATCCATACAGAAGAATGGACCATACGTAGGCTCTCAAAACATGGATCTTTGTCTTGAGGCTTATCTTACTGTTGGTAAAAGTGCATTTCATGTTGTTAAAAGTTGCCTTAGATTGACCGATTCTCTTCTTGATTTCTGTGTCACACTTGCCGTCCGGGGTGATAGTACAACCAAGGTATTTAAAGGTGTTTACTTGTCTGATTCTCTCTCCTTTACAGGCTATGTTGCATTGTGGTATAACAGCTTTTTTCGAGATCACCATGCATTCTGTCTTCTTTGCATTGAGCTGTAATCCTTTCTTTTCGCTTTCGTCTGTTACTGTTGTTAAAATCTTTTGCAGTTTTTCTTCAGAGTCGGCGATAAGGACTGTGTCATCTGCATATCTCAGGTTGTTGATGTTGTGGCCACCTACACTAATTCCCTCATGATTCTCAATATTCGTAGAATTATTTCACTATATACATTAAATAAATCAGGCGAGAACACGCAGCCCTGCCTCACACCCCTGCAGATTGGTCTATATTGACTGATGTCATTGTCGACTCTAATGGCTGCCTCCTGTTCCCAATATATGTTTCTGAGGACTCGAAGATCTTTTCCGTCGATGTATAGCCCTGCCAGAATATCAAACAAGTCGGAGTGTCGTACTTTGTCGAACGCTTTTGAGTAGTCAATGAAGCAGAGGTACAGGTGTGTGTGTGGGTGTGTGTGGGTGTGTGTGGTGTGTGTGTGTGTGTGTGTGCGTGCCACCAGAGGATAACACAACTTGCATGGACAGGGAAATAGGGCCTACACGTCTGAAGTGTCACAGAAGGCCAGTATAGACTGTTTATATTCGCTGTGATTTTTTTTTTTTTTTTTTTTACAAAACTGGGCACTTGAGGGGTGGGGGGGGGGGGGGGGGGGATTAAGAGACAGACAGACAGACAGACAGACGGACGGACGGACGGACGGACACAGTCAGACAGACAGACAGGATAGACAGACAGGCAGGCAGGCAGGCAGGCAGACAGACAGACAGATAGAAACAGTGAAAAACAGAGAGAAACAGATGGGCAGACACACAGAGACAAAGACTGACTGAGGCAGACTACTAGAAACAACAGAGAGGTAAACACATTGAACACATGCTGGCAAAAACCCAGAGACAGAAACAGAGACTAACATTAGCGTAGCGACAGATTAAGAAAGAGCCGAATCTTATGTGAGCCTGATGCATGGTTATTTGTAAATACAACAACTACATCATCAATGTCCATCATAGAATATAAAATTATTATACTCACCGACAGATAGACTGAAACGCATTGAAAGTTGCTTCTTCAGCTGACTGGGGCTGTTGCTGATTCAAGTTGTTGTTGTTGTTAATGTTGTTGTTGATATTGTTGTTGATGTTGTTGTTGTTGATGTTATTGTTGTTGTTGTTATTGTTGTTGCCATCGTTGTCGCCGTCGTCGTTGTTTCTGTTGCGGATTTGATCAGCCAGACACTGCTGAACCACTGACTGGCAGTTGGCTCCCGCCAAGAACAGGACACACACTGGAAAACAGACATGACATGCATTTGAAAAATGACCAAGACTGTCCCAAAATCTTAGAGATATTTCTATTTAGATAACCGAGAGGACTACAGAATCGACATATATGCTATAAAAACTGAATGGCTTAAACAAAATTGTTTAGTTCAGAAACAATGTAGCACCAATACATGAAATGAGTACAACAAGCAATGATTATACGAATACTCTTTAAAAGCTAAATGAAGGACATACTTGAAGGTTGCAATCACTTTTTTAACGATTAAAACCAGGTTCTTGTTGATATTGTTACTGACAAGTTTATAATCTATTGTTTAAAAATCGATAAAGTTTGTGTAAATTTGTGCATTTTTGTCATAGTCTGTTCACATTAACTAGTATGTTAAAAACTATCAAATGAAAAGCAAGTTGAAAATAGGATGGACTGTAATAAACAACACAGTGAAAAGCTGCAGTAATTAGTATTGATAATTAAAGAGTTAGCCAAGCTTGACAGAACACCTTAAAATACTAATTACCATAAGTGACTATCCTCAGCAAAACTAGTCTTAACTCAAGTTTTGAAAGTTTGAAGATATATGTATGTTTCATTTTTCTTACCCTTTTCTGATTAATTAGATTTGAAAATTAATGCTAAATAGAAAAATCTAGGTGAGTTATTGCCATTCAAAGTAGGCAACTATACTGACGACCATTTTGAGAAAACAGACTCTGACATATTTGTACGAGTTAATTGTAATTTTAAGTCAGGCTATTAAATCTAAGATTTCTTTAATACAAATGGAACTAAATGGATATCACATAAGAAGATTAAGATGTAAGAAGATATTTTTGAAAACAATCAAACTGCCCCAGATTGGCTCCCATCAGTTATTTTCAGCTAGAGTTGTGGAGAGGATCAAGCCAGTTAAGATTGGTTTTGTGATGGAGAGTGACATCCATATCCAAGAAAATTAAACGTGGTAGTAAATATTTTTTATGTATGTATTTATTTATTTATTTATCTTTTATATCAAGGATAATGGAATAAGCATTTATGTGCCTTTTTTACATCCAGTCCCCGTAAGTAAATAAGTATTGGTAATTACCACTGGGCTGGTTTTTAAACCATAAAATAAAATAAAAGTCTGATTCTAAGAAATGGCTGAAAAATATGTTGAAACACTGACTGCAACATACATTCAACGCATTCAAGGAAACTGATTATTAATTAACATGGAATCTATTTGTACTATAAACGAATGGCATACTGACAAGTCCAGTCTGCTACTTTCCTTTCCTACTTTGAATGCTTTGATATGTGGGGAAAGGTCACATTTTCTCATTGATATATCGATGCTGTGTGTCTGACCCCAAGGATTCATTCTTGTTTATTCGTGGGTTTTTTTTTTCATTCCTCAGCTAGAGCTCTGAGGTTCACCAATGGTGAGATTTTGCGTATGCAACGTTTTTGTCCACCATGAACGTAGCAGCATTCCGACTAAGGGAATATTGTTGTTTATAATTTTTGTAATAAGATAAAGCCGAGGAAAAAAGCGTATATTCATAAAGTTGATCCAGTCATTAAAAAAAACTTTATTCAAAACAGCAAATCATACGGCCTTTAACTGCAGCCACAATTAGACCTTCGATTTTGACTGGGCTTGAAACGACATGAACTTGCAAGAGTGATTTCAATCATCACCTAGAGTACAATCAACATTGGCCTCGGACCCCCATAGCTCCAAAACTGAGCTTTTACGTGTACTGTAGAATATGTTGTGTCAAATTATACACATATATTTTTAGTCTGTACTTTTTGCCAGCGATGTAAAATCTCCTACAATCTACTTTAAAAGAACAACAACAAAACAACAGATCTATTAATGCATCTATGAAATTTGATGATCTACGAAACTACAGCAGGAATACTTGCGACAGTTCTGATGGGCTACTGATTTTTAAAAAAAAATTGGTTGCGGTGTGTTTGACAAACTGGAATTATGTATGACTCACTAAAAACATGAAATATAACTGGTTTACCATAAATGTAGACACAACTTGCCTATAATTTGTCAGTAATTTTTTCTTGGTCAGCATATCCGTTCTCATAAAAAGTTTATTTTCTTTCATTTTATTTTCATGCAATTGTACAATGAAAAAGATCAGTCATAAATTACTTCTAAAAAATTGCAGGTTTACATTTGGCATCAATATTTAGTTTCTAAAAAAGGTCATAACAGAGGTGTTAATTTTTTCTTGGAATTTAACGACTGTGTTTCTGGATGTGATTTAGAAAACAAAAGTTAAAACACAAATACAAATCCTGTACAGCTTACCTGCAGTTAACACCAGTTGCTTCATGGTCGGTACCGCTGAAGAGACTCCAAAAAAAGGTATCCCACTAGGAACAGGCGCACAGATCACACTGAGGGCTCGCCCGCACGTTGAAACACCAAAATACTTGCAAGATGACTTCATGGGGGCTGAAAAATTCACGACATACATCAGCCCGGAAAATAAGCTCAAATCACAACATAGTAACAGAACAAACAGCTAGAGACCACGGCGGTCAAAAGCCAGATCAGCAGGGAAAAGTCACGACCGTGCCTGTAAAGTGAAAAGAGCGCTGAGCGACCTTAGTACACAGTTAAAACTTTACAATCTTTTACTAAAGCTGAGAAGATGCTTACGTACTTTAGTTCAGCCAGCTTTTTATTCTGGCCAGCTTCCTGAGAAGGGGCTCTATACATATGCTGACTTCATTATGATCTGTTCAAAGCATTCCTTCCTGAGTATTTTTATATCGTTGACAGCAATGCGGTTTGTACAAAGTAATGATAGAAATGTAAGTATGTTTTGTAGCAAAAACTAATGACAAACGCTGCAGATATACTCAGTGGAATACACTTGTACTAGACCTATTTTACAACAGCAATTCATAACCCCTCCCTCCCCCCCCCCCCCCACCCACCCCTCACCCCTTCCCCACCACACCCCCTCCCCCTTAGGAGGGCAAGGGATTAAACATTAACACTGAAAAAAAAGCAACATAGCCATTAACGTGGAAGTCCCCCACCCTCCTTCTCTCTCTCTCTCTCTCTCTCTCCTCTCCTCATCTCTCATCTCCTCCTCCTCTCTCATCTCTCCTCTCTCTCTCACACACACTACACACACACACACACACAGACACACCACCACGCACACCTACACACACCACACACACCACACACACACACACACACACACACACATACACACACACACACACACATCTAAGTTAAGAAGGCTTGTTGTGGAAATACGTGTTGGTCAGTTGTAGGCACTGGCAGGCGGAGTAAAGCTTGCCTATGCTGTTTGTATTTATCCAACCAGAATATCCTCCCCAGCATCTGTATGCTGCCAAGGGGGGGGGGGGGGGGGGGGGGGAAGAGTCGCCGTTACCAGTTGTATTTAAGATAATGATAGTGTATGTATTACACTAGCTTCATTGTTAAAGAATTACATTTCCTAAGACTGTTTTGTGACACAATATTTATAAATGATCAGACTGCAGCCCAACAAATGTTCAAATTAATTTGTGTGTGGATTTATTCCCTGTCTGTTCTGCAAAATCCCCTGTCTCGATCCATCAATCGTGATTTTTGCCCCCCCCCCCCCCTCTACCCCCCCCCCCCATCAATCGTGATTTTTTGCCCCCCCCCCCTCCCTCAACCCCTCCCCCACCCCCCCCCCCCCCCCCCCCCCCCCCCCCCCCCTGCTCCCCACTTAGTCCACGCCCTCTTTCCCCGTCCGGCCATAATGTTTCAGGAAATCTAGAATAACGCACATCTCCTTATTTTGCAGCAGAATTTGATCATCAACGCTGCGAGATGTTCAGTCCCACACTGTACTATTCTGTGTACAGTACTATGCACTATTCTACAACCCGGTGGTGGATTGATGGTCTGGTTAAAGCACCTGCCTAGAAAGCGAAAAGTCTGGGTTCGATCCCTGATTGTGCCCGACACTTTCCCCATCCGCTAGACTGTGAGAAGTGGTATGAATGATAGCCTCTCGGATATGACCATAAGCACGTGTAGGCTACAACACGCATTTAGCGCACGTTAAAAATCCCACGGCAACAAGATAAGTGTTCCTGAGAAATTCCTGTAGAAAAACTGCTCTGAGAGGGAAACAAATACATATTACGAAGACAGGAAAATAAAAAGTGTGACTGCTGTTGTAGTGACGCGCTCTCCCTGAGGAGAGTAGCTCGAATTTCATGCAGAGAAATCTGCCGTGATTTAAAGTGGGATACAGATAGGCCTACAAATACAAGAATTGTTTTTAGCAAGGTTATCGGATTTTCAGTGCTATGTGGCCATATCAACCTAAAAAACAAACAAACAAACAAAGAAAACAAACCCTCTCTTTTTGGCTGTTTTAGTTTCAAGGACAGGGCATGTTTGCTTCAGTAACGATTCATGTTGTAGTACAGCTGAATCTTAAGACCCTAACAAAATAAATTTTATTGCAATACATGACAGTCCTACCTTTGAGACTATGAACCGAGGTTCTGTATGCGAACATCTTGCACACACACACACGTTAAAACCTGTTCCGCCTTTCGGAAGAGTACGCCAGTGTACCGGTGGGAACGGATGACAACATTTACAAAACCGCATGCATATGGGAACTGGATGTGTGTGTGTGTGTGTGTGTGTGTGTGTGTGTGTGTGTGTGTGTGTGTGTGTGTGTGTGTGTGTGTGTGTGTGTGTGAGCGAGAGAGAGAGAGAGAGAGAGAGAGAGAGAGAGAGAGAGAGAGAGTGAGAGAGAGAGAGAGAGAGAGAGAGAGAGAGAGAGAGAGAGAGAGAGAGAGAGAGAGAGAGAGAGAGAGAGAGAGAGGATCGAATCGAATCGAATCGAATCGAATCAAATTCTTTTATTTCGAGGATAATGAATAAGCACCAATGTGGTTTTTTTCTAATATTTTTACATCCAGTCCCGAGAGAGAGAGAGAGAGAGAGAGAGAGAGAGAGAGAGAGAGAGAGAGAGAGAGAGAGAGAGAGAGAGAGGAATCTGCCTGATGGGAGATCCATACATCTATGATGGTAGCCTAGAAGGTGAAACTCGGTGGTGTGAACGTCACTGAGGTGACGACTGACTGAGGTCAAAGCAACAATTCAAGCCTGATGGGGATGGACGTGCTCCCTCTTGCCTGTTTCCAACTATACATCAAAACAGGCCTACGTGCTGCTGACTCCACGCTTAAGACTTTTTCTTTCTTCGTCGCTACCTTACCTTGCTCCCGCGGCTCTGCCCCCCCCTCTCCCCCTCCCCCACTCCATCCTTTTAAGTTGGTTGATTATTGATGTTGCTGTCTCGCGGTGGAAAGAGAGAGAGAGAGAGAGAGAGAGAGGAGAGAGAGAGAGAGAGAGAGAGAGAGAGAGAGGAAGAGAGAGAGAGAGAGAGAACGAATAATTTTTTTATTTTATTTTACAGAGGATACTAGATTAAGTACAATGACTTTTTTTCATCAGCCCTCAAAAGGGTAAAAAGTATAAACACCAAAGCACAAGCAATATCTTTGAAAACAAAATGGAAGGAAGAGAGCGAGAGCGAGAGAGAGAGAGAGAGAGAGAGAGAGAGAGAGAGAGAGAGAGAGAGAGAGAGAGAGAGAGAGTATTTTATTGTAATAAGCTGTTAAAGCCCATTTACAAGGGGACAGTGGGAAGGGGACTGGGCACAAAACACATATTTTCAGAAATACAGATGTATAATTTCTACAGCTGAAATGGTCGACATGGCATGGATTCCACGACATGGTGAAGTGTTTTACATTACGATTCAGATGAATTGGTACCTAACACTTTCGCCCATTGCAAATGGGGAAAGGGGGGAGGGTAACAACCATAAACATTATATAAACACCGAGTCTGCGACAGGGCTTCCGTGTCCCTACATTCCGTCTGATCCAGTAACTCGTGCTCTTTCCAACACGTGAAAAAACTAACTCACAATATGCCTAACCTCCTGTTTTGCTCTCTCTCTCTCTCTCTCTCTCCTTCTTCTCTCTCTCTCTCTCTCTCTCTCTCTCTCTCTCTCTCCTCTCTCTCCTCTCTCTCTCTCTCTCTCTCTCTCTCTCTCACACACACACACACACACACACACACACACATATGCACACACACATGCATGCACACACGCACACACGCGCGCACGCACACGCAGGCACATACACACACGCACGCACAAACACACGCACGCACACACTCACGCACACACATACACACACGCACGCACAAACACACGCACGCACATACACACACACGCGCGCACGCACGCACAAGAGGGTGCGCATACGCGCGCGCGCGCGCAACACACACACACAACACACACACACACACACACACACACACACACGCACGCACATATACAGGCAACCACAGTTACTTCTAAGCCAGAAAAAATCTGATAGCATCCATCATAACATGTGAAACATCCAGTCCAGCACTAATTCTGTCTTTGATTCTTTCACGATGGGCAGGTGTCCACAGCTGCAGCTTGGAATAAATGTCTTTTTCCTCCTGAGTCAGTTGCCTGGTGTTCTTTTTTGCAAACCAAAAGTAATCGGCAGGGTTGTAAGAGTCATCTGTCCAGATAAACTGAAAAATCATATCTTCACTTTCACAAATGATAGTGTCAGGTATTTCATCAAAGGTATACACATTAAGAAAGTCCTTGTTTCTAGAAACCTCTCTGAGATTTCTCTGCAAGGATCTGTATCTCAGCCCACCGGCATAGTTCTTTATAGTATCTCCACTGTAGCCTGCATCCCGAATCTGACACAGTTCTCCCCCTCCATCCTAATGTCAGGTACAGGCACCTCAACCAGGTCAATTCCACCTTGTTGTTCAGCCACTGTGTCAGCTTCCAACACTGTGACAGCACCTGACGCACAGCCATGTGTGGGAAGCAGGGATTGCGAAGGCATGTGGTTTGGAGAGGCTGGGGTGTTGGTATGTGAGACAGACTGGGTGATGGGGGTGTTGGCATAAACAAACTTGGCAAATTTTCAGATGCCAACAATGCAATTGCCTTGTCTTCTTGCCTTTCCTCTGTCTCCTCTCTCTCCTCTGCCTCCTCTCCTCTGCCTGTCTCCTCTGCCTGTCTCCTTTCCTCTGCCTGTCTCCTTTCCTCTGCCTGTCTCCTCTCCTCTGCCTGTCTCCTCTCCTCTGCCTGTCTCCTCTCCTCTGCCTGTCTCCTTTCCTCTGCCTGTTTCCTTTCCTCTGCCCGCCTCCTCTCCTCTGCCTGTCTCCTCTCCTCTGTCCTTCGTGGGTCCCTATTGGTCTGACTGGGTGGCTTTCTGCGGAAGTACACAGGGGTTGAGAGAGAGAGAGAGAGAGAGAGAGAGAGAGAGAGAGAGAGAGAGAGAGAGAGAGAGAGAGAGAGAAATTCTTTTATTTTGAGGAAAATGAAGAAGCACCCATGTGCTTTTTTTACATCCAGTCCCCGCCCTTAGGGAATCATTATATGATAATAAATAAACCCAATACCAATACACTCACACAGTAAAAGGAAAAAAAATACACACACACACAAGTCCAACACAAAAAAACCACCGAAAGAGAGAGAGAGAGAGAGAGAGAGAGAGAGAGAGAGAGAGAGAGAGGAGAGGAGGAGAGAGAGAGAGAGAGAGAGAGAGAGAGAGAGAGAGAGAGAGGAGAGAGAGAGAGAGAGAGCAATAACAAATAATAAAATAAAGCAAAACAAAACAAAAAAGCACAAAAACAACCACAAAAAAGCAAAGAAACCAAGTGCAAAATAAAAAGCAGCAAAACAAGGGGAGAGGGGACAACCAAATAATCCCCCCAAAAAAACAACAACAACAAAACAAAACAACAACAAAACCTCCATAATTTAAAGGAGAACAAACCATGTAAATAGTATCGTTTTAACTAACCGAAAGAAACGTCAACAAATTCATTGTACTTTGGGAGAGAGAGAGAGAGAGAGAGAGAGAGAGAGAGGAGAGAGAGAGAGAGAGAGAGAGAGAGAGAGATTGAATGGAATAAGCACTCATGTGCTTTTTTACATCCAGTCCCCGTGTGTATGCAGTTTTGCCAATTTTTTCATCCGTTTCCCACCGGCACACAGTAGCCTACTCTTCCGAACTGTGGAACGGGTTTAACGTGTGCGCAAGATGTTCTGCCTGCGTTCGCACATGGGACCTCGATTTATAGTCTCATCCAAGGACTTTTTGGGGGGAGTGGAGTCGGCACTGATGTAAACTCCAGAGGAAAAATCCTCTTGAACAGGAATCGAACTCGAGTCAGCAGATCACGAGCGCATCACGCTAACCACGAGGACAAACATCGAGAGATTGTGGTATTTGGTTATTTTCACATATGACTGGATCGTGTGACTGTCCATTTGACTTGATGACCGCAAAGATGGCAGCTGCTGGTCGTTTGGTGTTGTTGTTAACTTTGACGTCTGCTATACTTCTGGCTGACTTCGTTTCAGGGCAAAAATGGCCAGTGCCGTACAAGTAAGTTGTAAAGCAGAAGCAACATTGATTAAATAAACGGGGGGTAGGGAAACCTCGCTTTACAATGCGTGGCAGATTAGGTTTTTGTTTGTTTGTTTTTGTTGTTGTTTTTTCAAACGGTGCTGTTGTTATTATTAATAATGGTGGTCACTTATCACATTGGAGTCACTGTTAATTTTCGTTCGATAGCTGTTCTGCGTTGGCCAATTTGAAAAACAAAATTCAGCAAACATAATAAAAATTTATAAAACCAGCCATTATGTTTCGTATTAAAAGTTTAATTTATGCACTGCTAATAGTAATATTCGCACAAGCAAAATTCTTTTGATCCTCCTCAACAGAATGGGGAAAAAGTTGTTTTTTAAAAATTATTTCTTATTTATTTATTTTACTCTTTTATATCGAGGATAATGGAATAAGCGACGTATGTGCTTTTTTACATCCAGTACCCGTGTGTATGCGGTTTTGTAAATTCTGTCATCTGTTCTCACCGGCACACAATAGCCTACTCTTACGAAAAGCGGAACAGGATTTAACGTGTGCCCAAGATGTTCTGCGTGCGTTTGCACACGGGCCTCAGAAGTAGAAAGAGGGATAAGCCAATCTGATAGTCAGGCAGGATGCAGATGTGGAAGAGGAGTGACAGACATGCTTTTTGTACTTCAGTTACAGTTAGAGAAAATAAGAAACACTGAAGATGAGGCAGTCATAAATTTCATACACCAAAAAAAGTAAGGCTTTTGATATTGTCAAATATCACCATCAATAGATCATCATATCAGAAATGGGCTTTCCAAAGAATCTGGTCTTACTCATAGGAAATTTGTATTTAGATCAGAAGGCAACCATCTGATGGAATAGTGAGCACTGTGAGTTCTTTGATATAAACAAAAGTCTATCAGGGTTGCATGTTATCACCACATCTCTTCAGCATATTTATACAGAAATGATCATGAGAAAAGTGGACATAAAGGAGGAAGAAACATCACTAAACTCTGGTACACTGATAAAGCAGCACTCATGGCAAATGATATCACCAGCATGAGAAGAATTCTCTGCAGTCGATCTAGAGGGCAATGCTGCTGACCTTAAGTTGAATGACAAAAAGACCAAAGTGATGCACATTAATGGTACAGTTACCCCTCAGAAAATCAATATCAAAGGAATAGATCTGGAATATGTTAAAATTTTCAAATATTTAGGCTCCGTTAAAGAAGAAAAAAAAAGTAAGTCATGATAAATTGAACTCTGAAAACCTGAAAATCAAAAAAGTATTGAGAAAGGAAGGTATAGCACGATTGTTATTATTAACCCTACAGCAACAGTAGACACAGCTGAAATTTTATACAAAACATCAGGGCTAGAATTGGCATGGCTAAACAAAAAGGGATTCAGTTACACAACATTTGAAAAGGCATACCTAAATATCTCAGCATTGGAATTGTCAAAACACTAGTCTGGCCTGTATTGCTGAATGGTTCAGAAGCCTAAACACTACAAACATGGAAAAAGCATCCTTCATCTCCTAAGTGTGTGTGTGTGTGTGTGTGTGTGTGTGTGTGTGTGTGTGTGTGTGTGTGTGTGTGTGTGTGTGTGTGTGTGTGTGCACGTACGCGTGCATAAATTTGAAATATGTTATTATATTTGAGGAAAGTTGCATGCGCGCAAATGATTTGAGTGCAAGCGCTTCGATTTGTTTGTTTTACAAGACTCAGCGCTATATAAATTCCATATATTATTAAAAAGACAAAATAAATGCGGTTGAAATGTGGTTCTACAGGCAACTTCTAAAGAGTCAAATGGTCAGACAGGAGAACAAATGAAAGCATTCTTGATGAACTCTCAGCGCAAAGAGAAATGTTGGCTGAAATTGATAAGCACAGTCTGAGATATGTTAGTCTTGCAAACACTAACATCCATCAATGCCAACATCACTGAGATCAGTGGTCTTGGAGGGCTACAGGAGATTGAAAAACTCGACAAAGATAGAGGAAAATGGCAAACCCTGGTGGCATTGTGTGGAGCTCCTTCTGACAACAGTGGTGATGGAGACACCCAAATTGAACTTTACTAATATTCACAAAGAAATTTTTCAATATATATATGTGTGTGTGTGTGTGTGGTTTTAAATCAAATCTGTGAATGCTGAAAAAAGTAAACAGTTTTGACATTCATATGCTTATCTTGACATGGTCCAAGTATGTAAAAGGTAGACCACAAAAATAAAAGAAGACTGGTTTGTTTCTTTCTTTGTTGTTGTTTTTGTTTGTTTAAAAAAAAAAAGACTGATTTTACACAAAGTTTCCACACCTTCAGGAATCAGTTTTAAAGTCAAGTACCAAGTTACTGAAAAATTAATTAACTTCTTTTGTGTTGGCATCCTTTAAATTATATATGTATACATTGCCCAAAATTAAAACTCATTTTTTGGAAACAATTCTTTACAGGTTTACTAGTAAAAGGGAAGCAACTTCATGCTAAGGGAAATAGTTGATCAAATGGTATGAGTGGTCTTCCTTTGATTGAATGCCCCTTTTTAGTATCTGCAATGCGTCAAAGTTAGAAATACAGGACCGCATTTTTGTTTTTTATGTCAAGACTGCCACAGCTCTAGGTACAGCACACATTCAAATAAACAGGTGACACTGTTGCCATGTTTAGACACCATCCCCAAAGTTGGAATGGGCTACTTAAAGGTGGGCCAAAACTGACACATACATGAAAATCTCACTATTGGTGATCTTTGAAGCTCTAGCCCAGGTACAAAAAACAAAATAAAACAAACCCACATGACAATCCCAGAAGTTAGAATACAGCTATCTTAATGGTGGGTAAAGGGTTGTGTATTCATGCATACAAAATCTCACCCTTGTGAACCTCCCATTGGTGAACCTTGGACCTGTAGTTGAGGAATGAAAAAAAACCCAAAACCCAGCAACAAACCAACAAATAGAGTAGCTGACACACTTGACTGCTGCTGCAGCATCTACAATGATGTATGGCAATCAGCACTTTGTTGCATCTTTGTGTCGTCTAAAAAAGCAACAGAGGAAGGAGGGATACTTCAAGTAAACTGTGAACAGTGAAGTGACCCAGATATATTTGATCTCCTCCCTACTTTAGCTCAATTGGGGAGGGGGGGGGGGGGTGACAGGGGGGGTCATGAGGGCAGTCAGGTGGTCTTTTCAGGCTATTTCTCTTGGGCAAGTTGAACCTGGCAGAATCTGTCCCATTCCAGGTACAAGGTGCATGCTGGGGTTATTTGTAACCCACTGAATGCTGACATGACTTGCAGGATCTCAAACTTGCATATTTTGTCTTCTCTCTCTCTCTCTCTCTCTCTCTCTCTCTCTCTCTCTCTCTCTCTCTCTCTCTCTCTCTCTCTCTCTCTCTCTCTCTCTATATATATATATATATATATATATATATATATATATATATATGTATGTGTGTGTGTGAGAGAGAGAGAGAGAGGGGGGGGGGGGGGAGAGAGACAATGACAATGACAAATTCTTTTATTTCGAGGATAATGAATAAGCACCCATGTGCTTTTTTACATCCAGTCCCCGCCCTTAAGGATATATATGATAATAAAATAAAATAAAGCACATAGCAATATACTTACACAGCTTTCGGAAAAAATATCTACACAAAAATCCCCACAAAAATCACCGAAGAGAGAAAAAAAAAAGTAGCAACAAGTAAGAAAGAAAGCAGAACAGAAAACACAGAAACAACCGAAAAAATAGCAAGAACCAAGAGCAAAACAAAAACGGCAACAACAAGGGGAGAGGGAACAACCGAATAGTCCCACCTCAAAAAAGCAACAACAACCCCAAACCCAAACCAAAACAGAACCAAACAAAGCAAAACCTCTATAAAATAAAGGAGAACAAACCACGTAAATAGTTTCATTTTGGCTAACAGAAAGAAACCTCAAAAGTTCTTTGTGCTTTCATGGGAGGCAACAGCAATAGTAAACTACATGAAACAAATATTGTAGAAGCAATTTGCATCCCCATGCACACACACACACACACACACACACACACCACACACACACACACACACACACACACACACGCACGCACGCACGCACGCACGCACGCACGCACGCACGCACGCACACACACACACACACATACACACACACGCGCGCGCGCGTGCACTCACACCATGCATCAATGTCAACATAAAATCTTGAGAGAGAGAGAGAGAGAGAGAGGAGAGAGAGAGAGAGGAGAGAGAGAGAGAGGAGAGAGAGAGAGAGAGAGAGAGAGAGAGAGAGAGAGAGAGAGAGAGAGATTACTGACAGATTGTAAAGTTCTTAAAACTTATCAGTTGGTTTTTATTTTACTTTAGATAATGCAAAATTTCACACTTGCCAGATGGTAAAGTAAGAAGCTAAATACACGAAGTTTTATAGAAATGTAGTTTCAATAGTCTGTAATGACTGTCATGGAAACAAGGTTTTTAAACCAGAGCTTCTGGCTATTTGAAGATGTAATGCACTTACCTTTCTTGTCACTGTAGCCTGTAGGACATAAAAGTCATAACACTACAGCTTTAGAGAGCTCTATCAACATCCATATTCTCCAGAACACTAGTTTAAAACTATGAAGCAATTGTCTCTGGTCTTTGTCTTGGTGTGGAAAAATGGTACATCTTATCAAAATTTTGGATTCTGCTAGAAAAGTAACAAATTTTGAAGGGTATTTTGCTGTTATGCTTTCTCTTTCTGTATCTGATCGTATTTTCTTTTTCTAAAATTTTGCCCTGATGTTCCAGACGAGTGAAGAGTCGGCCAAGTCAAACCCTTACTGCCAGGCAGGAGTGATACCATTTTGTCCCACTGGGCGAACAGCGAACACCATGCCTGCCTTCAAGCCCTCAGACACACTCTACGTATACGCCATGAAAGCTCCTGTGTGGGAGTTTAAATTTGGAGACTTGCTTGGAAAATTTGTGAGTTGATGAATTTATGTGTGTGTGTGTGTGTGTGTGTGTGTGTGTGTGTAGAGAGAGAGAGAGAGAGAGAGAGAGAGAGAGAGAGAGAGAGTGAGTGAGTGAGTGTGTGTGTTTGTGTGTGTGTGTGTGTGTTTGTGTGTGTGTGTGTTTGTGTGTGTGTGTAGTGTGTGTGTGTGTGTGTGTGTGTGGTGTGTGTGTGTGTGTGTGTGTGTGTAAGTGAGTGAGTGTGTGTGTGAGTGTGTGAGTGAGTGGTGTGTGTGTGTAAGTGTGTGTGTGTGTGTGTGTGTGTGTGTAAGTGTGTGTGTATGTGTGTGTGTGTGTAAAAATACAGGTAAAATCTGTGAGTTCATTTGTTTGTGTGTGTGTGTGTGTGTGTGTGTGTGTTGTGTGTGTGTGTGGTGTGTGTGTGTATGTTCAAAAATGGAAAAGCCAAAAAACAACAAACTTTCACAGACTAATGGTCTCCTTCAGTGCATTCAGTAACAGATAATTCACAAGAATCACAGACCAGAACAAAAAGTCATTTGAAAGAATAAAATAAACACCAATGCTGTTACCAGAATCAGAGGTGTATGTGTAGCAACCATTTTGGACACCTTTACACATACCATTGACAAGCATCATTCCAAAGATAGTGCACGCATTTGATAAGAGCTTGCCATATCTATTCAAATAGCAACTGTCTAAATATCAGCTGAAACTAGGACACTGACTTTAAACTATTATGTTAAAAGCATTATACGACAGGTGTACTGTGAAATGCTTGATGCCCTGCTGTTCAAATCACCATTGAAAATAATGTACTATCTCTAGATAATTAATCATTAAACAAACAGTCTAATCCTCAAGTCCACTTATCCCATTATCAGCATTAAACTGAGTATAGAAATTTTTATAGTTTTCTCGTGGGACATGTGAACATAAAACACATCTTTAAAATTTGAGTATGTGTGGGCATGCTCACGTGCATGTGTGTGTGATCCACGCATGCACCTGTAATAAATATCCCATCCATGTTGTTTGCAGCACCTCATGCATGATGCTGTAGGCTTCCATCACGTGGAGTCAGGCCAGAACTTCACCATGGAGTGGTACGAACTGTTCCAGTGGTTCAACTGCACCTTTCCCCATGAACTGAAGAACGACACACTCTTGTGGTGCAATCAGGGGGCTACTTGCATCTATGACGGCATCGATGCCAAGCACTGGACTCAGAACGGAAGCCTGATCAAGGTGGCAGACATCTCAGGTTGGTTCTGTGTTGGGTAGTTAGGATCTGTAGGACAGTTTGTGTGTGTTCTCTTCATTTTTATTCTGTCTCTATCTCTGTTGGTTGTTTTGCTTCCTTCTGTTATTATAGGTTTTTGTCCCCATGGGGATGTAGGAGGCCTGTCAGTATAAATAGCATTCCCACTTTCTGGAAATCCTGTGCTAGCAGTTCCCTCTTTTCTTTCCCTCCCTTTGTTTCTGCCTTTTCCCTTTTCTTCCTTTCACCTCCTTCTTGTCTCTTTTCCGCCTTCTTGATCCATTTTCCTGCCTTTTTTCCAGAAAGACTAAACATAACAATTCTCCCCCCTGCAAAAGACTAAACATAACAATTCTCCCCCCTGCAAAAGACTAAACATAACAATTCTCCCCCCTGCAAAAGACTACACATAACAATTCTCCCCCTGCAAAAGACTACACATAACAATTCTCCCCCCTGCAAAAGACTACACATAACAATTCTCCCCCCTGCAAAAGACTACACATAACAATTCTCCCCCATGCCGAAGTCGGATGCGCTGGGCCTGACTTGTCAGGTGCAGGTACTTAAGGGCAGTACAAAGCATTTTCACTCTTATGACAGACCACAGTAAGTTGCTGTCTGAGTGTTTGAGGAAGAGGAAGAAGTTATAAGTTGTTTTTTTTTTACTAACAAGGCAGTTATACAGCACTAAATAGCTCATGCTCATGTTTTGTAGGTTTTTGTTTTAGTTGGTTTTCTTAGCTTCAGCATTATGCTGTGTGTTTCAGCAACACACTTGAAAAAGGTCTCACAAAGGAGGCTAAAAGATCACATTTGGAGTTATAGTTTGAATATGATGTTAAAAATGAGAATGTTTTGTTTGTTTAAAATATAAGTGCATTTTTAATGTCTGTTTTGAGTTTAATGTGTGTGTGATTGTGTATGTGTGTGTGTCAAGTCAAGTCAAGTCAAAATTTTATTTCCAGATGGTACATTGAATAAGCAATGCATTTGCTTTTTTTCATCAAGCCATCTATCTAAGAACAAATTTCGTAATGATTATACTAAGACATTACATTATTGCATCATTTACCGTTAAATTAAACCAGTAAAAAAAGAGGAAAAAATCGATAAGGAGATACATTGAAAATACAAATTACCACATATACATATACATGCACACACATACTCATGCACGCCTGAGCGCGTGCGCGCTCACGTCCACACACACATTTAAATAAAAATGTTTTAAGAATTAAAAAGGAAAATCATAAAACGTCAGGACAAACAAACTACTTCACCTACTGTTACATCCATTCTTTCACGTTTATACTTTAGATAGTAAAAAGGTACAAGAATAAAACGTTAGAAAATACTAGGCATTCGTCATTACTGACAATATTTAATGTGTGTGTGTGTGTGTGTGTGTGTGTGTGTGTGTGTGTGTGTGTGTGTGTGTGTGTGTGCGTGCGTGTGTGTGTGATTGTATGTATGTGTGTGTGTGTTCTTTGTTGAGTTTTTCCCTCGGTATCTGATATATATGCACATACCTATGTATACACACACACACACACACACACACACACACACACACACACACACACACACACACACACACACACACACACACACACGCACACACATCTACGCAGGCACACACACATGCATGCATGCATACATGCATGCATACACACACAAATGCACACACACACACCACACACTTCAGACTACATACATACATGAATGCATGTACATAGGGTATCCCACTATCTTTCTCTCACCTAAATGCTGAGACAATAGATACCTACCTTTATGTACACACATATCAGTACAATTGATAGGGCTTGATATCAATTTGTTTGATTCAATACTAAAAGTTTTCATATGTTTAGGCTAACTGTTTTGTTGTTGTTGTTGCTAAAGATAAATGTTCTTGACATTTCTTTTGTACATTTTTATTGCAGGAGAGATCTTTAATCAGTTTTCCAAGTGGACGGAGTGGGACAACAACACAGGCATCTTTTATGAGACTTGGACGGCAATGTCAAAACCAGGTAAAGTGACCATACTTTGATCAAGCTGCTAAAAGTATCAGTGATATAAAATGGATGACACAATCATACCAACATGCAGTTTGCAAGCTGGAGAGCGATGGGCCCTGCTACTGTGTTAGAGTCTACTTGCCAAGGACACAGTAGGTGGATCAGTTGTCTTAAAGCAACATGCATCTTGAAAGCCAGAAATCAAGAAGTAGCAGTTTGGAACCCTGTTTGAACCCAGACTCTTCCTGTGAAGTTGGAGTATAGCTGCCTATATGGTGAGGTACTTAAACACAGTCATACATGCAAACTTTTCACAGTGATCCCCAGGTGGGATGAGGGAGTCAAAGTGCATATTCTGGGGTACCCCCAAGGTATTAAGCTGGAGATTGTGCAACAACGACAACCCAGACTTTCCCCTCATCCATCAGACCTTGAGTGGTACTGTAGGTGCCAGTCTTTAAGATGAGACAATGAACCAAGGTCTCTTGTGTGGATTACATTTAGTGCATGGCAACAAGACAGATTTCCATGGCAAAATGCTGTTTAAAAAATCCTCTCTCATCAGGAAACAAATATACTTGCTTACTGAAAAAGAAAAAAAAAGAAATCATGGGTGGCACTGCTCTTGTGGTGACACACTTTCCTCAGGAAGAGCAGCCTGAATTTGATGCAGAAAAATCTGCTATGAATGAAAGTGGTATATGATACATAGAGCAAAAGTTTGATTGTGGTGCTGCAGTGACTCTGCAGGGAGTGAAGTGAAGAAAAATGTTTTGTTTAATCTAGATATTTATTTATGTATTACTCGCACAGCCATTTGAATCACTCTGATGTTATTTGTCTTTTCAGATGGCCCTCGGTGGTTCAATTCTTGGGACTGCGCCAGCTGGGTTCTTAGAGCGTTTGAAGAGCTGGAAAACCTGGGAGCTAAGTTCAACCAGTCAGTCCATTTAAATTACACCCGCTTGAATGTCTACAGTCAGGAGCCTATACTACTGGGAAACACGTCCACCATCTTTGGTGCAGGGGGAAACAAACAGCTGAAATCGGATATCCTGCACTTTTATCATCTGTTTCAGTCACATCAATCACTGCCCCATTTGATCTTGTCAGTGCTGGAGGCTGCGTGGGAAATTGTTGTGGAGAAGAAATTCTACTTGTTTTATAATGAGCAGTACTGGCTGCTTCCGCTTGTAGAACCATACTTTGGGGTCACTTATGAAGAAGTGCCATTACCAAGATCTTCCAGCTGATGTGTGTTGAAACATTTTTATTCAGGGAAAATACTGTCATAGTTTCATGAGAAGATCTGGCTGTGTGAGGATATTTTATGACTAGATTTATCTGTTCAACTGTTGTTGGGTTACTTTCTTATGCAAGTAGGCTGCGTGTGAATGACTAGATTTACCTCTCCAGATTATTGTTTGATTGTTTAATCTCTTATGTAGATCTGAGTGTAGAAATTTAGTGGGTGACTAGAGTTACCACATTAGATTATAGTCTGGGTGTCCAATCTCTTTGTAGTTCTGCTCTGTGGATTTTTTTTCTAGTGATGACTCTTTGCAGATCTGCTTTGTGTGGATTTTTTTTTATAGGAATGTTGATTTATATCTTCAGAATATTTTCTTCATGTTTGATCTCTTATGTAGATCTACTGTATATGTTGAACTGTTAGCGTCTTCTCAAGGTGTTGTCTCATATTGTATGGTTGGCCAGTTATTTGGAATGAAGAAATGGTTTTTTTTGTATGATGATGTTCCATACATGTTTACCTTGTGTGAAAAAAATCTTTATGTTCATCCCCAAAGTCAGAATGCAGCTACCTTCATGGTGGGCAGAAACGATCACATACACAAAGTCTCACCATTGGTGAATCTTGGAGATCTAGTTGAGAAACAAAACAAAAAAGTGTTCAAGTGTGCAATGGTACAGGTATTTATTCATAAATCATATGCAAATTGTATTTTTTTCGAAACATCATCATAATTCAATTGATTGAACAAATGTATAATCTATGTGTGCTGCTTGCATATCTGTGTAATCCCTATCTGTATGGCAAACTGTGATAACTGTGAGGTAAGCATGATTTGGACATTGGGGAGAAAGAGAGCAATATATAATCTGGCATTGAATACATTTTATGTTATTTCATATCTGATGATGATCTCAGGAATTTATGATAAAATTGATGCAACTGAAAGCACAAGAATGAGTTTCTTGTCTTGGATCTCTAAGTGTTTTTCTTATAGATACAAACAGTTATTATTCTGATATAATTCACGGGTCCTTGTTTGTTTAATCTTTTATGCAGATTGGTAGTTTTTGTCTCCTCAGGGTGTTCATTGCTTTGCAGGATGTATTTAGTCTTGCAGGGATGAATATTTTGGTAGAATTAACTATATTGAAAATACAATGATGAAATGCTTGTCTTGGATCTCAAAACATTTTTTTCTTTATAGATAAAAGCTATGTCCTAATTCTTGAAGGATGCAACTGTCAGTGTTTGTCTGTCTGCCTTTTCACTCTTTGAAGGGTATTAAGCAACGTTTGTTCTTGATGGTTCTATCCCCAATAACCATGGAAGCAACTAAATCAGGGCTGAGTCAGTTTATGTTGTATTCATAGATATTCTCTTTGAAGACTTCCATGTTCATGTTGATGGTTTGAATGTTTCTGTTTTTAAAAAAACCCAACTGATCTCAGTGGTCAATTTTAATTACATTTACATTTGACTTAAAATCCAGGTTGTGCCATATTGATTTGATAACATTTTCTACTTTCTCTACTCATCGGTCGAATTCCGGTATCAACAGCTACATATCTTACTTACTTACTTAGGCCCATCACTCCCCCTGGAGCATAGGCCGCCGACAACAGTCCGCCAGTGTCCTCTGTCCTGGGCTATTCTCTCCAGCTGTCTCCAGGTATATCCCATCTTTCTGGTTTCTGTCTCAAGGTCGCGTCGCCAGGTGTTTCTTGGCCTTCCTCTTTTTCGTTTTCCCTGGGGGTTCCATGATAGTGCCTGCCTTGTGATGTTGCTGGCTGGCTTTCTCAGGGTGTGCCCAATCCATCCCCATCTCCTGCGCCGGATTTCATTTTCGGCTGGCAGCTGGTTGGTACGTTGCCACAGGTCTGCATTGCTGATGGTGTCGGGCCAGTGGATCTGGAGGATTCGTCTCAGGCAGCTGTTGATGAAGGTCTGCACTTTCTTGATGGTGGTCTTTGTTGTCCTCCATGTCTCCGCTCCATATAGTAGGACTGACTTGACGTTGGAGTTGAACAGCCTGATCTTTGTGCGGGTCGACACCACCTTGGAGCTCCAGATGTTCTTCAGCTGCAAGTACGCTGCCCTCGCCTTGCCAATTCTTGCTCTGACGTCTGCGTCTGTGCCGCCCTGCATGTTAATGATGCTACCCAGGTACGTGAATGTCTCCACTTCTTCCAGCTCCTTCCCATTTAGTGTGACTGGGTCCTCACTCACTGCGTTGATCTTGAGAATCTTGGTTTTGCCTTCATGGATCTTGAGACCAACTTGTAATGAGGTGGCTGCTAGTTCTGTAGTCTTGTCCTGCATCTGTTGGTGGCTGTGGGAAAGCAGGGCCAGGTCGTCTGCAAAGTCGAGATCATCCAGCTGGTCCCACAGTGTCCACTGGATTCCATTTCTTCTGCATGCCGTTGAAGTCTTCAGCTACATATCTACCAATTTTTAATTCTTACACTGATCTGCCGGTTTGTCATTTTCCGCTGTTCTGCCATCACAACAAAAATTCATGCAAACAGCATTAAAGACAATCAGAAAGCATATTGTCTTCAACTGTTGAGAACTTGACATCACTTTTGTAACATGGAGACATTTCATAAAAGTGAACAAGATTGAGAAACCAGTCACCATATTACCACTTTCAACCAATCGGAAATCACTTCATTCTAAGGTCAAAGTTGATGTACAGTGGGATAATGTCCCGAAGACTGACAAGGTCCACTTTGGAAAATATGCAAATAACATTATGTCAGGGCCTGTCAGTATAAAATTATAAGCAACCCCACCTTCTGGAACTTCTGTCCTGGGAATTTCCTCTTTCTCATCTCTCTCTTTGTTTCTGCCTCGTTTCTTTTCTTCCTGTGACCTCTTTCTTGTATGTTTTCTGCCTTCTTGGTCCATTCTCCTGCCTTTTTTTCAAAAGGACTTTAGATATAACAATTCTATCCCACGCTGCAGTCTGATGGGTCTCACTTGTCAGCGCTTAATGGAAGCCCAACGCATTTTCGCTCATTTGACAGACAACAATATTTGCTGTCTGAGCATTAGACAAAGAAGAAAGAAGAAGAATGTCAACTGCCCAAGGGAAAACAAAACAAAACACAACAAATTATATACACATGACTCTTTGCTCTCAGTTTTCTTAGTAATACTATGAAAAAGTGTAACATAATGGGGAAAAAATATAATGATCCTTAAGCAATCATAACCCGATTGTGTACTGAATTGTATTGTACTGTACTCAATAGTATTGTATACCACTTTAAGTCATGGCAACGTTCTCTGCAATGAAACTGGGACTGCTCTTCCAGGGAAGAGCGCTTCGCCACAAAAGCAGTACCACTTTTTTTTCTTTTCCTGTCTGTATTTGTTTCTTTATCAGAATGGCTTTTTTCTTCCAAATTTTGCCAGGGACAACTCTCTTGTTGCCGTGGGGTTTTTTATGTGCATGATTATATAACGCGATCATTACTATACTGAAATGGGTCCAAATTATTGTGGTGTTTCTTGATAAAGTTTTATTGTGTAATTACCAGATGAACTAGTTTTTTTCTATCAAATAAACAACAGCACAAAAAATGGAATAAAATGTGACTTGTCTCTTCTGTCTGTGTGTCTGTCTGTAAGTCTCTCTCTCTCTCAGTCTTTGTCTCTCTTCCTTAGTTTGTCTCTCTCTCTCTTTTTACCTCTCTGTCTGTCTCTCTCTGTCTCTTGCCATCCCCCTTCTCTCTCTGTTTTTAAAATCATGTTAAGAAGGAAGGTAGCAGGATGGTTAAGATGTTCACCTGCCAACAATTAAGTCGTGAGTCTCTGGGTTCAATTCCGAGCCTCGCCCTTTCTTCCCAGTGTGACAAAAAAATTGAACTGGATGTCAAAGTCCTTCAGATGAGACTATAAACCAAGGCCCCGTTTGTGAACATATGCAGAACATCGTGTGCACATGTGAAAAACCTGTTCTGCCTTTTGGATGAGTAGGCCATTTCGTGCCAGTAAGAACAGATGACACATTTTTTTTAAAAAGCACACACACAGGTGTGTTTAGACACCACCTATGAAGTCAGAATGCGACTACCTAAATGATGGGAGGGGGGGGGGGGGGGGGGGGGGGGGGGGGTGATCACATACAAAAATCTCACCATTGGTGAATCTTAGAGCTCTAGCCAGGGAATGAAAAAAAATCATGCGCGCACACGTGTGTGTGTGTGTGTGTGTTGTGTGTGTGTGTGTGTGTGTGTGTTTCTTCTCATTGGTTTAATGTCCATTCACTGCTAGGTGATTCAGACAATCATGTAGACCTATTTAAAATGAACGCAAAATGAGGCAGGATGTACACAAAAAAAGGGGGGGGGGGGGGTAAACTATGCCGAAACGATAGATTCTACAGCAGCGTTCCAACCACTGAACTGAAAAATTATTTCAGCAACTGCTTTTATCACAACTTGCAGATCACCTTAAATATTGTCATAGTTTTCACTTAATCCTATTCCCTTCTCCTTATAGAAACTACTGAACACCAGACAATCAAATGGAATAATACCTGAACAAGCACATGTGAGAGAGCTCTCTTAGGAGTACAAAGTACGTGGAGAGCTTTTCTTTGAGTATGTAGTATGTGGAGAGCTCTTTTATGTGTACAATGTAACTGAAGAGCTCTCTGAGGAGTACAAAGTACGTGGAGAGCTCTTTTATGAGTACAAGGTACCTGAAGAGCTCTCTTAGGAGTACAAAGTACGTGGAGAGCTCTCTTAGGATCACAAAGTATGTGAAGAGCTCTCTTAGGAGTACAAAGTACGTGGAGAGCTCTCTTGGGAGTACGGCGTACGTGGAGAGCTCTTTTATGAGTACAACATAACGTACGTGGAGAGCTCTCTTATGAGTACAACGTACGTGGAGAGCTCTTCTTTGAGTACAAAGTACGTGGGGAGTTCTTTTATAATTATGTACAACATATGTGGAGAGTTCTTTTATGAGTACAACGTATATGGAGAGCTCATTTATGAGTACAATGTACATGGAGAGCTCTTTTATGTGTACAATGTACATGGAGAGATCTTTTATGAGTACAATGTACGTGGAGAGTTTTTATGAGTACAATGTACATGGTGAGCTCATTTATGAGTACAATGTACATGGAGAGCTCATTTATGAGTACAATGTACATGGAGAGCTCATTTATGAGTACAATGTACATGGAGAGCTCATTTATGAGTACAATGTACATGGAGAGTTCATTTATGAGTACAATGTACGTGGAGAGCTCATGTATGAGTACAATGTACGTGGAGAGCTCATGTATGAGTACAATGTACGTGGAGAGCTCATGTATGAGTACAATGTACGTGGACAGCTCTTTATTGAGTACAATGTACGTGGAGGGCTCTTCTTTGAGTACAAAGTACGTGGACAGCTCATGTATGAGTACAATGTACGTGGAGAGCTCATGTATGAGTACAACATACGTGGAGAGGTTCCTTAGGTGGACAAAGCACTTTTATTTCTTTTTATTTTATTCTTTTATATCGAGGATAATGGAATAATGATAATAATAATTATAATAATAATAATAATATATGGAATTTATAGAGCGCTGTATCTTGCAATTACCAATCAGAGCGCTTCCATTCAATCCGCTCCTACACAAGCAACAACAATGATTCACAATATTCTAACAAATTCAAATGTACACCACACACACACACACACACACACACACACACACACACACACACACACACACACACACACACACACACACACACACACACACCAGAGTTTGTACATTTCAGCAGGGTGATGGAATTTTGGCTTTTAAAGGCAGGGATAGATATGAGATGAAACAAGAGGGAAAAATCTTAGGTTTGAAATAGGTAGGGCCTATGTCTTGAGGCTGGATTTAAAGCTGTCGTAAGTAGGCTTTTCACGAAGGGAGAGAGGGAGGTCATTCCAGATTGATGGACCAGAAATAGAGAAAGAGCAACGGCCAACAGTGGATTGGTTGAATCTAGATATTCGTAAGCCCAGGGTATCTGCAGCAGAGCGTAGGGAACAGAAGGTGTGTACAGGTGAAGACATTCACAGAGATATGAAGGTAGAGTTTTGTGGAGACATTTGTAACAGAGGGTACTGATCTTGTACTTTACTCTCTGTGGCACAGGCAACCAGTGGAGAGATTGCAGGAGTGGAGTAATATGCTCAGATTTTTTCTTTTTGAGGACTAATCGAGCTGCAGAGTTTTGTTTGCGTTGAAGGGAGTGGATAGATGATGCTGGCAGACCAGCCAAAAGAGAATTACAATAGTCCAGACATGAAAGAATAAGAGATGTGACAAGTTTGGATGTTGCATCAGTGGACAGGTACTTTCGGATTGCACTTATACGCCGTAATTGATAGTAGCAGGACTGGCAGGTCTGGGTGATGAATTTTTGCATAGAGAGTGTGTTGTCAATAACAACACCTAGATACTTAACTGCACTGGATAGCAGAACTGATGTATTGCCAAATTCTATTGAATCTGTTGTGATGGAAGAGAGTTTGTGTTTGGTCCCTATAATCATGGCTTCGGTTTTATCTGCATTTAGCTGGAACTTGTTTTGTATCATCCAGTTTTGAATGTCTTGAAGGCAGAGTGACATATTTGTCAAGAGAGAAGGCAGATTTCAGGAGTGTCACTGCTTAGAATCTGAGAGTCATCAGCGTAGAAATGAATAAGCACTTGTGTGCTTTTTTTTTTTTTTACATCCAAAGTACAAAATCTAAGACAAAGTACTTGGAGAGCTGTCCTAAGTGTACAAGGAAAGCTATCTAGGACATGTTAGTGGGGGTGAGTGGATGGATGTATGCAATTGTTGAAGTCATTTAAGAGAAGAATAGGTCTTGAGGGAGGTGGGGTGGGGGTGAGGGAATGCTACAAGAGTGATAAGGAAGAAGTGGATGCGTGTGTGTGTGTTTTGGGGGTGTGGTGTGTCAAATTGCTACTATTTGATGTTTGATATGTATCTATTATCTGTAATAGGTTTTATTTATTTATATATTTTTACAAATCTGAGATGTGAAAAAAAAACCCCTGTGATAGCTGTGGTATGGGCTCATATGTCATTAGTTTGTGTTGGTCACAAATCTATGCACTGATCTTTGATGCAGATTTTACACCAACATGTGTATCTTAAACAAAAGTTGTTTGAAAGATTCATGCTGTATCATTTACAAGTTTGTAGCTTTAGGAAATCAGGCCTGTAATGGCCTTTTGTATGGACAAGGTTATTTGCGTGAGTTTGTTGTAATTCTTTGTATCATAAATGTGTGTATGAAAGATGCATGCTGTAGTATTCATGTATGTAGGGCCAAATGTGTATGAAAGGGGGAGGGGATGGGGAGTAAATGAATGTTTGAGATTTATCAAATCGATTTTGTGGGAGTGATTTAAATTTTTTTTTTATAGCAAGGGTGCATGTATGTTTGGGTTTGAGAGGGGGAGTGGGAGCTGGCTAGAAAGTAATCAGTGTGTGTGTGTGCGCGCGCGTGTGTGTGTTACAGTTTTAAGGAACCTGGTTTTGGTTTTATCTTATTTTATTCTGTGGTTGATGTAGTTTTCCCACATCACGGTGCCCGTCCTGGGCTGACCCTAATGGTTGGCCAGGACGTTGATTTGGTTTTATACCTTGATTTAATCTGTACATATCTAAACAGTTTTAACCTGAAATTTAAAAGTTGACGAGGTAATAGCCCTGATAAGTATGGCCTCTGGTCGGCAGGGCTATAAACAACAGGATTGGATTGGTGTGTGTGTGTGTGTGTGGCCATATTGAGGAATCGAGTATTTGTATGTGTAGTAGTAGGCATCCTTCAGTCTCGGAAGACTATGGAGTTGCGCTCTAGGTGTTTATTCTGGTATTGCATAGGGTGTGGCTGAACAGTCTGACATGGGAATGACAGTCCCTATGGCAGAGGGCACAGAAGAGTCGGACGCTGGTCTGCAGCCTTTCTTCTTGTTCTCTTTGCCTCATGCTGCTGAGCACTGCAGCTGAACGTGGCATTCTTGTTCTGTCCCTAAAACTGATTCAGTAATCTGGAGAGGAAGGTTTCTTGATGTGTGCAGATTCATTTTCAGCACTGGAGGCTATCGCTTGTAGGAACATAAATCATCCTAAGCTCCAAGAGATCTATGAACTGCTTACTTCCTGAAGATGGGATGGGTGTGACGTTGTTTTGGTATGGATCCTGAGGCCCATGGGCAATTTGGGGCACTGAAACGGTTGACCGACTTGCCACGGGAAAGATCTTTTTAAGTCTACCATGCCATACACAGATATGAAACCTAAAAGCGAACATTACGTGTAGTCTTTAATTGATTTGCCTTTACCTGGAAGAAGTTCACCCTGGAATGGAAAGCTGAGTCAGACAATAAACTTTAATTGATTTTCCTTAACCTGGAAGAAGTTCGCCCTCTGTGTGCCAAAAACCAGAGGGAAGCAACTGTGCTCACCAGGATACACACAGGTCATTCTCGTATCATTGCCATTCATTTGCTTCAAGGTGAGGGAACCCCCTGGTGTGTGACTTGTGATGTGTGAGTAACCATCAAGCATTAGTTCTGGAGTGTCGAGATGTCTAGGATATTAGGCACAAGCATATTACTGCAGACTCCATAATATCCTTTTTCGTGATGCTCCACTTAACATTTCTAACTTCCTGAGAGAATCAGGCTTTTTTTCGTTTGATATGAAAGAGTTGCAGTTGGTCACTAAGAAAAAGGTGGTTTTAAGGAATCTGGTTTTGGTTTTATCTCATATGTGTGGTTTTCCCACAACACAGTGCCCATCCTGGGTTGGCCCTTACGGTTGACCAGGGCGTTGCTACAAGGAATGACAGTAGAATTGGTTTTATACCCAGTTCTAATCTGTATATAGGTGCACAGTTTTAATCTGAGATTTAAAATTAGAAACGGTGACAGCCCTGACATGGCTTCTGAGGTTGGCAGGGCTTTAAACAACAGGATTGGACTGGATTAGTTGGAAGCTTTTGTCACATCCATGTTTTAAAAAGCATATTGGAACGAACATGCCATCGTGGTCCAAGATTTCAAATGATAGTGTGAAAATTCTAAAGCGACCAAATGTTGGTTGGTCATTGTGTCACTGTTGGTCAGAGCATTGAGGAAAGCCTACCACCCTAACCCCCCCCCCCCCCCCAGCCAAAAATGAGAGGCCGGAGATGGGTTGGGTAGTTGGCTTCTAGCAGAAATAAAATGAAAAGGAAATTTCAGAATGACAATCATCAAATATACACAAACAGCATATTCAGATGTATTCACATGCCTGTCACAGTTTGGTATTAAGAATAGTGGTTTTCAGGAATGTGGTTTTGGTTTTATCTTATGTATCATTTATGTCCTGGATTGATCAGTAAGATTGACAAGGGCATTGATACAAAAAACGACAGTAGAGTTGGTTTTAAACTGTGTAAGATTACCTACATGGTGGACAAGTACTGTCGTATATACATAATTTGGTGACCCAAGAGTTCTTGTCAAGGAACAAACAAAACAAAACAAAAAGTCATTGTGTCCCACCCCTCAAAGATTTTTGAAAAGGATTGTTCCAAGTTCTCGCTCCTATATAACTGTGAATGCATGCCAATGCCTCTGTAATAAAAACACAACACACACAACAAAAAATGGGTCTATAGAAGTTGATTGCAGTCATACGCATGCACCACACTGCTTCTGCATAAAGTTTAAGGTGTATTTTAGTTCCTTTGCAGGTCAAGAGATATCTCTATTATCTCCCTTTAACCTTGCAGCACAACCAGTTGCTTGTTTTGAGTTTGTATGTGAGGGAGTAACCGTGCATGAATATGAGGTATACAGCCCAGTAAAGGCATTTCTGATCTTCCCAGGAATCTAGCTATGCTCAAGTTTTACCGCAGATGCATCCATTGCTGCTTAACCAGGAATGCATGTAAGTTTACGTTTGGGTATCTCGCAAAAATTAAAATGAAACACAACATACTTTTTACTCACACACATGCACACACACATGTATGGTAGATCAAGTCTGGATGTAATACTAACAGAAAACTATATTGTGGGATTGATACCCTTTTGAACCCAAGCAAGCTTTTCCCTCAAACACAAGACCTTGAGTGGAGGACAGGATAACCTAGTGGTTAGAGCATTGGCTCCTGATTTGACAGCCCGGGATTAAGTCTGATTTTGAGTCACCACTGAGACGCCCATTAAAAGGGAGTTTCTATTGCGTTAATATTAGTACCAACTCCACTCTCTGAAAAATGCTCCAATGAGACTATAAACCGAGGTCCCATGTGCAAATGCACGTTAACACACATTCTGCCTTTCAAAAGAGCTTGGTATTCATGCTGGTAAGAACTGATGACCAAAAATCCTCAGTCCTTTTGTCAACATGTTACTGGGTATGGAAGTAATATGGTTTTGACACATTCTGGTATAACCAATATGTGACTCTTGTAAATTACTTGTATCATATGGTGTATTACTGAAAGGTAGGTCGCCCCCCCCCAAAAAAAAAAAAAAAAATTGTTTTGGTTTTTCTGTTGGATTAGACCATGTCAATAACTATATAGCTGAGTGGTTAAAACCACTTAATTACAATCCCATGGGTCCATGAAGTCATGGGTTGAAATCTCTGTGACATCTGGTGAATTAAGGGTGGGGATTTTTTATGATATTCCAGGTCAACATAAGTGCAGATCTGCCAGTACCTAAATTATTTGTGTGGTTGATCCCACAACGTGGTGCCCTGTCCTGGGTTAACCCTTAGGGTTGGCCAGGGCATTGATACAAAGAACGACAGTAGAGTTAGTTTTACACCCTTTTTTAATCTGTATATAGTGGCACATTTTCAATCTGAGATTTAAAAGTTGACAAGGTGACAGCCCTGATATGGCCTCTGTGGTTGGCGAGGCTATAAACAACAGGATTGGATTGGGTGTACACACATACAGAATGAAATATGCATGTTAAAGATCCTGTAATTCATGTCAGTGTTTGGTGGTTTAGGGAAACATAAACATACCCAGCATACATCCCCAAAGTAGGAATACAGCTACCTTCATGGTGGGCAAAAATTGCTGAACCTCAGTCTCGCCATTGCTGAACCTCAGAGCTCTAGCCAAGGAACAAAACAAAAAAGAAAAAGTGAAATGTAAAAAGTAGAAGAAACTTGGCTGGTTTTATCTTTATGGAATATACAGTATTTGTGATTAATCTGTAATGAAAATGCATTAGTATTATTCTTTTTTCTATGCTTTAAAAAATGTTTTTTTCCCCACGATAATCCTTGAGACATTCCTCAGTTTGTGTGGCACAATTTACAATGTAAAATATATATATGTATATAACTTGTGCTTTGAATCAGAGTAAAATTCAGAACATATACTTAACTAGTGTAAATCATGCTTTAGATTTTTTTTATAAAAACAGTAACACATGTTGAGGAAAAAATAAAAGCTGTGCCTTGTGTATGCTGATTCTGACGTGTGTGTGTGTAGAAGAAAAATTTGGGCAATACTGCTGCAGTCAACATCAATTTTGATATAATCCTTCTGCATGAGAAAAACTGCATAATTTGAAAATACTGGAGTGTTAACTACTTCTTATAAACTTATATAATTCTTAAGTGGACTGTGTGTTCACATTAAAAACTTGAGCTGACTTTTTTTAAAGGAGCATGTACAGAGTTAAATAAGAAATGCACAGGTGCAAGAAATGTACACACACACGCACAAACATACACACAGACAATGTACAAGCATGCACACTATCTCTTTTCTCAAATTGCTGCTTTGTCTCTGAGTAGAACAAAAAAAGCAAGAACAATTCAGACAAATTTACTGGTTTTTGTCACAATATTTCCACATGATTTAAGACAACAAAAGTTTTCTTACATTCATGCGACCTTTTTATGAATGTGAAATGCTGGGTTTAGAGACTTTAATCAATAGCAAGCTCATTATAATTACCATTAATACTGGAATGTTTTTTTGAAGCTGATTTGACTCTGAGAAAAACTGTGAAGAAATGGACTTGTACAAACAAAACAAATAGCTGACCTCTACATTTTGACTCATAACAGAAACAATCCATTTATTCAAAAGATCAGGCGGCCGAAGTGCAAAAAGTTAACTTCAAAATACAGCCAGCAGAAAATGCTACACAGTAAAATACATGATCAAATTAGATGTTTTTGCTGCAGATACAAGCTGCTGATTCATCAGTTTTTGAGATGTATGTTGCAAAATTTTACAGATGTCGATTTCTCCTCTTCTTGAATCTATATTTCTAACTCCCTCCCACTTATATGTCCCTCCATTCCCTAGTTCAGCAGTTAAATGCCAAAATAAATATTTTTTGTCAACATAATTCCTCTTCCAAAGATCAAAAAGACCCCCCCAAAAAAAGCGAAATGAGCCTTGTCACTTAGAATAGAATATAATTTAAGTATACAAAGCTCATTATCTGGAAATGAAAAAAATGCCAATCACAAAACGGAACTGATTTTTTCAATCATCACATTCACACAAGGACTATTTACACTGGTGCCTTTGGCTCTCCTTATCTTTTGCAACAAGCACACAGCTGACAAACACCCATTAATATCATGGAAAGAGGTTATACAACAAAATCATAACTGAAAGAAGTTTGTACAGAAAAGAATGACCTTGTAATTGTGTGCTCAGGTGGGTTTCCACGTTTATCACTACTATTGCGCTGCCCTCAAAAGCAAAATACTCGAGCTTCAAGGGCTTTTTCACAGCCAGTCTACAATTGGTTCTCATTCCTAAAGACTGTTCCTTGAAACTTAAAGCTGCGTTAATTCCGGATCACATTAGAACTACCTTGGGTCTTGAAGCATTCAGATCCGTTTTCAATCCGTCAGTCCATACAATTCTTAACCATGATAAAAGAATAACATTTCGCACAAGAAAATCTCTTGCTTTCTTTATATTTTTCTAAGACAAAATTTGATTTCATCCACTTCATGCAAGTTACTTTTCAGCTGATGATTTGCAGTAAGTCTGAGCTGTGACAGTATGTGTGATGGAAGACTCAAGACTATGAAACAAATGACACACAATGAGATGAATTTGATAGCTAGAGTCCCTGAGTTTTCAGTATAAGCTGGTTTTCTTCATGATGCGCAAAAACTCCTCCTGGTTGATTTCCCCATCTCCGTCTCTGTCTGCCTCATCAATCATTTCCTGGAAAATAATTGTAAGCTACTTAAAAGACTGATCATATTAAGTTGTACACTAAGAATTATCAAATCTTAGTATCTAACTTGGTTAGGGACAACTGAACACTCGAGCCAGATGAATACTGTAAATTCATGCATAAATCCCATCAACCAATTTTCAATGCTCAGTTAATATCAAAGTTAGCATCCATTTGAGACTAAGACTGAATGACAACCATTAAATCAAAATACAGAAAAAGTTGGAAGTTTGTAGTAAGCAATGGAGAAGAATGAGAACAAGACCTACTTATGAGTTGCACAATTCATAACCAACAAATCCCAACTTTTTTTTCAGGGAGGAGGGGATGGATGGGTCGTATTGTATTAACTAGAGCAATGAAACAGACGAAAAGTGCTGGCAAAAAAGAAAACTCTCAAAAGCCTTGATCATTTCCCCCCCACCACTTCCTTTTTGAAAGGAAAATTTAGCACCCCCCCCCCCAAAAAAAAAAAATCAACAACAACAAAACCAAAGCCCCCCCCAAAAAAAAAACAACCCCCAAACAACAACACAACCAACCAACCCCAAAACACACAAAACACAACAAAAGAAAAGGAAAAGAACCCAATCAACCCAAAACAAACAAAACTCAACAAAAAACCAACAATAATAAAACAACACCTCAAGCATCAAAAAGCACTGATTCTGAAAATGACTATCTTTGCTTGTTGGGTCCAGAAGAATGGCTGCACTCAAAACCAAACAAAAACTGATGTCAGTCTTCCTCCATACTGACTCAATAGGCTATATCTATTAATTAAAATAAAAAGAAATGGCTTGCTTCATTCACAGAACTTAAAAAAAAAACCCAATCAATAAGACATCTCTTAAGACATGAAAATCTCAAAATAGATATGCATGCTTTTTATTGATTTTGTTTCTATTTCCATCTATGCCTGCTCCCCACTCCTACTAATCTATTCTCCCCCCCCCCCCCCCCCCCCCCCCCCCCCCCCCCCCCCCACCCCCTCCTAAGAAAAAAAATCATAACCAAATGTGCTCATATACTTTTTTGGTTAATTTTTAACATTATCAAAAAGTCAGAAACAACAGCTTACCTGAAGTTCTTCATCTGTAAGATTTTCACCAAGTTCTTTGGCTACTCTTTTCAAGTTTCGGAAAGAGATTTTGCCCGTTTCATCATCATCAAACAGACGGAAGGCTTTCAAGATTTCTTCTTTGGCATCTTTCTCACTCATCTTCTGTGTCATGATTGTCAAGAAGTCATTGAAATCTATGGTACCTGTAACAGAACAAGAAAGAAAAAAAGTAATACTGCTTCAATGAATATGAAAGACACTAAGAAGCACAACAGACCATATTCTTCTTCTTCAAGTGTCCGGTCTGGTCCTGCAGACATCGACGATCATGGCTCTCCATTCTTCCCTGTTCTCGGTCCCTCTCATGAGCTCATTGTTGGTGCCCTCTTTATTCGTTGCGAATTTGTTTAAGCTGTCTGTGAATTTTGTGTGTTGTCTTCCTCTGCTCTTGTTTCCACAGATTTTGCCACTCCATAACAGTTTCTCTAGTCCGTCAGCCCTGATTATATGGCCGAAAAATTTGAGCTGTCTTTCTCTGATGGTGTTGAGAAGGGATCTCTTGTACCCAGCCATTTCCATTACTTCTGCATTTGTTTTCCTTTTTGTCCATGAGACTTTCATGATTCTCCGGATGAACCACATTTCCACTGCTTCTAGTCGCTGTTCTGTGTCCTTGGCTAGGGTCCAGCACTCACATCCGTACAGATGAATGGACCATACGTAGGCTCTCAAAACATGGATCTTTGTCTTGAGGCTTATCTTACTGTTGGTAAAAATGCATTTCATGTTGTTAAAAGTTGCCTTAGATTGACCGATTCTCTTCTTGATTTCTGTGTCACACTTGCCGTCTGGGGTGATAGTACAACCAAGGAATTTAAAGGTGTTTACTTGTCTGATTCTCTCTCCTTTACAGGCTATGTTGCATTGTGGTACAACAGCTTTTTTCGAGATCACCATGCATTCTGTCTTCTTTGCATTGAGCTGTAATCCTTTTTTTTTCGCTTTGGGTCTGTTAGTTGTTAAAATCTTTTGCAGTTTTTCTTCAGAGTCAGCGATAAGGACTGTGTCATCGCATATCCAGGTTGTTGATGTTGGGGCCACCTACACTAATTCCCTCATGATTCTCAATATTTCGTAGAATTATTTCACTATATACATTAAAAAAATTTCGGGCGAGAACACGCAGCCCTGCCTCACACCCCTGCAGATTGGTCAATATTGACTAAATGTCATTGTCGCCCTTTAATGGCTGCCTCCTGTTCCCATATATATTTTTTGGGGACTCGAAGAATCTTTCCCGTCCGATGTATAGCCCTGCCAGAATATCAAACAAGTCGGAGTGCGTACTTTTGTCGAACGCTTTGAGTAGTCATGAAGCAAGGAAACAGGTCTTTCTGGACCTCGATGATCTCCAATGAATTTTTTTCAATGCGAAGATTGCATTTCTGGTGCCTTTTCTGCCATGAACCAAATTGGGCGTTCTGATTATTTCGGGGAATTTTTTATTTTTTCTCACCCTTTTCATGAGTATTCGTAAAAGAACTTTGGGAGGTGACTCATCAGGCGATTGTAACGATGTTGGTCACATCAGCTGTTACCCAGTTTCTTAGGGATTGCAATGTAGATGGACTTCTTCATATCTGTCGGAATCTCTCCTGTGTCATATATATTGTTTATAGTTTGTGACTGCCTTAATTCCCACTTCATCCACGGCTGTTATCAATTCAGATGGGGTATCACAGTCCTGGCGCCTTACCACTTTCATCTTGCTGAGTGCATGTCTCACCTTCGTCTTCCACGATTATGTGGCCATCTTCGTTGCTAATATAGGAGTGGACCTCTGTCGTCGTGGTATAAAATCTTCGATGTATTTTTGACCACACTGTTAAGAATATCTTCTTTTTCCCTGAGTATATCTCCATCTCTCGACTTTATACAACCTGTTTTTGCAGATGATTTCTTCCCTGTCACATCTTTTATTTTTTCATGCATAAGTTAGCTATCAAAATTTGCATTCATTTCAATTTCCTTGCACTGCATATTGATCCATTCTTCCTTGGCTTCATTACATTTTTTCTTAACCAGTTTGTTGAGTTCTTTATACTTCTTTTCATCTACTTTTGCCTTTCTCCATATATCACAACTTAATAGATTAGCAAGAACTTTTAAAAAATAAGTTGCCAAGCATTTTCTGGCAAAGAAACGGCTTAACAAGATGGACAAAATCTATTCAAAAATATAAGGCTTGTAGTAGTGATGGTGGGGTGAAAGGATTTCTAGCCCCCTTGTGTCCCTCAAATTTAAAGGAACCCTGTTTTTCGAGGAAAAATAAAAGCAATTGCTCTGATTTGGCAATCTGTTTTATTGAAACAAAACTTTTAACGTAAACTGATCCATCCCCTTCTAATGGAGAAAGAAAAGAAAAGCAACATAGAAATGAACTTTCTAAATTCCCTATTTGCATGTGATCACAAACCCAATACTTCAATATAAAAGAAAAGAAAGAAAAGCTTGAAAAAAATCTGTGGGAAAAAAGAACCCCCACCCTATTCAAAAACGCAATCACACTAAGTCATGATGTAAGCGTCTTTTGTTCACAGATTTAAAATTGAATTTTATGGAAACAGTAAAATGATGAAATAAGCAAAACCTAGTAGGTAAAAGGTTTATAAGCTACAATGGATTGTCTGGTATTGACCATGACTCTGGGTTCAATTCAAAGTATTTATGATACTCCCTGTACCCCTTTGTCAATTCAGCAATCACTTTTTGATTTCTCTTTCTTTGCTCAATCCTAAGCTCCCCCTGGGAACCTTTTACAGAACTTTGAAAAGTCTGAATTTATGTTGTTGAAAATTCACACACACACCCACACACACACCCCACACACACAAAACAACACCACACACACACCAGCCCAAAGCCTGCACACATATGACAGCATCTAATAAAAAAGAAATATTATATATTTAATCAGAAAATACACCAATTTCTATTCATGATTTAATGCAATAGTTTTTTTATTTTATTATTTATAAAAATTCTTTTATATCAAGGATAATGGAATAAGCACTTGTGTGTTTTTTACATCCAGTCCCCGTATGTATGTGGTTTTGTAAGTTGTCATCTGTTCCCACCGGCACATGATGGCCTACTCTTATGACAAGCGGAACAGGATTTAACGTGTGCACAAGATGTTCTGTGTGCGTTTGCACATGGGGCCTCGGTTTATAGTCTCATCCAAAAGACTTTTGCGGAGAGAAGAGTCTGCACTGAAGTTAACTCCAAGGGAAAATATCCCCATTGAATGGGAATCAAACCAGGGTCGTCAGATTCCTAGCGCAATGTTCTAACCACTAGGCTATCCCATTCCCATGCTTTTAATTTTTTTTTATATAGAAAGTTTCTTTGCAATTATGAACTAATCAAACTTTGATGCATCAAACTATACTTTACTGTGTAAAAGTCATGCCAAACATCATACAAAAGATGAAAAATAGATTTTACGGCTCTTTTGTATTCTCTCTCCACCCCCTCCCACCACCTTCCCATTGCCCCAATCTCTGTCTCCCTCTGTTACTTTGTGGTGTTTTATATTGAGAGTCAAATTTTGAAAAAAAAATTAATGCATCTCTTTTCTTTCTCTGTCAAACAATGCACTGAATGCTGGTGGTTTATGAGTGAGTGAGTAAGTGAGTAAGTGAGTGAGTGTGTGTGTTACAAGTTCATGTTCAAGTAACACGACGGATGAAATATGAGTAATACTAATAGCCTTTCTTAATGTCTGATGCGTATTTTTGTCTACAACAGATTAAAAAAAAAAAGTTAATTTTTGTTTTAAAAAGAGTACCCTATAATAGCATTATGAATATTTCCTGCATTTGGTTAATATTTATTCATTTTCATTCCTTTGAAATTCTTCATTCATTTTCAAAGATGCACAATCAACAACAAAAATACCAACAAACATCAAAACAACATACACACAAACTACTATGTATGCAGTGTAAAATTATTAACTCAAAAGAATGATTAGAGTATAAGCAACAAATCGACAACTGACCTTGAGTTCTTTGGCATCAATGGTGCCAGATCCATCAGCATCAAACAGATCAAATGCCTCACGGATTTCTTGCTTTTGCTCCTCTGTAAGCTCACATTTGGGTCCTGTCTTTTTGCGCCCTCCTCCTGCCAGTGTGGTTTTCTTAAAGTTTGACTGCAACAGATACGGCTAGTGTTGTGTTGTCCATCATCAACTTTAGGAATCAACATCTTTCAACCAACCATCCAAATGTCTGGATAGAATGTATTCTTGTTGGACCCAATTTTAATATCAATTATATCATAACAGATAAGAAAATAATTCAATAATTTATACACTCTACCTCTCGAATGCTTTTGTTACTTTTTAACAGTATTTTTTAACTTAAAAAAAAACCAACAACTTAGAAAGGGCTGGTCTCATCCTCAGGTCCTAACAATTCATGCTTCAACATGCTCGGATGTAAAGCAATTAAACTTAAGCAAGTAAATATCATTTAACTATTTTAAATACATATCATTGTTAAATTTGCGTGGTAATACAATAGCCGTGATAAAAATCAAACATGTGCGCTTCTGAGATAGTAGGCTAATTATCCCAATAATATAACCAAAATAATCGACTTGTATCTACACAACACCATTCTTTTGGGTTTGCTTCATCTAATTTGGTACTTTGGGCAACTTTAAGACAATCAGCTAAACCTAACTATACAAGCTTATTTATGATGATCAGTTGTCTAATCTGAATGCAAATATACAGTGATGTGATAAAACAATATGCACTAACCATCCTTGCAGAAATAGTCAACAGCAAATCGACTGCTTTGTTGATCTTCGAGACGAAACTCAGCCGCCTAAAGACCCGGATTTTTAGGACCGCACTTCAAGAAAGAAAAGAAAAGGTGGTATGGAACTGTGGCTTTCATGTAAACAAGCATAAATGTTTTAAGTTAATTGTTTTCTGCTTTAATATTTAATTCACTAATAAAATATATTATCTAATGAATTTGCTAAGCTTGAAAGTGTCCTATTTGATGGTACAGACAATGTTTGTGGGACTGGTGGTATTCCCCTGGCCAAAAATTGTTTTGATACAACCCCCTGTGCTGACGAAGCGTAGCGAAAATGGCTGTTAAAATCACGGTAAGTTTTCCGCGCCGGTAACCTATATCTGTTGCAAGAGCTTCATTATTTTCCGGCCAGCTGCACTGTTTGTTCGATGAGTGATGCCATTGTTCCGTTTCAAATAGATCAGCTGCTAAGCACAACTTTTCAAGACTGCTAAGGCATCAGAAAGTGATCGTATGACACAATCATCCGACACTACGTCACAGGTCGTTGGTCAGCAGGGCAGCCGATTTATCAGTACTTTCCAACGCGAAAGAACTGAAGACAATCGCTCTGTATTGCAACAGACCTTCCGTACATTTGAGAAAAACAGCAAAAACGATGAGTCTGATAAAGGTAACAAACCTTTCTTGCCATTTTCATGTGGTTTTCTTGTTTGCTTATTGGATACTTTTTGTGGACTGCTCTCTCTCTCTCTCTCTCTCTCTCTCTCTCTTCTCTCCACACACACACACACACACACACACACACATTTAATATCTCGTTCTCTCACACACACAAACACAGCATTTGCTGTTAGGATTTATTCAAGTACTGTGAATGGCATTAATCAAGAATAAATGCACAGAACTACTATTCACCATGAGAACCATCATGCATGTTTCATTGTTTGTGTGCAGACAGACTACCTGGTCATTGGTGGCTGTGGATTCTTGGGCCGTCATCTGTGTGAACATCTGGTTCAGCGAGGCTACTCTGTCAGGGCATTTGACATCAGGCAAACATTTGAGAATAGCAAGATTTCATTTGTTATTGGTGATCTGTGCAATGAAAAGGTCAGTATCTCATTTTCAGTGCACCATTTCAGCAATGTTATGGGGTATTTTCTGCAAACTGCAGGCATATTTTCATTGTCATGGCCATGTGGGTGTTGTTGGTACTGTTATTTATTTATTTACTTATTTATTATTTATTTATTTATCTATTTAGTATTTTATTCTCTTCTTTCGAGGATAATGGAATAAGCACTCATATGCTTTTTTCATCCAGTCCCTGTGTGTATGCAGTTTTGTAAATTTTGTCATCTGTTCCCACCAGCACACAATGGCCTACTCTTCTGAAAAGCAGAACAGGTTTTAATGTGTGTACAAGATGTTCTGTGTGCATTCGCACACGGGACCTCAGTTTATAGTCTCATCCGGAAGACTTTTGGGGAGAGTGGAGTTGGCACTGATGTTAACTCCAGAGGAAAAATCCTCTTGAACAAGAATCGAACCTGAGTCAGCAGATCATGAATACATCACTCTAACCATCAGGCTATCCTGCCCCCCTGCTGTATAATTTAATCAGCATTGAAGGTGTCTGTATGTGAAGGGACCAAATAATGTCAGTTTATTGAAAATAATCCCACAGTAATTTAGTGTTAGTCTCTTTATTTGACTTACTATTGCCAGTGTTGAGGGGACAGATGGATGAAGGTTCTGTTATGCTCTATCTAGATATGTAACTGAGATAACTTTTGTGTTTGGGGCATTTTTTATATCAATTTTGAAATAAAGTAACCAGACCTGTAACTGTAATAATCTAATTTTTAAAAATATTTTATTAAAGGATCTATATCTATTTTGATGGATACAATAGCTGAGTGGTTAGACTTAGACATTTGTCTTCCATTCATGTTGGTCCATGAAGCTGTGGGTTCGAATCTTGGCAGCAGCATCTGGTGAATTGGGGGTGGGGATGTTTACTATCTTCTGGGTCGTACAGGCCTGCCAGTGACTTAATTCTGTTCATGCACACACACGCACGCACACACACGCACACACACACACACACACACACACACACACTGAGAGTGAACCGACGTAAAATCGAAGACAACACACCACACACAAGATAAAATATGCACATCAAAGATCCTGTAATCTGTGTCAGTTTTGTGAGGATTATAGAAACATAAACATATCTTACAGGCACCCTGTACCTGAAGAGGGATGGGCACCTCCAGGTTCAACTTACCCAAGAGATAGGGCCTGAAAAATTCATTGCACTGCCCTAACAGCTCCTCATGGAGTTAAGGGAGAGAAGAAGGATCTGGTGTTGTTCTGTTTAGAGAAAAATAACTGTGTAGTATGACATTTGTATTTACAGTCATGGAAATAAATGTCTCCCACAGGATGTACTGGCAGCACTTGAAGGAGTCAGCTGTGTTTTTCACTGTGCCTCCCCATCTCCGCTGAGCAATAACAGAGCTCTTTTCCACAAAGTCAATGTGGAGGGCACCAAACTGCTTATCTCCCTGTGCAAGAAAGCCGGTGTTAAGGTATGTTCCATTTTCTGTGTGTGTGTGTGTGTATGTATGTCAAGTCAAGTCAAGTCAAGTCAAAATGATCTTTATTGAGGGTAAAAGATTAAGTTTATACAACTTTTTTTCCATCCTGCCCTCACAACCAAAAAAATCAAGAAAATTGACTTATAAAAGCATTCAAAATACAATGTTGATACATGTGTGTGTGTGTGTGTGTGTGTGTGTGTGTGTGTGTGTGTGTGTGTGTGTGTGTGTGCAAGAAAGGGTGTTAAACTGTTAAGATATGTCACATTTTCTCTGTGTTTGTGTGCAAAACCACACACACACACACACACACACACACACACACACACACACACACACACACACACACACACACACACACACACACAAGCACACATGCACACACACAAGCACGCTTGCACTCACACAACCACACACACACACACACACACACACACACACACACACACACACACACACACACACACACACACACATACACACACACACACACACACTGCATTAAACAGTACACTAAATACAAATCAGAAACAGATTAAGTCTCATAAATATATATATACATGACAGACCCATAATTGACCAGAGCAACAAAACATTTCTATCAACAGCGTCTTGTGCTGACCAGCAGTGCTAGTGTGGTGTATGAAGGAAGAGACATTCAAGCAGGGAAAGAAGAGGAGCTGCCTTATGCTTCAAAACCCATTGACGCTTATACAGAGACCAAAATATTGCAAGAACAGGTGAGTGTTGATATTTTTTCTTTGGTATGGTGGAGTTAGGAACATCCTTCTTCTCTTCTTCTTGGTCGAACACTCAAACAGCAATTAACATTGTCAGTCTTATGAGCAAACTACATCTCATTGCTACGTCTATTTTTGAGCAAACTCAAAACAGAGAGAGATGGAGAAGGCTCATCAATGTCAAACCTCCCCTGGGAGAAACATGACAAAAAAGGAAGAAGAAGAAGTCTTACGAGCAAAAATGCATTGTGTTGCGTTAAGCACCTGACAAGTCAGGCTCAGCACCTCCAACTTCGGTATGAGGAATATTCAAGAGTGGGTTGTTTTGAAAGACAAAGAAAAGAAGTAAGAAGCAATGGAAAGATGGGCATGTGTGTGTGTGTGTGTGCATGTGTGTATGTATGTGCATTTGCTTAAGCCTGAATCCATGTGCGTTTTTAAGAATGAGTCAGCATGTTTGTGTTGTTGTTTTTTTTAAACTTTTCTTTTATTTATCACTCAGCTGACCATTGTGCTATTGTGTGTATAGTGGGCAGGTGGGAAAAGGAATGGGGGGGGGGGGGGGGGGGGGGGGGGGGGGGAGGGACGGATAGCCTAGTGGTTAGAACATTGTGCTTGTGATCTTAGGGTCCAGGATTTGAGCCCTCACAGAGGCACTTGTTTTAGGGATTTTACCTCGGAGTTATCAGTACTGACTCCACTCCCCCAAAAGTCATTGTGATGAGACTATAAACCAAAGCCCCTTGTGTGAACGCATGTAGAACACCTTGCCAAAATGTTAAAACCCATTCCACCTTTTGGAACAGTAGGCCATTTTGTGCTGGTAGGAATAGATGACAGTTTTTAAAAAAATGCATGCACATAGGTGTTGTGTTTAGACACCACCTCTGAAGTTGGAATGCAGCTACCATAATGGTGTCCTTAAAAAAATGGGTGCATAACGCAGAATCTCAGCATTGGTGAACCTCTTAGCTCTACCTGAGGAATAAAAAATACAAACATATGCATAGTTCTTACAGTGCAATAAGTGCACACTCACAGGCATCTTCTCTGCCATTAGGTCTTTCTCTGTTGTTCTCTGTCCCTTTTTTTTACACAGAAGTGAGCCAAAAGCTAACGCTTGTTTTCTGTCTCATTGTTTTCAGTCTATTATCTGGACACAGGTGTTAAAAACACTTGTGATGGCTAGCAACTTACTGATTGTCACAGGGCAATATGTATAAAGTTCCCTTTCAATGGTAATGATAATTTAGTCATAGAGCCAAACTGAATGTAATTCCACAACAGTAACCATGTTTATCCAGTGACAGTCCCCCATGAAGCCTCTGACTCCAAGAGCCTCGGGCATGGAAGGGATAATCACTACGAGATTATTGCATAGAGGGGGAGGGGGTGGTGCATTGATTCTTTTTTTTTAAAACTGTACTATGATCAGTGACATTGATGGTATGATGATGATGAGGCTGTGAATGTTCAACAGGTTTACAACTTTTTTGACAGGCTTGTACTGTACACTTCCTTTTATAAAATGCCTTCCTATTGTGAGATAAAGCATCAAGTAGGGGCAAGACACCTGCAGTGTCTGCTATGTAACTTGGGCCTTCAAACTTGTGCCTTCTACATTTACATCCATAAACTGGATGATGCATGCCTGAATAGTTCCAGAGTTCCAGCTGAAAATGTAGAACTCTCAACTCTTGTGTAAGGGCTGGCCTGAGCTCTGGCAAAACCCTCACAAACTTACTGCCTCTGACGAAGCTCCTAGCCTTGAGTCCTTTGTACTAACCACTGCACCATGGTGGCTGGTCATATCCATATTCTTTGTTGTGCTGTATGGCATCAGACTCAGTGCATGACAACATAAAGAGGTCGTACAGGTGGACAGCTAAAAGGATGTGAAAAAGTGGTGTGAAAACAAAAGAAAAGTCTTGTTGTAGTCTTGATCTTGAGCCAAGCCAGTAAAGACATATCTGCACCTGAAAACTTTTGATGGTGTGTTCATGTATGCACCCGGTCTGTCCAGTAGCCTTAAAAAGCTCATGATAAAGAAGTGGCTATAAAAAAAAAAGAGTGATAATTTTGCATTGCGTTTGACCTTATTTTAGTTCATAGTCACAAGGCATAACTTATTTTTAAGAGACTGTCCTTCAGCTAGAGTTAGCTGAAATTGTAATTTATTTGAAGAATTGTTGTCCAAAGACAGATATACACATACACACTTGCTCAACACACACACACACACACATGCACGCACACACACAATGAATGCATGCTCACATGCATGCACTATTTCCATCACAAGTGTTTTTAACATCTGTGTCAGAACAATTCAGCTGTCTGGTCATCCTGTTATAAATTTAGATTCACAGGCATTGCTATGACAGGGAAAATAGAGCAATATTTTTGTAATGACGACAAATACCATTGAGAAAACTAACAAGTCACAAAACTTATGATCCTTGCTTACAAAATATTCCAGTGGTATCATCCAAAAATATATTAAGAGGTTTTATCAACTTAATGTTTCATTTTTAAAAAGAAAGAAAATTTTCATGTCATGTCTTTAATAATAAAGTTGTTGTGACATGTTATATGTGACGCTCCGCCACAAAAGGAGTCACATTGCACCGTGGGTCAATTTTTAGTTGTTGGCATTTTTATATTTTTAGTTTGCATTTAAAAGGCTATTCAACACCAAAAAAGACACATTGAAAATCAGACAATTCAATGAAAAGTTATTACAAATTGAAATGCTAGACTCCAGAAAGTGACAAAATGAGAAATTGACAAAGTTTGTATCACAATAGGTGGTCAGAATGACGGCTGGGGTGTTCTTAAAAGCATTTCTAAAGCAAAGAAAACATTCCACCTTGGTATGTCAGTAGAAGGAAGCTTAGAGTTTTATAATCAACCAAAATCTCAAAGTCAACAACCTGACCCCCACCTCCCTAAAATGGCTCCTAGCAGAAAAGTGGGTCAGGTGCAGTGCAACTCATTTCATGGTGGAGCGTCATATATGCATTTGGTTGTTGGGTTTTTTTTTTACTACTATTGGTAGTTTTAAGAAAATGTTCATTTCATATTGAAGTTTTAACATGTTGCCTGCACTTCTTTTCTTTCATTTCTTTCTGTCAGTCATATATTTTATATTTGCTGTGTTTTATTTCATTGTACCATTTTGTCTTGCATATGGGTAAATGACCTTGTGTGTATGTGTGTGTGTGTGTTCCTTTTTTTTTTTTGTTTCTTGGTAGATTCCTCTATTTCAAGGGTACAGAATAAGCATTCATGTGCTATTTTTACATCTTGTCCCCCATGTGCAGGCAGTTTTGATAATTTTGTCATCTGTTCCCACCGGCACACAGTAGCTCTGTGTGTGTGTGTGTGTGTGTGTGTGTGTGTGTGTGAGACTGTGTATCAGTGATTGTATCTTTGCCAGCATCTTTGATTTAAAAGGCATTTAATCTTAATTAGCCCCCTACATCAAAGATAGTGCTGACAGTAAGGCCCATGTTTGGCTCATTCACACTGTTGTGTTAATTGCTTGGGCCAGAACCATGGGTCAGGACAGTGAAATATGCGTAAATCAGTCAGTCAGTATTGGCCCAGAGCCACCTCGTCCATCCTGGTAATCAGTATCGTTTGTCAGCATTATCAGAAAACACTTCCATGACGGCAAATTGTGAACTTTTTACTCGGATGTTGTTCGTGGACTTTGGCCCAAACTGGTGTCCACCTTTCAGTGATTAATGGTGGCTTTTGTGAAATGACCTCCTCGTTTCGTTTTGTTTTGTCATCTGTACTACAGAATGGATATCAGTTTTTGCGTAAAGGTGTGTGTGCATTACAAAGTGAGCGGCAAAATTTGTCGTCATTTTCTAATGCATTGAAGTGATAGTGTGCGTCATTTTGAAACAGATTTAGGGAGTGCTATTGATGACAGTATCGTGTTGTTATGTGGGTAGAGAATGAAAAAGAAAACAGGATTCATTTCAAACTTTGTACTTTTAAGGTGTGTGTATGTGTGTGTGTGTTAGAGAGAGAGAGAACTCATCACATGTGCATGCACACATACATTTATGCACAGATGTGTGCATGTGTACTAGTGTGCACAGTTCATGTTTTAATGAGCTGGGAGCAAATAATATACTAAAGAAAAAACCATAAGTATGATTTCCCATTTTAATACCAGCTTAGGCAATACTTCATACCACTTGTGTGAAATTTCAAGAAAGATGCCCTGAATTAGGTGGGGGTTTTTTGGGGTGGGGGTGGGAGCAGGATAGCCTAGTGGACAGAGCATTGTGCTTATGATTTGATGGCCCAGGATCAAGCCTAGGTTTGGGCCACCATCAAGGGGATTTTTCTCTTGGAGTTTCCATCAGTACTGACTCTACTTCCCTGAAAAGTCCTTTGAATAAAACTATAAACCGAGGTTCCCTGAACGAATATATATAGGACATCTTGCGCACATGTTAATCTGTTCTGACTTTTGGAAGAGTAGCCCATTCGTGCCTGTCAGAATGGATGACCCAAAAATATTTTTTTAAAGTGCATTTACTGTGGTGTTGTGTTTAGACCTTATCCATGAAGTTGGAATGCAGCTGCCGTCATGTTGGGCAAGAATGATCTCATACTAACAAATGTCACCATTGGCAAACCTTGGAGCTCTAGCTGAGGAATGAAAAAAGAAAAAACACCAAACTTATTGTTTACTATCACATACCCTGCAATAGGCTACTCCTATCACACAAAGAACACCTCTCCTGCGGCTAATCCCAAATCCTCTGTATGCGCAATATTCTGCCAAAGCCAACCTTCTAGAAGCTGTGGATCAATGCTCGGCTTTTATCTTTTTCGTTCATCATGATTTAAAGGGAGTGGGATTAACTTCCTTCAGGAATGCTTATCAGAGGAGAAGGAGGGGGAGGAGAAACTTGGGGTCACCTGCTTGCATTTCAAAACTTACCTCCTGCAATGAGGCAGACCCGAGAGAAACTGGCGTCGGTTGTGTATAAAGAAAAGAAAAAAAACAACTGAGCTATGGCTTGCAGAGGGTCCCCTGGAGTTTGACATTGGACTGGACAGCTGATAATACATGGCTATTTCTCACTTAACAAACCCTTTCACAGTGATTTGAATGTTTGAGGTAAATATAGTGATGGGTGGGTTTACCAATTCTGTTCATTGTGCCAGGTTCTGGGTGGGTTTTTTGCTGTTGTTTTTTGGGTGTGGGTGGGGGTAGGTGGGTGGGGGGATGGTTGGGGAGTTGTGTTTGATCATTTCTTAATCCTGTTGAGGATTGAGTCATATCTGTTTGAAATAGTGTGTGTGTGTGGATGGGTGGCTGTGTGTGTGTGTGTGTGTGTCTGTGTGTGCGCGCACGCACTCTTGTGTTTGAGTGTACGTGTATGCGTGTGTGTGTGTGTGTGTGTGTGTGATTTTCTGATAATTGAATCTTGCTCACTTGTTTGTGCTATCATGATATGGCTACTTGTACATGTTTACTTATTTTGTTTATCATGCTATTTTGAGTATTTGGCCCACTTTTAACTCATGCAAACAGACTTGACTAACTGATTTTCAGTTTGAAAAGTGTTTGACATTAGTAACACAAGAAAATATCTGAAAGTTTACTTTACCCACCAGCTTCCATAGACTTATGGTGATACAGCCCTCATGAAAGTGAGAGGTTGTGGGTTCACTTCTACATGAAGTCGCATACTTTGTCCCCTCCATCTGTTAGACCCTATCATCTGTCATATGAGTGCAGATGCGTTGCGCTGCCGTTAAGCGCCTGACAAGTCAGACCCAGCACATCCTATCTTTTTAGTTTTTATGGAAAAAAGCAGAATAATGGACTATTCTTCATCTCATCTGTTTGCGTATCCCTCCGTGGTCAGTTGGAGCACTGTATGTGACAAACGTTGCACGTTGCTCCATTTGCCGTGTGGTTTGGGCAGATGCTTGCGCTGGTTGTGGAGAGACTCCTCCTGTCCATTCAATGATGTTTCTGCCATTTTCTTCCTCGGCTTGCAATGGGACCAGGAAGGCAAAAAATTGTTAATGAAGGTGATCGGCTTGAAGACCAGAAGGAAAAAATAGGGGAACAAGGCTGAAACACAGAGAGGAATAGAAAAGAGGGAATTTCTAGCACAAAATTTTCAGAAGGTGGCAATGCTATTATACTGACAGACCCCCGGTATTCCCATGGGGAAGAAATATGCTTAAACCAGAGTTTTTACCACTCAGCCAGATTTTGCATGCCTTTTAGATAAGATTGCAGACTTTACACTTAATGTGTATAGAATGTCTGTATATTTGTATAAAAAAAAGGTCCAAGTAATAGGTATGAGAACTGTGACTAGTGAATTTCGTAAAGTGTTCTACTCCTTGCCAAATGTCTATCAGATTTTTCTTTCTCTCAGTGGTGTCTGGTATCAAGAGTGCGTGTGGTGGTCAATAAGTGCTGGACCATTTAAAACTTTCATTCATTCATTCATCGATTCACCTCTTTTGTGTCTTTTCCAGCCAACCCCCTCACATTTATCAACCACAGTGTGTCAAGGCTGTAGTTTATAGTAATTAACCTTCAGAGGGGTAATTTCTCATACCACAGACACTTTGCAAACAGAAGTTTAATCCACATCAACACTTGGGTTGACGTACACAGAGGAGCAGCTCAGTCAGATAACTTGCTGAGTTTAGCACACAGTATCAGAGTGGTGGTGAAGACAATGCTCACAGGGGAGAAACAGTGGATTGCTGTGAGGGTAACATCGCCACCCAGCGAACGAGACGTGATAAATGGCCCACAGCCACAAATCGGTAAGCCTGACTTATCAGAGGAGTGGATTAGCCTTCCTAGCCTGACTGAGTGGTGTGGGAGGAGGGGCAACGCAAACATGTTAATTTGACTGACAGATGTTGAATGGGGTAGCACCAGGTGTGTGTGTGTGTGTTATCCTCTGTGTGTGTGTGTGTGTGTGTGTTGTAAGTGTGTGTGTGATCCTCTGTGTGTGTGTGTGTGTGTGATCCTCTGTGTGTGTGTGTGTGATCCTCGTGTGTGTGTGTGTGTGTGTTTGTGTGTATGTGTGATCATGTGTGTGTGTGCGCACGCGCGTGTGTGTAAATGAAATGGAAAGGGGAGGAAACTTCTAGCCAGATTTGGGGCAATGTCAGTGATTAGTGTGCCAGCCCAAAGATCCCAGATACCCTATCAGTCACATATATAGCTTGCATGAAGTAAAGGAAACTTAGAACTAACTTCAGGGCGTAATTGGTTGCCACTGTGAGAGACTGGCCCTGCCCTAAAAGACAAGGCTTAAACACAAAACATCTAAAGATTTTGGTTCTGAGAGAAAGTAAGATCAGTGGTTTCATAGGCATTTGTGACTTGTTGCTGCATCTTGATACTAATTTTTGATAATAGGGTATGGCCCTTCTTTTCGTTCAGCATGTGTCCATTGTGGTGGTGATGGTGATAACATTATGGACAATGTCCATCACTGCAGTGTGCCCCAGTCAGTGCACATGTAATCCAGTGGTCAAGAGTGTCATGTGCAGTAGTGCAGGCTATTACAGCCTCACTGTGGGTCTGCCTGCTGACACAGAACACCTGGTCATCCGAGGCTCATACGCCCGTTCCTTGGCATTTCACCACCTCACCAAGAAGGACCTGCAGATCTTCCCCAACCTCAAGACCCTGGTGATCTCTCACACTCAGCTGACCACCGTAGACAGGGATGCCTTTTCAGGTGTGAGCAACTTGAAGACCCTGGATCTCAGCTTCAACCAAATCAGCAAACTGGAACCTGGAGTCTTCCATGACCTCCATGGCCTAAGATCCCTGATTCTGACAGGTAATGAAGGGTGCTCCCTGCAGCCAGGAGTGTTTCAGGGACTGAGCAGTCTGAAGGAGCTGTACCTGGGCAGTATGAAGCTTGGCCTCATCAGCTCTACCCTCTTCATGGGCCTGGATGCCATGGAAGCCCTCGACCTCAGTGACAATGATATACAGAAAGTCCCAGTGGATTTTATCTTTCCGACTGTTTTTCAGCACCTGAAGCTTTTGGACTTGTCTTTCAACCGTCTGACAGAGCTGTCCCACACCCTGGAGCCTTTGTTTCAACGTGTGGACAAAGTGAAGTTGGGGGATAATCCCTGGCACTGCACCTGTACCTTGCTGTGGCTGAAGAAGTACCCCCAGCACATCGTCAGTGCTCATGGAACTGATGGGATGATCTGCAACTCCCCGGATAGAGTGAAATACCAGAGTCTGGCCCAGCTTGCCGATCACAGCCTGATGTGTGTGCCTCCTGCAGTGTCCTCCTGTGAGCAGCCAAAGCCTGTGAAAGATGGGGACTCTCTCACAGTCAAGTGTCACATTGCTGGAGATCCTACACCAGAGGTGTCCTGGGTTCTGCCTGATGGATCTATGCTGTCAGGGAAGGGAGACACAAGCAGAGGGATTGCTGTGAACCAAACTAAAGATGAGGTCACATTGACAGTCACTGCTACTTCCATGGCTTGGAATGGAACTCTCCAAATCAAACTGAGTAATGTGGAAGGGATCAGTCATAGCCAAGTTCAAATCATAGTATTGCTACTGACAACCACCACCACCTCCACCTCCACCACCACTACAACCACCAGTATGAGCACTACCACCACATCAACAACTGCTCCAACAACGTCCACAACCTCAACCAAAAAGCCCACTACCACTACCATCCCACGTGTCCGGGTAACAAGCTTTCCTCAGATAAACCTGGGTTCATCCACACAATCACCTCCTGGATCGTCCACTGGGGAAGACGGCAAGAATCCAGGACTTGGTGACAATGGCAGTTTGCAGAAAACCCTCATCTTTGGGGCTGTTGGCATCGCCTCCGTTGGCATCATCAGTGCAGCTGTGGTGGGTGTGGTCCTGCACAAGTTCCTGAGCACCAGCAACAAAGTGAAGCCCCTGCAGGTGAAGGAGAGGTATGAGGACTGCTTTTCTCCCGACAATGGCAGCCAGATTCCCTCCAGCAATGTGGCACCATCCAGCACACGACCCGTAAACCTTGTCATGCCAGCATGGGAGTAATCCTGGAAGTATTGTCATGAATGTGGCCTCTGATGTCCATGCCATCGTTGGTGTGGTGCTTTTTTTCTTCTTCTTATTTCAAATTTTGAACTTTTTATATTTTTTATAACCTAAGTCTTTAGGGAAAACAAAAGTAAGTTGTGAGTGAAAATGATTCATATTTAACTGCAGTTTAGATGTATATACCAGTAAAAACCGTTTTTAGAAATGATTAAGATTTTGTTTTATTTTGTATTTTTCAAATTCAGTTTGTGAATCAAATGCATGGTTTTGTTGAAATGCCTGAACTTTATTAGAATAGATGGTCAACAGTTGATATGCTTATTTGGCTTATACTCAGAAGCATTTGATTCACCAACTTGATACATGCAAATTGGAGAAATAGTCAGAATCTATTTGTGTTTTTATTTCTACCTTTTCTATGATGAAAAAAACTTTTGTGATAGTGTTATATATCATTTTTTATGCTTTAAGTGCTTCATTGTAAGATATTATTTTTAGAGGGATTCGTTTTTGTCTTTTCCACACAAAAATTATTTGAATCTTTGATAAATCATTTTCATTGAAAAATTGTAATTGGTTACCTGCACTTGTTTTCCTCCACTACTATATTCTGAAGAATATGTGGTTTTTTATGTGAAAATCATGGAATTCTTGTTTTGAATATTTATTTTTTAATCATTTCTTCTTTTCTCTCTCCTGTTTTTGCAGTGCGCATGTATACCTATTGATTATACCCATTTTTGACTGGAACGGAGTTGAGATTTTATTTGATATTATTTGAAATTGAGCTTTAGCTTTGGTTTAAGAACAGATCTGTGTGGTGTTGGAATTTTATCTAACTACTTAATCTGTATTTCATATAGTTGTCTGGCTTGTACTCATTTGAAAAAGTGGAAGCAGGAGGATCTCTTTTTTAATATCAAAAGGAGCTGTTTTATGGGTTTTTTTTTCGTTTTTTTGTTTTTTGTAGACTTTTAGATTTCTTCTTCTTCTCCTCCTTGTTTTTCATTTTCTGTCTGTTGTCTGTCTGTCTGTCTGTCTGTCTCTCTGTCTGCCTGTCTGTCTGTCTCTCAAGTCCTATGGATGAGACTATAAACTTAGGTGTGAATGCATGCAGAACATATTGCACACATGTTAAAACTTCTGCCTTTTGGAAGAGTAGGCCATTGTGTGCTGGTGGGAACGGATGACAAAACTTATAAAAGTACACACTCACTGGGACTTGATGTAAAAAAAAAAGTACATGAGTACTTAAACTACTATCCTCTAAATGAAAGAATAAAAAATTAGATCTCTCTGTTTCCTTCCTCTGTGTGTGTGTGTGTGTGTGTGTGCATGTGCATGCGTGCGCGTGTGTGTGCATGCGTGTATTATATGAAAAGCAACATCTTACTCTCCGTCCTCCTCAATTTCTGACAAATACCCTCTTTTTTGGTTTTGTTATGAGTCCTTCAAAAATTGTCTTCTTTCTTTATTTCTGTATAAAGTACTGATGGTATTTTGCTCCCTTTTTTTTTCTTCGTTTGATAACGATTAGATATCACACTCTGAAAAGTTTATATTAGTGCACCATTTATGGTTGAACAGATTGTTTTGATATGGTGTTCCTGTTTAAATTTTTTCATAACATTTAATGAAAACATTAAAAGCTTGCTTTTTTGTGTTTTTGAATATAGGTGTTTTTTAAAACACAATTTTATAACTATGGTATTGTTTTAGTTTTTGTTTAAACCAACAACTGATATGATATTGTTGTTCAAGGGATTGTAATGTAATCATTATATTTGTTGATGATAGCCCTTCAGACTTGGCATGCTAGACAGATTTTGTATTTGAATATACTCTGTGATAGTTGTGTTTATTTATGTTTTACTGATTCATTCTATTTTGCTCTTCAAGTTGTTTGTTTTGAATTTAAAATCAAATTGATTTAAGAAAATAAGTGAGGTTTATGTCTAGAGCTATTAAACTGAATTATAATACCAACAAAAATGGCATGTATAGTTGGCAGCTGTTGACTAATTGAGATTTATTATAATAGATTGCATCAAGGATTTTTTATGATATCATTCTTAGTCAAGTTTTCTTTCAGGTGTATAGGTCTTTTAAAAAAAAAAGTTTTTAAAAGATAGGTAGATTTTTCTTTAATATTCTAGAGTGAGCATTGGGTATTTTCAGCAGAGCATTACTCACAAATGCATTTATCACACTGTTCTCAAAATGTCTGATTTTCACTGTGACCTTGATTTGATTAAGGTAAGGGTGACAGGGGCTCGTTTTGGACTGTTTTGGGAGACAGATGTTTCTGCTACTGTGCTGAATTGACTTCAGAGCTGTTTACAACTTCTCATCAGCAAGTCTGGCCATATGAATGATGGCCCTGATGCTGGGCTTGACTTAAGGTTGAAATCAACAGAAATGAGAAAATGACAAATGAGGGAAAAGGGTAAATGAAAGGAAAAAAGTGTTGATAATTGCCTGTGGAAAATTTCTCTGTGGACTGATAGACGCAGAAAGTGTTAAAACTCTAATTCATGCTAGAACTGTTTGAAAAGAGTTTCATGTCGTTTGGGTTTTTAGTGTATAGAAATATTAAGACATTTTCGTGTTTCAAAGAAACGGGCACTGAATACAGGGTATTCGATATATATGCCACACCAAATTTCCAACATGTCCACCTAGCAGATATTTAGCTAAATGCACAGTTTCACAATCAGTTGGTCAGGTGAGTCAGTCATGTCAGTTGGTTAGGTTATTCAGTTATACATCAGTTGGTTAGGTTATTCAGTTATACATCAGTTGGTTATGTTATTCAGTTATACATCAGTTGGTTAGGTTATTCAGTTATACATCAGTTGGTTAGGTTATTCAGTTATACATCAGTTGGTTAGGTGAGTCAGTCATCTCAGTTGGTTAGGTTATTCAGTTATACATCAGTTGGTTAGGTGAGTCAGTCATGTCAGTTGGTTAGGTTATTCGGTTATACATCAGTTGGTTAGGTTAATAAGTTATACATCAGTTGGTTAGGTTAATCAGTTATACATCAGTTGGTTAGGTTATTCAGTTATACATCAGTTGGTTAAGTTATTCAGTTATACATCAGTTGGTTAGGTTATCCAGTTATACATCAGTTGGTTAGGTTATTCAGTTATACATCAGTTGGTTAGGTTATTCAGTTATACATCAGTTGGTTAGGTTATTCAGTTATATCATATGTTGGTTATGTAATCATTAAAGCAACATTATACGTCAGTTGGTTAGTTATTCAGTTATACATCATTGGTAGGTTATTCCCATTATACATCAGTTGTTAGTTATTCAGTTATACAGTATATAATAATTATGGAATTTTATACGATTCTTGTAAGCAACAATCAGCGCTCAGGTGAGTCAGTATCTTTTTATTTTTTCTTTCAAGATTCAGTACTTTTAATCTCATTTATTATTATTATTATCATATTAGAGCGCTTGATTTTTCTTTACAACATATCCAGCGCTGATAAATTCTGCATTATTTTCTTTTCTTCATTTTTATTTCTTATTCATAGGCCTGACTCTTTCGTGTACAGTATCTCACTTCAATTCTCCTCATTCTCTCTTCTTCTTCTCTCTTACCTCTCTTCTCTCTCTCTTCTCTCTCTCTCTCTCTCTCTCCTTTCTCTCTCTCTCTTCTCCCCTCCCCCTCTCTCTCTCCTCTCCCCCTCCCCCCCCCCCTCTCTCTCTCTCTCTGCTGTTGTTTTTTCTTCTTCTTTGTGTTGTCTCTTTTTTTCTTCTTCTTCTCTCTCTTTTTATTGTTGTAAATGTCCCTGACCTATTTGCTTTTGTTTTTCAAACAATTTATAACTTTTTCTTCTTTTTTCCAGTCTTGATAAATCATGCTTTGTTTGCTGCTATAAGAAATGACTTTTTTACATGTGCAATAGGTACAAGATTTTTTTCTTGTTTTTCCAACATCTGTATATAATCAGCTATTTTACTCTGCTATAAGAAAGTGACCTTTTAGCGCTATGCTAGTAAGGTTACATGTATTCATTTTGCAGTTGTTGTTTTAATATGGTACTTCTTCAATGTTTTTTTGATTCAAACTTTTTCCATTTATTTAAATTGTTGTGTGTGTGAAGATTATCTTCTGTATAATTTTGTATTGTCATTGGACAAATTGCATACTACATTACTCCAGATCTTTCATTTAATTAAAAAGAACTTTATTCATTTTGGGGACGAATATCATGCAAGGGATAATCATCCTTAGATGTAACTATTGTTATTATTGTCTGGAACAATTTATCAGATTAGCTGTCTCATGAGGTTGTGATGAACTTTGACAGGAGATAGTCTGAGTGGCGATAATGTCTGAAAAAATCAACCAAGCACACAATTAAATGGTATAAGTAGTCAGCTCGAAGTGTAACATATGACTGTAATGGTAACACATTATGTGTTCACTCGACACACAGCACACGGTGCTTGGACATGCAAATACAAACACACAACACACGGGACGGACAACAAACACAGATGCTACAACACACCATACACACAAACACAACACATCACACCACACCAGCACACCACACACACACACACGCAACATCATGCATGCATGCATGCAAGCACACTCACACACGGTTACATTATGCTTAAACTTTTTCCCCCATGGTTTCTGTTTCTTAGAATAATTTCAGTGGGTTTTAAACATTTAAAAAAAATATGTGGAAAAAAATTGTGGGATTTTTTTTCTTTATATCTTTTTGGTACCAGTTTAGATACATTATAGCCCTACATGAAGTCCAAATCATCATTTATTTGACCGATGTGTAGTTTGGAAGTTTCAGCATTTTTATCATTCTTTCTTTTTCCATGCATACTTGAAGGACAATGTTTTACATCAACTTAAAAATATTCCTGTGATCATTTTTATTATTGATATTTTAATGATATTTCACTTATAGATATTATCTAGTAATGCCTCGATAATAGCCTATGATGACTACTGATTTTCCATCTGTAAAGTGTGTAACTTGAAGGTTTTGTTATGTATGTGTGCATGCATTATTAATAAAAAATATATTTGAAAAGCCCATTACTGGTTGCTTGTTATGTTTTTGTATTGTCACATTTCTATGCTCTTAGTGTGTTTATGTACTTAATTTTTAAACCCATATAGCATTTTCATGAATAGTATTAGTAATGGTCAAGTATCTAGCTGTTGTTATCAGCATCACACTATGCAAAAATTCATCACCCAGACCTGCCAGTCTTGCTACTATCAATTATGGCATATAAGTGCAATCCGAAAGTACCTGTCCACTGATGCAACATCCAAACTTGTAACATCTCTTATTCTTTCACATCTGGACTATTGTAATTCTCTCTTGGCTGGTCTGCCAGCATCATCTATCCACTCCCTTCAATGTTATACAAAACTCTGCAGCTCAATTAGTCCTCAAAAAGAAAAAAATATGAGCATATTACTCCTCTCCTGCAATCTCTCCACTGGCTGCCTGTGCCACAGAGAGTAAAATGCAAGATCGTACCCTCTGTTACAAATGCCTAACACAAAACAGCACCCTTCTATCTCTGAATGTCTTCACCTGTACACTCCTTCTCGTTCCCTCCGCTCTGCTGCAGATACCCTGCGCTTACGAATACCTAGATTCAACCAATCCACTGTTGGCCGTCGCTCTTTCGCTATTTCTGGTCTATCAATCTGGAATGACCTCCCTCTCTCCCTTTGTGAAAAGCCTACTTATGACAGCTTTAAATCCAGCCTCAAAACATGCCTATTTCAAACCTAAGATTTTCCCCTCCTGTTTCATCTCATGTCTGTCCCTGCCTTTAACAGCCTAAATTCCATCACCCTGATGAAATGTATAACCTGTGTGTGTGCATGTGTGTGTGTACGCGCATTTGAATTTGTTAAAATATTGTTAATCATTGTTGGTTGCATGTGTAGGAGCGGTTTGAATGCAAGCGCTCTGATTTGTTTTTGCAAGATATAGTGCTATATAAATTCCATTTATTATCATTATTATTATTAACTATATTCACTCGTGCGCACATGTGTGTGTGTGTGTGTGTGTTTAACATATGAAATAAAATAATCATGTGGTTTCTTTAAATATAATAAACATACCATATGTATTGATAACGCAATAATAAGCCAAAATATCAAGTTCATTTTATACCTAACAATCAAATAATTTCTGTAATAACTGTCACTCTTTGATGCATTGTAACAGGTCATAAAAACTTACAAGGCTGTTTCAACCTTAAGAAAAGAAAATAGTAAAAATAATTCATAAACTTGAACTTTTTCCTAACACTACCAAACTAACAGAGAATCTCATCTGCAAAATAATGACTTGTAGCAAGTTTTTGTGACAAAACCCCAAATGAAAAAGGCACAGTATCATACCCCACGTTAACTCAAGTGATGAAAACAACACAAATGAAGCCAACAGATAATAATTAAATAAAGTGAAAGCTACATTTGTATAATGCCTTTTAGTTGATCTTTTTGAAAAAAATGAAGTTTCTGATTTTCTTTTTTGTTGTAAACTGGGGATAAAAAGCTAACTGTTAAAAGGCTGACATCTTCAGCACAGCTTGATTTCAATAAATCGTTATGCATTGATCAGTAGTAAAGATCAATAGTGCCATGATCTGTGTTCTATCTCAGATCAATTCAGTTAAGTGTTCCGTGATCCAGCATAACCTTACATCTCCCTACCCATGCCTTACAGAGAGTGGTGAGGAGCCAGATCCTGTGCAAACTATCAGAAACACTTGATAATTCATCATGATGATTTTTGGGAAGGCAAATCAGGGAGGAGCATGCCATCCAATAAGGCATTCAGAGCAGGTTTAGGGCTGTGCAAAAACCATTAAAAACATAGGTCAAGGAAATTTTGTGTATAAACTTGTTGTTGTCACTTGGATAGAGCTTTGAAGTTCAACAATGGTGAACTTTTGTGTATGCAACTTTTGCCCTCCATTAAGGTAGCCACATTTGACTTGGAGGATGCTGTCTAAACACGACACCAGTGTGCATGCAGTTTTGTAAATTTTGTCGTCTGTTCTTACGGCACACAATGGCCTACTCTTCCCAAAGGCGGAATGGATTTTAACATGTGCGCAAGATGTTCTCAGCATGTGTTTGCACATGAGACCTCAATTTATAGTCTCATGCAAAGGACTTTTGGGGAGAGTGGAGTTGGTACTGATGTTAATTCCAGGGGAAAAAATTCCCTTTAGCATATGTCTCGGTTATAGCTGAAACTTGGGCCATCAGATCACAAGTGCAACACTCTAACCACGAGACTATCCCATCCCCCATGTATGGATATGATTGTCTCACTGATAAAAAAGCTGTCAATGTTAATTTTGATAAATCTTTTGACAACAGAATGTGCCAGCTGAGGGAAACAGGGAACTTGATGGAGAAGATGGGGTATATTGTCTGACCTACATTGTGAGAATCTCCTGCAGAAAACGTATTGTAGCTTGAAAAACCAAGACTTGCATAGTGCATAGAACTGGGTTTTGTCTTCTATTGTATTGTATTGTCTACCACTTTAAGTCATGGCACATTTTTCTGTATGAAATTTGGGCTGCCCTCCTTGGCAAAAGTGTGTCACTGCAAGAACTGTGCCCCCCCCCCCCCCTCCCCCCCCCCCCCCCCCCCCCCCCCCCCCCCACCTGCTGTGTGTTTGTTTCCCTTAGAGAGTGGGGGGTTTTCTATGGAATTTTTTCCAGGGACAGCTCTTTATTAAAAAATTTTTTTTTTACAGGTGCTAAATGCTTGTTGTACATAGGACTTTGGTTTGTCATCTCATCAGACTGACTAGTGCCCAGACCACCATACATGGTCTAGTGCATGAGGGAACGTTTGGATTCAGACAGGGATTGAACTTCCAACTTCTTGCTTTTTATACAGTGTGGCATGTAACCTCTAGGCCACTGATCCACCTCAATTTTTATATTTATTGGATATGCTGTGTTGAATATGAAGGAAATGCGCGTGCACACACACACATTTGTAATCATATGCAACCATGCATATACTAATGCACAGAAACACACTTGCGCTCAAAACACATGAACAAGGTATCCACTTTTCAGATCAGACTTGTGGTCTTTTGGACAGATAGTTCTAGCAGCCAACTCAGCCGACTTTCACACTGTGGCCGTTCGTCCCCACGGCATCTTTGGTCCTCGGGATCCTCATCTGGTGCCCACCACTGTGGGCTTGGCTCGCCGGGGCAAATTCAAGTTTATCATCGGGTAAGTTTTTGGACATATGTGTAGGCCTATGTATTTCTTTTTAGGTTGATATAGTGTTGTGTGTGCAAAGTAGAGGTCATATGCCATGCTTCTTGTGCTTGAAAGAATGGTTTTGTGCATCTGTATTGTTACTGGAATAGTGGAGTGTTAATTAAATGCATTAGCAGCCACATACGAATGCAAACTAAAAATGAACTTAAAGTAGACAAGATAAAACAAAATTGGGCAGTGGGGGGTGGGGATATCATTTTATGTCTTAAGGAGAAAAAGCATCATTCTAGCATGAAAAGTTTAAATCAGATTAATTTTTTACAGTTCTCAGTGTTTGCTGATTGTCATCACCCAGCTATTTGTCACTTGCTCATGTACATAGATAATTGAAATCTACAAGAATATTGTAAGATATGTGATTATGGTTTGAATTTTATTCTGTTATCAAGAAGTAGGTGTGGAAGACTGCTTTCAACCACAGTTCAACTGCTTGTGTTAGTGTTGGAACATATAGGAGCAAAATATCCCCCCCCCCCCAAAAAAAAAGAAATAAAAGTGTACTCCCCCAAAAAAAACCCAACACAACCCAACAATTACCCCCCCCCCCCCCCCCAAAAAAAAAAAGAAAAAAACACACAAAAAACAAAACCCCAAAAACAAAAAAAAACCCACACACAACGAAACAAAAACCATGATCCATCTGTTGCAAAAGAGTATGACAGCTGTGGCATGGATGACATGACTATACCCAGCATGTAAGCCTTGACCTGGAGAAGGATGGGCTCCACCAGGTTCAGCTTGCCCATGATGCACTCTGAAACATTCAGTGCAGTGTCCCAACCACTCCTCAAAGAGTTAAGGGAGAGGTCAAGTGAAGTGAAGAGTGATGGATGGATGGATGAGAGGGTAGTGCAACAGAACAGAATGTGAGAGAAACTTTGTGAGAAGTGCATATGCAGGAGTTGGTGAAGGTGTGGTGGGGTTTTTTGGTTTGGCTGGTTGGGTTTTTATTTTTTTACTTAGTGTTTTCTTTTAGCCCATTAATGACTCAGCTGTGGGTAGAAGCTGGGCAGAATCTGGCAGATTACTGAGCTCCAGGTTTCAGACCTGTATTGCAGCCTTCTATGACAACTACTTTGCCATGAAAACCTCCTCACCTACATCTCATCTCAACAGATTGTATTCACCTGCCCATATGGGACAGATATTCAACTCATGCGTTTGTATGTATGTGTGTGTGTGTGTGTGTGCGTTTGTATGTATGTGTGTGTGTGTGTGTGTGTAGGTGAGCATTTTCAGAATTGTAGATACACAACTTATACCAGTCAGTAAATTGGATTTGTGCAGTGATGGCAAGAATATAGTGGACTTCACCTATGTGGACAATGTGGTTCATGGACACATCCTGGCTAGTGAGAAGCTGGCTAAGGGTTCCCCAGTATGCGGAAAGGTGAGAACACAGTTTTCTAATCAACACCAAAAAGTCCCTTTTTCTTGGGGCCAGTTCTCAATGTCTTTGCAGACGACTCAATTCAAAGACTAAAACCATGGAGTCAGCTAAGCTAGAACTTTTTTCCCGTTCCTCTGCCAGAGCTCCAACAAGGGTGAGGCTTTGCATATATGACTGGTTTTGCCCACCATGAAGGTAGCAGCATTCCAACTTTGAGGATCTATGATGGGATCCTTCGTTCATTCCATATTGTTTATAGCCCTACCGATCACGAAAGCCATATCAGGGCTGTCACCTCAATCAGTATCAGTCGCTCCAGTAACTTTCACTTCAAATTCAAAACCAACACCTAAAACCACCAAATCTCGAACACTGTCCTGAAGAAGAAAAAAATGACACAATACCTAAATCATTTCATTCTTTAAGGCTGATAAACCAGTTCTGTGCCGAGGACGCCAACCATTCTGCTTAATTCATCATCCCCAGATTATAAAAATTTATAAAAAACATTTTAAAGTACAAAAAATATACATAAAAATTCCACATGGGCAAATAACACTGCAGAATGGACATCCTGTGCCCATCCCAGTGTTTAAACATCACAACCTGGCTGCCAGAACAAAAGAACACAGGCAAAGTGTCATATAATGAAAACATAATATTTTTTGAAAGATTTGCTTGAAAAAAAGGCAGGAGAATGGACCGGGAAGGCAGAAAATAAGTAAGAGAGATGATAGAAAGGTAAGGAGAAAGACAGAAATAAAGAGAGAAAGGTGGAAATTTCTTGCACAGAATTTCCATGTGGGGATCCGGGGATGCTGTTTATGGGATGAAAGGATGGGAGGATCAGAATATGATGAATGGACAGAAGAGGTGATTACCAAATTTGTAGTGTTTGTGCCAACTGTATGTATTGTGTCTGATACTTTTCTTGGATTCATTACTTGGAGACTGCAGCAAAAAGATTTTCTGTAAGAAGTTGGCGCAAAAATGGTTATAAAAAATGTTTTTTTAAACTCCAATCCTTATTCCTCATAAATATCTTTAAATATTATATGCACAACAAAGATTGTTCAAGAAGGTGCTTAAAAAAAGAGTGAGGATCTTGAACAGCACTGCAGTACCTGCAAAGAAGTGAGAAATAAGATGTTTTGTGTTGGTTTCTTTGTATGCTACATACTGAATAACCTGCCAGGGGAGGCCATGAAAGGCCCTCAACATCAAGTTCATCTGAGGGGCTTTGCCCCCTGGACCCTCACCAGGGCCTAGGTGGCCCTTGACCTTTTTTTTTTTTTCCTAGCCTCTGTGCGCCCCAAGCACTTTAGGCAATTCTCATGCCTGATATGAAGGACTCACCTCAGTATTTTAGTTAATGCCAGTCAATAATGTTACATGATAAATGACATTTTGTTTATTAATGAACTGATGACAAAGCTAAAAACGTAAATGCTTCTTGTGTCCTACCTAGGCATACCACATCACCAACGATGAGCCCATCTTCTTCTGGACGTTCATGTCTCGTGTGGTGGAAGGCCTAGGCTATGACGCTCCCCACATCAAAATTCCCTACCTCCTGGTCTACATCATAGCTGTTCTGCTGATGGTCGTCAGCAAAGTTCTCAGTCCTTTTGTTTCCTTCACCCCAACCTTCACTCCCATGAAGGTGGCCCTGGCTGGTACCCATCATTTTTACTTGTGTGAGCGAGCGAAGAAAGACATGGGGTACAAGCCTCTAGTGAGTATGGATGAAGGTATCCAGCGCACTGTGCAGGCCTTTGATCAGTTGAAGAGCGGAGGGGATGGAGACAAATAACACAGTTGTATTACAGCAATGTTGTTGAGAAAGAATCATGACAGTGGAGTGCCTTTTTTGTGTGCGTTATTGTGTGAAATGCAAGTTTGTGAATTATGTTGAAAAATATTTCAGTGTGTTGTTTTGAAATTTGAATCCAGCTGTGATATAAATGCCTGGACAGTTTTTGAAACAGGCAAAGTAACTTTTGGGCACATAATTATTTAAGAAAGAATAAACTGTTTTGTATGAAGACATTTTTGTTCTTAGACATGATCATTTTTAGATTCTTTTTTTTTCCATTAGTGCAGAACATGATTTTAAAATGGGTTTTTGATCACCTTTATTCAGTTAGTCAACTATTTATTATAGCTTTGGACTTGTTAAATATTAGTACTGATAAGTATATAGAGCAAATAATACAAAGAAAGGCAGCATATAGACTTGACAGACAGCAATATGTGTACATGCACACTCCCTTTTATTTTCTTGAACTCTGTTGTGTACATAATTTCACGCAGAGAAATTTCGTGACTTAAAGTGGTATAAATAAATAAATAATGGACTTTGTTGGCAAAAGAAGTAGAGGAGCAGTCACTAAATGTTGCTGTTGTGGTGATCATTACAACTGGAAAGTTACTGACGTGTCAAAGAAATCTGCATGAGTACACTGTGCCATAAGGTGGAACAGTGGTTTTTAGTCTTATTTTGACTTTGTTTGGCCTGGGAGTGACAAGTTCTTCACTCCCTGTGTTCTCTGCAGCAACCTAACTCTAGAACATAGTCTTGAAGAATGCCCAGCTCACAAAGATACCAGATGTCTTATCTAATCCAAGAGACAAATTATGAAACCAGCTAAGATGCTGAGAAGGATTCGAGATTTCTAGTTCAAACTGGGCTGATAATACAAGCATGGTCAGAATATTATATACCCAAAAAAAGAAATTAACAATAGAAAGAAATGTCTAATAATTATATTGCATTTGATAATATAGGGCTCACAACAATGAAATCAACACAAGTGCATGCAATCAAAAGCCAACAATACAAAGTGAGAAGAGTCCCTTCTTGTATTCAGTTACAATTAATTGTTTTTCACCTGTACTTATTCAAGGGCCTGTTCACCTGTGGTTTAACATTTATATGAAAGTTTGTATGAACCAGAAATCAACTGAGGCCTGCTCAGGAAATTGTGAGATGGCCATTCTTCTAATACCTAACTATATGATTTAACATTGTTACGAATCAAGCCCAGTCACTTGGCTGCAGATTGTAAGAATGTTTTTTTTTCAGGTTTGAAAGAAGTTAGTACAAAAAACCCCAACACACTCACACTAGTGAAATTCAGTAAAGTATTACTCAGCATTTTTTTTCTTTTTAAGATGTTTTAAAGACATGTTTTAAAATAATTGTATTCAAACATGCAAAATAAACTCCCATGACAAATTTGGACTTTTGGAATGCTTTTATTACAATACAACCTCAATAAACATGAACTGTTCCATCACAACATAATTTCACTTCACATGCACCTTTTCACTCTTAGGTTATTATTGTCCATTATCACAGGACTTACAGTTTCAATTCAAACACCACTTCAGCTCATTTTCTCTTTTTCAGCTAATTCATTTGCTTATCAAACTCATTAACTGTTTTCCTTTTTCTCTCTCCTTCAAACAGCATGCTGCTCAACAAACAAACTTGTTCTGTATACAAACTCATCCATTCTTCTTGTACTGCATAAAAACTCATTCACTCTTCCGTCATACAGCAAACTCATTCACATTTTTTGCTCTGTGTAAAGACTCATTCATACTCCTTGTCAAAATTATTCTTCTCTTCTTGCATACAAAGAGACTTATCTACTTTTCTTAACATCTGTTCTTACTCATCTTCTTCTCTTGTCCTGTATGTCAAGTCTATAGTGCTCACCCTCCATACACACTTGTTCGCTCTTGTTTAACTTTACACACACATAAAAACAATCCTCACACATGCATCAGGCTCTGTGTTCAGGCTCTGAACTACTTTCTCCCAGCATCACTCTTGAACACAAGTCTGAATAACATCCCACAGGAACAATCACATCTCCCTTGCACACAGCTAAACATGTCACGCTCTATTGTGTAGCATTTTGGTTTCCATGGGCTTTCACAAAGATTTTTGCTTGTGCGCCTTGGCTTCAGTAAAGTCCCCCAGTTCACTCAGCTGTAAATGGGTACCTGCCCTCTTTAGGTTCAGGGAAGGTAAAGCAGTGAGGGAGAGGAGATGGGCACCACCCTCAATATGCTGGCTCCTAGAGAAGTGAGGTCTCTGACGCCTTGCTCCCCTACGACCTTATAGGTTATGGGAAACCGTTACGTTTTTTTTTTACAGAAAAAAGGACAAACAAAAAATCATGTGAATGATTCTGGACCAGCTGCACAATCCTCTCACCCACAACAGACATCACTCCACTGGTGGCATTTTGATCTTCATAGGTTTTCCTTGGTCACCCTTGGTTTAACATTGCAGACAAGATTTCATACTGAAAAAAGGAAACAACAAAGGAAACCAAAAGTTAATTTCTGGCAATAAATAAAGTTGTTGTTTTTTAACCTAAAATATAATGTCAAAACTGGATAATACAACTTTTAAATGTGATAGCTTTGAAAATATCTAAAACATAAAAGTTAATATATTAATTTTTAATCTGCATCAAATGTGAAAGAAAAGCTGTTGTATAAATATTGTATGAACATCTATATGGTCACAACATTATCTTAGTATTAAATTCTGAAGAAAACATTTTTTTTTTAAGTGTTTATTTTGCTAAGATACATAAAGATAACTGATGTTTCAATATTGAAAAACATCTATACTATCACAAATTTCTGATAGTTAAAAATTTAAAGTTTCAAAAAAAAGTATGTTAAACATGAAAGAAAAGTGAGTGAGTTAGTGAGTGAAAGTATGGATGAGTGCTCTGTGTGTGTGTGTGTGTGTGTGTGCACTAGTCAAAGAGAAAATGACAATCGCCAAGTCTTTTCTTGTGATCAGTGAACTTGCCTCTTTCTCCTTTTCACTCTCTTCCTGGAGAAACCGTTCTAGATCCTCCCTTATTCTATCCTGAAAAACAAAAACACAGCTTATTTACGTGACTTTGTTCATAGGTATTTTAGAGATGAGACATGGTTTTTTTATGTTCGAAAAAAAGGTGAATTCTTTTCCTTATTTTTATTTAGTTTTTTATTTTATTCTTTTATATTGAGGATAATGGAATAAGCACGTATGTGCTTTTTTACATCCAGTCCCCGTGTGTATGCGGTTTTGTAAATTTTGTCATCTGTTCCCACCGGCACACAATGGTCTACTCCTATGAAAAGCAGAACAGGATTTAATGTGTGCGCAAGATGTTCTGCTGGCGTTCGCACACAGGGCCTCGGTTTATAGTCTCATCCGAAGGGGAGAGTGGAGTCGACACTGATGTTAACTCCAGGGGAAAATATCCCCTTGAACGGGAATCAAACCCTGGTCATCAGATTGCGAGGGCAATGTTCTAACCACTAGGCTATCCCGTCCCAACTTACAATGTTGCAGCAAAGGCAAAAGACATTGAAAGTTAGTATCAGATACTGCACTGTGCTAGGAAAATAATGTCAAACTAGTGCACAACACAACCATTATGCCTTCTAAATTTGGCCAAATTCTGTGGTGAATGCAGTGTTAAGACCAAGCCCGCTCTTCTTGACCTATCGGCGTTGTTTTCAAAACACTGTTCACAAGGTTGGACACAACAGAACAAGAATGCAGAGGAAAATAATTATTTGTTGCTCAATACAACTGACATGAAATGATTTAGTTTTCCAGTGTTGATTCTAGGATTCCAGAAAAAGGGGCCAAAGGGCCCCCTAAAATGAAAAAAGGGGGCATTTCCCCCCACCCCCCTCATAAAAAAAGGGACATGTAATATTTGCTGACAATACCCTCAGTACTCTTAGTATAATGTGTTATATTATTGTACTCACCAGTCTCCATCATCAGTCAGGAGATATTTCGCTATTCCAAGATAAGAATTCAGCAAGTACAGCAATAAATACTACTTTTTATGATTGAATTCTTGCACATGGAGTTAACTTTTGTCATACAGAAATTGGTAAGACCAAGCATTGTTCGTCCCTAGTTTTAAAGATTTTAATATCATGCTGTTAAAAAGAGTGAAAATTCAAAGTTTTGTCATTTCTTTGATTATCTTTTTTAGATAATTGATGTGAACACAGAAAACCAGTGTTGATTCTATGGTGCGCCCTTGCGGGATTCCCACATTTTATTAAAAATTGCCGCAAAACAATGTGGGCAGTGCGCCCAAACGGATGCAAAAAATCATGGACAGCGCGTTTTTGAACAAACAGTGCACCCTGGCAACTGCCTTTGGTATAATCTCTAAAATTAAGCACTACTTCCACCGAAGTTCTCCATTGATGTTTCTGGTTGGCTAAGTGCCTCACTTTTGACCAATCACAGAAATTGTAGTTCGTCCTTGTCAGTTCCTGCATTGGTCATTACGTTGGTAGGCGACCCCAGGGGGGAGAGAGTTTCTGATTCACGCCTACAAGCGATCGTTAGATCGTCGTAATAAAGCTCGTCCTGCACTGTTGTCCTCTGTTATGTCATCTTCCAAGAAGCCTTGTACCCCAGAAATAAGTGAAGTGATTGGGACTGAGATCGTTGAGGATATAGCAGACGCTGTTTCCCAGCAGGTTCAGAGCTGGTAGATCTGGCGAGACAAGTAGCCCTGGCTTGAGAACAGTGAACATGGCATGCATTAGGCTGTCCACACCTGCAGCTATTATTTAACCTTTACACAGTGCTCTACTAACATTCTGCTCCGGCTTGCTAATCTTACCTTACTACACTTGGCTTACTTGCAAAAGCCTTGGTCGTACAACCAGCCTTAAGTAATTTCAAAACACTTACTGTTTAATGGTCACCTCATATACCCGCACAGCTTTTTTCCTATGACCTATGGACAACTCCTCACTCTCGTCTTGATCATCTGCAAACACTTACATAACCTCATTCATATCAACCACACATCAGTCTGGGGTAAACAGCTGAATTCAGGGGCAGGGAGGAATTTTAGAGGATTACAGAAAGAGTTTCACTTGTATCTGAAAGTTCTGGCTGAGTCTTGCCAAAGGTCAGATGGAGATATTTCCCATCTCATAGGTCAAAGCAAGTAGACCTCTTTGAACACACATGAACATATGCATAAAACCTACTGGTACATGTTAAAGATTTCCCAGTTTGTCAGCCTTTCAGCAATGACAGTAACAAGAGCTCCATGCAACACATATGCAGAAGATCAAATGTGCACGTTGCAGATCTAAAGTTCAGATTGGATGTGTCCTACCCAACTGGAACATCGGCAACAAAAAGTAATGCTCAGCTCTGGAAACACTGGAACCAAACGAAAACAATGGTACAAGCAAAAGAACCCTTGAGAACAGAGCCATGCGAATTTCTGGCAGCCCACAGAAAAGCAAAACAAAAGATGGCAGGACGACAGAGACAGCAGGCCCGGTTCCTTCTCTTTCATTCACACAACTCCTCCTCCTCTTCCACTCCAAGCACTCAAACCCATCCTACTGCAAGCTCTCTGAGGACAGAGAGGTGGTGAATCACTCACTCTCATCATGTCATTGTCTTCCTCAGCCATCTGAGATTCCAGCTCCAGACGCTTTTCCCGGATCTCTTCCAACTGCTGCACCAGCTCTTGTAGCTTTTCTTGCAGGTCCGCTGAACACAGGCATAAATACACCCAATAACACTGCAGCAATGAATTATTGCTCGCGGTTAATGAATAACCTGCAGGTGACATGGGGGCCATTCTCAGTTTATAGGCCAAGTATCATTTAGGGTATTTTTTGCTGCAAAATTCCATTTTCTTAAGGCTATGTATGGAATCAGTTCAAATAGGAAGAGTAAGACTGTTTAGCCTTAGTCTTGCTTTGAGATTGCTGCCTCAGTGCAGTGATAACTGCATTTAAGTCCTGGCAGAGAGGTCACAACAATGAATCCCATGATCAAAGCCAGGGTTTTGCAGGGTCTGCCAGCTCTTACCCTGAACTCCCTTTGGTATGAGCTTTGAACAACACAACTGTCCTTGTTGCTGAAATCAGCTGATCAACACACACTGAATGTTGCTACTTGTGCTCATATTACCTGCACCACCTGGGTCTGTCACATTTCCAGACGGTCCATATGAAACAGCCCCAGAGACCCCACAGCAGGTCCTGTCCCTTGCGTCAGGATGAGACAACTGGCTTCTGACCGCAGGAATGGCATCGAAGGAAAAGTCAAGGGGGGGCCACATAACAACTCATAACAATCACTAACTTCATCTGATATCACCACCAAAACTGAAATGTGAAGCAGAAACCCAAAAGAATGCAGCACTAGCACAACATAAGACCAGGCAGTAAAATAAAAAGAAAGCAACAAACTAACCCTTCAACATTCAACAGATGAATATCCTAAAATGTTATTCAAATGTCCTGTGTAAATTAAGCATTTCTATTTTTCCACTTTGATGGTGATGAGATACAAGGAAGAATATAGCCTTGTTATGTAGTCCCAAAACAAAACGAATCTCCAAAAATTTACTGTCATCATCCTGAGTGTCGATTCTAGGATTTTAAATAAAAAAGAGAGACAGAGGACCTCCTAAAATGAAAAAAGGGAACATTGTCCCCCTGCTCCTAGGCCAATCTATATACCTGTACTAAAGAGAAAGGGGACATTTTGTCGCATAATACACCTCTGTAATCTTATATATATTACTCAGGTAAAGCCACCAACAGGAGTCTTGGCACTAAGATTAAGATTATAATAGTCCTTTCCAAGTTGTGGCTTATTTAACTTTCAAAACCATCACCCAACCCTTATAGGTACACACTCATCTATCCCCTTCCTCTGTGTGAGTGTGTGTGTGCAAGTGCGTGTATGTTGAGTGTGAAAACAAAACCACAAATTTGTGAACAACACTGCATTGAGACAATGAGCCTATCTAAAAAAAGAGAGCCCAATTTTCACACAGACACAAATCTGTTGTGACAATCGAAAATACTGAAAACATAAAATCGCTTCTGTACCATCTCTCTCTCTCTTGTTCCTAGCTAGGATCCTAAGGTTCTCCAATGGTGAGATTTTACATATGCAGCTGTTTTCAACCACCATTAATAATAATAAATGGAATTTATATAGCGCTGTATCTTGCACAGACAAATCAAAGCGCTTGCACTCAACTCATTCTTACACAGCCATGCAACCAATAGCAAGTAATAGTTCTAACAAGTCCAAATACACACACACACACACACACACACACACACACACACACACACACACACACAGAGGTTATACACTTTGGCAGGGTGATGGGAGTTTTTGGGCTGTTGAAAAGCAGGGAGAGCTATGAAATGAAACAGGAGAGGAAAATCATTAAGGTAGCTGCATTCCAACTTCGACGAAGGTGTCTAAAAACGACACCTGTGTGCATATGTTTTAAAAATTTTGACATGTTGTTACTGGCAAGAAATGGCCTACTCTTCCAAAAGGCAAGCTATTCACAAATGGGGCTTCAGTTTATAGTCTTATCCGAAGGACTTTTTGGGGAGTGGGGCTAGCACTTAAGCTAACTTCAGGGGAAAATCCCAGGCCATCAGATCATGAGTGTAAAGAAGACTCTAACCACCAGGCTATCCTGCCCCCATTTCTCTTACAAACGAGGCTATAGGCCACACAGAGATGGTGAGTTGTTTTAAATATCTTCTCAACCCCCACTCTCCCCTCAGGGGATGCCAGGGGCCTGTCAGTATAAAAAATAGCATCCCCATCTTCTGGAAATTCTGTGCTAGGAATTCCATCTTTTCTATCCTTCTCTTTGTTTCTGCCTTGTTCCTTTTCTTCCTGTCACCTTCTTGGTCCATTCTCCCACCTTTTTGTCAGAAAGACTTGAAAGATAACAATTCTCTTCCACGCCAAAACTGAATGTGCTGGGCTTGACTTGTCCGGCGCTTAAAAGCAGCCCAACCCATTTTCACTCATATGGCAGACAACAATAGTTGCTGTCTAAGTGTTTAATGAAGCGTTTAATGAAGAAGAGAAAAAAAAAGCCCTACACTGGCAGTTTTCTTCTCATCTCACCTGTGTCATCCGCACCTTCAGCACCCATGGTGCTCTGGTTTTCAGGTGCCTGCATGCTGGATTCACCCAGGCGTGACAATTCATCCTCCCCACTGTCCATGATGTTCACCTCCTTGTCGTCCTCATCCTCTGAACTGCTCAATGTTCCAAAGTACAGAGCTGTCCACACACAATTTACATGCACCATATGAGATAGAGTCACACTGTAGGGATGAAAAAAAAATGGTATGACTTCCTAAATATTTGAATTGTGAAGTTATACTGAGGAACTTGTCTCCGGCAATGACATCATGGTTCTGGGCCATCCAGTTCAATAGAGAATGATCAAGGACGGAAAACATGAAATATGCTATTTCGTATGTTCAGTGGTAGCGAGATATAAGCTACAAATTTTTTAAAATTAATGAATTTAAATTCTTTGTGCAGATACAAAACAGGTGAAATAAATATGTAACATTCAGCACACACTGTTTTTGCAAACAAAAGCAAGTTTGAAAAGAACTCACAACAGATATTATCATCCACAATCATCATTGGAACCCCATGTCAACAGCACGCATGCACACACAAACACACACCAAAAAAACATAACGACCCAATGAAGTGACCATCCAACTCACCAACATCCATGGGTGTTTGATCGTTGTCATTGATCACAGCTCTAGAGGCCCCACTGGATTGGATGTGTCCGGACGTCTGCCCGGCATCGCTCCCCAGCGGCTTCTCGTCTTCTGTCAACACTTCCCACTTCACATCAATGGCTTCTGCATCGTAGCGAAACAGTCGCCGCACTTCTTTCTCCAGTTCTGGCTGGTCCATGTACTGCAAAAAGGCAGGTTTGTTATCTGGTTGTATGGTGCTGATGCAAACGACTGCATCAAATAGTAACACACTTTGCCTTTTTGTATTAAAGCTGATTCCAATATTTGAGTCATTGATTCTTTTGTGTTAGAATATTGTAGCTGCAACAGTGGAATTTTGTTGCTGTATGTGTGTGCGTGTGCATGTGTGAGTGTGTTTGTGCGTGTTTGTAAGCGTGTATATGTGCGTGTGTACGCGAGTGTGTGTGTTTGTGTGTATGTTTATGTACGTCTGCATGTGTACAGAAGACAGACAGTAAATGATAAATGCCGAAGAGACACACTGATAAACCAACCAACCCCCAGGTATGCTTATGTCAGATCCACTGTGGGAAGAAAAAGACATAACTAAGAATGAGTCAGTATGATACATGATACAAAAAGCAACACATTTAAAGAATACCATTGCAAAAAATGATTACTGTGTACTCCCTTGGAGCACAAAACTTAAAAAGCTCATGATCATCAGACCCAAAGAAAGAACTTTAAATCAAAATGTGGTTGATAAGATCTAAAGCCAGGAAATAACACAGGATATGAAAAATAAATAAATATGAAAAAAGACAGAAACAAGAGCTGTGATAAATGGAGGACACCTCAAGCAAAAATTTATATTCTAGCAGAGCCTTGAACCTTTCTCAAAATATGAAAACATTTGCGCTCCATAACCGCTAAGCAAAAATATAACCAAGATATATATGAGAGCTCAAGATACAGTGATACTATAAAATACCCTTATTGTAACACTTGCCATAAAATACCCATATTGTACTATTTGTCAGATGTAAATGTTCAATAGCCTTTCATACTGATAATTACGTTACCTACCTTCTTCTTCATGGTTTTACGAAAACGTCTTTTGCGGACATTCTTCAACGGAGGAGTGACTGAAAAAAACAGTAATGAAATCATTATAATGAGATTGAGAAAGAGAGAAAAGTAAGTAATACAACTTATGTCATCTGTTATGATACCTGCATCTTTAATACATATATATTTATTTTGTTGTCTGACATGAAGAAACATCCTAGAACTTTCCAGGTATGACAAGATTTATAATAACTTGTATAGCACTATATCTTGCAAAGATAAATCAAAGCGCATGCATTCAACCTAATCTTACACAGTCATGCAACCAATGACAAACAATCAATAGTTAAAACAAACAGATATTACAAACATGGTATGCTGCAGACCAAAATCTATTAAATAAAATGTCAATAGTCAAATGTTTTTCAAAAGCACACATACACACACAGGTCATATATGATACATGATACAAAACCTAACACATTTAAAGAGTAACATTGCAAAAAATGATTACTGTGTACTTCTTTGGAGCATAAAACTTAAAAAGCTCATGATCATCAGACCCAAAGAAAGAACTTTTAATTAAAATGTGGTTGATAAGATCTTAAGCCGGGAAACAACATAAGAAATGAAAAATAAATAAATATGAAAAAAGACAGAAACATGAGCTGTGATAAATGGAGGACACCTCCATTTATGACTTAAATGATTTACTTTTCAGGCTCTCTAGCATTACAGCACAGCACTGGTGGGTTTGTAAAAAGCAGAGAAGAGAGCTGGCTGTGTGGAAGTAAGTTAAATTCATAATCACCACCAACATCATGAACACATAAATGAATACTGCTACAACCAAAAGATGCCAACTCCACTTACTGCCATGGTTCCAGAGGTGTCGCTTGTCTTTATCCTTTTTCTTTGGACTATCTACTTCTTCAATATTGATCTCTTCATCTGCCGTGCACACCATCATCTGGAATCGGGGAGAATGGACAAAAAAAAGGCAAATGAGAGGGGAGAAACCCTAATACACCATTAACAAACTAAACAAATATCAAATGTTCAAAAAACAAAACTTCCTTTAACCCATCTAGTAAAAACTGCTTGGTACTTTAGTTTTTGTTTCTTATTCCTTAAAAAAATATTACACTGAAAAATATTATTTATGTCTCTGAACATAAAATCATAGCATAAGTGCTTGATGCAGTACCACACACAAAACCTCTCCAAAGATACTCTAATACTGAATAGAGAATCCCCTCTTCAACAATTAAAAACTTTATGTTTTAATTCAATTCAGAAAGCAGCTATGCTGAAAATGAACAATGATTAATTTTATTTTTGAAAACTTATACCTTTCCTTGAAAATGATCATTCTGATTAGATGGTAATTATATATATATATGTTTTAGTAAAGAATAATGTTTTTGTGTTTTTTTAAACATATTTTTTTTCTTAGTATTGTGATACCATGCTACCTGAACACATCATGTGTGCAATGTCAGCTGGGTGTGTTTTCATAATTTATTTTAAAATAAAATGATCTTGAACTTTCCTCCCCCCCCCCCCCCCCCCCCCCCCCCCCCCACTTTATTCCTATAGATTTATTTCACTCACAACACATCACAACACACACACACACACACACACACACACACACACTCTTTGTTAGTTTTAGCCTGAATAATTCACCTGACAGATATCTGCCGTTTTGTAAAATGTCTTCTTGTCCAGCGTTTTCTGTGATTCAATGATGCATGGTAGGTCCAACATCTGAAGCACACAAAAATATGTTTACAAACTAACTAAAAAACAAAACAAACAACCCCCCAAACGAAAACAAAACATGCAACAGCAACAAGAGGCTTAGCCAGGGTGGTTGGCAAAATAAACTCCCCATGGAAGGGTCAGAGTTCACTGACTCCTTGCTATAATGGTAAGGTTCGAGTCTCACCAATGACATAGATGTCTGCAGGATTTTTTTTTTTTTCAGCTCCTGTCAGCAACATTCTTACAGCTAAGTGTGCTGTGAGTTTAATGAGAGAATTGGATCAACACAACTGGCATATTATTGGCTTTTTCCCCCCAGATTTGAGAATGTTGCTTAAATTCAACTGATAAAAACTGCAATTCCACAAGTGTCTAGAGGTATCTCTCAGGCATGCTAGCATATATTGTAAGTGTTATCACCAGGGAAAGATAGTGCACAGCCCTGTCAATGTCATGTAATCTCAAACCAAGCTGAACCCCAAGAGCATCAACACCCTCCTCCTCATATTCATTATCATGCAATAAAAAAAAAAGTGTATTCCATACGAGTCCAATTCACTTGTGGCAGCAGTCATTTGAATTCTGAATTCACAATGACATTAACTACTCAGTCATACTTGTGTGTGTGTGTATGTGTGTGTGTGTGTGCGTGTGCGTGCGTGTGTGAGTGTGAGTGTGACTGCGAGTGGAGTTACTAGGTTATCAGAATGCTTACCATTAGAAACACATTATTATTTAAACAAATTTTTTTTTTTATCGAGGATAATGGAATAAGCACTCATGTGCTTTTTTACATCCAGTCCCCGTGTGTATGCTGTTTTGTAAATTCTGTCATCTGTTTCCACTGGCACACAATGGCCTACTCTTTCGAATAGCGGAACAGGATTTAACATGTGCGCAAGATGTTCTGCATGCGTTCGCACACGGGGCCTTGGTTTATAGTCTCATCCAAAGCACACAGAAAATAATAAGAATGTGGGGTGGGTGAATAAAATCAGATGGACAGACTATGTCTATCTCAGTATCTGACAGAGATTGGCAAGGAGAGGGACAGTGAAAGAGACAAATGGCAGATGAGAAAGACAAGAAAAGTAAATAAGGGTGGTTTTTGTTGTTATTTTTGGGGGTTTATTTTTTTTGGGGGGGGGGGGGGGGGGAGGAGGTAAAAAAACCCTGACATCCATGGCATTGGAATAAGATGAAATCATGCATTTTTTCAACACTGACAGTCTGCCTTTAAATTACTTCCCTACAACCGTACAACGATCAGCAAAAACAGGTCACATTTATCTCCCCTGCCCTTCCCTCTACTCTTCCTATTTATGCTCACAGTCTGAACCCTCTCACTCAGCTACTGACAGTTAAAATTATAATCCATCAAAGTCATTTACTTTAGTAAATCAGCTTTTGCACTGACACAGCGTTTCAATATTTTTGTTAAATTATAATATCTAAAAATAAAAAATCCCTGATCACATTTTTCTCTTCACAAAACTAAAACCATAAAAAAGAATGTAATATTTATATCTTTTCAAAAGGGTCATCTACACCACTGTATACATGTGTGTATCTATTGTGTAAAAACAAATATTTACTTTGGAATTGAAGATGTAGTTGTTGTATCGGACGTGTCCATGTCTCATGTCAGAGTCCAGTTCGATGCTGAGACCCAGCTTGTCCTTGAACAAGGCTCCTGAAGTGGACTGCATCTCCTTCCTTAGATCAGCAGCAGCAGCCTGATTAACAAGGAAAAAAAAGGGAAAAAAAAAGACACACATGATCAATTACAACAAACACTTTAGACCAGTTTAGTCATTTGATAGTCATGATCAATCAATATCACTTTTATTATTAGTAAACGGATAGCACCACTTGAACTAAGTTAAACTTTAAAAAATTATTGTGCCATTACACAGCATTTGGTTTACATGTATAATTGGAGCTGCCTAAACACAGGGGGTCTGACTTATTTTCTGACATTTGTTAACAGCAGAGACATTTTTTAAGCTGTGATGGGCTGTGTTTTTAGCTTCTGTACACCCAAGACTGAGAGGATCATGTTTTATCACTATTATTGTATTAAAAGTATTAATTAACTATTATATATAACAGCAACATGTTATGATTTAGATAACTATTAATGCCATATTCATAGTACTACATCAACATGGAAATAGGAATCCTCTAAAAGATGTTTGTTGTCAAGATCCCCATTCAAGTTTCTTTTTTCTGATAACTGGACTAAGCTAGATTATCAAAGAATGAAAGATGAATGAGTTTATTTTTTAGTTTTGATCTTTTCTGTTCCTCGGCTAGAGCTCCAAGGTTCACCAATGTCCTGGTGAGATTTTGCCCACCCTGAACTGCTGAAGGTAGCTGCATTCCAACTTCAGGGATGTATGCTGGATATGTTTGTGTTTTGGTAGGCCACTGAATGCTGGCAATGTCACATGAATTATGGGATCTTCATTTTTAAGTTTAACATGCATGTTTGTTTGATCTTAGAGTCTGCATACATGTGTATACAGAGAGGGAATCAATATCAAGGCACTGGGTGGTCTGCACTTGAAGTTGACCTGGGAGATTGTAAACACCTCCACTCTTAAATAAATATTGAACACACACACAACATACACACACACACACACACACAGTGACACACACTCTGTCAATTGGTTCACAAACTCATACTGCATTTATTTATTTATGTATTATTTGTAACATTTCAGAGGATAATACCAATGCTGATCTAAAAAAGAAAAGCATTCTTATGCTACTGGGCAATGTTCCAAGAAGATAGGGCTAACTTCAGCATAAATGGACTTCTCTGGTTTTTGTTATTTTTTCGTTATTGCTGCGTATCAGCCAGCTGGGGATCGGTCACCCAGAACGTGCTCTCAGTCATACTCACCAATCCCACCTGGGAATCACTGAGATTAAGATTTAAGTGCACACTGGATGAGAAGTTTGTGTACTGTTTTTAAGTACCCTGCCATATACTGATATAGGCAGCCATACTCTGACTTCAGACTTTTTGTTCTAATTTTTTTCCAATTGTAGCCTTTGCTTTAAAAAAGAAAATGCTTTAAACTAAGCACACATACACACACGCACGCGCATGCATGCACGCACACACATGTATATGCATGCACCTATGATGCCTAAGATACTAGGTAGCGGCAGCAAACATTTTTTATGCAGTTATGAGTTATGGCTTATAATTTATATTTTTGCTTTAGAAATAAAGATATTATTAAAAGAAACATAATACAAAAAAAATTATGGTGATATCTTAAATAGTTTTAAAGATATGGCCTTTTGAAGTTTGACACTACTGTGAAGTGCTCGCAATATAATTGGTGACAAATCATATTTCTTTCAAATAGCAAGGTACACCCTTAATGGCTTAAGGCTTAAATCATCACAGTCTCTCTTTTACTTACTACACAGAATATGGAAACAAAAACTTAAAAGAATCTGATAAGTATAAAAAAAAAATTGAAGTGCCAAAAACTGAAAATTTAACCCTTTTTCTAAATTTGTGAAATTTCACAATGTACCATGTTTGGGACCCATCAGTGTCAAGATTTTTCAATCATTTCTCTTGAAATTGTTTGAATTTGTTTATATATATATATATAAACCGAGGCCCCGTCTGCGAACGCATGCAGAACATCTTGCGCACACGTTAAATCCTGTTCCGCTTTTTGTAAGAGTAGGCCATTGTGTGCCGATGGGAAGATGACAAAATTTACAAAACCACATACACACGGGGACTGGATGTAAAAAAGCCCATGAGTGCTTATTGCATTATCCTCGATATTAAAAAAAACGCTTTGATTTGTTGCTTTACAAGATGCAGCACTATATAAATTCCATACATTATTATTATTATATATATATACAGATTAATCGTAATTTTTTTTAGGAGTGGTAGGGTCATCCCTTTAGCAACTATTTTGCCTCAAAGTTGGAGAAAAGGCTAAAATGACCTGTGCAGAAGGCACATTTAACATTTTCAGAAAAATTACAAAAATAGTCATAACTTCTGAATGAACCAAACCACTTCAAATTTGGAGAGAATATTGTTTATAAATATAAATATATCGTACTCTATAAGTTGACAATATTTGATTTAAAATATTCTAAAGCCGTAAAGGGGAAGGAAAAAAAGGTTTGCATGTGTTATGTAACCATAATTTATGATGAAAATGATGTGACCTGACAGGAACCTGCAACAATTCTGGACCATGTGCATGCAATCAAAATAGGTTTGTGATAAAAAGGCTGTGTTGGAATTGATCTTCCTGCAAAATCAGACTATCTAAATGAATTAGTAATTCACCAGACAGTGACTGAGTGAGACACTGGCAGGATTCAAACCCACAACTTCATGGACCTGTGGGATGTTTGAGTAGGGTTCACTATTCACTGGTCCCGTAACCCGCCAGGGTCGTAGGGGCGCTGCATGGTGGACGAACGGCGGACCAGCTGGCTCCACTTAGCGCGGTCGTGGCGAGTAGGGTATTCCATGATAAATATGTATATCTATATTAAAATTATATTAAATTCATACCTTGAGCCTGTAGACATGAGTAATAAAAATTACTATTTTATATTAGGCCCACATTTTGAACATGTTTTGTTGAATATTTTGAAAACAAGTGTACACACTACATGTGTGCAAAAACACATTCTCTCTCTCCCCACAAACAAGCAAGAGTCAAAGACCAAATAAAACAGAAAATCGTCATTGATCACCAAACGACAAATATCAAGAACTTTATAAATCCACTCTCCAGTATCAGAGTATGGCTATGATCTTCACTATCTCACTAGCCTATCTGCCAGCTGATCGAGTTTCTTAGAATACAAAACTTTGCTATGGAAAATTGTAGACAGAATTTTCACCAACCGGTGGCAACCGAAGTATGAACTGTTGCTCGAGATCAGTAACTCCATCAATACCACCATCTTTCTTCTTTGCAGGTCCTTTTGTGTTCATTTTTAAGCTAATCTTTTCACTTGTCCTAGAGCTCCACACCATTCGAACTAGGCCTAGCGGAAGTTTCTCTTAGTATGAGATCAAAACGGAACTGACGTCAAATAATAGCCTGAGGTCATTTTATCTTTTTATCTAATTCGCCCCAATTTGGAGGAAAACGCAGCTGGGTGGATAAGAGTGGATAAGAGTGCTTGACTAGGCCTAGCCTACATCTCGTGGGTCCATGAGGTCGTAGTTTCGAACCACTGCAGCAACTTCTGGCCCGTGAATGTTATAAATGCAAGCGCTTTGATTTGTTTGCTTTACAAGATTCAGCGCTATACAAATTCCATGTTATTGTTGTTGTTGTTGTTGTTATTGTTGTTGTTTGTTGTTAAGGGTGGAGATTTTTACCACCTGCCAGTTCCTTTATTCCTTTTGCTTATGAGCACACAGAAGATCAAAGATCAAACTATCCACGTATGTAGTGGTTACCTGCGTTTGTTTTCCTCCACTACTATTCCATCTATCTATCTATCTATCTATCTATCTATCTATCTATATATATATATATATATATATAATATATATATATATATATATATATATATATATATATATACCGTCTATTCATGTCAACGTTTGGTACAAATGAACAACTTGGGATTCAAAGGAATAAAGTGAATTCCATTAAACGCAGATCAAAGCGTAATTACTGTCAACATTAATTACCACTAGTGACTCTCGCCAGATTTGGATAACAATCACTACGTTATGTAATAAACATGTTTCAGAAAGTCAGCAGTTCATTAGAGACATATCAGCTGATGAATTAAACAGCCATTTTTCAAATGTAGCAAATTAAGTTAAAACATGTGACAAGTCAAGCGAAATGATCTTCATTACTTAGAACAATGTATTAATTCAAAACATATTAAATTTCCATTTAATCTCTAGCAAATGACAATCTTTGACGTATTCATCATCAGACCCGTGACCTTGGCGGTCGTGGGGGAGACATGAAAGACGATGCCGTGGTAAGCCTCCTCCATCCATCTCGGTCCTCGGCTCTGCGCAGTAGTGCCGAGTCATTCATCCTGGTCCATTCTCTGATGTTGTCCATCCATGACTTGTTCTGTCTTCCCCTCCTTCTGCCACCTTCGAGTGTTCCCTGCAGTACTGTTTTGGGCAGAGTGTTGTGGCGGGTGACGTGGCCGAACCATGTCAGCTTTTTCTTCTTGACGATGGTGAGAAGGGGTTCCTGTGGACCTGCCAGCCGTGTTATTTGACTCTTGACAAATTCGTTGGTCTTTCGTTCTCTCCAGGATATGCCCAGTAGTTTTCTATGGCATTTTGTTTCGAATGACTGGATTCGCTTTGCTGTTTCAGCAGTCAATGTCCAGGTTTCACTTCCGTACAGCAGGATCGACTGAATTAGGGCTTTGTAGAGCTTTAGTTTGATTGGGAAACTGATCTCTTTACTTTTCCATATGGTGGTGAGTTTTGTCATGGAAGATGTTGCCATGGCTAGTCTGACTTTGATTTCTGTCGTCGATCGCCCGTCCTTTGTGAGTGTAGCGCCGAGGTATTTAAAAGCGTCTACCTCCTCCAGTTGTTGGCCGTTCATGTAAATTTTAGCGGTGGCATTGCTCGTGCTGTTCACAAGTACTTTACTTTTCTCCGAGCTCACCTCCATCCCATATGCTCCAGCTCTGTTCTCAAGTCTGGTCGTAAGATCTTGCAGCTCTGTGTTACTTCCGCCCATGAGGTCAATGTCATCGGCAAACCGTAAGTTGTTGAGGGGTCTGCCGCCAATGGAGATGGTAGGGTGGAAGTCATGGAGGGTCTCTCTCATAATGTTTTCCAAGAACAGATTGAACAGGACTGGAGATAACAGGCATCCTTGTCGGACCCCAACTGTGGTTTTGAAGTAGTCTCCGACCTGATTGTTCAGAAGGACTGCACTGCTTGCGGTGTTGTATAGTGCTTGAATGGTTTGCACTAGTCCTTCTTCAATGCCAAACATTCTGAGGACCTGCCACAGGCCTTCGTGCCATACTCTGTCAAAAGCCTTCTTGAAGTCGATGAAGTTGTGGAACAGGTCTCTCTGATGTTGAAGATGTTTTTCCATCATGATGTGGCAGTTAAAAATCTGTTCGATTGTGCTCCTGCCTGCCCTGAACCCAGCTTGTTCCTCTGCAAGGTGTTCTTCTGCCTCCTTCTTGAGTCGATTCAAAATAACTTTGAGCATGATCTTGCTGGCGTGGCTGATGAGGCTGATTGTTCTATAGTTTTGGCATTGGCGTAAATTCCCCTTCTTGGGCAGGGGTATGATGAGTGATTGTGTCCAGTCTGTTGGCCACTGTTTTGTCTCCCAAATCTTCTGACAGATAGCTGTAACATATGTGATGACTGTTTCGCCACCATGCTTGAGCAGCTCTGCTGGTATATTGTCTGCTCCTGGGGACTTTCCTACTGGTAAGCTGCGGATGGCTTCTTCCACTTCTTCCCTCAGTATAGGTAATGGCGAGGGTGCTCTTGATGTTGCTGCTTTCTCTTCTATTATGCTCTTGTCAGGTTGTATTGGGTAGTTGTACAGTTCTTGACAATATTCAGACCACCTGTTCAATGCAGCTGAGCTTTCTGTGAGGAGGTTTCCGGAGCTGTCTTCAATGACTGATGATTTGGTTTGAAGTGGTTTGTGAGTTTCTTCAGGGTGTCGTATGCCTTTTTACTGTTGCCCACTTTCATGTTTTTTTCGATCTCATCACATTGATCACTGATCCACTTCTCTCTGGCCTTGACGTATTAGAAAGCATCAAAATGCAAACGAATTCTAGAACAGTGATCTAGACAAGTTATATGGGCGGATTATAAAACTCGCTAGTCAGGTTATTGTTGAAACACTGACATATCTATACAACTTGTGTATTGAGAAAAAGGTGTTTTCCTCTCAAGCTTAAAAAGGCAAAAGTTATACCAGTCCATGTATTAGATGGCTTAAAGTGTTATTGCTGATGTTAGAATTTCTGGGTGGGTTTATATTGCCTGAATTTATTCTTTGATGGAAGGATTAAGGTAGTTCTGCCTTAAATTAAAAAAACACAAAACACCACATGTACATGGTGTATATGATCAGGAGAGAGGGAGAGAATGGGTGTCTTTGTTTTACTTTTTTGCTCTGAATCCAATGTCTGTTTGGTTGTTTCTTGTTTTCCTTTATATATGAGTATATGTGGTGAAGAAGATATGGGTGAGGGTGTGTACGTGTGTGTTAAGTGTTTAAATGATTTAAAAGGAAACTATACACCAGTTTCCTCTGTTTATATCCATTTGGTTGTTGTTGTTATTGTTGGTGGTGGTGGGGGTGGAGTTCTGATTTATTTTTGCTTTTGTTTGTTTGTTTGGGTTTTTCCTTTGTTTTAGGGTGGTTTTCTTGGGAGGGGGAGGGGGTACTTTGGACTCTTTTTCGTCTTTTGTTAGTTCTATACTGTTCTTTATTTGTTTGGGCTGTTATTTTTGTTTTATGTTTGTTATTGTTGCTGTTGTTGTTGTGTACATATGTTTGTGTTTGTTTGTTTTTTTGCTTTTTGTGGTTGTTCTTGTTGTTTTATCTTGTTTTGTTTGTTTTGTTCAGTTGTTTGTATGGTTGAAGGTTTTTGTGTGTATGTGTGTGTGTGTGTGTGGGGGGGGGGGGGGGGGGCAGCTGGTGTGTCTGTTTTTATTTTGTTTTGTCTTCTTTGTTTGTTTTTATTTGCTTTTTCTTTGTTGCTTGTTTGTTTGTATTATGGTGGATATCATTTCCGGAGATTTTTAAAAAAAATGTTTGAATTGTATGGCTTAATATTGTACAATTTTTTGTGTTTTGTTTTTAATTCCATGTATGCATATATCATTGCCTTGTCTTGTTTGATTTGTATGGTTTATCATTGATTAGGTTTTCATTCTATGTCTGCATATATATGATCTTTTATTCCCTCTTTTTTTTCTTGAGATAGATGGCTTGATGAAAAAAAAGCAAATGCACTGCTTATTCAATGTCATCATCATCATCAGTCCCGTGACCTTGGCGGTCGTGGAGGAGACACGAAAGACGACGCCGTGGTAAGCCTCCTCCATCCATCTCGGTCCTCGGCTCTGCGCAGTAGTGCCGAGTCATTCATCCTGGTCCATTCTCTGATGTTGTCCATCCATGACTTGTTCTGTCTTCCCCTCTTTCTGCCACCTTCGAGTGTTCTCTGCAGTACTGTTTTTGGCAGAGTGTTGTGGCGGGTGACGTGGCCGAACCATGTCAGCTTTTTCTTCTTGACTATGGTGAGAAGGGGTTCCTGTGGACCTGCCAGCCGTGTTATTTGACTCTTGACAAATTCATTGGTCTTTCGCTCTCTCCAGGATATGCCCAGCAGTTTTCTATGGCATTTTGTTTCAAATGGCTGGATTCGCTTTGCTGTTTCAGCAGTCAATGTTCAGGTTTCACTTCCGTACAGCAGGATAGTCTGAATTAGGGCTTTGTAGAGCTTTAGTTTGATTGGGAAACTGATCTCTTTACTTTTCCATATAGTGGTGAGTTTTGTCATGGAAATGTTGCCATGGCTAGTCTGACTTTGATTTCTGTCGTCGATCGCCCGTCCTTTGTGAGTGTAGCCCCAAGGTATTTAAAAGCGTCTACCTCCTCCAGTTGCTGGCCGTTCATGTAAATTTTAGCAGTGGCGTTGCTCGTGCTGTTCACAAGTACTTTACTTTTCTCCGAGCTCACCTCCATCCCATATGCTCCAGCTCTGTTCTCAAGTCTGGTCGTAAGATCTTGCAGCTCTGTGTTACTTCCGCCCATGAGGTCAATGTCATCGGCAAACCGTAAGTTGTTGAGGGGTCTGCCGCCAATGGAGATGGTAGAGTGAAAGTTATGGATGGTCTCTCTCATAATGTTTTCCAAGAACAGATTAAACAGGACTGGAGATAACAGGCATCCTTGTCGGACCCCAACTGTGGTTTCGACGTAGTCTCCGACCTGATTGTTCAGAAGGACTGCACTGCTTGCGGTGTTGTATAGTGCTTGAATGGTTTGCACTAGTCCTTCTTCAATGCCAAACATTCTGAGGACCTGCCACAGGCCTTCGTGCCATACTCTGTGGAAAGCCCTCTTGAAGTCGATGAAGTTGTGGAACAGGTCTCTCTGATGTTGAAGATGTTTTTCCATCAGGATGTGGCAGTTAAAAATCTGTTCGATTGTGCTCCTGCCTGCCCTGAACCAGCTTGTTCCTCTGCAAGGTGTTCTTCTGCCTCCTTCTTGAGTCGATTCAAAATAACTTTGAGCATGATCTTGCTGGCGTGGCTGATGAGGCTGATTGTTCTATAGTTTTGGCATTGGCGTAAATTCCCCTTCTTGGGCAGGGGTATGATGAGTGATTGTGTCCATTCTGTTGGCCACTGTTTTGTCTCCCAAATCTTCTGACAGATAGCTGTAACATGTGTGATGACTGTTTCGCCACCATGCTTGAGCAGCTCTGCTGGTATGTTGTCTGCTCCTGGGGACTTTCCTACTGGTAAACTGCGAATGGCTTCTTCCACTTCTTCCCTCAGTATAGGTAATGGTAAGGATACTCTTGATGTAGCTGCTTCCTCTTCTATTATTATTATTATTATTATTATTATTATTATTATTATTATTATTATTATTATCATCATCATCATCATCATTATTATTATTATTATGTTATTATTATTATTATTATTATTATTTAATGTACCAACTGAAAATAAAAGTTTGACTTTCACACACACACACACACACACACACACACACACACACACACACACACACACACACACACACACACACACACACACACACACACACACACACATGTATATATATATATATATATATATATATATATATATATATATATATATATATATATATATATATATATATATATATATATATTATATATATAGGAAAAAAGAGGTGAGAAGGAGAAGAGGGAGAAGCGAGCCTCGAGATTACTGGCCATGTGCTGCAGTTGGTTTTTACCATTCAAAACAAGATTTTTGCCATTCAAAACATGCTTTCCTGTTTTGTGGCTGTGGCCCATACCCGATCGTTATGATAATGCTGACGTTACCATGTTGTTTGCTTTACAAGATTCAGCGCTATGTAAATGCTATATCATCATCATCTTCTTCTTCTTCTTCTTCTCTCTCCTTTTATTGTTTTGCTTATAGTTATAGTTGTTGTTTATTGTTGTGTTGTGTATCCTGATTCATACTTTATATTTTCAATATTGGGCTTGTCGGCTGTACTTGAATTTTAATGAATGCCCTATGTCAATATCTAATTGTTACGTGTAACAACTATGTGTACCATTTTACAATGTGTAGATGTTTATTGTTATGACTTCATAAGTTTGGGTTTTTTCCTTGTTTTTTTTTGGGGGGGGGTTGTTTGTTTGTTTGTTTTTCCCTTTTTCTTCATTCCCCCCCCCCCCCCCCCCCCCCCCCCCCCCCCGTTGATTTTCTTTTGTTTGGGGTGTTTTTTGGGAGGAGGGGGACTTTTGTTGTTTTTTTCTTCTTTTTTTTCCTTTCTTTTTTGGGGTGGATGGGGGTGGGGTGGGGGTTTCTTTTATTTGTTTCTCTTTTTGTTGTTGTTTGTTTTGTTTTAGTTTTTGAAAGGGTTATTTCCATTTATTTCTACTGTATGAGAGTATGAGTATTGGGTTATTAAGATGTATCCCTACGGGCGGGGACTGGATGTAAAAAAGCACACGAGTGCTTATTCATTATCCTCGAAATAGAAGAATTTGTCATAGTCTTCTTCTTCTCATTATTACCACAGCGCAAACTTACAGCACCAGTTAAAAAAACACACACCACCCATACGCTTTTTTGCATCGTAGATTGGTGGAAAGCGACAGGTTGCAGGTTCGATCCCCGTCTAAACAGAAACATTTTCCCCCATGCACCAGACCATGAGTCGAAGTCTGGGTGCTAGTCTTTCGAACAAGAGGATAAAGCGAGGTCCTTTCTGTAATATGCCATTGGATACGCTCAAAAGAACCCACAGGAATGAGAGTGTTGAATCTGGCAATATTCTGCTGTGCTAAAATCCACTCTCACAGAGCAACAGACACATTCAGAGAGGGGAGAGTAAGGACGGGGTTGCTCTTGAGGCGACATGCTCTGTCCAGGGTGAGCAGGTCACACTTCATGCAGAGAGGTTATGTATGATATATGTTTGTCCGTCGTGTCCGACGATGACCTCCAAAACAGCAGAGGAGGCAGCTGCTGTTTTGGAAACTGGGCAGAAATTTTATTATAGTGGAGATGCCTTGCCCACAGTACATCCCCACTCTCTCGGCCAAGTGGGCATAAGGACAGTCAGCGTTGGAGATGTTCTCCAAAGGCCAACCAGCCCCCAGGGCTGCAGCACATAAGGACTGTGCGAGTCAAGCCTCCTAGTCAGAGTCATAGTCGATCACTAAAGACTAAGCTGTAAAGTGGAATTTCATGAGTGGGAAAGCCACTGATCATACAGCCTCTCACTTTGCTGTTGCCCGCAGCGTCGATGGTTTAATCAAGAACTGTGATAAAGCCCAGGCGCTGGCGGCAGTGCAGAGAGGTAGACCGTGACTAAAAGCAGTAGGCTGTACTATACAGCGCAATACCATAGTCATCTGTTGACCGTTATGCTCCTATAACGACATGCTGACGTTACCATGACACTGCTTATGACCACCGTGCTTTTTACGTTATCACACAAGCACAGTATTTCTTTTTCACTAGACCTATATTAATATCATGTGCTGGATGGTGCAAACCAACAACAAACTTTGAGACATTCATGATCGTTTCTGTTTGTTTGTTTTTGTCAAACTAAACACCATTGAATGAAGTTGAAAGGAAAACATCTGTTTAAAAAATGAATTTAAAAAATGAGATGAAGGAGGTTAGAATCTTCTTCTTCTCATTTTTTTCCAATTTAGAACCCTTATCATTTTTTTACACTGACCTCCAATCCATTTGTATGGCCGTGATGGGAGGTTATATCTAACTCTTTAAAAAAAACAACAACCCCCAGTTGTCTTGTGTTGCATGTCTTCCTTCCACCTTCACACCTCTGGCTGTTTTGTTTTCCTTCCCAGGCAGTCTTCGTGCCGCTATTCCTAAACCTTTCCTCGTGGCTTCCCCATACACAACGACACCCTGACTCGTTCTGTCGTGCCCCTAGTAACTCAGCA